>CM070558.1:5499565-6099565 GCA_036346405.1 Phyllostachys edulis
GAGAATAATCGGAGATGTTCATCTTGTTAGAACTCCAAAATGGAAGTCTCTAAATTCATTCAAATGGTTTAGGCTCAAGAGTTTCCATTTTCCAGTACACTGATCTTGTGCTCGTATTGGAACTTACTTTGAAAGAAGAAACCGTAATTAAGCTCTATGCACACAGGCCCATGAGCTATGGTAAAAACCACCATTTTCTTGCAACGCCTAGCTTTGGTCTTTCTGCATTGTCATTAATAGGATGCGTTAACCTGAATGACCAAAGAAGGAAGACAAAGCTTATGTTAGTGCTGAATAAATTAGCTAATACTGGACTTAGTTTGGTGCTAAGTGCAAAGAAACATACAATAGCTGCCTTTTTTGAAGGGAAATACAATAGCCAATAGGTAGCACTTTAACAAACACCAAATGTTTTATGTTAGCACTTAGATAATACCAACAGCTTACTCTTTCAAATTGTCTTTCAGCTGCAAGTGACTCTAAACTCATTCGAATTACAAAAAAATTACAATTAATAGTCTACGGGTTGGCCCAGAATTTAACTAAAAGTTCAATCTCAATCAGAATAAACATCTCTTGCAATTAATATTGAACATTTACTATTTTGCAATAATTGGAGCTATATAATCAATAATGAGAATAGTTCACAGTGAAATGGTTCCCTCCTCATTCGAGAAAACAAAATCCGAAGAGTAATGGGCACAGCTAGGACTACGAAGCTAGTTGCGAGCAAGATTCATACATTTGGGCTTTAGAGATCATGGTGATAGAGGTGGAGAACACGGAAACTAAAGTATGGTTGGTATGGTTTCAGAGATCATGGTGTCAACAATAGCATGATCTTGGACGACGAGCTAACAACATAAGTATTTTGGATATCTTATGACAAAATAAAATGTTGGAATTTTCACATAAACATCAAATCAAGAAACAACGTTGCACGTATGAAAATGTTCCCAAATACCAAGTCTTTGGGATCAACGACCAAAGATATGTACTATACACCTTTATGTAAAATATAAATATACATCATTTGGTACATTTGTCATAAATCAAATCATAATTAGGACATAACGATAAAGTTCAATTATATGTAAGTAATTAATTGTTGGCCTAGTAACAACACATGCTTCATAATCATATCATGACCTTGGCATCTATTATAAGAACAACAATGGTAGCAAAATTTGACAGGCTAATTTAAGAGTTTTACAAAAAGGCAAACATGCATATTAGCGATTACCTTTGTACAAATAATGAAGATTATACTAATATGTTTTTAGATTTTGATTCTATTTGTCTTATACTAATAATCATATCTCTTATTCTTAAGATGGACTATATAGTAGATGCTAAAATACAATTAGACTCCAAGAAAACATAAAGCCATCCATTTGGATATGTGGAGGTCTAAGAGCATCTTTCTTGTATTGAGCAAGCGTCGATTCAAAGTCATGCCACATAAGCATTCTGGAACCGAGCTTGTTTTTCTCCAATGTATTGAACTGATTCCTACTAATAACTGGGACCCACGTTTCATTAAAAAACCACAAAATAATAATATCCTCTCTCAACCACACTCTCTCCTATGTAGTTGTTTAATGCTTTGAATCGATTCCTAAGTAGGATTCGGTTCCATGCAAAAAATTTTGTTGGAATCGACCCCTCCAATGTATTGAATCGATTCAATGTTTTCTCTCTCCTCATTTGAACTGGCTAAAACACAACATTGGAGATGGTCTAACCATATCCATCAACACATGCATGCTATTCGGATGAAACAATTGGCGGCCCGACAACTAACGTCTTCAAGTAGTAATTAAGGTCTTAACTATCAAAGTAATTAATGCCTTCAAATCCAATACACTTTCCTCCTCGTGAAAAAAAAACACTTTCTCCATCCATCTATTGTAGCTAACAAATACATGTATCTTAACTACTTAATAAAAAAAATTAAAATTGATGAAACAAAATCATCGAGAAAAGGCTAGAAATCCTATATTAAAATTGAATTGAACTCGAATTTGTAAGGAATTGAAACACAAGTATCTCTGTCTTATTCTTAAGAAGATGGACTACATAGTAGATGCTAAAATGGAATTAGACTCTAAGCAAAAATAATATCGGCCGAATCAAACTAACTTTGAATAAGGATGTTCGTACAACGAGAAAGGAATCATAGCTCTGAGATAAGGAGGAGAAGATTGTTGCAGATATGGAGGAGGAGAAGTGGAAGAAAAATGATTAGTGCAAGAAGAGATATGTACCTTTTGTCTTTGTTGAAGTAGGCAACCGCGAGAGTGCGCGCTTGTTCCTTGATGGCAACCGCCGTGCATTCAACTTTGGCATTTGCAAGGAATGTGGTTGCGGTTGGCGAGGAAATGTGGGTAGCATCACCTTGTTGTCGGCTTTTGGCGGCGGTAATGTTCTGGCGCAAGCGGCGCATCTCCTCGATCATTGTCACCCGATCCACGCCGTCACCCTTTCCCTCCTCCCAAGCGCCCTTTCCCCTCCGAACGCTAGATCCGGTGTGCTCCTCGTTGGAGAGTGCGAAAACGGACGGTGGAAGCGTGACGGCGGATCTGGATGGGCGGCGATGATGGAGCACCGTGAGGAGACGAGTGGTGGTGGGCGGAGGCCAGCCGTGGCGGCGGTGGCAGCGGCGAGGCGAGGAGGAACAGGGTGAGGCTGCGTTGTGGTGGTGGCGAAGCGACGAAGAGGCGGGAGGCGATCCTCACGAGGGGCTTGGGAGGGAGGGAGGCGGGGGGTAGGAGTTCTGCGACAGAGAGAGAGAGAGGAGGTGGGAGAGGTGAGGTGGGGTGATGGTTTCGATTGAGGAGGCAGGAGACCGAGAGTGACAGTTGATTGAGAGAAGGTGGGATGATGGGAGTAAACTCTAAATTATAGTAGTAGAGATATACACATACACTATTTTGTAGTTGAGCGTATAATATATATTCTATCGCCTTGACCCACCGAAAGCATGACCGAAAGCCTCCACTAGTGAGTCGCATGGCCCAAAACCAATAGTTGTGGTCATGAACCCGACCCCCGCACTACGTCACATGGTCAAGCCGTGCTACAACGGGATATGGCGGTAAAGTATGGATTATGCCCTATACCGTGTGATACAATACAGGAGAAAAACACAATTGCCATGATCGCCAATCTGCGTGCGTGCGATTATCTCGTCATATGGATGTTCTTTTCCAAGATATCATTCACGCCCACACCACTCCACTCGTTCAAAGCGCTTGATGTGTCGGCGATGAGATGAGAGTGATAGCATCCGGACTAAGCTAAGCGCACTTACCGTGGTGTGAGATTCCGTGGGTTGCATCCGCACGGCACGCAAGACGGGCACAGTGTCGCATTCTTCCTTGCAATTGGTATGGCGAGGACTTGGCCGAAAGCTTTGGGTCAAGCACGGACCAAAGCTAAGTGCTCCTCCATGCTTCTCTCTCTCTAGCTTCCTATCCGGTGTTGCGGCTGAGCTCACGAGAGGCCTCACCTTCCGAGATCTGATCTCTTGTCTTTGGTCGGGAGAGGCGTCAGTTGAAATGGTGTCATCTTGATTATTACACCTCAGGTTCACAAAACAATTTGTTTTGGAATACGTCTGATCAAACTCTAAAAATTATGTGTAGATTTATCTCAAAAAGTATTTTCATAATATTATAATTTTATTATGTTTTACAAACATATTACAATAATATTAGTCGTCAAAGTTGTATTTTGGAGACCGTATCTATTATATTATTAAAGCGATAGAAAAAAGCCACCACGTTAAGCTCTCAAGGGCTAGAAATTCCCATATTAATCGGTGAAAAAGAGAAACATCCACACCATTGATTATGGTGGGTCCAGATATAACGATCTAGATTAAATGAAACAGGTCTATATCGGTACAATATAGAAACAAGAGTCCATTAAAACATAAAAATAACTAAATTTTGGAATAAAAATAAAATAAAATTAGCAACTTAATTTTGATACAAATTCCTACGTAAAATCATTAGATAAACATAATTGAATAAAAATAAAAAATTAGTAATCGGATTAGTATCTAATTCCAACAAAAAATAACTAGAATTGAAATAAAAACAAAATAAAAATAGAAAAATCATTTTTATATGAATTCCTAAGTAAAATTCTAAACAATATATAATTCAAAATATTTTTTTGATTAGTATAACGATTTCCAACAAAAATGCCTAGATTTGAATTAAAAATAAAATAAGAAATTTGATTTCAATATGAATTCCAAAATAAAAACCTTAATAATTGTAATTCGAATAATTTTTATAAAAACTAGCAATTGGATTAGTATACAAATTCCAACAAAAAATAATTGAAATTCAATTTGATTTCATATGAATTCCAAAGTAAAATATTTAAATAACTAAAATTGAGAACAAAAAACATAAAATAACATTATCAATTAGATTTACATACGAATTCCTAAGTAAAATCCTAAATAAATATAACCAAGAATAAAAATTAAACATAAATCGTGAGTTGGATTGTTGTATAAATTTCAACAAAAAATAACTACTATTTGGAATAGAAATAAATTAAAATTGGCAATTTGATTTTGATGCGATTCCAAATTAAAATCCATAAATACATTTAATTCACATAAAAATTAACAATTGGATTAGTATAGGAATTCCAACAAAAATAACTTAAATTAGGGATAAAAATAAAAGAAAATTTGAAATTCTATGTCCATATGAATTCCAAAGTAAAATCCTTGAATAACTAAAATTTTGAATAAATTAAATATAAGTTATAATGAGGATACCCCAAATGGTATCGATGAGACCACAAAGAGCGCATGATGTCGATCTGTCCTGTAAGAAGACATTGATCCACAAGGAAACGAAGAGCCGAGGCAGCGACGACAAAGATAAGAATAATTTCATGCTGCTCCCTTAGTCGTTCCACGAGGACAATGTCGTGCTACTCGCTGGAGCTACTGAAAAGAAAGACCAGAGTCGAAGGAGCCAAGTGTTGCGACGATAAGTGGTGAGTATCAACATTGTTGAAGAAGTCAGTGGCCAAAGAAGCTTGAAGATGGCGAAGCCCTAGCAAAGAGGAGATGAAGGTTTACATTGAAGACGAGCTATCGATGATATGTGGTTATTGCGTAGCTAGGAGCTTCCATCGTTGGTGACATGGCGTCGCCGGCGATGGCGAAAATATTCTCCATATCGTTAGACAGCGACTAAAGCAGACATACCGGAATCAGTGAAGATGGAAGGTCATAGCAGTTAGTAAGGAAGCAACATCGTTGAGTTGGACAATGTTGAAAAGGAGCGACCAACATGGTAGAAGAAGACATCGAGCAAGTATAATATCGTGATGTGTATATACATGCATGCATCCATACGAATATAAACACGAGCGTACATAAACAAAGGAGCAAAGAGCTCGAGTAGAGATGGCACAATAGTAAGGAATAAGCTCGGGGCCACAGACAGTCTGAAGGTGTCCCCGCAAGGATTAGCGATATTTGCATGTATGCATGTTGATGTCTAGCGGTTAGTATTAAATAATAATTGAAGAGAAGTATAACTATGCGGTAGAGTATTGCATCGGAAGGGTAGCGGTGAGAGATATCGATCAAGAATTGGGCTTCTTTGTTGGAGATTGAAGCAAAAAATTGTGGTGGGGAGAAGAAATAGAAGACACACGGTTCGGTAGAGACAACAAGCGTCAAGGAAGATAAGTTCAAGGTAGGTCACCCATAGTGCATCGGTGTATCGTGGGCAAGGTACTCTAATACCATGTAAACTAATAAGATAATTTATTGTATATATAATCAATGTATTGCTTGAGTTTAACGAGTATATGTTCATGCAAATATTTTGGAAAAGAGTAACCAATGGAGAAAAAAATAAGGGCATGCACTACATGATGCATACATGATGGAGAGTGGTTAATTTATTACGCTAGGATTTTCTTCCATCAAAACTCATATATTAGTTCGTTCCTCAAGTTGTGTTTTTCTTCATGTTTACATTGTCATTTCTAATGTTTACGATATTTTAAAAATCTAAATAGCTATGAGATACGTAAATATATTATCAAGCATCTAAATTATATCATTTAACATTAGAAACTTTAAAACAAATCTAGCAGCGCAGAAATGCGCGAGACACCATGCTAGTTGATGTCTAAAGCGACTTGTTTACGTGAGCCGGATCGAGGAAGTAGATCGTAGTAGTTGTATCTGATGTTCAACTGTTTGTCATGTATTAATAATACTGAGTATTTCAAGTTGGTAACTAGTGTACACTCCTCACTAAACCCTAACGATGATAAGTTTCAAAAAAATGAAACTAACGATGCATACGCAATAATATATCTTTTAGGGGATGCATACGAAATCATATGATAATCAACTTCGTCTTTCTTGTGCCTTTGTCGACGAGGCCGAACAAAGGCCCTGTGCTTCTATATAAGGCACGATCATTCACGCTTCCATGCAATTCAGTCACAACCGGTTAGATTCTTACTGACACACCGACACCAACTCTTCGTTGTCATCCCAATTGAAGTTCCTTCTGCTACAATTCATAGCTACGACCACCAATTCAACTAGCTTCGGCCAAAGTTGAGATTTCCCCTAACTTGTACTCTGAGCCCGACAATGAACTAATCTACCATTTCTCTTATACATGCTCTTTCCTTTTCTTTGAGCGTCAGGGATATCTCTGATTCTTTGAATCCTAATGGTGGACACCGTCGGTTCAGTAGTTGTCGAGAAACAGTTAACGATTCTTTACGGTGTGATCGACAAAATGCAGTACATATCAAATGCAAATATGAACATGGTGATGAACATGGAGAAATTTGGACATGGCGCACATCAAGTTGGGCGCCGCGCTCGAGACATCCCAAGTGGAAGATCAACGACAAGTCTATCTTTGCGTTGGCGGAAGAAGGCGAAGCGTCTTGGCCCAAGAGTGCGATGACACACTACGCAAATGCAAACAACGAATCCTAAAGAAGAAGAGATGGAGCGGGAGGTAAAAATTACTCCTTCCCTAAGCGGATCGCTCATACAACCAAGTCATTAAATCTCCTCTTTTAAGTGGTAGTACTAGTAGTGACTATGAGTCCGATGAAGCGCGTTGTCAGAAGATTGAGTGGCTTGCGATTGCGCTAGTGATTTTTGAGATTCACAGAGTTTGGTGGCACCTATGACAATACATGTTCTTGGACCCTCTTGTAAGGCACCTTTTTGCGAGCAAAACAACGGTGTGTAAATTTGCAAGGGAAATCAACACCATCTGTTTCTTAGAATTTTTTTTAATAATATTATTTTAAAATATAATTACAAAAATATATCGTCTCTCAAAATTACAGAAATGTATTCTATCGCGAGTTGAAATGGCGGCGGGACCTATCGCCATTTCAGCTGGCGGCGAGACCCTCTCCTCCTATCGCCGGTCCGACCACCTATCGCCAGTTGAAATGGCGATAGGTCCTGTCGCCATTTCAATCTGGCGACGAAGCCCATCCTATAAAAACCCAAAATTCAAATGAGGACTCATTCTTATTGAAAAAAAAGAAGGAGAGAAGAGTAGAGGTGAGGAGAGAAGCTAACGGCGTCCGTCGGATTGCCAACCTCTCGGGTAATTTTTTAACCGAATGAATTACATAGTTTTAGATGTCTGATTCACGTGTGCAATATAGTTTTACATAATACTTTTGGTGGGTAGTATAGTTTTAGATAAGCGGTTAATCATGGAAATGTTCTTTATGGTGCGGTCGTCAAATATGTCCGACTCGACATCGTCAATTTCAAAATTTACTATGGTCAAGGGACTATTCTAGAGGGTCCCGAGGGATTGATTTCGTTATTTCAATCGGCAACCGCATTCCCTAGCAAGACGAGCGGCGTACATGGGGTGTTGTGATCACGGTGGTTGTTCCATACATTCCAAGTGGACCGTGATGTGTACGATCCGAGATTGAGTTGCCTTTCCCCATGGAGAGCACAACCAACATATTGGGAGTTAGTGCGACTTTGGGGACCAAAATCATGGCGATCATATGTACGCGCATCGCGAGGAGGCGAGTGGAAATTGGTCCTTCTCGTCCAAGCATATGCCAAACCCACTCCTCCACCCGCATGGTGAACAAGAAGGAGGTGTCGAGGCGAAGAGGAAGTCGGGGCTGCAGCCACAGCCTTGGCGCACACAATTCTTTGAAGCTCGAGAGTTCGATCTTTGTCGATGAAGACCTGCGAAGTAGCTCCTCTGACCATGCAAGCTCTTGGTCTTCTTGACGAGGGTGAGGAGGTTGAAGCCGTAGTGCAAAGGATGGATCTCGAAGACCGAGACTACATGGCATTGTCTCGAAGATGAAGGTTCCGACGGCGAGGATGAAGTTGACGAAAGCAACGGCGGTTCCATCCGACCGAACACATACCGATTCGACAATCTCATCACAACGAAGGCTCCCATGTGCCGTGGGAGTACGCGACAGTGAGGTCGACTAGGAGCTATGTACAAATGCAAGGAGGCCGCGGGGCGCGTCAAATTTGGCCTTGTCGGTGCGGCGCACATTCAGAGTCGTCAAGTCGACCCCAAGATTCTCTGACGTGAAGTGCGGCATAGAGGATGCCCTTGGCGAGTGCGCATTTTAGCCAAAGTGGGACACCTACTGGAAGTGCTCTATAGTGGTCCCTCACACATGCGTCATTTCGAGTCGATCTGATCCACAACCGAACTGTCATCGAGCTTCATCGCCAACCTTATGTACAGTGAGATCATGAATAATCTAGATTTTGAGCCATGATGCATCATTGGGCGATTGAGGCAAGGTTCAATACACAATCAGCTATCGAAGGCTTGGAGGGCAAAAGCGAAGGCATTGGAATTAAGGTGGGGCACGTTCGAGGATTCCTACCACAACCTCCTGCGCAACCGAAATCATACAAGGCAAAACTCGGCACCCATATCGATATTGAAGATGCCACGCACCGAAGTGGACCAATAAGAGGGTATTGCGGCGAGTATTCTTCGCGTTTGGTCCATGTATCAACGCATTAAACCTTGCCGTCAATCTTGTCGTAGATGGCACATTTTTCTTTGGGAGGTACAAGGGCGGATACTAAGCGCAATAGCGACGACGGAACAATCAAGTTCTTCCCGTGGCATTCGCTTTCGTTGAAAGCGAGAACACGGATAGCTAGTTGTGGTTCCTGAAGAACGTGAGGATTTCTGTTGTGCAAGACCGTCCCAACGTGTGCCTCATACATGATCGGCATGCGAGGCTCGCTCGTGCAATAACCCGGTACCGCAACAAGGAAGAACGTACCACTTCCATGGCCGGATCTGCGAAAGCGGTGGTGCATGAGGCACTTGGGTGCAAACTTCTACAAGCGCTTCGCAACAAAGACTTGATGAACATGTTCAAGCGGTAGGCAACCGAGAACGGCAGCGGAAGTTGAAACACTCGAAGATTCTAGATGGCGGACCAAGACACACGAAGGAGGGCGGAGAAGGGTCGCTAAGCGCGACCGAGCCCCAAGCATTGCCAGAGATACCCACAGATGCTCCGGATTGACGAGGAGGGCGAAGCGCAGGTGAATGCTTCTCGGTGGATTGAGCCACGAGCCTAAGGAGAAGTGGTCGCCGCTCCATGACAAGGGTGGCGCTCGATATGGTG
The DNA here is from genome assembly GCA_036346405.1 of Phyllostachys edulis. NCBI lineage: Eukaryota > Viridiplantae > Streptophyta > Magnoliopsida > Poales > Poaceae > Phyllostachys > Phyllostachys edulis. The sequence continues at coordinate 5,509,250 of CM070558.1, forward strand.
TCATGACAACTAATCTAGCCGAGGTGTACAACTGGGTCATGCGCGGTGCAAGGTGCCTCCCTTTGGTGGGTATTGTGGAGGCAATACTCCGCGGTATGACGAAGTACTTTGTTAACAGAAGCAACAACGCATCGCTCGCCATGGCAAATGACAGAATACTGTACTCCGCCATGATCACCAAGTACATGGAGGAGAAGAGCAAGAAGAATGAGGCATTACCGGCATTCAAGATGGGCACAAGGGAGCTTCGCTTCGAGGTGATGTGCAGGGATCGATAAAAGACGCCACGGGACGAACCATGAGAGGGTTACCCATGAGTGCACGTTACGCCGTGCTAGTTGCACATGCACTTGCAACAAGCCCCTTCTTCTGCATAGGCCCTACTCCCATGTCATAGCCGCATGTTCGACGGTGACGCAGCATCCCGGTCAGTACCTCTCTATCTATTTCACCAAGGAGGCGGTGATGCAAACCTGGACCGCGGAGATATATGGTTACGCTGTGGTTGGCCATTTCATCGCCATCCGACACAGGAGCAACTAATGCTGGCCGCGGACATTGATAGGCTCAAGGAAAAGTTGAATGACGGCAGTACGGGCGCGATCAGGCGACATGGGCCGAAGCGAAACCGGACGTCGTCTGAATAAGTGCTCTATTTGCGAGGAGTCAGGCACACCTTCAAGAAATGTCTCACGAGAAATCCTCAAGACGAAGGAGACATCGCCATCTCGAACGTCGCGGCGAGGACCTCATCTGGTCACCCAACTCGAGCGATCCACGGGGGGCGTTGAGGCTGCGACCAATGTTATTACCAATGTTACGAATTATGTTATTGCACGCGGTAGTAACATGCTATTGCCAATGTTACGAATTATCATTTTAATTAAGTGTTATCATGTTTTGCTGAATGTTATGTAATATCAGTGCTATTAAGTGTTATGATGTTTTGCTATGAATGATGTTTTGCTGAATGTTATGTAATTATCGTAGTTTTCATAGTAATGGCAAGTTCACATTTGTTTCCTTACATAATATGCGCTTCATGTACATGAGCAAGCGTATTAATTCACTGGCGCATCGCAATATCACTTACCTTTCTACTTACGAATCGTTCATATCTCAATCTTTCTCGTAAAATTCTTCAAAAATTCATCGCACTAGAACAACATACAACGATCAAAAAATGTTATTGCGAGTCTAACAGATTTTGCACCGTTCAAAACGTTGAAAATCAGAAGGCGGCAAACCTGGCTAGAGAAGGGCAAATTTGGCTTGCTTCATGCCGCCCGATTGAAATGGCGGCAGGACCTGTCGCTAGTTGAAATGGCGGCGAGGACCTATCGCCATTTCAACCGGCGATAGGTGGGCGGAGCCGGCGGCGAGGAGGAGAGGTCCTGCCGCCCGCTTGAAATGGCGATAGGTCCTGTCGCCATTTCAGCTGGCAGCGAACACATTTCTGTAATTTTTGGGGAGGCGATATATTTTTGTAATTATGTTTTAAAATAATATTATTTTTAAAAAATTCTGTTTCTTATCTGACCCTTGAGCTGCCGACCACGGGATGGAGAAATGCTTCTTTATCCTAGCAGCGGTGATGCACCGAGAGAATGATTTCCTTGGTCTCACCTTACAACTATCGGAGAGCACGGATATTGTTGGGATTGCAGTCAAATGCACGGTTGTTTTATACACCTCACTTCAAGTCTAGAGCCGAAAATGTTAAGATAAAGCTCACTCATTTGCCAGCATAAGACTTGTCTTGGGTGCCATATTTTGATTCTAGCCATAAACGACATTGGGACAATATTCACGGTATTTGTACTCGGTGGTTTACCCCAAACCCACTATGTTGCAAGCAGCCTGTGGTAGTAGCAACACAAATGTTCCATCGAGTTGTTGTCATGTACGAGCATTTCTATGGAACCAGTTATTAGAGTGTATTTGCAGGCCTACATCCCACTACCTACTAGGTTCAACAAGCGGAGGACAATCATCAATGGCAAAACAAGTTCCTGCAGAAAGGCTTTCCGTATCTGAAAATTGGACTCCTCTTCTTGCCCCATGCTTCTTGAAGACTTGCGACTGCCGTCGGGGGTTCTGCGACAGAGATGATTAGAGGAGAAGCAACATGGATTGTATACAAACATTACCTTACAACAGTGGCGAGAACATGCTGCCAAAGGCCATAGATTGCCTTCGTCGGAACGCTGGGCGACGCCGCATCGTTGCTCTGGAAGTCCAGACATGGTAGCGCATACCTTCATGTTGAAGACAACCGTTCGGAAGCTGTTGCAAAAGGCGTCAAGAGGAGAAGGTGGAGCGACGGACATCGTCGTCATGAATTCCTCGGCTCGTGGGCTGCACATGCGCCTTCATTGCGAGGGCTCAATCATGGATTTGGATTCGAAGGAGAAGGAAATGCAACTAGCGGTTGATTCACTCATTAACTACTGAGCTGGTTCCTCAAGTTCTAGATCATCTAAATGTAATGAGGCAATTAGAGCCTTGTACAAAGTACAAGATATAAAGTGTGTGTACACCGTCTTAGTAAAAACTGTTAGTATTAAGTTAGTCATATTAGCATTGATCTCTATTTCGGTTTACTGTTGTCAATTTAGGAAGCGAAATAGAATCGAGTCCGACTTGTGTTGCTCTGAATCGGTTCGGTTTCGGGCTTTGCCGTATTGTAAGCAGTGTATATTGAGTCTATATAAAAGCAAAAACTCAAAAGATGAAAGTTCTTGCGGCGTAAACCGAGTCTCCTGTGATTGCAATATTGTTTCCTCCTTTGTGATTCACAAGCGTGATCAATTGAGGTCCCGATTCTAATATTTGGTATCGAGAGCGGAAAATTTGTTGCAAGGTCTTCTTGAAGTCTTCTTGCAACAAGCAAGGAGGAAACACGCATGGTGGGGCGTATCTTCATCGAGGCTGGAGATGCATCGGAGGCAAAGAACCGCTTTGTACAAACAAAGATACCCGACTCACGAAGGACAATTATAATGTCCGGGTGATGAAGATCACGAGTAGTCCTGCGAGCTCGGGGAGGTGTGGGAGGCCATTGAACCGTGGCAGCGTTCAAGAAGGGCCTTGCAGAATCACCGAAAAACTGATTAGCGTTATCGGCAATCTATCAAGCAATCGAAGCTCTCATGTCCATGCTCATTTGGAAAGGACACGGCAAAAACAGCATGGAAGGCAATTGAGACTGCTCAAATCGGACATGAGCGGGTCCGTGAAGCTATCTTCTTGAGACTCTCAAGCGAGACTTGAAGATTTGAAGATGCAAGACAATGAAGTCGATGGAAACTTTATTTGCTTTCGTCATCATCTATTATCAGCGATATCCGTGGGCTCGGTGAGAAGCATCTGGAAGAAATCGGCGTAGTCCGTCGGTTTCTCGGCGGCTCCTACGTTACATGCGGTTAGTCAACGCAATTGAGCAATGTGTAGACTTGAATACACCGTCCGTTGAAGATTTGGTTGGCGGTACAAAGCTTACGATGAGCAGTAAGGAGTAACCGGTGATCCAAAGGAAGGCGAACACTTGATGCTCTCTCGTTAGCAATGGGAGGCTCTGTCAACTCGGGGCAAGAAAACAAGTGATAACTCTAGAAGCTATGTCAAGAAGGGAAATTAGCGGAAAAAAGGGGTTGGCAAGGTCCTGGTCAAGGAGATGAAGGACACAATACTCAACCCAAGCCCAAATTTGATAAAAAGAAGATCAAGTGTTATAAGCTGTGGTATTTTTGGTCACTTTGCCTCAGAGTGTGGGAGACCGAAGAAAGCAAATTCACACAAGTCGGACAAGGGAGATCTTGACCAGTTCTATTGATCTTTGAAACACATGAATTGATGAAGACTCAAAAGGAACTTCGATCTGATGTCGATTGTAGAAGAAAATATTCAACTCCAATTAGGAGTAAATGAAAAAGCCAAGGGAATACATGGTATCTTGATCTTTGGAGCAAGCAACCATATGTCGGGTTGCGATGAGCTCTTCACCCAATTGGATACTTCAATCAAGGGATCTGTGAAATTTGGAGATGACTCGGCGGTTACCATTGGCGGTCGAGGATCGATCTTGATTGAAGGGCGACGGTGAACACAAGATATTGCCGGATGTATTGTATATCCGAAGCTAACGAGCAATATCATCGATCTAGGACAACTTGAAGAAGGAGGCTGCAAGGTTATTACGGAGGATGGTCTCTTGCGCATATTTGATCAAGAGGACAATTACTTGTAAGAGTCCGAGAGAACAAAAACGAGACTCTATGTTACGAATATTGACATTGTGCACCCGGTATGCTTGTTGACTCGACTCAATGATGATGCTTGGAGGTGGCATGCGGTTTGGACATCTAAACTTCCAAGCTCTCTGAAATTAGGCGGGAGGGACTAGTTCTTGGTCTACCACCGATTGCATCATGTGGAACAAGTCTGTGATGGTTGCTTGGTGGAAAACAACGTCGCATGACATTTCCACGGAGGCGAGTTCGAGACAAGCGAGGTGTTGGAACTTATACATGCCGACTTATGTGGACCCATTACACCCCCAACACCGCCTCTGGTAACAAGTTCTTCTTGTTAATGGTTGATGATTATAGCAGGTTTATGTGGATTGTCTTTGCTAAAATCTAAAAGTGAGGCATTCAAGCTTTTAAGAAGATCAAAAAAGTCTGAAGTTGAAATGAATATGAAGCTAAAAGCTCTCGTCTGAGATAGGGGTGGTGAATTCAAATCAAATGAATTCACAACATTCTAATGAAGAAATGGGCATCGGGAGGTTTATGATCGCTCCTATTCCCTCAACGAGCGGGTGGTGGAGCGAAGAAACCAAACTGTGGTTGCCATGGCACGAAGCATGTTAAAAAGTATGAACATGCCAAGTTTCTTTTGGGGCGAAGCTGTGACAACTGCGGTATATTTGTTGAATCGTGCACCAACCAAGAGTGTCACTGGTATGACACCATATGAAGCTTGGTACAAGAGAAAACCAGCAGTTCATCACCTTCGCACTGTTGGCTGTGTTGCCCATGTAAAGAAGATAGGCGGTCATATCAGCAAGTTGGATGATCGAAGCTCCCCTATGGTGTTTATCGGATATGAGTGCGGTTCAAAAGCTTACCGTGTATATGATCCAGTCGCCAAGAGGGTTTGCATAACTCGTGATGTAATATTTGAAGAAGACAAAGCTTGGGACTGGAAGGATACGATACATACAGATGCACAATCATATGAGGATGTGTTCAATGTTGTCTATAATCAGGAGGAACCTGAGACACTTGGTGATCCTGTACAGCAGCCTGTAGTTAATCCAAATCCGGAAGTGGAAGAAGTTGCAGAAAGTGCAGATTCAGAGTTTGACACTCCCGTGGTGTCTTCTTCATTTGAGCGACACGTGGACTGATCCCGTTGTCGGCTCGCTCTGAGAACCATCTTGGGGAGCCCTGTTGAATCACGGTCACTAGATGATCTATATGATGCAACTGAGCAGGTTCAATATGAGTATTCCGGTCTTTGCTTGCTCGGAGCCGAAGAACCTGCCACGTTTGAAGATGCCAAAAGAGAAGAAAGCTGGAAGTGTGCAATGCAAGAAGAAATGAATTCCATACATGATAACCAAACATGGAATTTGGTTGATCTCCCTGCTGGACAGAGAGCTATAGGGCTTAAATGGGTCTTTAAGGTGAAAAAGGACTCGGATGGCATGGTGGTGAAACACAAAGCTCGTCTAGTTGCAAAGGGGTATGTACAGAAACAAGGAATTGACTTCGAAGAAGTATTTGCTCCTGTTGCAAGGATGGAAACAGTGAGATTGCTCATCGCTCTAGCAGCTCAAGAAGGGTGGAAACTCCACCACATGGATGTCAAGTCGGCATTCCTGAATGGCGAGTTGGAAGAGGAAGTATACGTGAGCCAACCTCCTGGTTTCATTGAGAAGGGAAGTGAGCACAAAATCTTGAGGTTACACAAGGCATTATATGGTCTCGCGCCAAGCCCTAGAGCATGGAATTCTAAGTTGGACAACACTTTGTTGTCTCTTGGATTTGAAAGAAGCCCACTAGAACACGCCGTTTACAAGAAGGGCGGTGGTAATTCTTGTCTCCTAGTCGGAGTATATGTGGATGATCTGGTGATCACAGGAGCATATGAGGAGGAGATTGTGAAGTTCAAGCAACAAATGAAGGAGCTCTTCAAAATGAGTGATCTTGGCTTATTGAGTTACTATCTCGGCATTGAAGTACATCAAATGCCAAATGGTATCTCTCTTTGCCAAGGAGCATATGCGAAGAAAATCCTAGAAAAGTGTGGCATGAGCGACTGCAACTCAACTCAAGCTCCAATGGAGGCACGGCTCAAATTAAGCAAGAAGAGTTCATCACCACCTGTTGATCAAACCACATACAGAAGTATAGTTGGGAGTCTGAGATACCTCTTAAATACAAGACCAGACTTGGCTTATTCGGTCGGCATTGTTAGTCGATTTATGGAATCCCCAACAACCGAGCATATGGCCACAGTAAAACACATCTTGAGGTATGTCCAGGGGACATTTGATTTGGGATGTTGTTATAAAAGAAAGAAAGAAGGGGAAGAAATACGATTGGTAGGATACTGTGACAGTGACATGGCCGGAGATATTGATGACCGCAAGAGCACATCAGGGGTCGCTTTCTTTCTGGGAACAAATATGATCACTTGGTTGTCACAGAAGCAAAGAGTCGTTGCACTCTCATCATGTGAAGCGGAATACATAGCAGCGGCATCGGCGGCATGTCAGGGTGTATGGTTGGAGAGCCTCCTTGGTGATCTTCTCAACCGAAGCCCTGGCAAGGTGGTGCTCAACATTGACAACAAATCTGCCATCTCCTTGTGCAAGAACCCTGCATCATGATAGAAGTAAGCATATTGATACTCGGTTTCATTACATAAGGGAATGCGTGGAAGAAGGAAAGATTGCGATCGAGTATATAAGCACAAATGACCAATGGCGGACATCTTGACCAAATCTTTGGGAAGACTCAAATTTTTGGAGATGAGAGAAAGAATTGGAATGCAAGTTGTGAAGAAAGTATAACTAACTTAGGGAGGTGATTGTTAGTATTAAGTTAGTCATATTAGCATTCGCCTCTATTTCGGTTTCTGTTGTCAATTTAGGAAAGCGAAATAGAATCGAGTCCGACTTGTGTTGCTCTGAATCCGTTGGTTTCGGGCTTTGCCGTATTGGTAAACAATGTATATTCAGAGTCTATATAAGAAAGCAAAACTCAAAAAATGAAAGTTCTTGCAGCGTAAGCCCGAGTCTCCCGTGATTGCAATATTGTTTCCTCCACTGTGATTCACAAGCGTGATCAATTGAGGTCTGATTCTAATAAAAACAAGATACATCGATCAACCCGTGTACTATTGTGTTGCACCAAATTACGAAGTGTATTTAGAAGCATAGTCAGTGTTTGATCACTTTGTTACAAAGAAGAAGAAAACCGTGTTTGATGACTTGATCGAGATGGGACGGCGATATCGTCTGGCGCTTATACGTGTCCCTCATCGCCGCAGATGAACGAGGCCGCCCTCCAGAGAAGAAGGCTCTCCTGCTGCCAAGACGTCGCCATGTTCACGGTGTCGCGACCCACCACCACCGGACTATGCCGACGCCTTGCGCCGTGAGCGTTCACGATGTGCGCCCATGGTGGGCAGCGGCGATCTACTCGCGTAGTGTGGAGACGGCCAAAATACATTGATCAGCCGCCAAAGGCGGCACTCCCACGGATCGAACGCATCGGCCCCACCATGCCATAAATAAATGCGGCGCCGGTCGCCGAAGATAAAGAAGAGACAGAGTTATCTGGTGGAAACGCCTCATGAAATCTGATCACACACAGGCACTAGAAAAACATCGCAGCTCTCGGCGGCTCTTCTGCTAAAAGGTTCGCCCTCTCCGCGCCTCAATCACATATTACTATAGCATGCATGCTTATCTAATTCTTTTTTCTTTTTCCTCATCGTCATACTTTTTCATGCCTAGGCCTGCCTCACCATCTTTTTAGTCTACAAGCAACACACCCGCTAACAAGAGAACATCCGTCTGGAAAAAAAGATCGACAAAAGACCCCATCCAACCCTCCTAATCGAGCTGGTTTTTGTTGTAATATTTTTTTGTTTTTTTGATTTAAAAGGTAGAGAAATCTCTACCTTATGACTATTATATTAAAATGGTTGTCGATCAATACAAAGTACACTTGAAAGAAAAAGAGAAACAAAAGGAAAAGGAAAGGAAAAGGAAAAGGAAATGTAAAAGTAATGAATTTACAATAGGAGGTGACTCCATTTGTCGAGCGAAGAATGACACTCGGGTTTGGTCCCCGCTAGCCCAAAGTGTAATGTAATTCTTGATCTAACGTTGCATCTCGGTTACTCGGTTGCATTGTTTTGGAATATCCTTTTATTTCTCATGAGCCATAATGTATGAGCACAGTCGCAAAACATATGGGCGGACTTCATGGTAGTTCAATGATTGTGTTGAAACCCTTTCCACAAATTCAAATATGTCCTTGGAGGAAGTAGCTTCTACCGATAATCCTATCTTTTTCCGAGATAGTCCGCAGCCTTTACATCGTAGTATAATACGATCAATTGTCTCTAACGCCGGGCAAAGGTCATAGTGAGGATTCGTTATCCAATGCTTAGTTGTCATGTTATCTTTAGTGTTGAGTTTCCCTCTGAAAGCTAGCCATAAGAAGATTCTCTATCTATGTGGGATTGATCTATGCGAGACATAATTTGACGCTTTTCATTTTAGGCCATGGCACGACAAAGTTCTATAAATTTCTGATGTAGTTACTTCAGCCATTGTCGATGCAATGACTCTTCGATCCAAAGTTCGCTGCGCGGAGTCGTTGTTCGAATAGAACACATAGCAAAGCCCGGTATTCCAAGAGTGCATCTTTGAAAGAATCGGGTGAAGTGAAACCACCCAGGTGTTATCCACAAGCTGTGGAATCGATGCAAGTCAGATTAGATGCATGCGTGAATAGAATGGGAAAGCATAGATATAATCTTCCTGTTGAGGTCCAATGGTCTTTCCAGAACAAAGTAGTCATTTCATCCCTGATTATAACCTTTGTCATTTGTGAAGTTGTCTCGATAATTTGCGGCATTTTCCAAACTGCTATGTCACCTTGGCGGGATTAGCAGTATGTGACCTCGGATATATCGATGTCTTAACCAATTGAAGCAAGGTTCGGTTGAGTTTGATAGTAGCTTTCTGTCAATTTCATGATCAAGGCTTTGTTATGAATCCGTAAATCCGGATTCCTAAACCCACTTGCTCTTTGGGCCAATTACCCTTTGGGTCCAAGCGACCAAACAATGTCCACCTTGAATCTCCTTGTCTCCTTCCAAAGAAAGGCTCTCTAATTTTGTCGAGCTTCTATGCTGTGGCTCGGCCATTGTATGCAACTTAGGTAATATGTTGGTATTGCTGATAGTACCAAGTTTATCATTAATACTCTCCTCCCCAAGATAGTAATCCGGCATCCATCCTACCGATCTTGTCTATTTTGTCAATAATTGGTTGCAACAGACTGTGAGGTATCTTGCTAGTGGATAAAGGTAGGCCTAAGTAGTTGCATGGCAGTGAGCTGAGCATACATTGTAAGGTGTTGGCAGCTAAAGTGGCCTCCTGTTGCGACATGTGAATGGGTACTAATGTACTCTTATGGTAGTTGATCTTCAATCCTGAAAAAAGTGCGAACGAATCGAGTAGGTCTTTGAGAATCACCGCCTATTGTGATGTACCCTTGAGTAGAATTAAAGTGTCATCCGCATATTGTAAGGTAGGTGGTGCCTCTTGTATATCCAAGGGATGTAGAATCTGGCTATCCGTGTGTGCATGTTGCAATATTATTTGGAGGATATCTGCCACTAGGATGAAAAGATATGGTGAGAGCGGGTCTCCTTGTCGCACCCCTCGCTTGTAATGTATTTGGTCCCCCACTGCTCCGCTAACAAGAATTTGCATTTTGCTGGAGTAGAGAATGGTGTGTATCCACTGCACCTGTCTTTCAGTCGAAACCACGATGTTGTAGTGTGAGAATAATACATTTCCAATTTATTGTGTCAAAAGCTTTATGGAAGTCTAATTTGAGCACCAACATTGGCTTCTTCCTCTTCAAAGCACATTGGACAAGTTACGAGGAAAATAAGAAATTCTCTATGATTGATCTTTTCGTGATGAATCCGGATTGCATAGGACTAATGAGATTTTTGACTTTCGGTTGCGCACTTTGCTGGCTAGTACTTTGCTAATGAGCTTGGGTATATTGTGCAGTAGAGAAATGGGTCTAAAATCCTTGATCTGCATCGGTGTTTCAGCTTTTGGTATCAATGTGACATAAGAGTTATTTATCCCTGACAAGTCCAGCTTATTGGCATGCAAGTCCTCAAAAACGTGTAAGATATCTGGCTTAATAATGTTCAAGAACTTCTTGTAAAACTCATTAGTGATTCCGTCCGGTCCTGGACTTTTGTTGTTCGGGGACCGTAAAATTGCCTTTGCAATCTCTTCCCAAGTGAAGCAACCAGAGAGAGCCTGCATATTTTCATTTTGCTAGTAAAGACGTGTAAGGTCAATTGTTGGAGACCATGGACCTACATCTTGAAGATCCCAGAAATAATCTGTCGCAATTTGTAATTTGGAGGCATTGTCGTAATGTTCTATTCCATTCTCCACAAGGACTTTTATGTTGTTCCTTCGGTGATTAATAGATGACGCCACATGGAAGAATTTTGTGTTCTCATCCCCGACTTGCACCATTTGACCTTCGCCCGACGCTTTCATTTTAGGGCCCGTAACCGATTAGGTCTTGGAGATGATTTCTAACATTCTTTCTAAAGATAAATTCTAGGTTTGTGAGCGGTCTCCATTCCTCCATACTATCAAGGTACTCTAATGTGGTCCTAGTATTGTCAAGCTGAGTTGGCAGGCTGCGATTTTTCTTTGACCATGCTCTAATTGTTGCCCGTAATCGTCTTAGTTTTAGATTGGCTATGGAGACACTAGTCAAGTTTCTAGTCCCTCGTGTCCAACTCTGCATTACTAAATTCTCAAAGTCCGCATGTGTAGCTAATAATTTTCGATCTGAAAAGCCTTGAAGATTGCAGATTGGTTTTGATTTGAACCATAATTGGGGAGTGGTCGACATTGTGGCTACCTCGATTTTGTGGATATGTCCAAGAATGTTTGGCTCCAATCAGATCAATTAGAATCTCGCCTAGTTTGGCCATTGTTGGATTTCTCCTTTTGTTTGTCCAGGTGTATCTTTTGTTTGGAGTTTCCACTTCTAGCAAGCCTTGATATTGTATCCAGGCATTAAAAATAATCATGCCAGTCCAATTTATGTTGTCATTGTTCTTCTCATATGCATATCTATAGATGTTGAAGTCTCCAAGTATCATCCAAGGTCCCGAGAAGTTATTTCTTAAATCAGATAGTCTATCAAAGAATATCCGACGGGTGTTGTCTTCGCATGGGGCATACACATGTGTGATATAGAACTGAATGTTGTCAGATTTTAAAGTGAAAGCTAGTGTTAATGACCACTCATCGGCATGTACCATAGCTGCATCAAGATTTGTATTACACCAAGCCGTGAGTGTGCCTCCTGATGCATGAACAGATGGGTGATAATGGTAATTCCCTAATCTGGGAGGTAAGAAGGTTAATGCTTTGAGTCTATCGATGTTAGTCAGTTTGGTTTCTTGAATGCAAACTATATCTGGTTGAAAATCCATCAGAGTCCGAAAGACTATTTCTCTTTTCTGACCCTCTCCTAGCCCTCTAACATTCCAAGTGAAAACTTTCATTTTTGTCTCTGTTCTGCTCCCAGAACCAGCATGCTCCAGCATGCGATTCTCCCCAGCCTCCAAAATGCCAATAGCTTAGTAGGTTGAACAGGTTGCCAAACAACATTAGAGCCAGCAAGCACATAGGAGAAAACAGCATGCATCCAAGGATCAGAAACCCACAATTTCAAGAACCAAGCTGAAAGAAAAGAGCTAAAGACTATAACTTCTCTAAGAACTGATGACCAACAAAGACAAGGTACAGTACAAACTAAAACAGACAACAAACAACAAACTAGAGCAACAGACACGATTACAAGATGCAAAACAAAGAAGTTGTGTTTGCAGATGAAGTGAAGCACAAATGCAAACATACTGTTTTCGGGGGTGTTATTTGTAGAGATAGACAAAAAAATTTGGAAGAGTAAACTTCCTTTGAAAGTTAAAGTTTTCTTATCGCTTTGTTTCAATAACAGCATCCAGACTTTGGACCAATTGAAGAAGAGACGGTGGAAAGGAGAGAACAAATGTGTTCTTTGCGGTGCTGAAGAAAATTCGGATCATATCTTGTTTTCATGCATTTTAGCTAATTTCTTTTGGTGCTGTGTTAAAGAATCCTTAAGTTGGAGTTCCAGCCCTAGTTCTTTGAATGACTTCAAACTGAACTGGCTGGAGAAGAAGGGAGCTAATGACTATAATTTTGTCCTCTTTAGTTTTGCAGCCTCAGCTTGGAATCTTTGGAATTGTAGGAACAAAATGGTATTTGACAAGAATTTCCCTAAGAATCCTCTAGCTGTGATTTTCAGTTTTTTATATCTTCTTTGTAGTAGTGGAAGATTCTCATCAAACATGATGCTGATGAGAAGTGGAGGTTTTCATTAAGGGCATGGAAGACTGGGTTAAAGTTTTTGTGAAATCTGGGCGGGGTGACCCGTTTGTATCGAGACCTAGTTTTTGTCTTCGTGATTGCGATGTAATCTGGACTAGGATGACTTTTGGTTGTAGTTTGTCTAAGTTCCTAGATCGCCTCGCTTGCTATCTGTGAAGTCGGCATCCCCGCATTCTCTCTGTTTGATGCTTTGTTAGACTTGTTATTCTACTTTATAAAAAGCCGGGTATCCCCTTTTCAAAAAAAAAAAAGCACAAATGCAGATACAAAAGAGGGTGCATGAGATAGTGTCTCCAGTGGCTCCAGCAGACAGCATAACCGAGCCTTGTTGTGAGCCGATCTAAGCATTATTATGGCTGCCTTTGCCTCCCAAGGGCAGCCTTATCGGCTTGTGCCACTTCCTTGAATGTTTCCTTAGCATGCATACCACATAGGTTAGCCAGTTCTCTAACCATTGTTCTCGAAGACGGCTCCGGCTTTGTTTTGAGTGGCATATGGATTACTTCCTCAATTCTCCTAATCCTTGGTCTGTTTCGGCGATTATTTCCTCCAGCTTGAGGTAGAGCTAGCGAGATGAGCTTGGTGTTGCCTTCGCCTTCGGCGGCTCGCTCGTTCCACTGGATTGACACGCTCCCCATCATATACCTTTTGTAACCACGGGCTCCTTCGGACATAAACCCGTATGTCATTTCTCAGACTGAGACCGGTCTGAGGTGGCGGCTCATTCAGGTCTGGGATCTCTGGCAAAGAATGTCCATGCTCTGGCAATAACTGCAGCAGTGTTGGGGCTTCCTCCTTCCTGAGCTATCTGATACGTGGAGTCTGGCTGCTGTGTATTTCTTGTGGACTCTTGGTCCTTCTTCACGCTTTCCATTGCATCCGTGAGCTGCATTGGCAGAGTGCCAGTTCTAGCATAATGCCGTGAAACCAGAGGCATCACAGCCACTGGGCTTCTCTTAGGATGAACTGGCAATCTATGAGCCATTGGTGGCAGCATGGTGAGAGGCATGGTGCACATGGGTGGTGAAGGCATGATGATAGGAGTCTGATGGCTAACTACTGAATGGAGAGAGTTTTGTGGTAGAATAGAATAGCCGGGCACTGGGAAAGCGGCACAAGTGAAAGTGGAGAAACTTCAGCACCGAGTGGCCTAACATATAAAACTGATGTGATCTTGTAGCGGCGGTCGGCAAAGGAAGGAGGGTAGGATCGAGCCGTCTTCGACTCTTATTTGTCTGGCAAGAGATTGTACGAAAGAGAGCGATAGGTTTTTCTAATAATGGATCGAAAAGGATATCAAAGCAAGGAAAGGAGGTTCAACTAAATGGTTCACTTGGGCTACAAGAATCCAATCTTCTCGACCCTACATGGGCTTAGCTCTAGACGAATGTGATGAGCCCCTCTCAAAGACTCTTCGATGCATGAGGTGTATGCCCCGAAAACCCTCAAGCTGCAATCTACTTGTCTGGGCGAAATGCTAGAAGATCAAATAGGTTTGGATTAGCGTTTTCTTTGAAAGGTCGCCTAGCGAATATGTGCCATATTCCTCCAAGAATAATCAAACCCGAGGGTTTGTAACGACCGATTTTGGGGAACTTACCTCCAGTGCCCTCTTCTCTTTCTCTCCCTCATCATTGCACGCCGGGTCACCAACTCCCGCAGCTTTCCGTGAAAACCGCGCCTCGCTCGTCGCCTTGTCTTGTCGCCGCTCCGTCTCGTCCCCTTGCTGCCTCAGCGCCGCCAAGGCTGCTTCCCAAGACGCCGCTGCTGCAAGACGCCGCCAGCGCCTCGCCGCACGCAGCCATCAAGGCCAAGGACCGGACCCCTTCTCGACCCTCTTCCTCCAAGGCCGGGCCTCCCTATAAAGCTCCTCTCCCCTGTGTGAGCTCCCACGCCACCCCGAGCTCCGTAAAGTCCCGAGAGCAGAGCCGGCCAGCGCCCTGTTGAGGGCAAGGCCGCCTCCGCGCCTCCTCGCTGCGACCACGCATGAAAAGAGACATCACTGAGTATGTAGCCTGTTGCGATGTATGTCAACGAATCAAGGCCGAACATCAGAAGCCAGCAGGATTGCTTCAACCCCTGCAAATTCCCCAGTGGAAATGGGAAGAAATTGGAATGGATTTCATTACCGGTCTACCCCGAACCAAGTCCGGATGTGACTCAGTATGGGTTATAGTTGATAGACTAACCAAAGTAGCCCATTTCATCCCAGTAAAGACAACCTACAAGGGAGACAAGTTAGCCGAGCTATACATGGCTCGTATTGTGTGTTTACATGGAGTACCCAAGAGGATAGTCTCCGATCGAGGATCTCAATTCACCTCGCATTTTTGGGCTAGTTTGCATGATGCCCTTGGGACACACCTTGATTTCAGCACAGCATACCATCCGCAGACCGATGGTCAGACAGAAAGGACAAATCAGATTCTAGAAGACATGCTTTGAGCCTGTGCTTTGGAGTTTACAGTAGACTGGGAGAAATGTCTACCGTATGCCGAGTTTGCATACAATAACAGTTATCAGTCAAGTCTAAAAATGTCCCCATTTGAAGCACTTTATGGGAGAAAATGCAGAACCCTCTGCATTGGTCGAATCGGTGAAGGATATATATTTGGACGGATACCCTCAAGCAAGTGAAGAAAGTTCGACGAATCGAGAGATCGCCTTCAAGCCGCTACCAAGACAAAGAGTTATGCCGACAACCGTCGAAGGAAATTGACTTTTGAAGTTGGAGACGCTGTATACCTCAAGGTATCCCCACTTCGTGGAACTCGAAGATTCAAAGTAAAGGGCAAGCTTGCCCCAAGATATATAGGACCGTTTCCGATTACCGCCAAGCGTGGAGAAGTAGCCTATCAACTAGAGCTACCGGAACATCTCGAGGGGGTTCTAACGTGTTTCACGTCTCCCACTCAAGAAGTGTCTCGAGTACCAAGAGCAGACGCTTGCTGAAGCCATCGCCCTTGACAAGATCGACTTATCCGGAGCACCGATCAAGATCCTCGGCGTCATCGAAAGCGAACAAGACGCCAAGTCTTCGCCTTTGCAAGGTCGATGGAGTCACCACTCGGCCAAGGAAGCCACCAGGAGCGCTAAGATCAATCAAACAAGACTACCGTTCTGTTCTCGGGCGATTCGAATCTCGGGTCGAGATTCCGTTTAAGGTGGGTAGGATTTGTAATGACCGATTTTGGGAACTTACCTCCAGCCCTCTTCTCTTTCTCTCCTCCCATTGGCACGCCTTGCAGGGTCACCAACTCCATGAGCTTTCCGTGAAAACCGCGCCTCGCTTCGTCGCCTTGTCTTGTCGCCGCTCCGTCGCTCCCTTGCCGCCTCTGTCTTGCGCGCCTGCCTCCCTTCAGACGCATGTCAGCCTTGACGTCGCCATAGCCTCTCGAGCACGCAGCCGCGCAAGGACCGGACCCCCTTCTCGACCCTCTTCCTCCATGGCCGCCTCCCTATAAAGCTCCCTCCTCCCCTGTGTGAGCTCCCACGCCCCGAGCTCCGTGAAGTCCTGCAGAGCAGAGCCGGCAGCTCCCGTTGAGGGCGCGCCGCCTCGCGCCTCCTCCTGCTCGGTGAGCACCCCGCTGGCCGATCACGCACTGCACCCCCACGATGCAAGGAAGCCACCCTCCTCCCTTCATCTTCCGTCACACCGGATGAGCCGCCGCCGTGCCTCCTCCTCCTCCACCCACGGCCGCCATCGCCGGCCGGCCGGCCATCCCGAGCCACCCCGACCACCGGCCGGCCTCCCAGCGCCAGCCAGGCGGTCTGTGGCGTCCTCGCCAGCGGTGCTCCTCGCCGGCGCCCGTGTGCCGTGGTGTCTTGCCGCCCTTGAGGCCTTACCGCCACCGCGCCCTCTCTCGAGCCGCTGCCGCCTCCCCTATGCGCCGCCCTCAAACAACCCCACGCCCTTGCCCGCACGGCCGCCACGGCGCCGCCATTGGCGCCGCTTGCAAAACAAGACCATTGTCGCCCTTTGAGCCGCTTCCGCCTCACGGCAGCCGCCACCCTCCCGAACTCGCCGCCTCTCAGAGCCCGCCCCTCCCGAGTTTCCCCGCTACCTCCCGGCCTCACCGCCTCGGCCGCCCGCCTCCGCCTGGCCGCTCATGATGCTCCTCTGCTCCCTCTGTTCTTGCTCGAGAAACAAAGAAAGAGCAAGGAGATAAAAGGAAATAAATTGGGAATAAAATTTGATTACGGGCCCACTTGTCATTTGGACTTAGCCACTCCCTCTCCTTCCTTGTGGACCCCAGCCCCCACTATTCCCGTGGACCGGCTTTGGTCCAGTCTTGCATAAGTTGGTCTATGCAATCGTGTGTTGTAGACCACGCTTTATTTCCTTCCTTTTCTAATCCCTTTAATCTTCAATAATTCATATCTCCTCCGTTTAACTCCAAAAATTATGAAGTAAATTTCTAAAAAATTTAAATCAAGATCTTGCTAATGGCATAGGACTTGATTAATTTGGAGTTTATTTATTGTTCCTTATTTATTTATTTGCTCTCTTTGCATTGTGTCTTTTCCTGTATTCTCGCCGATTAGGATTTGAAGACGCCGAGCGACCCTCGAGTTGATCAAGACCAAGATTATCAAGATCCCTAGCCTTTAACCAAGGCGAGTCAATACTTTGACCATATTGATCCTACATTTTATGCAAATTATATTAATTTAAATTAGCAAAATTGCATGTTTTATTTCTTTATCAAATGTATGTTAAAGCTTAAGGTAGTTAAATTCCCACTTGTTGATTAATTAAATTAATATGCCATCCTTGACAACTTGAATCCATTAATCCTTGTCACCCTAGTAACTATATGGTAATACTAGTCATAGGTTGTACTTAGCGACATGCTAGTCTTGCTTAAGTAATGGGTATTAAATACCCCAATCATCATTTTCTCAAACATAAAATGTTTGGGTAGTCATTGGTGGTCCATTGGCTAAAGGTTGTGAAAATAAATTGGTTTTACTCCCCAAAACCCCAATTGCTAGTTCTATCTGGGCGGATGGTGAGGTGGTGGGTGCTCGAGGAGCACATGGTTGGTTGGCTTGTGGAATGAACCGCCAGATAACCCTAAGGACTTAATCTTGTCACGACCTCCGTGTTAAACATGTGCAACCACAAGTGCGCAAAGTGCAACTTGGCCTAGTACAATTATTAAACCACAATGTGTCTCACACGGTGGAAAAATGTATCATGCAAGCTTGCGGTAAATAAGGCTTGAAAGGGCACCGAGGCAAGGGTGAAGTTGCTCGCCGGTAAACTAACTACTGGCGGCAGGGTAACATCCCACATGAACGTATGGGCGCAACCCCATATGGGTGAGATAACGAACAGGCGAGGTAATTAGAAAAGTTCTTGTGATTTGTCGCCCAACTACATGACTACTGGAATCATGTGGGGTAACGGTATGACTATCTCTTGTGGGTAAAGTGTACAAACCTCTGCAGAGTCTAAAAGCTGTTTAAGCAAATAGTGCCTACTGGTCAAAAGCGGACATGGGAATCATAACTTGAGTTAGTTCTATTTCAAAAAGCTTTGTGGGTGAAATGGAAAAATGGTGGAAGGGCTCACCTAGCCTGCTTTTGGATTTCTCTGAGTCATGAGCTCACGGTGTGGTCTTTGGGGCAGCCCCAATTGAAAGGATGCATTGGTAGAGTTTCACGGATGGATTCTCTACTAATATAATTATTGCACATGCTCTCTTTATCAAAATGCAATTTGTTAAAATGCTAAGTGATAGGACTTTGTAATTATGATATTTGCAAAACTGGCTTTCATAAATAAAAGAACTGAGCCATCCTTGTTAAGCCTTGCATGTATATAATTGCATTGTGTGTTGGCTCATGAAAGCACGGTAGTAGTGCTCATTCTCGCTTCTCCCCAACCCTTGAGATAATGAAGACGACGGAGACTACGCCTTCTCGATGGCCGAGAGATGATGGACAAGACTGCGATAAGGAGTAGATTAGTTACGTAGTTTAGGTCTCGCCAGATCTAAGTAGACTTCGTTGGTACCGCAGTCTGACCGATATTAGCCAGATCCTTGGTTAATATCCGTCAGACATGAGTCACCCGATCGCTTACGTGTGAGATGAGCCCCACCTTCCCTTTTGCTTCCGCTGTAGATCTAGTCGTCTTTTGTAATGTAATATATTTGGCCTTGTGTGGCCCTTTTGTAAAACTCGACCCGACGTGGTCTATGTTACTCAGTTGGTTGTAATATTTAATATTTCAGTTCACGCTTGTATGAATGAATCAGCAATGTGTACTGTGAAGTGCTAGCTACTGATCCAGGGAATAGCACAGTGATTTCACAGAGGATTTGGATTCTCGAAATCCAGGTCCGACAGGGTTATCCAGGCAGGTATGGAAAACATGACGGAGCCAAGGCACGATGGATGGAACTACAGGTTCCACCGTGACCGCCGTGACCAGAGAGTTCATGTCCCTGGCTGGTGAGTAGTGAACATCTAGAGATGTAGGACGGCCAAGGTCCAAGGATAGCAGGCTTCATGGAGGAAATCAGGGCTGGTGTCTGTGTTTTTTGGGTTTTGGTTTGGAATTTGTATTGAGAGACAAATGGACAGCTCCTTTTGAAATGGCCACTAGTTCTACAGAACCAACAAATGATAGGATCTCTACATGAGTCTATGAAATGGGAGTAAGAGAGGCAGCGAAAGCATCTTCTGTGAAGGTCTCTAGGTTTGCTTGGGAAGACATGTTGAGAATGCTTTAGCATCTGTGAAGGTATTGCTTCCGAGAGGAGGATAGATTTATAGGAAGCAGGTTTCACCTCTGTGTACAAATTGGTAGAAGAAGGGGTCTTCTCATGGATTGCATGCACATGCTGCATGTCCGGGTCACGGGTGTGCTTCGCAGGTTGTTCAGTGTTGGGGGAGGAGCCGGCGTGCTGCATGATTTTAGGTGTCACAACTCACAATCCCCTTCCTTTGTGAAATCAAATCCCCATTCTTCGCCTATTGGCTTCGTATCCAAATGTGATCTCCTGTGCGCAAGTAGAGCTGCAAGACATGTCCTGCTGGTGGGCTGGCTATTTGGTAAGATCTCGTTTTGATACGGTTTTGGCCGGACTAGTTTGTCTCCTCTGACTGGCACCATCGGTTGGAGCTAACAAAAGCTGAGTTTTTGCTGAAAAGGTGTGTGCACTGTGCTTTCTTAGACCAAGAGCAATCTGGATACATCCCAATCTCACGGAGCCTCGTAACGCAATTTCCGACGCAACATCAGTGGAGGCAACTTTGAACTCAAAAGTTCCTGCTCCGATTTGTTTGACTGCGTATGCAGGAGGCGATCCTCTGAAACAGGAGGTGAGAATGGTGGCAAGCCTGTCTGGTGAGATAAGAATTCCAGGGGATATCACTGATGCAAGAAGAAATGTTGGAGTGTGGCATTTTGGGCTAATCGGATCGCAAGTTGCGGAAGAATATTTGGCAAGCATCAAGGACTCAAAGGCGTTTCCTTGAGGAGTCGGTTTCTTGACTTCTTGTTGAGGAGAGAAGCAGGGAAATATTCGTGAGGGTAGAGAGACCAAGGGATAGATGGAGCAAACATGAGCAAATGACAGAAGCAAAGCAAGCTACTAGACTAATAGAACGAAAGTAAGCAGGAAAACATCAGAACCAAACGCAAACAAATCAAAGGCCAACAAAACAAAGGCAACTTGAGCCAACCTAACTGCTAAGGTAGAAAAGGAGGTTGGGGTTGTTGCTTATCTGGGAGCCCGTGTTGTGTTGCTGATGACGCTTTTCCAAATTGTTGTCTTCCACCTCTAGTCATCTGGCGTTCAGCCCCCCACCGGCTAGCCATTGTCCAGTTTCTACATCCCGTTGGTGACGCTTGAGATCGTGGCGGCGATACAGCTCCCTCGGATGCCTCCCCGTTTCTCCCTACGGCACCAAGAACCGAAACCCCTGGTCACCTGAAGCAAGCCTCCCCCAAATTCCCACCCACCAAGTGGCCTCAGATCTGCCCGCGGCAGCTCGCGGCTCCGTCGAGTTTGCCGCAACCCGCCAGATCCGGTGCGGTACTCGGGGAGGCTCCCGGGGGTGGAGCGGCGGCGGCGGACTCAGCAGGTGTTGTGGGTTACTCTCATTTAGAGTTCATTTCAAGGATGACTCCACTTGCACATCAAAAGTTGAAAACCTGTTGTAATATCAGCACTCCCAAAAAATGTTCTCAAGATGTTCCTGTCTAGATGTTGCTCCCTGTTTATCTCAACACACTTAGGACTCTACTGAAGTTCTGTCATCCTCCCACTTCAATTAGCGTAGCGTCCCTTTTTGTGTAGCACGAAGACTATCGTTTTCTACCATGCCTCTAGACACTTCCTCTTTTGCTTTGTATATATGCTCGCCTGAATGTGGGGACCCGGGATCGGATCCGTTTCAAGCTAAGTGATTGCACTAGAAGCGCAACACTTAACATGAAACAAAAGTGATTCCGAGGGCCCAGATATGTGTCTCATGTTAGCTCCCAATGATCAGTGGCTAACATGCACATAGCCAAACACAACATTGCATAACATTCATACTCAAATAATTAAATGAAGTCTTTGATTATTACAACATCAATAAATAGAACCTTATGGTCCAATTTTGCATAAGAGGGCCGACCGACCAAATTTAATCATAACACAAATAAATCGCAGCGGAAGATAAACTTAGAATAAAAAGAAAATAACCGAATGGCATGCCCAACCCACAAGCAACCAAGCTGGAGTTAAAGCGAAGCATCTGTAGTACTTAACCCAATTCAAGCGACTTCTCACCGCAATATGGATAATTCAATTGAGTACAAAAACGTACTTCATAAGACTTATGAATAGCAACATATAATAAATGCATTCAAGTGTCAAAGGAAGGCTACTACGCTAGGCAATTTTCTGCATAAAGCAAGTTTTTCTTTGAGATAACCGATATATATTCAAATTGCCATTTGTAAAACATTTTATAAACATTATATAATAGTAGGTAATCCCAAATTCATGATCAACAATAGTTGATACTCCAAATATTATCAACGCACGAACTTCCCGTTCGTGACACAATTCTTTCCTTAACAAATCAACACGCGAACTTCTCGTTCGTGACAACATACAAGATCCGAACAATTCAACACATGACCTATCAACATAACCCAACCCAAACCCCATAAGCTAACTGTGCATGCTTTCCCACAAGTGATGTCCATAACTGGCCGGGGACACGGCTATTCGAATAGATTTAGTTCTCTACAGAGTTGTACAGCTTTACCCACACAATATGCATACCTTTCAATGTCGACCAATGCACTCTTCCTTAGGGGTGTGACTGAGATAGAATAACGAGGCCATTACAATGCCATGTTGTAACTATCAAACCACCCGAGGAACAGAATCCCATGGCAGACTAAACGGTCGCCTAGAACCACAGGTGAACCCTGTTGTATAAGTAAGTCCCTTATAAACAAGAGAAGAAAACGCTTAACATGCCCCCACTAGATTGATAAGAGAACCATTAAACATTAACAACAACAATTGTCAATCTAATTGTGTTTTGATAACTAACACACAATAAATTATTTAGTAAAGCCTTCGCCATTATCCGGCGTGTGGTTGCACGTAAGACTTTGTTCATCACACCACGACTAGTCCTCAAATACCTAGACAGACTACGCAAATCTGGGACCACCTCCCTTCATCACCCTATCACTCGTCCAAGTTCAACACACAACAACCCCCACCCAACAATTCCACAAACACCGATCGAAGATCTGGATATATTCCTCAAATTCAACATAATTCAATCCATATAATCCTCAAATTTCATCAAGATTTGATTCAATCTATCGGCCGATGGACTAGCTCCATCAACTGCTTTTCGACTACAACTACTAGCATGACTAAGCATCGTTCTACAAATTAGCAAACATTCCCGTATAACATATATCCTTAATCATTCAAGGTAAAACGGTAAGCAACATTCAAAGGAGGGCCAATGCAGCAAGTGGATATAACTAAACTACCCATTTGACATACAAGTATTTGAAATTAAGCAATGCATAGAATAGTTGAAAAACAACATAGATACATTTTCAAAATTAATAGGAATTCAACATGCATCAAAGGATGAAACTGTTTGCCTTTGCTGTGGATGGTCCATGAGCTGCTGCAAACCACTCTCGATCACACTCAAACCTTCAGTAAACTATTGAATGAACAAGAACATCGAATAAGAGCGAATAACACGAAAACATCCGAAAATTCAATATCATCCAAAATGCATGAAATTTATACAGTGGGTAGGTTATGATTTTATATGAATTTAGGTGAAATAATTATTCCATTTGGAGTTTGTATGTGAAAGTTATAGTAGTTTGAAAATCAGTAACTTGGAAAATGCTGAAAAATGGAGCTCGGTTCCTATTCATCCGAAATTAATTATTTGGTGAAAATTTGTAGAATAGTGGTGGGAAAAAGGATTAAAAGGTTAGGTAGAGAATAAAATTTTAACACTAACACAATTTGGTTCAGCTCATTTGGAGTTCATATGAATTTTTGAAGTTAATTCAATTTCTAGTGTAAAAACAATTCATTCCTGAAATTAATTCAAAATTCGAATTTTCCTGGGACATTAACATGTTTCAAACCTATTCCAATTTAAAGTAAATTAAGAATGAAAACCAACAAAATTGGTTTCACTTGTTTTGGAGCTGATTTGATTTAGCTATGAATTTTTGAAGTTTAAACCAATCTTTTTATAAACCAGCTCACAGACCTAGTGCCACTGTTGACCACTAGGGCCTACTGTTATTTAGCCAATTGACAGACAATAAAGTTGTTTTTAGTTAATCTCTAATTATCTAGCCTAAACATCTTATATAAATTACTAATCACTACGCTATTAGCTTACTAACTTGACTATTTTCAGATTAGTGCTCCTAGTTGGATTCTGAAAACCTTCTCTGATCAATGTTTCAACAAATAAAGAGATTCTACTGTCTTGCCAACCAACCTTCTCCCTAATTCAAATATCCACTAGTTAATTATTTTTGCTTATTGTTATTCACAAGTGCACTCTGATTACCAACTGATTTCTTCTTCTGTTCAAACAGCCTACAAATTGAACTATGCTAATCCATATTTCAACTTGCACTATGCTAATCCAATTGAATCCAGCTCAACACTTTCTCTGATCACAAGCTCACCAACAAGGATTTTACTGTTTTAGAAGGATGTTCAAAGGTTAATTGAATTTATAATAATTCTAACTACTAGAGTTAGCCATACTATTAGCCTACTGCCATTTCACTTTTCAACTAACACCTCCTCTGTTCAAACACCCAGTTGCTAACCACATTTTAACATGCATGAAAATAAAATGCCATGCTTAAAATGATGAATATGCAACATGCATAAGTAAATATCGTAAATGTGGTTTAACACTAAAGCTTTTTACCGTGGCACTAGGCATGCGAAATATCACCAGACGTCTTCTCGGGTCCGTGTCCACCGTAGCCGTCGCCGACTTCGTCCGCGTCCACCGTAGTCGTCGCCGAGCTCGTCCGTGTCCACCGTCCGGGGCTTCTCGTCCGCGTCCGTTGATTTCGGCGCCAAACTTGCGCTTGTGCCTTTTCTACTATTCTCTTTTGTTTTCTTCTTTCCTACTTTGTTTTCTGGACGTGGGGTTAGTTGACTAATTAAATGGAGAGTGCTTAGTGCATGAAGGCATTTTTCTGGACGTGGGGTTGATTGACTAATTAAATGGAGAGTGCTTAGTGCATGAAGGCACTTACATACAGCCTGTGATCACGATGTGGGAAAAAGGCTGATGTTGTGCAGAGTGGCTTGTTGGGGACCTTTTTGCATGCAGTCAAGATGCGCAAGGCTTCAATCCCGGGTGAGCTCCTCCCACCGTCAGATCTTCTTAGTCCTGTGGCTTTTGCATTGCAGGAAGAAGTTTAGTTAGTTGGGTGCACAGATTTAGTAGAAATATTAGACTTGAGAGGAGGCAACTAAATTAGGATGGCAGCGGGCACAGGCACAAGAGAAAGAGACAGTTCAACACGGTGGAGTTCAAGGTGCGGATGGACTGCGACGACTGCGAGCTCAAGGTCAGGAACACCCTCGCCACCATGAAAGGTCAGGCTGCCGGCGCTCCATGCTACCGCAGCTCGCATGCGTGCGCCGCTGCCGTGCTTGGTCACCGCGCCCTTGGCGCTGCGCTGTTGTGCCGCTACTACAGCACCTCGTCACCTCCGTGCCGCGCGCTGCGCCGCCGCGCCGCCGGCCGCTGCTCCGTCAGCAGGCAGCCAATGCAGCGCCGCTGCATGCATGCATGCATGCCACAAGCCGCTGCGCCACCAGCTGCTAGCGGCAGGCGCTGCGCCGCTGCAGCGCCTCAACCTCGTCCATGGCGCCGCGACACAGTCGCGCTGGCTGAACCTCTCGTGCTGGGCGATGTCGCTGCTGCCGGCTCCCGGCCCTAGAGCTGGTCGCCTCTCTGTCTCGGCCGGCCACCGCTGCACGCACGGCTCCGGCCTCGCGCTGGCCGCCGCCACACCACAGGCCTCGCCGGCTGCCATGGCCCTAGTAAGCCGAGCTGCCACTGATCTTTCTTCCCTTCTTCCAATTGCTCATATGACAATGCATGCGCGAACTACTTGCATGAACGCAAAGCCCTCGCGACAGCGAACATAGCGGCATGACATGAATGGAGAGATTTTTGTTTTTGGAAGAATTTGAAAGGAGAGAAGTGAGGAAAATGTTTTCATGCTGGAGAAGAAAGGATGACTAGAAGCTCTGTTGGGGGGAGAAGAGAGGTGGCGTGGGGAATGAAATGGGTTGGTTGAATGGCTGTGTGGCTCTCGGCTGGGGATAAAGCAATGGGGAGAAATAGTGGTGTTGCTCTCTTGTGGAAAAAGGAGATGGCTGAGCTGTGTAGTGGGGATGGCAGTGGGAGATTCGGTTTGGGCTAAAGAAATAGTTGGGGATGTGTGAAATGGCAGTGTGGGTGACTGGTTCAGCTAGGCATAAACAAAAATTGGGCAGTGGTGTGGAATGGGATGGCAGTGAGAGAAATTGGCAGTGAGGTGAGATGGCTCGACTGGGAGTAGGGAAAATGGCAGTGAAGTTTGTCACAGTGCATTTCTTTCTCTTTTCTGCAACTCGCTCAAATGATCTTGCATGCGAGAACCGCTTGCGAAAATGAAATGCTTCCGTGACGACGAACGCAACGATATAACATGCGTCGCACGATTTTTGGTTTTTGGTTGTGATTGCGAGGAGAGAAGTTAGGGAAAAGAATAGATACGCAGACGTTTCATCTACTACTTCTTTTCTCCTCTAGCGAAATTGCTCAAACTGCCATGCATCCGAAAGCGAATTGCAGAATTGGGTTGGTCGTGCGATGACGATCGAGGTGGTATGACATGCATGGCTTGGTTTTGAGTTTTGGAGGAGATTTGAAGGAGAAAGCGAAAGGAGTTAGCGAGGTCGAAAAATGGGAGATGACCGGAAAAGAAGGGACACGAGCGTTTACGCTGCTGTCGATCGAACCGTAAAAAAAAACGCAGCGATACTAATGCATGCATTATGACATGATTTTTGAAATGCATGCGAAAACATAAAATCGGTGCAATTAAATTTTTAATGCGTCTTTCACACAATATGATTTAATATTGATTATGATTACTTGATATGAGAAAATTTCAAAACATGTTTTAATTAATTCCTCAATTTATATTTTAGAATAATTATGCTGAGTTTAGATTTTTAATTATCAATTTTCAATTCCATTTGTTTTATTTACCTAATAGGTTTGTGTTTTAAATTCAAATTCAAAATTGCACATGCAAGTTGAATAGCGAACCAAATCACCATCAAAAATCCAGAAAAATTCAAACAAGCATATCGAGAATATAGAATCCAACTAAAATATTATCACACTTGAAACCTGTTTTTAGTTTTACCCCAAGTTCAATTTGAGCTTCTGAATTGGGGAATGAGTATTGGAGTGCTAGGTTTTAAATACTAGTCTTTAAAAATAATGGGTTTTCAACACAAGGTTTACAACAAAAAGTTTTAAAAAGTCCAAAATTTCATAAATGTATATTAGATGCTTAACTAATCCAACTTAGGGATTTTGGGCTGTTACATGAGTAAAAACACAAATAACTTATCTTTATTTGTCAGCTCACATGATTTGCATCTCTTTAATTCCTGCACTAAAAAAATTCCACTTTTCCCTCTCTATTTATCAATTTCTATTTCATTTCGCTTAAACTCAGTGCACATGCATCAAACATACTAAACAATTAGTCACCTTATACCACACCCTCATCCGCCGTCCAAGATGCTACTTATTACATTTCCATATTTGCTTTCCTCAAATTGTTTATTAAAAAAAATACTTATACACATTACGTTTTTACATTACAGATAATATACATTTGTTCATTTTGTAGACCTACAACGTATACAAAGCAAACCAAACTAAAAACAGACGTTTTATGCTCATAGTGATATTTACTCTCTTAAAAAATAAAAAAATAAAAAATGGCTTCACCATCCCTGCCACCTTTTGTTTCTGCGCCATTGGCGCTGGTCACTTTCTAGTATGAGTTAGAACTTTTTTTTATTTAACCTTTTTTAAATTATTATTTTAAAGTTAACCCCCGACGACTTTATTTCTAATTCTAACCCTTTGGTCACGCCACCACCCGTGGCATGACAAAACAATGCTGTCACGTTACGGGATAAGTCCCCAAAATAGCACTTTTGGTCACGCCACTGGTCTTGGCGTGACCAAACAACACTGTCACGCCACGAGTGGTGGCGTGACAAGAGCTTGCCTCAAATAACGGCTGGCGTGACAACGTTGTTTTGTCACGCCACCACCCGTGGCGTGACCAAAGGGATCAGAATTGGAAATAAAGTGCGTGGAGGTTAACTTTAAAATAAAATTAAAAAAAGGATTAATTAATAAAAAAATTCTATGAGTTATGGCTGCAAGATTTGTAGCTTTGTAATGTGCCACGAATTGTTGCTTTCGGGTAAATAAGAAAGATAAATTTGTTAGACCTGTCACTGTCAGGTTCATGACACGTAGGGTCAACCCAAATGAGCAGACAGTCCATCTGACATCCGACTTAGGTTCTAAACCTCCACAGCAGGCAGACATGTCTTAGTTTTGCTTAACACAACACCGTCAAGGCGCTACTGGTTTGTTCACCACTTCACTTAATCCAAACAAGGCCTAAAAATGCCAGGTTTCACAAGGCTGTACCGTGTGAGCTAAACTATCTTTATATCTACTAATTGGAGACACTCCTAGAAGCCCTCACGTTAATCCTAGGAAGGTAAAAAGCTAGAAATTCCCACATTAATCAGAAAAAGGAAAAGAAATTAGAAATTTCCACGTTAATCGTTGAAAAAGAAAACGTCTCAAACATTAACCTTTTAAAGAGAAGCATGATCTATGGCAACAATTAAATACCGTAGTACACACGAGTTGATAGAGACAGGGTTTGGATTTGTTGCTGCCTGTGTATGTGATGTAGGAAAGAACCAAATTATTTCTCAATGTATTAGCTTTCTATGCATACACGCATACCAGACTCTATCTAACTAGAATTCAAACGTGATTAGCACAAGTACGGCTCAGGTGGTAGAATCGGCAGAATGCTATTGCTTCCATCTTAATTTTACATGTTAAACTTTGTTAGCAATTCCAAATTTGCTATAAATTTATAATCTGAATAAATAAGAGCTTTTAAATTCGGAATCAAGATGGTAAAGATATTTTTTGAGCGAAAAATGGTAAAAATATATTATGCATGGTATATGGTATTCAAATATATGTACATAAATTCGACTCATCCAGAAAACCTGTGTTGACTTTACAGAGATAAAGCCTATAAATTACAACATTGATTTGTAAAAGTCAAAAATATCTATATTAATCATATAAAAGAAACTTATAGACTAGAGATCCCAATACACGAGCATAGAAGTCATGTTCCATAAGGAATAGAAGAAGTCGAGAAGAAAGTAGAGATCAAATTTGGCTTGATGCACGTAGGCACCAATTTGTGCATTCAAGCAAGTTCTCAAGCAAAACCGATACAATTTCATATTGGTGGTCGCACATAAAAAGATTAAGCAGTCAAAGCCATCACGTAGTATACACTGTCATTGTGGAAATAAATGAACATCCGCTTGATTTATAGTTAATTCTGTAATTAAAAATAATCACAACAATAATCACAACAAGTTTGAACACAACCTCACAAACTTTTGTATCATCAAATAACTACATGTAAAATGAAGAAATATATTATAGAAATTGCTAGGCGTGCAGGCGGCGGGTTGATGACTAGTGACTACGAATTGCATTTAAACTCTCAAGTTCGTTGCTTTAGGTTGCAAAAGGGCATTGAGCGCCTATATTCAGCTCTAATTATTAAATACCGATAGGGCGATCTCCACTTTTGCTTAACACAACACCGTCAAGGCCCTGTTTGGAATTGAAAGCGTGTAGGGAATCACACACTGATTCATTCATGGTACTCGGTGAGTACTTATAGGACAAGTTACAGGAGATAAGATCATACCACAAACATAATCTATCTCTAAGCTGAATCCTAACTGAAGTATCAGGTAGTTAGATATGCATCTAGAGCTCTTTTACGGTACACTCAATTTAATACAGGTCATACATTCTCTTCGATCCAATGGTTCAGATTAGTTACGATTTAGGTATACTATATCTAATAGTATGAGTCGTAGAATTCTGAGGGGATAGAATTGTAATTGCTCATGTGGGGATCGCATGGCACAAGAGCAATACTTTCAACCCTACTTGGAAAAGTCTATAATACCCTCACGAAAAAGTTATAAATACAAAGAAAAGTCTATTATATCCTTAACAAATCAATGATCAGATTTGATTTATACTACCACTATATACTACTAATAGAATGTACTGTAAAATTTCTTTGCAACAATATTCGTTGGTTAACAGGAGTGTATAAATTTCACATAAACAACACACGCGATTTTTAGGATATATCCTTATCCTAAAAATCATCTGTGTTGTTGTTGCCCAGCTTTTTAGTTCCTCGCTGAGTCCATAAGGTGGAATAATGTAGTGGTCATGCTAGAATCGTAATTAAGGATACCAAATGAACAGCTAGCATTCACATGAACAGCTAGCATTCACACCAGAGTTGACCGCTTGTCGAACCTAGATTATGAGAATCGAAATCCTCTGTGAAAGACATTGTGCTATTCCCTGGATCAGTAGATAGCACTCATAGATACATCACTGAATCAAATTATACATGGCATATATTAAACCATGCCATTCATTAATTAACCCATAGAGTTTACATAGACCGCATCATATCGGGTTTTACAAAAGGGGCGAACAAGGCCAAAGATTACATTACAAAAGCGGGCGACAACGGAAGCAAAAGAGGTAAAGCACGTCTCTTCACGAGCAAGCGATTGGGAAACCCATGTGCATCCGATATTACCCAAGGACTCGAGATAATATAGGATGTGCATAGCACCAACGGTGTCAACTAGGCTGGGCGAGACTAGAACAACTAAAGACTAGACTACGCTTCATTCATCTCTAAGGCCTCCAACCGGGATCCTTGTAGTAGTCGTAATCCTCGGATTTCGCTTCGAAGGTTTTGGGGAAAGAGCAAGAATGAGCACAACTTCCGTGCTCATGAGCCAACACACAATGCAATAATATACATGCAAAGCTAAACAAGGATGGCTCGGGTTATTTTATTTGCTAAAGCAACATTTTCAATTATCATAATTACAAATTCCTATCACTTAGCATTTTAACAAAATTGCATTTTATTAAAGAGAGTAATTGTGCAATATTTGTATAATCAGCAGAGGTTACCTCCACCTTCATGCTTATTTTGTTTTGAGCTACCTCTACTCAATTAATATCACTGGGGTACATCCACCCAGGAAAATCCAAATTCAGGGCTAGGTGAGCCCGCCACATTTTCATACCACCCACAAGGTTTTTTGAAATAGAACTAACTCAAGTTAAGTTCCCATGTCCGCCTTTGACCGTAGGCACGGCTGTTTAAACAGTTTATTACTCTGCAGAGATTGTACACTTTACCTGCAAGAGATAATCATCCTGATATGTACACATGCTTCCTTAGACATGTGAATCAAGGGGAGATCACCACAAGGCCTTTACAATGCATCCAACAGTATTAGTTAAACCCACTAAGCTTTCGTCTTCGAAGGGTTACGTCCGTTTAGATCCGTTAACCCTTACCCAGACCCCCTCTTGCGCCCTCTTAACGACTTACGTCGTGCGCCCCGACCCCCTTCGCCACAAAGGCTCATGGCGTCGCAGGACATCTACCTAGTGCAACTCGTACTGATGGATACAGATTATTTAGCCAGGTTGTACTTTATAGACTTGTGGTTGTACTTGTTTTACACAGGTGGTTATGACAAGATTAAGTCCTTAGGGTTATCTGGACGGTTCATTCCACATACTAGTATTCCCTTGGGCTACATTAGCACCCACCAACATACCAGTATCTCTTGGGCTGCATTAGCGCCCACCAACACATCATCCATCATACCATCCGCCCAGATGGGAAAAGCAGGTTATTAGGGTTGGAGAAGTAAAAACCAAAATACCTCATTCATTTCAGTCATGGACCACCAATGACTGCCCAAAATCATTTCATGTTTTAAGAGATGATGATTGGGGTATTTAATACCCTGGTACTTAAGCAAGTCTAGCATGTCGCTTAAGTACAACCTATAACTAGTATTACCATATAGATTACTAGGGTGACATGGAATAATGGATTCAATTATCAAGGGATGGCATATTAATTAATTAATCATCAAATGGGTATTTAACTACCTTAAGCTTTAACATACATTTGATTAAAGAATTAAGGCATGCAATTTTTGGTAAATTAAATGAATATAATTTACATAAAATGTAGGGTCAATATGTTCAAAGTATTGACTCACCTTAGATATAGGTAAGAGGATGTAACGTCCCATTTTCAAAACGGGAATAGTAATTATTTTTGGTTTTTTTTTCAATCGTATTTCAAATTAGCAAATTATTTTCGAAAATTACCTTTCTCCCCTTAGCTCAGGTTTGTGTTTCAAACCTTTTCACAACTTCAGAATTCAAAATTCGATTTGAATTTCCTATTTTGCAAATTGGGCCCCTTCTCAATTTGCTTTCCTTTCTTTTCCTTTGGTTTGTGTTTCAAATGTAATGTTCTTAACATTTGAAAGTCAAAGTCAAGTTCGAGTTTCCTCTTTTTAAACCTCGGGCTTCCCTTCTTTCTTTCGGGCTCAACCCACAACTCCCTTGGGCCGCTTGCCCATTTCCCATTTTCCTTTGGCCGCCCACCTCCCTCCCGTTCGGCCCAGGCAGCCAGACCACCTTGGCCCAGCTCCCATTCCTTGCCTTCTTCTTCCTTGGCCAAGCCAGTAAGCACCACCACTGCTGCCTCGTGTGCTCTCTGCCACCCGCCGGCCACGACGGCCATGCCGTCCGCCATCTGCTACACCTCTGCCACCTCGAGCTCCCCTGCGCTGCCCCGTCACCTTAGTTATCTGCCCCCGGCCTCCAAGTCGTCGCCGCCATCGTCAGCAAGCACGAGCGCCCGGTAGCTGCACCCTCCCTGCAGCGCCCACGCCGCTCTGCGCTTGCCCTGGCTCTGCCATCCTCGTGCTCTGCCTGCCTGTGCAGCATACCTGCTCCCTCCTCACCTCGTCATGTCGCCATGACGCCCGGCCATGACCGGCCGCCGGTCAAAACAGTATCCACATGCTGCTGCCTGCAGCCTTGCTGCGCACCCACGCCACCGCTTCATCGCCACCATCAGTAGGCGCCAAAATCGTCGAGCTCCCTCTGCCACCCGCTTGCGCGCCTGCGTCACCCTCCTCACCATGTCGCCTCCGCCACCCACTCCTCTGCTGCGCCCACGCCGTTCTCTACTCCCACAGCGCCCATGCCAGTCATCTCCTCGGGACCGCGTGGCCACCACCTCGCCAACGGCTCCAAGCCTCCTCCCTTGGCCTATAAAGCCCCTCCTGTGCTTCCACATCTCCCCCACGTCGCCCCCAAGCTCCCGGTAAGAACCACCAAGCATAGCACTGCCGCACTCCCTCTTTTGGCCGTTGCGCCTCGTCGCCTTCTGGACGCTCCGGTGAGCCTCCGACTTTGGCGACCGCGTCACGGGAAGCCCCGCGACACGAGGATTCCATCCCCCACCTTCTTCCTCCCTCCCCGCCGCTGAGGAACCCCACCGCCGGCGCCTCCTTTCCTTCGCCCCCAGTCGCCGCCGCCACGCCACCACGGCCACCCTCGAGCCACCCGACTCCACCTCCGACTTCCCCACGCCCTCGCGCCGCCCATGCGTGCGCCGCCTTCTACTTCGAGTCGCCCAACCGCCGGGACCACCGCACGCCTCCCCCACTCGTGCGCCTGCCGCCGCATATGGCCTCGCCGCTGCCGCACCCGCCTCGCCGCCGCCACCAAAGGTTGACACCTCCACTCCATCGGCCGCCGCTTGGCTTCCACCGGTGTGCCACGCTCTTGAGCCGCCCAAGCGCCTCCTCTACCCTCTGTTCTTCTCTGAATCAAGAATGAATTGGGGATTTGGTTTCGTTTGAGTGGGCCCCATTGTCATTGGGTTAACCTCCCTTGCTTGGTGCCCGCGGGCCAGGTCCACCCCCCGTGCATGCATAAGTGGGCTCGGTCCACGCAGCCTCCCGTGGACAATGGCCGTGACCTAGGCCCCCACCGCCACTCATTTCTCCCTCCCTTTTTCTCGGTTTTCTTTTTAGGGTTTTAATTCCTTAGAACTTCGTAAATCTAGCTCTCCTCATCGTAACTCCGATTCAAGTGAAATTAGTTTCTAAAATTTTGTAAATTCAAGTTGATCAAGCTCAAGATTGTCAAACTCCTCTTACCTATATCCAAGGCGAGTCAATACTTTGAACATATTGAGCCTACATTTTATGCAAATTATATTCATTTAAAATACTACAATTGCGTGCTTTAATTCTTTAATCAAATGTATGTTAAAGTTTAAGGTAGTTAAATACCCATTTGATGATTAATTAATTAATATGCCATCCCTTGATAATTGAATCCTTTATTCCATGTCACCCTAGTAATCTATAGGGAAAATTAGTTCAGTAACATCACGTTTAGGCGTATTTGGAGGAATGGCACTCTGTTCGTCTCGGGCTGGAAAATAACATCGTGAACATCGCAAAATTAGACGAATGACATTCTGGTTTTTTTCAGAATTTTTTAAATATAGAAATTGAGCTCCAAATATTATAAATTTTTTTGTGGAGTCTCCCGACACAGTTTAATTTCTTGTGTATTTTTGTCGAAACTTTATACATTTTGATTTTGTCTCTAAAATTCATTTAAGTATACTGTTTGTAGGAATTTCCTAATATAGAAAATTAGGTCCAAATATTATGAATTTTGTTTTTTAGGCTCCTTAAATAGTGGGCTTGATTGTGTAATTTTTCTAGAATGTTTAAAAAATTAATTAATACAATTTCATAATGTCCTTACATTATGAAATATTAGACTCTCACAGAGTGGACATTATGAAATTGCATTACTTAATTTTGTAAAATTCCAAACAAATTACACAATTAAGCCCACTATTTAAGGAGCCTAAAAACAAAATTCATAATGTTTGGACCTCATTTTCTATATTAGGAAATTCCTACAAACAATATACTTAAATGGATTTTATAGACAAAATTAGAACGTATAAAGTCTTGAAAAATACACAAGTAATTAAACTATGTCGGGAGACTCCACAAAAAAAACTTATAATTTTTTGAGTTCAATTTCTATATTTAAAAATTCTCGAAAAACCGTAATGTCATTCATCTAATTTTGCATGTTCGTGATGTTATTTTTCACCCGAGACAAACGGAGTGTCATTCCTCTAAATACGCTTAACGCGATATCATCGAGCTAATTGCCCTAATCTATATGGTAATACTAGTTATAGTTTGTACTTAGCGACATGCTAGTCTTGCTTAAGCTTAGAGTATTAAATACCCCAATCATCATCTCTTTAAATATAAAAATGGTTTTGGGTAGTCATTGCGGAAATGACCGAGGTGAATGTGATAACTTGGTTTCCTTCTCAAAACCCTAATAACCTGCTTTTCCCATTTGGACGGATGGTATGATGGATGATGTGATGGTGGGCGCTAATGTAGCCCAAGGGATCTTTGGTATGTTGGTGGGTGCTAATGTAGCCCAAGGAATCTTGGTATGTGGAACGAACCGTCCGAGATAACCCTAAGGACTTAATCTTGTCATGACCTCTGTGTAAAACAAGTACAACCACAAGTCTCAAATTACAACTGGCTAAATAATTTGTATCCACCTGAGTTGCACCGGGGAGATGGCTCATGACGCCGTAAGCCTTTGTGGCGAAGGGTGTCGTCGTCACTGTGACGTAAGTTGTTAGATGATGCAAGAGGGGTCTAAGTAAGGGTTAATGGATCTACACGGGCGTAACCCTTCGAGGACGAAACCTTAGCGGGTGTAAATAATACTGTTGGATGCATTGTAAAGGCTTTTGTGGTGATCTCCCCTTGATTTACATGTCTCATGAAGCGTGTGTATATATCAGGACGATTATCTCTTATGGGTAAAGTGTACAATCTCTGCAGAGTTTCCCCAGTCGCTTGCCTGTGGAGAGATGTGCTCTACCCCATTTGCTTCCGTTGACGCTTTTGCTTTTGTAATGTAATCTTTGGCCTTGTTCGGCCCCTTTTGTAAAACCCGACCCGACGCGGTCTATGTAAACTCTGATGTGTTAATTAATGAATGGTATGGTTTAATCTACAACTTGTATAATTTGATTCAGTGATGTATCTGTGAGTGCTATCTACTGATCCAGGGAATAGCACAGTGTTTTCACAGAGGATTTGGATTCTCGGAATGCGGGTCCGACAGAGGATCTTGATATTCTTGTGCTTGATCAACTTGGAGATCCTCCACGTCTTCGAATCCTAATCGGACAATCGTATCGGAAAAAGACACAAACAAGCAAAGAGAGCAAATAAATAATAAAGAACAATAAATGAACTCTAGAATAAACAAGACCTATGCCATTAGTAAGATCTTGAATTTACAAATTTTTAGAAACAAATTTCATAATTTTTGGAGTTACGACGAGGGAGAACGGAGCTTCCGAATATTGAAAAGGAATTTAATCAAAAGAATAAAAAAGGGAGAGAGAAACCGGTGCACCACACAATGCATAGACTGGGTCTATGTGCTCTGGTCTAGGGGGTGCACTGTGGCCGGGCCCACATGGAAGAGCGAGGGAGAGGGGGTCAAGCCAAATGACAGGTGGGGCCTTGGCCATTCATCCCCAATTCATTTGGCCTTCGACCACAAAGAGAGGACGCAGGGCCAAGACTAGGGTGGCACGGAGCGGCGGTGGCACCAACAGGAGGAGGCAGGAGGCGGTCGGCGGGTGGGGGAGGGGTCGCCGGAGGGCGGCGGACTCACCGGAGGTGGCGGTGGCTCGGGAGAGGCGGAGGCAACAATGCAGAGCAAGGGAGGCGGCAGTTCCACGGCTTAGGCGGTGTCGGCAAAGCGGCAACGCATGAGGGAGGCGGCGTGTCGCCGTGCAGCAGCAATGAGGGGAAGCCGAGGCGGGTCAAGCGGCTCGGGGCAGCGGTGGCGGCAATGGTGTGCTGGCTGGAGGAAGAGGCGACGATGGTGACTTGTCTCGGTGGCGAGGGAGGCGGGGAGGGGGATGGAATCCTCGCGTCATGGGCATCTTGATGATCGGTCGCCGGGGCGAGGCTCACCGGAGCGTCGAATGGTGGCCAGCGCGGCCAGTCAGAAGGGAGGGGCAATGCCTGCTTTCGAGGAAGAAGGTGAGGTGGGGGGAGACAAGGGGAGTGCTGGGCTTTATAGGCCATGGGGCGAGGAGGCTAACGGGAGGGAGCTTCGGTCAGTGTGCTGAGGCGACAGGCGAGGAGGCCTGGCGAGTGTCGGGAGATGGCATGCGGCGCGTCGCGCAGAAACCTGTGAGGTGGCAGCGCTGGCGGCACGCACACGCAGAGGAGCAGGCGCGCGGCGTTGCGCCAGGGACGGGCGAGGAGAGCGTCTTGGTGCAGAGACGCAGGCGGTGGTGCAGCGGGGCACATGGATGGCAGAGAGGCCAAAGCGGCGTGGCGGCGGGGGAGGTGGCGTCGCGCCCGAGAGAAAAGGGAGGGAGGCGCTGCAATGAGGCAGCC
This sequence comes from Phyllostachys edulis, assembly GCA_036346405.1. Lineage (NCBI taxonomy): Eukaryota > Viridiplantae > Streptophyta > Magnoliopsida > Poales > Poaceae > Phyllostachys > Phyllostachys edulis. The sequence continues at coordinate 5,546,321 of CM070558.1, forward strand.
AAGAGGAAGGTACCAGGGAGAAGACGATGCGGCGTCGGGTGGAAGAAAAGAAAAAGGGCCGGAGGGAGGAGAAAAAGGAAAGGCTGGGGCAGCTGGGCCGACGGGCCGGGAAAGAAAAATGGGCTTGGCCCAAAAGGAAATGGGCTGAGCCCGAAAAAAAAGGAGAGGTAAGGCGAGAAAGGGGCCCAGGAATTCAAAAGAAGGAAATTCTGGCTATCTAGCTGTGGCGAATTCTTGAGGGCCTGACCTGGATTAACTAGTTAGAAGATAAACACAAGCTTTGAATCAACTTGTTGTTAGGCTATCTAGCTATGTGCGAGAACAATCAATAAAGTGTTAAAAGAAAAACATAAGCTTTGAATCAATGAAGTTTGAGAGGAGCCTCGGGCGACTACATCTTGTGTCTTCTTCTCGTTCTTGTGTTTTTGCTTGATCGTCGACGACCAATACATAGCATGTTATCAGCACTTTCGCAGATCCTTCCCAGTAGTTTTTCTCATATATTGGCATGGCATGCATTTTCGTGGTGTTTGGGGGTCAAAAGTCATTCTGTAATCACTACATCAGTGCTTCTTCTGTAATCGTGTAATCTTCTGTAATCGTGTCGTGTTCCAGCATAGCTATAGTACACTTCTAGAAAAGGAAGGACGGGTTCCAGGAAAAGTCGCATTTCACTAGTATCAATCTAAGTCTCGTCGGGGGGGAAAAACTGAATCGGTGACCACTTCTAAAGCGTGTGTAATCGCGTCCTTGTAGAAAAGGAAGGACGCGTTCTGGGAAAAGTCGCATTTCACGTGGGTTGGCTCCCTAGCCAACAGTACACGTGTGATACAATACAGGAGAAAAACACAATTGCCATGACCGCCAATCTGCGCCGGTCATACAGTCTCTTGTGCCGGTCAGGAGAGGGCGTCCCAGATTGAAATGGTCTTGTCTTGATTGTTACTCCCTCTAGTTCACAAAACAAGTTGTTTTGCAATACGTGCAGTCAAACTCTGAAAAATCATATGTAGAGTCATCTCGAAAAGTACTTTCATAATATTATAATTTTATTAGGTTTTAGAAATATATTACAATAATATTAGTCATCAAAGTTGTATTTTAGAGATCGTATCGATGTCCAAAACGACTCGTTTCTGTGAACTGGAGGGAGTAGATACGTGGTAGTTGTAATACAATGTTCAACTATTTGTCATGTAGTAATAATACATAGTATTTTAAGTTGGTAACTAGTGTACACTCCCCTAACGATGATAAGTTTCAAAAAAAAGAAACTAACGACGCATACGCAATAATATATCTTTTAAGGGGATGCATACGCAATAATATGATCATCTGAACTTCGTCTTTGCGTGGCCTTTGTCAGCTAGGCCCGAACAAGGCTTCTATATAAGGCACAGTCATTCACCGCTTCCATGCAATTCAGTCACCACCGGTTGGATTCTTACAGCCACACTGACACCAACTCTTCGCTGTCATCCCAATTGAAGTTCCTTCCTGCTAAAATTCATAGCTACCAGCCACCAATTCAACTAGCTCGGCCAGGTCGAGATTTCCCCTAACTTGTACTACAGAAGTGACAACAGAACTAATCTACCATTTCACTTATACATGCTCTTTCTTTTTGCTGAACGTGCAGGATATCTACAGATTGCTGAATCCTAATGGTGGACACGGTCAGTTCTGTAGTTGTCCAGGAGACGGTTAACCAGATTCTTTCTGGTGTGATCGACAAGTACGAGTACATATCAAATGCAAAGATGAACATGGAGATGAACATGGAGAGGCTGGACATGGCGCACATCAAGTTGGAGGCCGCACTCGAGACATCCCAGAAGTGGAAGATCAACGACAAGTCTATGCTGCGTTGGCGGAAGAAGCTGAAGCGTGCGGCCCAAGAGTGCGATGACACACTACGCAAATGCAAGCAACGAATCCTAAAAGAAGAAGAGATGGAGCAGGAGGTAAAGAATTACTCCTTCCCTAAACGGATCGCTCATACAACCAAGTCATTCGTCTCCTCTTTTTTAAGGGGTAGTACTAGTAGTAACTACGAGTCCAGTAGATGCGCTGTCCGAAGATTCGAGTGGTTTGCAGATTGTGCTGGTGATTTTTTGAGATTCCTGGAGCTTGGCACGCCGCAGCAATACATGTTCTTTGACCCTCTTGTAAGGCACCTTCTTGCAGGCAAAGCAACAGTGTGTAAATTTGCAAGGGGAATTCAACACCATCTGTTTTTAATACGGCCCTTCAGAACTGCCGACCACGGGATGGAGGGCAGGCTGACCTTTATCCACAAAGACGGTGATGCACCAGAGAATGATTTCATCCTTGGTCTTTTCTTACAACTTTCGGAGAGCACGGACATAGTTGGGATTGCAGTCAAATGCCTGGAGTTGTTTTATACACATCACTTCAAGTCTAGAGCCGAAAGTGTTATGATAAAGCTCACTCAGCTGCCAACGCAAGACTTGTACTGGGTGCCATATTTTGATTCTAGTCATAAACGACATTGGGACAATATTAACGGTGTTTTTACTCAGTGGTTTCGCCCAAACCCACTATGTTGCAAGCAGCCCTGTGGTAGTAGCAACACAAATGTTCCATCAGAGTTGTTATTATGTACGAGCATTTCTATGGAACCACTTATCGGAATGTATTTGCAGGCCTACATCCCACTACCTGCTAGGTGCAACAGACGGGGGACAATCATCAAAGGCAAAAACAAGTTCCCTCCAGAAAGGCTTTCCGTATCTGAAACTTGGACTCCATTTCTCGCCCCATGTTTCTTCCGAAGACTTGCAGCCTGCCGTCCGGGGTTCTGCGACTGAGATGATTAGCGGGGAGGAGCAACATGGATTGTATACAAACATTACCTTGGAACAGCTGAGCGAGATCATGCTGCCAAAGGCAATAGATTGCCTTCGCCGGAACGCCGGAGCGACGGCGTATCAGATGCTCTGGAAGTCCAGACATGGTAGCGCGTACTTTCAGGTCGAGAAGACAACGGTTCGGAAGCTGTTGCAAGGTCAAGAGGAGAAGGTGGAGCGACGGATATATTTCGTCACTGAATTCCTCAGCTCGTGGGCTGCACATGCGCCTGCCCGGCTGCAGGGCTCGATCATGGACTGGATTCAGAAGGAAAAGGAAATGCAACTAGCGATTTGAGTATGTGTACGTAGCCTGTTTCTTACCAGCTAGCGGTTGATTCTGCTGATGAACTACAGAACTGGTGCCTCAAGTTCTAGATCATCGAACTGGTGCCTAAAGTGTGTGTACACCGTCTTAGTAAAAACAGTATACATCAAATTACTAAGTGTGTTTGATCAGAGATGGGCTGATACATTGGCCGGCCATGGTGGGGCAGCGGCGATCTGCTCGCGCGTAGTGTGGAGACGGCCGAAGGCCACGTTAGTCAGGTGGAATTGACTCGGCCCAGTGCGGCAGCTCCTCGCTACGGTCCAGACAGTCGGCCCCACCATGCGGGCCACATGTCATCGTCGTGCGCCGGGGTCGCCGGAGATACAGAAGAGACAGGTTACTCCCATCCATCTCGAGCTCGTTTCCAAGAGGAAAACGCACAGATGGCTCCTTTTTGGTTAGAAACTTAATGACAAACACGACACAGGGATCGCGTCGCATTAATTATCTGATGTTGTGATGACTGGGGGATGAGGGACTGGGTTTGTTGCGCTGTGTGCCAAGGACACCAATCTTCATTGTACCAAGGACTTATCCTCAACTCCAATTAACAACGCTGACAACCAATGGCAACGATGAAGAAACGATTACTTCCTTCACTCCTACTCCTGCTAGATAAATAGTCGAGGTCCATGAAGATCATTAAGAGTAGTGAGAAGGACAGCATGCTTATTTGTGGGTGGGTGAGTGCCCTGGGGTGGTAGACATGCAAGTTAGGGGCGGATCCAGGTCAAAAAATGAGCGAAGGTATAAATAAATGGGCTGTCGGGACATCTCCGCTGCTGAGCGGAGGCATATTAGTCAGACTACTTTACTGAAAACTGAAATTTAAATAGAGGTCTTGACAGGCTCCACTCAGCTCTTTGGGTACGCCCTGTGCCAAACCGATGCAAGACACTAGACGGAACAATTATAAGGCATCAAGCAGACACGTATGGCATCCATACTCTTGAAAAAAAATCCAATATATTACTTGGTCCAATTGCCTAGCCTCTGAGAGTTTCACCAGTGTGTATGGCTCTATTGATACTTGGTAGACCCTTCCACAGACGGAGACTTGCCGTCTTGTTCTCCCTGTCGCATTAGCTACTTGATTTATCTCCAATTGATTTTGTCACGCAACTGAAGTACTGAACTCCCCTCTTCATCCTGTTAGACAAGTGCTTCATGCACCTTGGTGCGTGGGCATCCGAATCCATACCTGTTGATATACTTTAAGATTCGCAAAGTTTAATGGGTCTATCTTTACATACCTATAAAAAAGTGTATTTGAGATGTCAAACTCTGAAAAAACTTATATTCATCTTCAATTTAACTAGTTTGATTTAGTTTCATAGTATATAATCACTCTAGTTGAACTAAATTCAAAAGTAGTTCAATATATGAAGGGTATAAAATATTTTCATACTCAAACTCCAAAATTTGCATCGATCATACACGTGTATCGGACAGTTTATGATGTGGGTGCCTAGTGCCTTATGTAATTTCCTTTTATATATATATATATATATATATATATATATATATATATATATATATATATATATATATATATATATATATATAGAGAGAGAGAGAGAGACTCTATTATGTAGATGAGCGTAGAATATCTATTCTATGCACCAGCCAGGCCACCGCGCACGACCGAGCGTGCTCCCACCAGTGAGTCGTGTGGCCCAAAACCAACAGTTGTGGCCATAAACCGATGACCCCACGTGCTATGTCACATGGTCAAGTTGTGCTATGATAGGGTGTGGCAGTAAAGTTTAACAAGTAGTCCAGTAAACTCATGATTACAGTAAAACCAGCTTCAATAGCCAGTAAATTATAATGTATGGAAAAGTAAATGTGATACTCATTTTTACTGTTACACATGACACAGCGGCTTCAATTTTTTCATGGTTTTTAGGAATTGTGATGGGGGAGGGGGACGTGGTAGTAAACTCCAACAAACAGTATAATAAAATCAGTAGTGCAGTGAAAGCAACAATGCTTGACAATAATTTGGAATGTATATAGAAGTAAATATGACATCAATTTTCAGTGCCGAACAACTCACAATCGTTTTAATTTTTTAAATTTTTTTTTGAAAAGCCGCAAGCGGGAGAGGTTGTATATATTATGGGGATGGGCCGCAACGTTCGGGATTCTCCGCCACTATAACAAATTTAGAATATCTCTCTTCGGTGGCACTACAACCCTAAAAAACGCGGTGAAATCTTAGGCTCTCTGGCGATCTCCACCGGCCCCATTCCCGTCAGGATCAGAGGTTGTCTTTGGCTACACCCCCACCTTGTACGTACCTTGTTATGAGAAAAAAAATAACTATGTGATTTGTTTCCTTTTTCTCACGGCGGGAAATAAATAGGGATCCACCCTAAAGTTTCCCCAATTCCGCGCAATCGAGTTCTCCCCATTGATCCCTCAAAAATTCGTGTTTTCCATAGGCCAGTACGTGCGGATCCACTAAATCATGGCATGGATACAAGCTTTGAAGTAAATATACGACGTTCTTCTGATAAATCTCGATTTTTTTAATCTTTTTTTTTGTTGTGACAATAAATCAGGACATCCGGTGAAATCCTCTCAAAGGTGAGGAAGATCGCCATAGAGGACAGCCAATCGGCGCTGGCGATTTTCGTGGACGCATCTGAAGCCGACCTTGCCGAAGCATAAACATCAGAGGTCGTCCGTAGCACATCCACACGCGGGTATTTCTCGGAAGAAACAGTCGAACAAGAAGAGAGGTTGTCGAGTCAGAGGACGGTGTTGTCCTGACGTAAGCAGGGGAAATTGGAGGCATAAACTTTGCTCTCTATGGGATAGCTTGAAATTCTCTAATTAATTGATAGGAAAAAGGAAAGTAGTAGATCTATATTATAATATGTTATCATATTACTTTTAGGATCTATATGATAAAAGGATTTTGTTGAACCAAAACAGCGACTAGAGAGAGTGAATAGGAGCACCTACTCTTTTTCGAACCCCAACGGTATTCAACTTTAAGCACAGCAGAAGTCTTGCATTGAAACCAAGAAAACCCTGAGGCAACCCTGCTTGGCTGGTCTGACTGCCCAACGGTTGGTCTGACCACGTGGAGGTCGATCTGACCGCCTGAGAGGCCAATCTAACCTCCAGTCGCAAAACATCATCCCGCGTGGATCACAAAACGACCTAACTTTGAATCCAATGATCCAAAACCCCTAAGATTTCAACCATAGCTCATCATGAAGGTCAGAAAACTTATTCCAATCGACGATCGAGATGATCGAAGCCAAGATTCCATGAATTTCTTAGATGAGATCAAGAAGGCACAAGAACCAAGGAAATTCAAACTTTGACCTAAACACATGCTCGTGGGTGGATGATGGTCAAGATAACCCTAGATGTATTCCCACACGTCCTATCAAGCTAGATTACAGCAAAAAAAACCCAAGGAAAACCAAAGGAACACACCAAATCCCAAGGACATCAACGTGAGAGTAAGAACAAAAGAGAACTCATCTTGATGCAAACCATACTTGGATTGATTCAAGACATTGTTTGTTTACAGCCACTTCATCATAGACGACAAAAACTCAACACTTGAGTACTTAATCAATCCATCTCTCTCAAACACTAGCCTCCTCTATTTCCACTTTCCACAATCACAAATTATGGTTTCTTCTTGGAAGGGTCGAGAGGAGCAAATTCTGCACCCCATCCTTTTATAGGATAAGTCAAGAGAGAAAACCTTATCGGGCGCCCGTTAAGCCCAAACACAAATGTGTCTACACTCGCACACACTTCTCAAAGCAGATGACGAATCGGGCTTCCCGAATCCTTCTCTCTGTGATCATCTTATTTTTTGACCTAAACAAACTCTCATTGCGCTGTCTTTTGCCGCAGTTTCTCCAAAGGTCACTAACTCGATATTCTGACGCAGATACCAAAATATCCATTCTTGATCCTTTTCCGAAGACCGAGTCTGATGAGGACATCCCACCGATTGGACCGATTACACGAGCACGAGCTAAATTCATTAATCAGCAGGTGAACTCGCTCCTAATTAATTTTAATCTTGATTCTAATAGATATATGTTACTGCCTAATAGTCTTATATTGTGTATGTGTAGTTTTATACGTATAGAAGTATGGGAAACCATATCAGGCCTGAGAAGAGAAGATGATGCTGCTAATTTAAACCTGTGTTTGATGGGATGCACAAATGTCACTTATGAAGCCAATTCATCTCACAAATGCAAGTTTCGGTTGGATTTTTAATTGACATGGAGAGAGAAGAGCCATATTATTATTTTATTAAGGGTGCATGCAGCGTGAAACCACTTGGTGCAATGATAATGTTCAGCCAAGCATGAAGTATAGTATTGCCCATTAAATAATGAGGATTTGGTTGTCCTTTATTCAAGAAAACATGAACAATCTTTTGGAGATCCTGGAGACAACCAATTCAGATTGACTTCTGTTTACCCCACGTCACGGGTGGGCCTGCATGTTTATTTTCCTTGGCCGAACCAAGTATTGGTTGGTCTGTAATTTACATACGGTTGGGCGAATCGTGTAATGGTTGGCCTGCATGCTATTTTCTTGGATGGAATCGAGTAGGACTCGGTCTTTTAGGCCAGCCGGCACTAGAGGTTATATAAAGGGATGTATTTACGTTTGGAAGGAGGAACGACGGATATTTTTAGATTTTAATATACTCTTGATTCTAGGGTTTGAGCAATATTTACCCCCACTAGAATAGGGAGTTCTAATCTGTTGTCTGTCCGTTGTTCTTGTGATTCCTTGTGTTTTGCGGGAGCATCAACACGTCTACTTTGTGTGATCGGTGAAGCGGGATCACGAGCGTGTGGTTGGGCAAATTCTTTTGTCGTGGTTCTTTGTTTTGACGATGGTTGGCGCCATCGGTTCGTCGGGTTGCACGGATCCAAAGTTATCATCGATCCTACGTCGTGAAGATCGGGCATCCCCCCACATCATCTTGGTATCAGAGCATCGGTTGCCACGGTAGGATCAATTTACCCGTAGTTAGATCTATTTTTTTTCCTATATACAAAAAGCCACAAAAAAAATTTCTTTAGCCCGTAGTTCAATCTGATTTTTTTAGCGAGTTTGGTTAGGTAAATCATTTATCTATGATTGAGGCTTTTACAGTTGATATGGCTCAAGTTTCGGACGAGGAAAATATGTATCTTACGGAGCCTTTTGCTGAAAAGGAGGTGAAAGAAGCTATTTTTCAAATGGATCATAACAAAGTCATGGGGTCGGATGGTTTTCCTGCAGAATTCTATCAGTGTTTTGGGAAGTAATTAAAACGCGACTTGATGGCCATGTTTTATGCTTTTCATAGTGGCACATTATCTATTTTAGCTTGAATTTTGGGATTATTACACTACTACCCAAGAAAGCGGATGCTAAGCAAATTTAGCAATATAGACCTATTTGTATGCTTAATGTTTGTTTTAAAATTTTTACTAAAGTTGTCACAAATAGGATTATGAGAGTAGCTCAAAAGGTTATTCTGCCATCCCAGTCGGCGTTCATGCTTGGGAGATTTATTTTGGATGGTGTAGTTATCCTACATGAAACCATCCATGAGCTGCATAAGCAGAATTTGGATGGAGTTGTTTTTAAGGTGGATTTTGAGAAAGCTTATGATAAAGTAAAATGGCCGTTTTTAATGCAAACTCTGAGGATGAAAGGCTTTTCCCCTAAGTGGTGTTCTTGGGTGGAAAGTTTAATCAAGGGAGGGAGTGTTGGTATTAAGGTCAATGATGATCTTGGTGATTTTTTCCAAACGCTTAAGGGTCTTAGACAGGGTGATCCCTTGTCACCTGTTCTTTTTAATATTGTGGCGGATATGCTATCCATCTTTATTTCTAGAGCCAAAGCAGCTGGTATGTTAACAGGAGTAGTCCCTTATTTGATTGATGGTGGGTTGTCAATCTTACAATACGCTGATGACACAATCCTTTTCTTGAATAATGATTTGGAGTAAGCTAAAATCTTAAGCTTATTTTATGTGTCTTTGAACATTTATCCGGTTTAAAGATTAATTTTCACAAGAGTGAGATTTTCTGCTTTGGTGTTTTAAAGAAGTCGAACCAAAGATATCTGTGATTATTTGGTTGTGAAGTGGGGGTATTTCCATTTAGATATTTGGGTATTCCCATTCACTTGAGGAAGTTAAGGAATAGTGATTGGAGAGGGTTGAAGAGCGAGTTGAGAAAAGCTTAGCAGTTGGAAAGGAAAAATTTATCTGTTGGGGTCGCTTGGTACTTATTAACTCGGTGCTAAGTAGTTTACCTATGTTTATGTTTTCTTTCTTGAGGTTCCTAGAGTGGTTCTCAAAAGACTTGATTTTTATCGGTCTAGATTTTTCTCGCGAGTGTGACCATAAGCGTAAGTATAGGCTTGCTAAGTGGAGTGTAGTGTGTTCTCCTAAAGAGTGTGGTGGTCTAGGAGTTCGAACCTAGATACCAAAAATAAAAGTTTGTTAGGCAAGTGGTTGTTTAAGCTGATTAATGAAGAAGGTGTGTGGCAATCTTTACTTACAAAGAAATATTTGGGTGAGAAGAGTCTTTCACAGGTGGTTCAGAAACCTGGGACGTCCCAGTTTTGGTCGGGGCTTATGAAAATTAAAGATCTTTTTATCAGCCTTGGTTCTTTCCAGGTTAAAAACGGAAGGCAAGTTAGGTTTTGGGAAGATATTTGGGTGGGAAATTCACCACTGCAAAGGCAATTTCCAATGCTTTACAATGTGGTTAGGAGAAGGGATGATTTAGTAGCTAATGTTTTGAGTTCGAACCCCTTAAATATTTCTTTTCGTAGACCTCTTGTGGGGAATAAGTTACTTGCTTGGAATGAGATGATTTTGAAAATCTCTAATGTGCATTTAGGTGTGCAGAGGGATGTTTTCGGATGGCATTTGAATAAGTCGGGGCTTTTTTCGATTCGGTCTTTATATCTGGCGCTTATAGGATATGTTCAAACACCTATTAAGAGTTGGTTTTGGATCATTAAGATTCCATTAAAAGTAAAGATTTTCATGTGGTACCTCAAAAGAGGGATTATTTTAACTAAAGACAACTCAGCTTAAAAGAAATTAGAGAGGAAGCACTAAATGTTGTTTCTGTATTAAAGAGGAAACAATTCAGCATCTTTTTTTGAGTGCCCATTTGCGCGGATGGCTTGGTGGGTTGTAAAATGTGCGTTTAATTTAGATCCTCCATCGAACATGGCTAACATGGAATTTTTTTGTAAATAATCTATTTTTATTCGAAATACGAAATAATACCGCTTAATTTTTTTTACGAAATAATCTCTAGTCGTCATTCCCATTGGGCGACTAGAGCCTCATAAATATAGTCGCCAAACGGATGTGCGACATTAGTGCAAGTCGCCCAACCGGTGGGCGACTTAGTTAAAGTCGCCCAACCCGTGGCGATTTAAGCTCCTAAACTCACAATTATGTAAACCCAATTGGAACAATTGTGTTAAAATAGATATTACATTTTGTAGGTATTGTATTTAGCAAATCGTATTGTATGATGTTATTTTTTGTAAAGATAAAAGTGTGGTGACAACGTTGGTTGGTCTGTTTCTTATTTTCGTAGAATATGAAGGGTACGAAATATGTGGGTTGCCTTATGTTCAATCTCCTAAAGCATGTAACGAAATGGTGGGCGCGTTATTGCGGTTGCCTTTTATTGAGTTGACATGTTGTATTGATGTGTCGCGTGCTTTAAGTTATATGCATCGAAGAAATATGCAATGTATGAGCGAGTTACGAAAACCAAGCTATTCCATATTATCCGATAGAATTAAGATAAAACATACTAGCAGTTGGGTAGTTGCTTACAAGAACCAAAGTACAATTACGACACAATTAGTTCGGCATTTGCTTACAAGAACCAAAGTTACGATGAACTACAAGTTACAACGAGTAGGAAATGTAATACAAGTTCCTCGTGTCGTGGCGCCTTGCAAGTTCTCGACGGTGTGCCCTCCTACTATGCTGCGAACGTAGCATTGCAATTGGAAGCAAACGTTACGGAAATGTCAAAACATATGTGAACAGGTGTTGCATGTAACTTACGCATGGGTCGACTCAGGCACCCTCGTCCCGACGGGAACTGGAACAACCTGGCGGAGGCCGAACTGGCGCATCACCCTGTGCACTGCGTAGTCCTCCACGAACACGTCGAAGACGAAGCTTCCTCTGCGTCGCCAAGATCGCCGGCGCGCCAAAGACGGTGAAGACGACCCAGCGAGCACGGGCCTCCGTCTCCTGATCGGAGTACGGCTCCCAGCGCACGTCGTCAGCGGTGAGACGGTCCATCTGCTCCACAAAGTGCTCGTGCGCCGCGTGTGACTGCGATGTGCATCACGTGCTGCGAGCCAAAACAGTGGTTAAAAGGATTACATGTCGACTAAAGAAAATATAGGGAAATATGTACCCGTCTACGGCACCAAAGGACCCTACGATTGGCGGTCCACCGCGTCACCATGGTACATGTCCGCCCGTCGGTCTGAGTCTATCGGCATGGGCCGTCCAGAAAGCGCTCGAGCGACCACAACCGCGCGATGAGGGGGCAGCACTGTGAGGATAGATCGGGCTTCGTCCCGACAACCACGCATCGCCGCAGCCGCATGATGCGTCGCGGCAAATCGGGCCGATCCCCAATCGATCTCGGCTCCTCGCCGTCGCGATGGCCCTCGCGTACCACGCAGGCGGGCGTCAGCGGAGTCACCGTGGTGGCGGTAAATGCCAGTACCAGCGACCTACCACAATCGCCTCCGGTGTCGCGAAACCAGGTCGACGGTGGGGTCAGGGACCATCCGCTCGACCTCGCAGAAACGAATAATTAGTAAGCCCGTCATATGGCTAGGCCTTAATGAATCGCTAACCCCGCGAAAATAGGTACTATACTTACCCGAATCGCGAAAGCCACCGCAGGCGCACCATGCCGCTGTCGCTCGAGAAGTCGGCACGGAGGTGCGGCCTCCGCCCAAACGCCTACAAACACAGCAAGGCGTCGCGCGATCCACACGCGTCCGTGAGAATGCGGCCGCCTCGCGATAGGCAAGCCGGCGAAGATCGCGACATCCTCCAGTCGGGGCCATCTCCGAAAGGGAGGTGGAAGGTGTCGTCTCGGGCATAACGGTCCACCGAGGCGGTCAGAGCGACGGTCGAGCGGGAAGCGTCGTGACCGCTCCGGACCGGCTGAACCTCCCATCGTCGTCGGCGACCGCATCGCCGTCCTCTTCGGTGGCCTCAACCATCCGTCTGGCGGTAGAAGACCGAGCGGCTCAGCCTACAAAGCACGAAGCGTAAGTACAAAGTGCGCATCTGACACAAAAAAGTTACAAAGTTTACGGACAAACCTCTCTACCCAGCGTGGGTCTAGTCTCAAGCCGTCGGGGTGTCGCGTCTGAACCACCCCAACTCGGCCGCCCCGCCCGCCAACCGGATCGCGCACCACGGCGCTTTCATGGCGGTCTTTGCGTCGGCGAACCGGTCTAGCGGACCAAATGCCAATCCGAACCACTGGGTCTTGAGCCATACCGCAAATTAAGAAATTAAAAGCATTCATATTACTTACGCATTTAAATTATATTCCAATGGGAAATAAATCATATTTGATATGTTCGTAGTGCCACCTAAACACTTTGCCCCAACACAATGACACAATTTTTCCTCTGAAAGGCTATATTACGTTAACGCCTATACCGATCGCTATGGATTGCGAGATATTTATTACATCATCGTTACTATGCGTATTTATAATGCGTGAAGCTTTGGAGAAAAAAACAAAATTTCACATGTTTGATAATCCTCGTGTTTGGAACCATGTATCGCGTATTTACCATTCTATAAACTAGTATTTGCGAATGCATGAGTTATCGACATGTTTATCATTTTATAAACTAGCATTTCTAAAAGTAACATGTTATCATTCATCTAGCAAGACGCAATTAGCGCGGACGCATAACAAGACAACTAAAATTTGACATGTTTGATAATCCTCGTGTTTGAACCATGTATCGTGTATTTAACATTCTATAAACTAGCATTTGCGAATGCACGCGTTATCGACATGTTTATCATTCTATAAACTAGCATTTAGAAAAGTAACATATACGCAATTAGCACAAAGACGCAGAGAATAGTACAACTAAATTTATTTTTACTAACTCATTTTTCCTTCATGTTATCTCTCAACATTTGCTAACGCACCATGGTTACTAACTAATTATGCCATCTCTAGATATTTGCTAACAATATGTCATTACACATAAAGTTGATTGCTAACCTACCATGGTTTAGAAAAAACTTATACAAAGTAATATCAAAAACTTACCGAACTCTGCGCTCCTCTTCTTCCCTCCTCTTCTCCTTTTCTTCCCTCCTCTTTCCTTCTCCTCCTCTTTTTCCTCTCTTTCTCCTCTCTCTCTCTCTCTCCTCTCCTCTTTTCTCTGCCGATTTGGAATGGAATGGCGACAGTTGACACATGATTTTATAGTCGCCCAAGTCGCCATACCGTATGGCGACTTTCGGTTGAAGCTGCCACCATGTCGCCATACGGTATGGCGACGACCTTAAGTCGCCGTGACGGTATGGCGACTATGCCTCGAAACCTTCAATGTCGCCCCTTGGTTTGGCGACTTTAGTAAGTCGCCCAACCGTCTGGCGACTAGAGATTATTTCTGTAAAAAAAATTAAGCGGTATTATTTCAGTATTTCCGAATAAAAATAGATTATTTAAAAAAATCCGCTAACATGTTTGGGAATTGGTTAGATGGAGTTCCTAAATTGCTAAAGTCACAACTCTGGTGGGGTTAGTGCCTTATGTTGGTCTATTTGGTTATGTCGAAATGAGATTGTTTTTAACAACAAAAGTTAACTAATCCGTTGCTTGAGTTATCTTATTGAGTGGATCCTAGTGAATGCATGGGCGATCTTTGCGAGAAAAAGAACCAGAAGGAGACCATGATGGTGGGAAGCCAAATGTTGGAGTTTGTGGCGAAGCAAATCCTCAATTTTCGTGAGTGGCAGCTTAAGCATAGGATTTGCATTGGTTGAGGTTGTCCTAGGTTTTGCAGTGCTTGAGATTGTTTTTCAAGTGTCGTCCAGTTGTAAGGCTACAAGCCGATTTTTCTCGGATTGTTTGTCACTTAACTTGTTTAAATAAATGGGGCTGTGTGCATCTTGGATACAGAGGCCAGGAGAGAGTATTCTCTTCCATTATCTAAAAATTAGAAATTATGTTTAGTCGCTGATCTCTAATACCTTTGCGTAGCTTTAATTTTTTAATCCAATCTGTTAGTAAAAATAAAATAGTGCTTCGGTGTGCAACAATCGCTACAGCAGTCCGCTGCCGTTAGCCGCGCGAAAGGTTTCTGCTAGATCTGCTACTGTGCGCACCGATTGTTTTTCCACTGCTGCAGTGCACATAGATTTTTGTTCCGCCGCTGTCGCGCACAGATTGGCCGCCGGTCACGCTAGGAAAAGAGAGCCAGCTGCTACAGTAGCGAGCATCAGTGCCCTGCGCTGAAAAAAAGGATCTTGCCTGTACACGGTGCTGCATCTGTCGATCGGCAGTGCTGAAAAAAAAACGGCCTCTTGCTGCAGTACGCGGTGTTTATTCAGTCGCCCGACAGGGCAAACAAAAAGAAAAAAAATACAACTGTGCGCTGCTCGCTACAGTACTGCGACTGTCACTATTCATTGCTACAGTACCTGCTGCTACATTACCCGGCATCTACAGTAGCAGTGGGAAAAAGGCGTGTATCTTTTGTGAGCCGCTTCAATTCTTTGCGAATACTTTACTCCTATTGAGACTAGCTTGTTGATATTGCTCTAGGGCTGCTCATTTTCGTCTCATTGCACAATCTAACTTGTGAGCTTTGCTGTACCTAAAGGATTTGTGCTACTCTTTGTGAACCTTTTGTTGGCGAATACCCAAAAAAAAAAAGACAAAAAAGACAGAGACCAAAAAAAAAAGAATTAAAACAAAAAGTGCTTGGCCGACATTGTTTTGAGAGCACACCTAACTGGTATCTATTTTCAAATTGTGCTATGTCATTGTTTTGAGCAATCTTGTGCCCTATTTTATCTCATTGAGCAATTAGCTAGCGTCTCTCTATAACTTGTGCAATAAGAGCTAGTTGTTCATCACATATATATTTTAGCTCATTCCTTTGATTGCACTAAGTTCCATCATCTTTGCGTGTGAGTTGCTTCGTTCTTCGCTTATATCTTTTGATCAGCAACTAGGCATTGAATTCTAGTTTGGATTGTTACCTAGCTTTACAATATCTAGAAATTTCAGATTGCATAGGTAAACACTTTTCCCCTCCAAGCTCCACAAATAAGCCTTTGTCTACCAGTGCTTGTGCAATTGAATTCGCTTAATCTATCACCTTGTGTTGTCTACCGTCACCAAAGTACATGCAGCTCTTCAATTCCAACAAGGATGCATAAGAACTTCGGACGGTAAGAGAAGGTGAGGTTGAGTGAATTCCACAAATAAAAACTTCCACATCCACATATATATATTTTTTCTTTGTTTGCACTAACAATGTCAGGGAAAGAAGGGGAACCAGCATATGTTACACAAGTGACCTTGAGAAGCTCACAAATGATTTCAACACTCGGTTGAATGACAACATGAGCGTCTTGAGGAGGGAGATACTAGAGAGCCGCAAAGAGTGAGGCCCGCTTGGTGTACATGAAGAAGACATTGAGCTTGATGAGACTGATGAGGAAAGGGTCGCACGATTCGCTAGAAAGCTCAAAATTTCGAGTCGCTGCCAATGCGGTTCGTCCGCCCTTCCCAGGCGTGGGGAGGTGGTTTGGGCGTTGACCATGGCCAAGGAGAGGCCGTGGGCGTGGGCGTGGCGTGGGCGCAGCCAGTCTTGCCCACATTGAGGACTTCGGCGGCGGCGTTTGGTTACACCGCAATGATAACTATCAACGCCATGGCCGTCGTCATGATGAGCAAAGACGTGGAGAAAATTTGGGAAGCTCAAGTTCAATATTCCCAAATTTGAAGGCGCTTCCGATCGGATGCATATCTCACATGGGAGCTCAAGGTAGAAGATATTCCGGTGCACAATTATTCGGAGAGAAGAAGCTACACATGGCGTCACTTGAGTTTGATGGGTATGCGTTGATTTGGTGGGAGCAAGTATTGAACCAAAGAGAAGATAATGGAGAACCACGGTTGCATCATGGGCTGAAATGAAGCAAGAGCTAAGAGCACGTTTTGTTCCTACTACTTATAAGCGTGATCTTTTGATAAATTATAGAATTTGAGAGGGGAGGTCGCCGGTGGAGGAATACTACAAGGAGATGGAGCAAGATATGATTAGGGCACATGTGCACGAAGATGAAGAGCAAACACTTGCGCGTTTTCTGCTTGGCCTAAATAAAAACATTAAGCGATAGTGCAATATCGACCCTCTGATCTTCGTTGTTGACTTAGTGCATCAAGCAACAAAGGCGGAGAAACAAATTGCTAGAAGATATGAAACCAGCACCAAGGACAGCATCTTTCAACTTGAAAGCTCCATCATCTTCATCTAATACCACCAAAGCACGCTTCGCTTTGGGGACGAGTACATCCTTAGCTAGTACTAGTTCAAATACTAATGTTCGTTCTTCCCGATTGCAAAATCAGCACCTAAATCAAGTGAGACGAAGGTGGCTCCATCCCCTACATCTTCAATTAATGCTACTGAAAGAGTAGAGAAATTCAATGCTTCAAGTGTTTGGGCGTGGGCACATAGCTAGGAGTGTCCCAACAACCGAGTCATGCTTGTGACGAAGATGGAGAGTTTGAATCTGCAAGTGAAGATGAGGTTGAGCCCATCATGAAAATGAGAAATATGAAAATGCATCCGATGACGATGATGAGATTGATGTGTTGAGTTATGAAACGGGAGAGGCACTAGTCGTCACTAAAACTTTGAGCATGCTTTCATAAGAAGGAGATGCACATCCGCAGCGATTCAACTTGTTTCAAACACAAGCCAAGGTAAACAACAAGGTAATCAAACTTATTATTAATAGAGGTAGTTGTCATAACTTGGCTAGCGTTGAATTGTGTGAGAAGCTTGGTTTAAAGAAGCTGAAACATCCACGTCCATATCATGTGCAATGGTTTAGCGAATGTGGGGATGTGAAGGTTCAGTATGTGGTGCATGTTACTTTCAAAATTGGTGATTATGAGGACACCGTTGAGTGTGATGTGGTGCCTATGACCGTGTGCCATCTGCTGTTGAGAAGGCCATGGCAATATGATAGAAGTGTGCAACATGATGACCGTTCCAATAGATATGCTTTTAAGCGGAAGGGAAAGACAAATGAGCTTCATCCAATGACTCCTAGTCAAATACATACTGAATTTTAGCAAAAGAAGCTTGCTGAAAATGAGAGTAAAAAGAAAGAAAAGAGTGATTTTCACACATCGGTGATTGAGAGCCACAAGCCAAATATGAGAGAAAAAAGTAAGAGTGAGGGAGGGTTGGTTATGTTAGCCACAAAATCAGATTTGAGAGATGTGAGCAATGACCCATCAAAGATGCACTTTATGCTTGTGTACAAAGATACAACTATTTTGCTTTCAACTAACGACTTAACCTCTCTTCCTAGTGGTGTTTCCTCTCTTTTGTAGGCATTTGAGGATGTGTTTCTGGAGGAGATACCAGCGGGACTTCTACCATTACGCGGAATAGAGCATCAAATTGATCTAGTTCCCGGCGCTTCACTTCCAAACCGTCCACCATACTTTACCAATCCGGAGGAGACCAAAGAAATTCAGCGCCAAGTACAAGGGCTACTTGAGAAAGGGTATGTACGCGAAAGTCTTAGTCCTTGTGCTGTTCCTGTAATTCTTGTTCCTAAGAAAGATGGTACATGGAGAATGTGTGTTGATTGTCGTGCCATTAACAATATCACTGTTAGGTATCGTCATCCTATTCCTAGGTTAGATGATATGCTAGATGAGCTTAGTAGTGCTGTTATATTCTCCAAAATTGATTTGAGAAGTGGTTACCATCAAATTAGGATGAAACTAGGTGATGAATGGAAGACTGCTTTTAAGACTAAATTTGGATTATATGAGTGGTTAGTTAGTCATGCCTTTTGGTTTATCTAATGCACCCAGTACATTCATGCGATTGATGAATCATGTTTTAAGAGCTTTCATTGGTAAATTTGTTGTGGTATACTTTCATGATATTTTGATCTATAGCAAAACGATGGATGAACACATTGATCATACTAGACAAGTGCTAGAAGTGCTTAGGAATGAGAAACTGTATGCTAATCTTGATAAATGCACTTTTTATGCCGATAAAGTTGTGTTCTTAGGCTATGTTGTTTCGGATAAGGTATTGAGGTAGATGAATCCAAAACTGAAGCAATTAAGAATTGGCCTACCCCTATGAATGTTAGTCAAATCAGAAGCTTTCATGGTCTTGCTAGTTGTTATCGATGTTTTGTTAAAGATTTCAGTACTATTGCTGCCCCATTAAATGAGTTAACTAAAAAGGGTGTTGTCTTTGAATGGGGTGCATCACAAGAAAAAGCTTTTCAAGAACTGAAGAAACGTTTGATTGAAGCACCATTGCTTGTTTTGCCTGATTTCACTAAGACTTTTGAGATTGAATGTGACGCTAGTGGAATAGGTATTGGTGGTGTTTTGATGCAAGAAGGGAAACCCATAGCATACTTTAGTGAGAAACTAGGAGGTGCCCAATTGAACTATCCTGTGTATGATAAAGAATTGTATGCTTTGGTACGTTTGCTTGAAATTTGGCAACATTATCTTTGGCCTAGAGAATTTGTTATCCACTCTGATCATGAAGCTTTGAAATATTTGAAAAGCCAAGCTAAACTGAACCGTAGACATGCTAAGTGGGTAGAATTCATTGAAACTTTTCCATATGTTGTTAAGTACAAGAAAGGAAAAGAAAATGTGGTAGCTGACGCTTTATCCAGAAAACATGTGCTTTTAACTCAATTGGAAGTAAAGGTACCCGGATTAGAGAGTTTGAAACATTTATATGCTTCCAACCATGAATTTTTAGAACCATATTCTAAATGCAAAGATGGAAAAGGATGGGACAAGTATCATGTTCATGATGGGTTCTTATTTCGTGCTAACAAATTATGTGTTCCAGATTCGTCCGTGCGTTTGCTTTTATTGCAGGAATCTCATGCAGGTGGATTGATGGGACACTTTGGAAGAGAAAAGACCTTCATGATGTTGAGCGATCACTTTTATTGGCCTAAAATGAGGCGTGATGTCGAAAGGTTTGTACAACGATGTGTGACATGCCACAAAGTAAAATCTAAACTTAATCCACATGGTTTATATACCCCACTTCCTGTTCCTAGTGTACCTTGGGAGGATATTAGTATGGACTTTGTTTTAGGATTGCCTAGGACTAAGAGGGGAAGGGATTCAGTTTTTGTAGTTGTGGATAGGTTCTCTAAAATGGCATATTTTATTCCCTGTCACAAAAGCGACGATGCGTCGCATGTAGCTGACTTGTTTTTCAGGGAAATTGTAAGATTGCATGGCATGCCAAAGACGATTGTTTCAGATCGTGACGTCAAGTTCATAAGCTATTTTTGGAAGACTTTGTGGGCCAAACTTGGGACAAAGTTGTTATTCTCTACAACTTGTCACCCACAAACGGATGGCCAAACGGAGGTAGTGAATAGAACACTTTCAATGCTACTACGAACGATGATCAAGAAGAATATAAAAGAGTGGGAAGATTGTTTGCCGCATGTGGAGTTTGCGTACAATAGGGCGGTACATTCTACTACTCAATTGTGTCCGTTTGAGGTGGTGTATGGTTTTAAACCAATTACGCCACTTGATTTGCTACCACTACCGCTACACGAACATGCTAATATGGAGGCGTCAAAGCGTGCTGAATATGTGAAGCAAATTCATATGAAGACTAAAGAAGAAATCGAAAAGAAGACGCGCTACTATGCTGAGAAGGCGAACAAGTCAAGAAAGAAGATGTTATTTGAACCAGGTGACTTGGTTTGGGTGCATCTACGCAAAGAACGCTTTCCAGACAAGCGTAAGTCCAAGTTGATGCATCGAGGAGATGGTCCATTCAAAGTACTTGAGAAGATCAATGACAATGCATATAAGATAGAACTTCCGGGTGACAATTATGCTGTGAGTTCTACATTTAATGTTGCTGATTTGTCACCATTCTTTGGACCGGAAGAATCAGAGTCGAGAATGACTCCTTTTCAAGAGGGGGAGGATGATGAGGACATCCCACCGATTGGACCGATTACACGAGCACGAGCTAAATTCATTAATCAGCAGGTGAACTCCCTCCTAATTAATTTTAATCTTGATTCTAATAGATATATGTTACTGCCTAATAGTCTTATATTGTGTATGTGTAGTTTTATACGTATAGAAGCATGGGAGACCATATCAGGCCTGAGAAGAGAAGATGCTGCTGCTAATTTAAACCTGTGTTTGATGGGATGCACAAATGTCACTTATGAAGCCAATTCATCTCACAAATGCAAGTTTCGGTTAGATTTTTAATTGACATGGAGAGAGAAGAGCCATATTATTATTTTATTAAGGGTGCATGCAGCGTGAAACCACTTGGTGCAATGATAATGTTCAGCCAAGCATGAAGTATAGTATTGCCCATTAAATAATGAGGATTTGGTTGTCCTTTATTCAAGAAAACATGAATAATCTTTTGGAGATCCTAGAGACAACCAATTCAGATTGACTTCTGTTTACCCCACGTCACGGGTGGGCCTGCATGTTTATTTTCCTTGGCCGAACCATGTATTGGTTGGTCCGTAATTTACATACGGTTGGCCGAACCGTGTAATGGTTGGCCTGCATGCTATTTCCTTGGATGGAATCGAGTAGGACTCGGTCTTTTAGGCCAGCCGGCGCTAGAGGTTATATAAGGGGATGTATTTACGTTTGGAAGGGGGAACGACGGATATTTTCTGATTTTAATATACTCTTGATTCTAGGGTTTGAGTAATATTTGCCCTCACTAGAATAGGGAGTTCTAATCTGTTGTGCCGTCCGTTGTTCTTGTGATTCCTTGTGTTTTGCAGGAGCATCAACATGTCTACTTTGTGTGATCGGTAGACGGGATCACGAGCGTGTGGTTGGCGAATTCTTTTGTCGCAGTTGTTCTTTGTTTTGACATGGTTGGCGCTATCGCCTCGTCGGGTTGCCGAGATCCAAAGTTATCATCGATCCTACGTCGTGAAGATCGGGCATCCCCCACATCAGAGTCTAATCGTCATGAAGCAATCCCATGCTTTATCACATGTAGGTTGATCAATGGCTCTCTTCATGTCTACAAGTTTTTCTCATCCCGCTCCCACTAGAACCATCATGGCACTTGGACTGACCCTCGCGCTACTTGATGCAACCCGTCGCACCGAACTTCCCATTTGATCATCCTTATCCATCTTGTGTCATGCTTGAGTCCAATGACTTCACCCGACATCCTCGATCGTTCTGGACCTTAGCTCTCCTAGCCTAGTTTCGATCATCCTCACCGTTGACTGTCGTTGACTCCAAGCCACTTGCATAACAATAGACCAAGAAATCGATTATGAGCATAAGCTCTTCGCAACTTCATCCACGTTAACCAAAACATACATTATTCAACACATATACGCTGAAACTCATGACTTTAATCAATCCCACGAAATTCACCGCCTTCCTGTCACATGAACAGAGATGGCTGGTCAAACCGCCACCTATGGCCGGTCTGACCGCCTGAGACTTAAGGAAAATTTCCATGTAGCTCAAACCACACTCTCTCTAAAAATTTTAAACTTTATCTAGTTTTTCCTCGAAACTCCGTTTTAAATGAGACCATGTGAAAACACATCCTCTCACCATCCTACACATGTTTTTTTTTGCCGATTTCCAAAATTCACAAATCGATTTTTCGGCCAGTCAGACCACCGCATGTGGCCAAGTCAGACCGCCACCCATGCCCGGTCTGACCTCCTCAGCTTGACACAGTCTGAATTTTCCCGACAACGAGGTTTTTTCTAAACACATCGATGCTATTGCCAATTGTTCAGCACACTAAGATTATAATCATATCCGCTAATCTCCACAGATTTAAAATTGTAATGTCCCGTTCTTCGCTGTAATTCAAATTACCAAGCTAATTGCGAAAACTTTTTTTTTATTTTGGTTTGTGTTTCAAATGTAATGTCTGTAGCATTTGAAATTCAAATTCACGGTTTGGAGTTCCCCTCTCTTTTGTTTCCTGGGTCATTTCAAGTTGGGCCCCCTCTTTCTTTCGAGCTCAGCCCATCTTCCCTCTAGGCCAAGCCCATCTCCTCCAACCCCACTGGCACTGTTCCCCAACCCGGCCTTGCCCAAGCCTTTTTTCTTTCTTCCTTCGACCTTTTCTCTTTCCCTGACCGAGTCGGAGCCCTGCCCCTGTCATTTCCCCTTGGCTCCTCTCCTGGTTGCTTCCCCCACACCGCGATCTTGAGCCTCTCTCTCTCTCAGGGCGTGGCAAGAGCAGCTGCAAGTCACGCCCTCCTCCTCCTGCACTCTCAGCGCCCTAACTGCAATGTAAATGCCGCCCTCTGGCGCTTGCGCCACCGCCGCCCTATCACCTCGGCAAGAGCCTCGCGCCGCTTTGCCTTGTACGCCGCTGCGCCATGCATGCCATCATTGCTAAATCCCATCCACGCTGTTGCGACGTTGCATGCGTGTGCTCATGAGCTGCTGCCACCATGGCGCCGTGCACACCACCCCTCCTCGGATCCGCACACCTCCAACGGCTCAGAGCTCCCTCTGTTAGCCTACCTCGCCCCATGGTCTATAAAGCACCCAGTGCCCTCCCTTGTCTCCGCCTCTCCACCTCACCTTCTTTCTTGAAGCGAGAGCACCCGCGCCCCATTGAAGCTCACGACGCCGCCAGTGCTTCCAATGCTGCCACCATCACTCCTGGACTCCCCGCCCCCACCAGAGTCCGCTTCGCCGGCTAACCCGCCTCCCCATGCCTCCTCCCACCGGCGCCACTGCTGCTCCAAGTCGCCGCTGAGCTCGCCTCTGCGCCCCTTTCTTTCTTTGTGAAGCCGAATGGGAAAGGAATGGGTAGGGCCCCACCTATCATTGCCTTCACCCTTCCCTCCCCTTTGGCTGCCATGTGGGCCCCCCTTTTTCCTGTTCCCATGGACCGGCGCCGCCCCTGTGAGCGTGGACTTGGCCCATGGCACTGTGCTGTGCACCCAACCCTCTCTCTCCCTTTTATTTCCAATTCCAAGATTCGAAAGCTTCGTTCTCCCTCGTCATAACTCCAAAAATTATGAAATAAATTCCTAAAATTTTTATTAATTCAATATCTTGCTAATGGCATATGTCTTGTTCAATTTGGAGTTCATTTGAGTATCTTGTGTATTTATGTGCTCTCTTTGCTTGTTTGTGCCTTTTTTCGGTGCGATCGTCCGATTAGGATTCGACGATGCGAAGGATCTCCAAGTTGATCAAGCACAAGAATACCAAGATCCTCTTACCTATATCCAAGGTGAGTCAATGCTTTGATCATATTGATCCTACACTTTATGCAAATTATATTCATTTAAATTAACCAAAATTGCATGCTTTAATTATTTAATCAAATGTATGTTAGAGTTTAAGGTAGTTAAACACCCATTTATTGATTAATAAAATGCAATTTGTTAAAATGCTAAGTGATAGGAATTTGTAATTATGATAATTCAAAACATTGATTTAGCAAATAAAAGAACCTGAGCCATCTTTGTTAAGCCTTGCATGTATATTATTGCATTGTGTGTTGGCTCGCGAGTACGGAAGTTGTGCTCATTCTCACTCTTTCCCCCAAAATCCTCAAAAGTAGGAAATCCTGAAGACTACGTATACTACGAGGATCTAGAAGCTAGAGGTCCAGGAGGTGATGAAGCGTAGAGTAGTCTTTAGTTGTTCTAGTCTCACCCTAGTCTAGTTGACTCCGTTGGTGCTTGCGTGCATCCAATATTATCCAAATCCTTGGTTAATATCGGGCGCACACGGGTTTCCCTCGTCACTTGCCTGTGGAGAGATGTGCTCTCACCTCTTTTTGCTTTCGTTGTCGCTTCCGCTACTTTTGTAATGTATTTAGTTTGGCATGTTCGGCCCTTATTGTAAAATTTGACCCGATGCAGTCTATGTAAAGCTCTGAAGTGTTAATTAATAAATAGTATGATTTTATCTACACTATGTATATTTTGATTCAGCGATGTGTCTGTGAGTGCTAGCTACTGATCCAGGGAATAGCATAGTATTTTCACAGAGGGTTTGGATTCTCGGAATCCGAGTCCGACAAAAATAGACATGCAATTTTTAATTACGTGACTGGTTGACTGATATGGCTAAAAGAATAAGTACCTCAGCACAAAGTCACGTGGTATTATATCATCATTTCTTCGCCTTAAGGTTATATATGAATAAAATGATGATATAATCTTAAGGTGAATAGTATCATCTTTTTATTCGCCTTAAGATTATATACGGATACTTGCCGAGAACCAAACCTTACGTGGGTGGCTAGTGGTGGTGGTTATACCTTCAGCCCACTAGGTTCAAACACCAGATTTGGTCCTGCATGTCTCATTTAGGAGAATTTTCTTTTAGTGAGAGGCGACGTGCCTATCGCAAACGAGACGCTGGTGGTGACTTCATCATTTCTTCGTCAAGCTCTGCTCGTCTAGTCTTCCGTAAACATCGTATGTGTGAGTTTATGTGTTGTACTGGGTGTTTCGCAAAATAAAATATATATAGGGACACTTGCCAGGATTTCATGTTGCTTCTTGTTTGGTCCAGAAAATGTTCCTTCTTAACTAAGTACTTTCCTTCACTGCTAACTCCGTATTTTTTTTGTCGTGGCTAAGTTTATCGGTCTGTCATACGCAATTGATAGTTAAATACAGATTGCATGACTTACTGACCCTCTTTTGACGTTTCACCTTTTCTCCTCCCAAAGTCCAAGACATCGCTACCCAAGCTCTTCCGCTACGTTATCAGTTGTCACCATTTTCCTTCGTGTCCCCCTCCAAAAATCTCTATACAGGATGTTTGCTCACCATGGATACAAGTAAATACAGGACGTTTTTACAGTAAATGTCATGATTTTTTTGATATGCTAGTAAACGAGGACATCCGACGCCTTTCGAAGGAGAGGAAGATCGCCATAGAGGACAGCCAGTTGGTGCTAGTGATTTTCGTGGCACAAATATTAGAGGTCAGCCAGTTGGCGCAGGTATTTAAAAAAAAGATTAATTTGTCTAGTAACATTGCATTCATGTGTAAATTAGAAAATAACATTCGATATGTGGATGATAAGTAAACTATAGGTCTATATATTATAATGGTGTTATTTTACAACTTATGATATCTTATTAGTGCTACTGTCCGAATTGCCTATTAAAAAAAAAGTTAGGCTGGTCCCAATGGGTGATTTCTTACTACAGTTTTTTATTGTATGAAAGCGTTTAGATCTGGCATACCGATGTATGGTATCCTAGAGTGTGGTATCTCAGACCTTTGATATAGAGTATTCTTAGTATTTCTACGCAAGATCTCGTGTATGGTGGTATCTAAATAAGATATCGGTCTCTTTCTTTTTTCTTAATTACGATGTCGCATCGACTTTTATCTAAAAAACTTGCTAAAGTGGAACATTGGGACCAGTTCTTAGACAAGAAGGGAAAGATTGTCGAGTCAGAGAACGTTGTTGTCTGGACGTCTGCCGTGGAGCCCGCAGCGGAGTCTGACCCGGCAAAGCGATGCATTCATACTTGGTAGACCCATCCACAGATGGAGACTTGCCGTCATGTCATCCCTGTCGCATTAATTATCTGATGTTCTAGCGTCTAGCTGCTTGATTTATCACGTCACTCTCTGCTACTTGATTTATCACGTCACGCCGGCCCACGCATGGCATCAATACTCTTCAAAAAAATTCCAACATATTACTTAGTCCAATTGCCTAGCCTCCGAGAGTTTCACCAGTGTGCATGGCTCTATTCATACTTGGTAGACCCTACACAGACCGAGACTTCCTGTCTTGTTCTCCCTGTCGCATTAATTATCTGATGCTCTAGTGCCTAGCTTCTTGATTTATCACGTCACTGTCTGCTACTTGATTTTGACACGCAACTGAAGTAATGAACGCCCCTCCTCATCTAGCTAATATCATGTACAATGATATAGATAACTACTATTTATAATAACTATTTATATCACTTGTAGACAGCACTAAAGACAGTTTATATAATGGTATAGACTTTTTCATTGTCTTTTTAGTTATCTTTATAGAAACCTAATCTTTTAATCTTTTCTTTGCTTTAACGTCTTTATAATCATTACTGAGTTGTAAACAACATATTTCTCTTTCTTCATTCTCTTTATCGCGTCGTAAAAAATCCTATGTGACAATGGTTATAAAAAATTTGAAATAAAGCCCATCAGTACATGCTCTAAACAAGTGTTTCACGCGCCTTGCGTAAGGCATCTAAATCAATACTCGTGATGTGCTTTAAGATTAAATGAAATTTGATATATGTATTTTTATATACCCATAAAGAGTGTATTTGGGATGTCAAACTCTAAAAAAATTATCCTCAATTTAACTAGTTTGAGCTAGTTTTATGGTATATAATCACTCTAGTTGCACTAAATTTAAAAGTAGTTCAAACTAGTTTGAACTAGATTCAAAACTCACACTACTACAAAACAAGCTATACTAGACGCCTTATCACAGACGGTTTGTAAATAGAACCGTATGTGATAATCACAGATATCACAGACATTATCATATATGGTTATTATTAAGAACCGTCTGTGAATTATCACAGACGGTTCTATTTACAAACCGTTTGTGATAGTGCAACGTCACAGACGGTTCTTAATAAAAACTGTCCATGATGGCTCTGTATATTATAGACAGTTTATATTAAAAACCGTTTGTGACTTGGAATTTTCCCCTGACCTGAAATTTTTCTTACTCTCTGATTTTACCATGGTCTGAAATTTTCCTTACTCTCTGATTTTACCATGGCACACAATTCTCTACCGTGGCAGCCAATCCTCTGTATCCAAGTCATGGTAAAATCAGATAGTAAGGAAAATTCCAACACATGGTAAAATCCAAGTCACAGACGGTTTTTAATACAAACCGTCCGTGATGAGATAATTATCACAGACGGTTCGTATCAAAAACCGTCTGTGATATGTCGTCACAGACGGTTTTTGTCTGAAACCGTCTGTGATTCGCAGCGCGGGAGTTCAAAATTTTTTGAATGCGTGTGCGGGAGGCAACATATTTTGGCACCGTGCTTATATATTATAGCCGGGTCGAGGCAGGACGCGCTGGGGCGAGGCTAACTAGGAGTTCTTGCATATTTTCGTCGAGCCGCGTCATCTGCTCTATTTCCGGCCACTGTCGTTATTTTCCTTTGTATCTCCCCGGTGAGTTATCGTTTGATTCGTTTGCTTTATGTCATCTCTAAATCCTCTATATACTAATGCTCGCATCTCGTTGCCTAGTTCTGCCTCAAGCTCGCAGTTACCGTGAACCATGCTCCGTCATATCCGCTCGCCACCGTCAAGCTGTCCCGGAGTGGCTCCATCATCGTCAACCACTTTCGTGAGCTCTTGGACCCTCATGAATGGAAGTGTGAGGTTTAAATAGCATTCCCGCGCCTTCTAACTCGCTGCCACCATTTAGCTTCTCGTCGCTGCCACTCATCGTCGGCACAACTCCAATGACCATAGGTCTTCGTGCCGTTACCAATAGCATTGTGGTTGCTTCCTAGAGTCATCGCACATATTTATTCGTTTTCTATTGTCACAGTCGTGCCATTCGCGCCGGCTCTTGTCGCTGCCGACAAGGCTTCAGAATCCTTTTTTTTTGTAATAGAAAAAACTATCACATACGGTTCTTGTTCAGAACCGTCTGTGAAAATAGACTATCCCAGACGGTTCTTGTTTAGAACCGTCTATGATATTTTTTTCACAAACGGTTTGAAAACCGTCTGTGATGACAGACGTCATCACAGACACATAATTTCAGACGGTTCAGAAAACCCTCTGTGATGACAGTTTAGAACCGTCTGTGATGACCATTTGTGTAGTAGTGTCACTTGCCATAAATATATCAGGGTTATAAAACATTTTCATACCAAAACTCTAAAATTTGCGTCAATCATACATGTGTGTCGGACGATTCATGATGTGTGTACCTAGGCAACCTGGAGTGGCGGCGGCGTAGCACGAAGGCGGCGGCGGCTCCACGGGCTCAGGGTGAACCAGCAGTTTCGGCGGCACGTTGGGCTGGCGGCGGTGATCATCAGTAGGGGCACGGGAGGAGAGCTCACCGGATCAAGAAGGGGTCTTAGGGTGGACGGTGGCAGGAGAATAACGGCTTTGTGAGTAGCAACGTTACACCTTCCCAGTAGTTTTTGTTAATTGTTACCGTAGCTCCGAGCTGGAGAGCTACATATCTTGGCATGTCATGCATTTTTGTGGTGTTTGGGGTCGAAGTCATTAACACGGCCTACGAACACATCACTACATCAGTGCTTCTGTAATCGTGTACCAGCATACCTAGTACACTTGTAGAAAAGGAAGAACGCGTTCTATGGAAAAGTCGCATTTCAGTACTGGTAGAAAAGGAATAACGCGTTCTATGGAAAAGTCGCATTTCACTACATCAGTCATCAGTGCTTCTGTAATCGTGTCGTACAAGACTTGAAACTTGCCGTCTTGTTCTCCGAGAGTGTATGGCTCTATTCGTACTTGGTAGACCCTTCCACAGACGGAGACTTGCCGTCTTGTTCCCCCTGTCGCATTAATTATCTGATGTTCAAGTGTCTAGCTACTTACATTTGACTTCATGCCGGTTGGAAAATTATCCCTGTCGCATTAATTATCTGATAGTCTAGTGTCTAGCTACTTGATTTATGTACCAGACCCGTATCGATGGCTAGCTTACCTTTTCATCCTCTCAAAGTCCTGGACGTCCACTATATCCATCCTCTTCCTCTTCAAGTTCTCATCACACCTTGCAGTATGTTTCCCTCTGAAGTATCTCTGCATACAGCATAGCTGTTCACCACTTCCATACCTCCATGCTATTCAATTAGGGGTAGAATTTTGCAGCTACTAAGCTAAATCTTTGCTTGTGGTCCCAAGTTCCTTCCTGTTACTAATTCAGTTCACAAGGTCAGGACTTGACCAAGAATTCGTTCATCTATTTTTGTGTACCATGCAGCCTGATATATATTATACATCTCCTGAGCAGGGAGGGGATGCTACAAATGCTTGAATGCTAATGGCAGAGATTGTCAGTTCCGCAGTTGTCCAGGAGACGGTTAGCAAAATCGTATCTGGTGTAGTTGACAAGTACGAGGGGGAATTGAATGCAAATGAAAACATGGAGAGGCTGGAGATGGCACACATCAAGTTGGAGGCCGCACTTGAGATATCCGATAAGTGGCGGATCAATGACGCATCGTTGATGCGTTGGCGGAAGAAGCTGAAGCGTGCTGCTCAAGAGTGTGATGACACACTGCGCACATGCAAGCAGCGAATCCTAGAAGAAGAAGATATGGATCAGGAGGTAAGGAACTCCTCCTTTCCTAAACGGATTGCACGTGCTACCAAGTCATTTATTTCCTCCGTCTTTAGCCGCAATAACAACGAGTCGAGCAGATCCATCGTTAGAAGATTTGAGTGGTTTGCAGATGGTACTAGCGAGTTTCTGAGATTCGTAGAGCTTGGTGGCACACCACGCCGTCACATGCCCTTCGACCCTCTTATGAGGCACCTTCTTGCCGGCAATAAACTACAGCACAAAATCGTTCGAGAAAACCAATGCCCTTTGTTTTTACAATGGGCGCCCTTTAGTACTGCAGAGTATGGAATAGAGGCTAGGTTGTTCTTTCTCCAAAAAGATGGTAATGCACCGGAGGATGATTTTTTACTTAGTGTGACCCTACAGCTTTCGGAGAGTACAGACATAGTTGGGATTACAATCAAGTGCTTGCAGTTGTTTACCTCTGATTTCAAGCCTATAGCTGAAACTATTAGGAAAGAACTTACTCGACTACCAATACAAGAATTCTCCTGGGTGCCAGATATTGATTCGTTCCATAAAGAACATTTGAACAATATTCACAGCATTTCTACTCAATGGTTTCGCCCAAACCCATTATGTTGCAAACAGCATGATCACCACAAGCTTTGTGGTAGAAGCAACGTATACACACCAGAATTACCAGATGTTTCTCTAGAGCCAATTATCAAAGTGAGTTTGCACTGCCAAGTCTCACAGTATAATAGACAGACGACAATCACCGAAGGCAAAAGTTCTCTGAAAGATTTTCGACATCTGAAAGTTGGACTCCTCTTTTCACCTCATGACCCTTCAGAAGGCATGTTGCCAGCTGTCGAGAGTTCTACGATAGAGATGATTAACGGTGAGGAGCAACGTTGCTTGCATACAAACACTTCCTTCGAACAACTGGACAATATCATGCTTCCAAGGGCGATTGATTGCCTTTGCAGGAATGCTGAAGCAGTAGTGTATCAGATGATTTGGAAGTCTAAACATGGTAGTGCATACTTTCAGGTTGAAACGACCGCAAAGAGAGCCATTCAGGATGCTGGGAGAGGAACTCTGGTACAAGAACAGGACAAGAATGTGGAGAGTCGGACATACAGGAACTCTGACCTCCACAACTTCAACTTATGGGTTGCACATGCGCCCGTCCGGCTGCAGGGCTCACTCATGGACTGGATTCAGAAAGAAAAGGAAATGCAGATAGCACCACCACCATTAAGCCTGAAATTCTAGATCGTGTAACGAGGATGATCGAGGAAACAGGCAGAAATAAAAGAGTGGAAAGGAATATTCGAGGGGGAGTTGGTACTCATAAATGAGGACAAATATATGTAAACATCAAGGTATATATGTTCTCAGAGATAGAATTTGCGCCAAACGCGTCGATTATAGGCTCAAGAGGAGCAAAGCTACAGCATGAAGGGTGTAGAGCTACATATGAACAATTTGTGTTGTGTCGGTCTTGGTCAAGAACTGTGTTCTACATTACGAGTTTACGTAAATGTAATAAATATCCTTTCTTTGGATTCGAAACTTGTCTTTCATATGGTTATGTTTGTTTCTCACCAGCTTATCATATATGCTGGCAATTACATGGTTTTCATGTATTATACATAAAAAATCCATTGTACCAAGAGCTACTAAAATTGAGGTGAAAATTATAAAATCTCATCATATTGTCTGCTATTCCATTTACTTCTCCTTTATCATTACTTACATCCATTGCACTTCATTTGATAAAAAGTTAAAATGCCCTCATTGTGAAATTAAAACTTAATCCCGTCTGCAAATTTTATACTGCCTGGCAGCTGAAATGTGACATCTTAATTAGGAACCATCTTATTACTTTATCACAACTTTCCAAGCCCTTTCAATCTGTTGTACTGCTACGAGTATATAGCTTGTTCATTTGTTGCTGAACTCCACTCCTCGTATATAGTCCAGATTTACCTTTGTGTGTGCACATCGTCACACAGTTCAATTTGATCAGAATCAATTCAACCGCCACGGCTGGCCTCATAAACAAGACCCAATTTGTTTCAAAAGATTTTTTTTTTTTAAACTGGCAGGAGAACCGCCTTTTAGATTAATAATAGAGCAGATCAAGAAACAATAGGGCCAAGACCCCAATGAACAAAATTAAACACTAATTACACAGGTATTAATTGCCCCCAACCTTTCTCCTTACTAGGGTTCAAGCTTTTCTTTCTTCCTTGATATTAGAAGTCTTATGGTGATCTTCCCTTGATTCACATGTCTAAGGAAGCATGTGTACATACCAAGACAATTATCTGTTGTGGGTAAAGTGTGCATCTCTGCGAGTAATAAAGCTGTTGAACAATGTGTTTACGGTCAAAAGCGGACATGGGAACTTTAGTAGAGTTAGTTCTATTTCAAAAACCTTTGTAGGTGATATGAAAAATGTGGTGGGCTCACCTAGCCCTGAGATTGGATTTTTCCTGAGTTTTCGGACTTAGTGGTGTTAATGAGTGGAGGTAGCTCCAATCAAAAGAAGCATAAGGTATAGGTTCCGACGGAGGGGATCTCTATTGAAATAATTATTGCACAATTACTTTCTTTAATAAAATGCAATTCGGTTAAAATGCTAAGTGGTAGGAATTTGTATTTATGATAATTGAAAACATTGCTTTAGCAAATAAAAGAACCCGAGCTATCTTTGTGAAGCCTTGCATGTATATTATTGCATTGTGTGTATTGGCTCGCGAGTACAGAAGTTGTGCTCATTGTCGCTCTTTCCCCCAAACCCTCAGAAGTAGGAAATCCTGAAGATTACGACAACTACGAGGATCCAGAAGTTGGAGGCCCAGGAGATAATCAAGAGTAGATTAGTCCCTTTAGTCTAGATCTCGCCCCAGTCTAGCTGACTTCGTTGGTGTTTGCGTGCATCCTATATTATCTGAGTTTTTTTGGATAATATCAGACGCACACGGGTTTCTCCAGTCGCTTGCCTGTGAAGAGATGTGCTCTCACCCTTTTGCTTATGTTGTCGCTTCCGCTACTTTTGTAATGTAATCAATTTAGCATGTTCAGCTCTTACTGTAAAACTTGACCCGATGCAGTTTATGTAAACTCTGATGTGTTAAATTAATGAATGGTATGGTTTTACATTATGTATGAAATGATTCAGCAATGTATCTATAAATACTATCTACTGATCCAGGAAATAGCACAGTGTTTTTCACAAAGAATTCTAGATTAGAAAATCCGGGTCCAACAACTTCCCAGTAGTTTTTGTCAATTATTATCGTAGCACCGAGCTGGAGAGCTACATATATTGGCATGGCATGCATTTTCGTGGTGTTTGGCGTCAAAAGTACTCATTCACACGGCCTACGGACACATCACTACATAAGTGCTTCTGTAATCGTGTCGTGTTCCAGCAATAGCTAGTACACTTGTAGAAAAGGAAGAACGCGTTCTACGGGAAAAGTCGCATTTCGCTAATATTAATCGGTGACCATAGTTTACCATTTTTTTTTTTGCACCGTATTACGGCCGGCTGGGCCGCACCCATCTAAATCAAACTCCAATTTGATTCATGCCCGGCGTAGAGCAGAGCACGCACGAAGGGCTTGTAGGATCTTGTCTCACAGCACAGGTAACAAGTGCAACAGCTATTTCTTCTATCGTCGGCGTGTGTTGTCATGGTCGCCGATTTCGGGTCGTATACCCTGATGAGCCCTGTTTGAAACACAGAAATTTCAAATGAATTTCTTGTCACGCGTGTACACCTAGGGGCATGTAAGCTTGTTTTGGACGCAGAAATTGCACATGAAACATTTGACGCGACTTCAAACTCCAAACCGGGTGGGTACGTGGGGAGTGGGGACGCTAGCCGATCGATAGGCAGATTCCTGTGGCCCTTGAACCGCAAAGACGACGAGTGTTCTTGACGATGAGACGAGAGTGATAGCATCCGGACTAAGCTAGCGTACTTAATTACCGTGGTGTCAGATTCCGCACGGCACGGCACGGCGGGCTGTCGCATTCTTCCTTGCAATTGACTGTGGCGAGTGTATGTTTTGGTCCCCTTTGTTAGGTATGATCTGACACAAACCAAACACGAACAAGTGCTAATGTGACTTCTTCACGGGTCACTAATAATTTTGTCTTCGTATGCTCAAACAGAAAACACAAAGGAAAATTAGCGACAAGGAGGGCTAGCGAGTGTTTATCATGTGAACTAGCCCTTCTTTGTCAAGCCCATTCCACTCCCTTTAGTCGTCATGTGAGAAAGACACGTACCAGACCCATATCGATGGCTAGCTTACCTTTTCATCCTCTCGAAGTCATGGACGTCCACTATCCATCCTCTTCCTCTTCAAGCTCTCATCACACCTTGCAGTATGTTCCCCTCTGAAATATCTCTGCATACAGCATAACTGCTCACCACTTCCATAGCTCCATGCTGCTCAATTAGGGGTAGAATCTTGCAGCTACAAAATCTTTGCTTGTGGTCCCAAGTTCCTTCCTATTACCAATTCAGTTCACAAGGTCAGGACTTGGCCAAGAATTCGTTCATCTATTTTTGTGTACCATGGACACTGATATATATTATACATTTCCTGGGCAGGGAGGATGCTACAAATGCTTGAATGCTAATGGCAGAGATTGTCAGTTCCGCAGTTGTCCAGGAGACAGTTAGCCAAATCGTATCTAGTCTGGTCCACAAGTACCAGGGGAGATTGAATGCCAATGAAAACTTGGAGAGACTGGAGATGGCACACATCAAGTTGGAGGCCGCACTTGAGATATCTGATAAGTGGCGGATCAATGACGCATCATTGATGCGTTGGCGGAAGAAGCTGAAGCGTGCTGCTCAAGAGTGTGATGACACACTGCGCAAAGGCAAGCAGCGAATCCTAGAAGAAGAAGATATGGATCAGGAGGTAAGGAACTCCTCCTTTCCTAAACGGATTGCACATGCTACCAAGTCATTTATTTCCTCCGTCTTTAGCCGCAATAACAACGAGTCAAGCAGATCCGTTGTTCGAAGATTTGAGTGGTTTGCAGATGGTGCTAGCGAGTTTCTTAGATTCGTAGAGCTTGGTGGCACACCACAC
Source organism: Phyllostachys edulis (assembly GCA_036346405.1). Taxonomy (NCBI): domain Eukaryota; kingdom Viridiplantae; phylum Streptophyta; class Magnoliopsida; order Poales; family Poaceae; genus Phyllostachys; species Phyllostachys edulis. Next base: position 5,581,297 of record CM070558.1, read on the forward strand.
CGTCACATGCCCTTTGACCCTCTTATAAGGCACCTTCTTGCCGGCAAGAAACTAGAGCACAAAATCGTTCGAGAAAACCAATGCCCTTTGTTTTTACTATGGGTGCCCTTCAGTACTGCAGAGCATGGAATAGAGGCTAGGCTGATCTTTATCCAAAAAGATGGTAATGCACCGGAGGATGATTTTTATCTTGGTGTGATGCTACAGCTTTCGGAGAGTACAGACATAGTTGGGATTGCAATCAAGTGCTTGCAGTTGTTTACCCCTTATTTCAAGCCTATAGCTGAAACTATTAGGAAAGAACTTACTCGACTACCAACGCAAGACTTTTCCTGGGTGCCAGATATTGATTCGTTCCATAAAGAACATTGGAACAATATTTACAACATTTCTACTCAATGGTTTCGCCCAAACCCATTATGTTGCAAGCAGTATGATCACCACAAGCTTTGTGGTAGTAGCAAAGTATACACACCAGAATTACCAGATGTTTCTCTAGAGCCAATTATCAAAGTGAGTTTGCACTGCCAAGTCTCACTGTCTAACAGACAGAGGACAATCACCGAAGGCAAAAGTTCTCTGAAAGATTTTCCACATCTGAAAGTTGGACTCCTCTTTTCACCTCATGACCCTTCAGAAGACATGTTGCCTACAGTCGAGAGTTCTGCGACAGAGATTATTAATGGTGAGGAGCAACGTTGCTTGCATACAAACACTTCCTTTGAACAACTGAACAATATCATGCTTCCAAGGGCGATAGATTGCCTTCGCAGGAATGCTGAAGCAGTAGTGTATCAGATGATTTGGAAGTCTAAACATGGTAGTGCATACCTTCAGGTTGAAACGAGAGGCATGCATACGACGACCGCACAGAGAGCCATTCAGGAAGCTGGGTCACATGTGGTCGTCGCTGACCTCCTCAACTTATGGGTTGCACATGTGCCCGTCCGGCTGCGGGGCTCAATCATGGACTGGATTCAGAAAGAAAAGGAAATGCAGATAGCACCACCACCATTAAGCCTGAAATTCTAGATCGTGTAACGGGGATGATTGAGGAAACAGGTAGAAATAAAATGTAACAGCCCTGATTTTCGGGATTGTTAAACCCTTCACAACCGCTCAGGATGTGCAGTTACGAAGTAAGTTGTATCTCAAACAAGCTTTCAATTACAATAAAAACCAACATTTTATTACATAAGATTAAGGTTTTAACAGTCAGTTTTCACCTGACACAAGCATCCATGCCCAAAGTCAATATAATACAAGATAAAATAACTTCAAACCACAGGCACACTTGAGCACAGTCGAGATCTAATAGTAGAAGTTATCTCCATCTGGTGATCCTGCCAAAACCTTCCTCATCAAGATCCTCGAGGTTTTTCTAGATTTCTTCTGTAGATGATTTGCATATTATGCAAGAATGAGTACAACTTCTATACTCAAAAAGCCACATGAAAAGGCTAAATAATTACATGCAAGGAGTTCAATGGATGGTTAGGGTTTACCTTAACAGGTATATATGGATGCATTTTGAATTTAAAGCAGTTTATATTTAAAACAATAATAAATAAATAACATCAGGGGTTTCTCAACAAACTCAGTTACCAATTTAATATCTAAAAAACTCTACTTATGGCTCATGTACTGGAATCACCCATTAACATAGCTTCATTAACCGAAAGCACAGCGTATTCGAATACCTTTAGTCATAAACTATGCAGAGCTGCCCAACTTTACCCATAAGATATCTCAAACTCATCTTGTCGATTACATAGACCGCATAACACGTTAGCATCTTGTTATTTGAGATAACAAAGCTTTTTCCTTTGCTCGACCCTCTCTAGCCTCTGCAGGTAGGTTTTACTCCATACAACCCTCAGGAGACTCCATCGGCTGCAGTGGATCTTGCACCCCCTATCTTGTGACACCTCTGGTTGTGTAGACTACCGAGTGTCCACTTCTGGCCCACCCCTGTCACACCCCCATTACATGCTGCTCTATCACACAAGAGCACATGCCTTTCCTATAGATATTCAATCGGGGAGGCGGTGTACTAAGCTAGGGAGTAATGACCACGCATGTGGTTGAGCGGTTTTCTGTGTTGGTCACTTGGCACAAGGTTCTTATCCTTACCTGTCTCCAGTGAGGAAATGGACCAACACCAACTCGTGGTTGTCCACCCTCACCCTCGACTCACTTTTTAACACAAGTCTATTGGGTTGTCCAACTTCCTAGACACAACAATCAACTCTCCACCAAAACTATTGGTGAAAGCCAATACTGCTTTTCAGGATCACTACAACAAAATAGTCTACTAAGGACGTTTTTATTTAGACTCTTTTCATTGTGTCTACACCTAGAATCAGATAGCACGTAAAGATGTTTCTTGAGACGCTTCTAGAATGCATTACCACGATCGCTACTAGTCTCCCAATCTTCTCCCGACCAAGCCCATTCATCGGCCTCACCCCCACGCCCTGCCCCCAAATCGACCAGAACCTCCCTAATTCCTCTTCCACCCCTGCCGTCGCTGCACCCGCACCTTCAAACTCCAAACCGGGTGGGTATGTGGGGAGTGGGGACGCTAGCCGATCGATAGGCAGATTCCTGTGGCCCTTGAACCGCAAAGACGACGAGTGTTCTTGACGATGAGACGAGAGTGATAGCATCCGGACTAAGCTAACGTACTTAATTACCGTGGTGTCAGATTCCGCACGGCACGGCACGGCGGGCTGTCGCATTCTTCCTTGCAATTGACTGTGGCGAGTGTATGTTTTGGTCCCCTTTGTTAGGTATGATCTGACACAAACCAAACACGAACAAGTGCTAATGTGACTTCTTCACGGGTCACCAATAATTTTGTCTTCGTATGCTCAAACAGAAAACACAAAGGAAAACTAGCGATGGCTAGCTTACCTTTTCATCCTCCCAAAGTCATGGACGTCCACTATCCATCCTCCTCCTCTTCAAGCACTACCAGAAACAGGATATTTCCCGAGTGCCAAAAACACTCGGGAAAGGGAGCCAAACACTCGGGAAATATATTTCCGAGTGTCACCTCGAGATAGATTAGTTGGGAAAATAACGGTTTCGAGTGTTACACTCGAAATAGTACTTTCGAGTGCATCTGTTTACACTCGGAAACTCACACACTCGAAAAAAAATCGGTGAGCGGCCTGCGCAGATTGAGGAATCATTACCGTATTGACACTTTCGGTAATATGCTAAAAAACACTCGGAAAGATTCCGACTAATCCATTGAAATTGCCACGGGTGACATTTTCCCGAGTGTTGACACTCGGGAATATTATTGTCGCTTTCCCGAGTGTCAACTCCCGAGTGTCGACACTCGGGAAATATTTGGTTAATTTCCCGAGTGTCGACACTCGGGAAATATTTGGCCAATTTACCGAGTGTCAAAAACACTCAGGAAATGCACAAAACACTCAAGAAATCAACAAAACAGCAGAACCCTATTTTTCACAAATTCATTTAAAATCCATTCCACAGCAATCAAATAATCCATCCATCCATTCCACAGCAATCAAATAATCCATCCATCCATTCCATAGCAATCAAATAATCCATCCATCCATCCATTCCACAATATATGTATATATATGTATGTATAGATCGAACAAAAGACATCATAACAGTTCCCGAGCTCACAACATTCAAGTTCAAGTTCAAAAATGTAAGCATAAGGCATTATACATATGACAGTTCCAAATAGTAATTTCATACTCTTATGTACATAAAACAAAAGCAAGTATCAGTACAACCATTTGCATGCACAGAATTTCTTGCTTCAATCTTCTGTACACAAAAGCATCATTTTGGGAGTTCTGCAGATAGAGAAAAACTTAATATTAGTGCCATCTTATAACAAAAGTTAGGAATTGATATTACATGAAAAGATAATTAACCAAACTATTGACAAAGCAAAAAAATTCCTTTAAATCATGATGAACAACTTAATAACATGGCAAATCGAGTTAAGAACATGAAAAGCACGAGTGCTAAAATGTTAAACTCAACTCTCAATATTTTGTCATTATGAACTCTTGATCAACATTTATGTCTCAAGCACTTATCATCAAATTCATAGAAATGAGTGTACATACAAATTATTATATGTTGACACATTTCAAAAGAATTTATGATATAGATATAGAAAATTAGTTATATATGTAGCCATTTTTATCCATTTTTAGCAATCACTTGATTGTGAATGTTTTCTAATATTGGTATCCTTTTAGTATATCATGAAAATAGCAAGCACACAGTGGTGGCCTCTCGGCGATGGACGTCGTGTGAACATTAGGACCGGCATCTTGACTTGACATTAGCGATAGAAGCAAGCGATCCGTAGTTCCTACATTTTCATAAGAAATCGCATTATAAGAAATTTGCGATGGCGACCAATAATTACATTGCATGTCATTTCAATGTCTTACGAATCAGCGGTCATAAGAGACTAACAATATAATAATCGTTATCGCTACTACTAACCGGAGCGATATAAGTGAGGCGATGGTTCCCAACGGAGGACATTAAGTCGAGTCCGGTCAGAGTGCACGCATATTTGTTTGCACATTGCCATACATTAGCCAAGTATGAATATATATATATATATATATATATATATATATATATATATATATATATTGCATATTACTTTGTTATTGTACTACCACGCTCCAACTAACTGCGAGGAGCATTTGCTCGAACATTTGCCTAGCCTCAATTTCTGTCATTTGCGCTGAAGCTCGAAAAGAGATGGAAATCATGTGATGGTCATTGTTGAATTTGAAGGTGTACTTCATCCGTTGATGCAACACTCGTGGATCGGACCTCCGAGAGGGTTGTCGGTGTGCTAATGTACCCGGCACCCATGAAGAAATGACCATGTTTCTTCCCCTTTCCAGCCTTGTACATAGCACTCACGTCTAGTGGTGAATTCATGACGTCGTAGTCCGGGCCATGAATCTCCTTAGCGACATCGATATATGCGACTGTTGGACAAAATCATCGGGGCGAAAATCATCAAGGACAAAATGATCGAAATCGTACCAAGTTCTCTCATCGTATTTGGTGCACAAGGTGCCCTCCCGATCACCCCTCCTAGCTGCTACATATGCCTCCATATCGAGACAGTCTTTGCTTCTTCTTTTCCTCGCACCCAAAAGACCACGGCGGTCAATACATATGTATCGCAACATACAATCAATATGAACATGTTGACCTACGAGTTCTTCTTGTAGCGTGCCATGGAGGAGCTGCCTTGACGATGTCTTTGTCCGTCCCATCAACAATCTCCGCTCCCTAGCGACACGAGAGTTACAGTAACCATCGTTAGTTGCACCACTGTCTTGGACAATCTGCCGCCATGCATTTTCACATAAGGGCCCACCAAGGTATTGCCTAAATTAACCAAGTGTTAAATATGAATAAACTAGAATTGATTGTAATCAAGGACATCGTTTGTTCGGTTGGTTACTTGCATGTACTCGTCCAAAGTGATATCGTTTGTAGCGTCGGCCCTCTACAATTTCTTGTCAAGGACTTGTGTGTGTAACAGATCACCACTTGGATGCGTGCTTCAGTAGAACATCTGTGGGATCGACTTCTTAACACAATTACGCAAACACTCTCCTAGAATCGACTTCCTATCCCTCAAACCCATCGAAACCACCACTACAATCCAAGAATAAAGAATTGATAAAGAATAATATGATTAAGTTAGTTGATGAAAGCGAAAAGGAATTGATAAAGAATAAGATGATTAAGTTAGTTGACATTTATTATTTAGCTACTAAACATCCAAAAGAGGTAAATTAAACATGTCAGACTACTTGAAATTTTAGTACCAAACAAGTGAGATTAGCCAGGTTAGGTTTGCATAAAAACACAAAATATACGACTTTGTCCTCAAAAGGCTTACAGGTTCTTCAAAATGTTAGTAGTCCTTGTGCAATTTTATCCTTAGGATGTCTTCCACACAGATCTTTACATTGCTTTAGTGATACATCTACCATTACTTTAATATCAACACTTCTATGAGCAAAAGGTTAGTGTGTTGGAAGTCAGAATTTAGATAGGTGATTGAACATTGGGGCCATTATTTTACCCAAACATTTATGCCTCATCTAGTCATCTAGTCACAAAGTAGAAAATATATTTCAATTGTAGAAGTACATATTATTTGGGATTCATGTGGTAAGTTAGTATAGTAACTAAACCGAGACTCGAGAGTTGTGACCTAATCAACCCTAACATGCATAGGAACACATAGAAGCGATTTGAATATTGATCCTTACCCAAAACTTTCCTCCACCTGCATAAGCAGTTGTCAAATGGAACCTCTCCTTGGCAGCGTCGGTATCTTGGCTGACCTTGTAGTGGCACCATGTCCATGCAGAGCTCCGCCTTCCTCTGTGAGGTGACCAAGCCGGGAAGTGCCATCGAATCAACACGCCAATTATGCCATTAGAAGTCTACATTTCTCTTCGCCTTCTTCTCGCCATTGCACGCATATTAGTTTTTTGAGGTATGCAATTAAGTGGGCTAAATTAGTGAAAGTGTAAGCAGTTTCTTGCGTGTAGCCAACAGAACGATGAGATCTTCTCCTCCTCTCGGGTTGGTCGTCGTGGCGGGTTCAGGTCATCGCATCCAAAATTCTTGTGCCTCATGGTGCTCATCCTCCTCACCCTCTGCCGCCTCGGGGTGCTCATCCTCCTCGCCTCACCGCCTCGGGTGCTCTTCCTCCTCGCCCTCTGCCTCACGGTACTCATACTCCACATCATCAAGCCTGCGAGGCTGCAGGGGTATAGGGCACGATCTACTAGGCGTAGACCCCCGCTGCCCCTCGAGGGGCCATGGCTGCCCTCTGCCTCCTCGAGGCCATGGCTGCCCTCTGCCTCGTCAGTGGCATGGTGCCCTCTGCCTCTGGAGGGGCAGGCTGCCCAGTGCCTCTGGAGGGTCGTGGTGCTCTGTGCCTCTGGAGGGGCAGGCTGCCCCATGCCTCTGGAGGGGCAGCGGCTACCCCTCGCCTCTGGAGGGGCCGTGGTGCCCTCTGCCTCCTCAGTGGCGCGGTGCCCTCTGCTGCTCGAGTGGAAAACAAGCGTCTGCCTCGACTAGAGTATCTTTGCCTCGCCACTCATATTTTGGTGTCTGAAATGAAATGAAATAAAATAAATCAATTAATATAGCGTAATCAAGTAAGCTCATAGAAAAATGTAATATAACGTAATCAAGTAAGCTTGTACAAAAATTAAAAACATGCACGACAAATAAATGGAAGACATACAAGATCATGCTTAGAAGTAGTCATCTACAATGGGATCCTCATGAGATGGGCCCTCCAAAAAGTCATCGTCACTATCATGAGGTGTTGACTCAACCTCATCCCTTGATGCCATCAATGTCTAAGCGATTAAGTAGTTCCAAGTCCTCTTGGTTTACAACCTCATCGGCATCGATTTGAATGTCATCCATGTGATCGTCCTCTTCCCAATTATCATTTCAAAAGTCCACGTAGCCCATCTTCTTGAAAGAATAGGTCAACACCATTGTTGATCTCCATGTTGTAGTCCTGCTCACTAGGGGTAGGTAGTTTACCATATGGTTGCACCTTATGTACTACCCACCAATCCACTAGACTACTCATAGTTTTGCATGGAGTGCGGGATGTAGTATACTTGGGTGGCTTGCGAGCCACAATAAATGGGTCATTGCTGGTAGGATTGATTGATGTGCAACTTCAACCGACCAAGTGATGTATCCGTCGACTCCTAAGCGGATGGAACCAATGACATTTGAATAACATAAGTTTGAGAGGTTTGCTACCATGGAAATATAGTTCAATTATTTCTTCAATTACTCCATAGTATTCAACAGTGTATCGCTCCTATCTTGTCCTATAGTCACCAATCCTTTGTTAATTGTTGTTGCATTAGGCCATTCCTCTCATGTGTCGATGTTAGGAGCGGTACCCATTCACATCGTAGGTACTATAGGACAAACACCGAGTGTGGCATCCTTGAGCAACTTGCTTCAATTATTTGCTCATAGACTTGTCCTTCAAACTCTCTGACATAAATAGAATGGGTTTCATGTATTAGTTCCTCTTTACTTAGTAAATATTATGTGTAAGGGGAGTAGCTAATAGAAAGTTACTTTACGATAGAACCAAGTCGGAAAATTTGGTTTACAATTCCCAGCACCCTTCCTAAGAAGGGTCTCAACTTGTTTTTCTGGATGGGTCTCGGCGTTGCTTCCACTCGCTCCTAACAAATTCCCTATAGGCAACAAGACAAGTAGATTAAAACACTCATGCATCAATTATTGGGGAAAAAATAATTGTTGCATACCTAATGTAATCATCCACTTGGAGAGGTTGGTAAAGACATACAACATCACAGTCAACCACTCATCATGATAAAACTTTGGGAGTACCACGCTGAAGTGTCACCTCTTAGGTGAAGAGGCTAAGTTAGCAATTATTTTGAGGATGCCAATATTGTATCGTGAGGTTTGATTGTGCCGTCACGAACATTGTCGACAAAGTATATTGATGTGAAATGGGAAATTTCCTCAATTATATGCGCCTCTGCTATGGATGCTTCAACACGCGATCGATTTTTTGCTTTGCCTCGTAGTTCCTTTTGTTCCTCTCAATTGGATACATCCACCGTTTTGCCTTGGTCCCCCATCCTAGCTTCATAGGGAAGATGGAGAATCAAATGTTGCATTGGATTGAAGAAGCGGTGGAAAGATCTTTTCCAACTTACAAAGCAACACAGTACTTCACGCTCCATAGTTGACATTACCATGGGATCTATCTCTTTAGCACATAGTCATCGATAAAAGAAGCTCAACTCCGCCATCACTTGCCAAACACACTCGGGGACGTAGCCACGGATCATCACAGGCAAAAGGCATTCTATGAATATGTGGTAGTCGTGGCTCTTTAGGCCATTGATGCGCATGGTAGCTAAATTCACTCCTCTCCTTAGATTTGCTGCATACCCATCAGAAAACTTTAGGGTCTGAAACTATTCCAAAATCTCCTTCCTCTGAACCTTAGTTAGGCAATAACTAGCTCTTGGCTTCTCCTACTTGCCAGTAGCTAGCTTATGGATCATATTCAGCGAGGGCCTGTTGCAAAGCTCCTCCTGATCAAGGCGAGTCTTCACATTGTCCTTCGTCTTGTTTAGAATGTCAAAGAATGTGCTAAATATGGCCTCTGCAATATTCTTCTCATTATGCATTACATTTATGTTATGGGGAAGAATGAGCTTATGGAAGTCTGGCGGTATACAAACTTGAAATGTGAGTCAATTGTGCTCCTCACCATATTTCTCGAACCCATCACCATCATCAAGAGGCTTCAAAACATCTAGCCGGTGCCTAACCTCCTCACTTTGCCAGAACGGCGTGGTGGTCCACTGCGGATAGCAATATTGGCCCTAAATCCGGTTGTGTCACTTCGAATTCGTGGTCAATTGGAAGGAATTAGCGATGACAATCGAAGAAGGAGTGCTTGCGACCATGCTTTATATGACCCGCATAGCGTCTCCCTCTGATTGGGCATGGCATCTTCCATATGCAGACCACCCAGAGAATATCCGTCGCAGAAGTCATGCATGGATGTGTGGTATCGACCCGCATGGTGAAGTTCTGTTTCAATGCCCGATCATATGTCACTATGCCTTGTTCCCAAGCATGTAACAATTCATCCACCACCGCTCCATGAATACACTCATATTCTTCCACAGGTACTCGGGACCGAGGATTATCAAGAAAGGAATATGTCTTTATACGCATGCAAGCGCCGAGTGGGAGGTTAAGGGAATGACAAACACACGCTAGCAACGTGTATGGCGCATTTCCATACCAAATGGGTTAAACCCATCAGTTGCAATTGCAATTGAGCGTTACGAGGCTCATGACAAACTCTACATAGTCTCGGTCAAATTGCTTCCATGCTTCACCATCGGATGGGTGGACCATCTTGTCATTATAGTGCAAACGACCATACTTGTGCCATACCATTTGTTTGGCGAAACCTCGAACATGTATAACCGTTGGATTAAGTGGCACAAATGGTAGATAGCGAAGTATTTTTTACGCCAATAGGAAGTTGCCTCTTCTGACCATCACCGGAGTCAACCTCAACAAACCTAGACTCACCAAACTTATCACAGTGATCTTTGTCCACATTCTCATTCCTAAATAGCATGTAATGATTTGGACAAACATCTATCTTCTCATATGGCATATTTAGTGCGCTTATCAATTTCTTGGCCTCATACAAGTTAGCGGGCAGTTTGTGACCATCTGGGAGAAGGGTGCTAAACACGCTTAAGAATGCATCAAAGCAAGCAATGCTTGTGCTGAACTGAGACTTGACAGCAAGTAGTCGTGTGATGGCATCTAGTTGGGACACCTGTGTGTGCCCATGAAGTGGTTGACTCGCTGCGGACAACATATCAAAGAAAACCCTTGTTGTAGGCTCTGGTTCTTCCTCAGCAGGTGGCCCATATGCATGACGCACATCATCTAGCATGTCTTCTATCCTACTCTCATTGTGGCCGCCATCGTCCGTTTCTTCCCTTAGCACATCTGATCTGCTATGTTGTGACTCGCCGTGATACACCCACACGGTATAGCCTACCCTAAATCCGTACTTGCACAGGTGTGCGACCATTGTTGCCCTCATTTGTGGCCGTGTGTTCGAACAACGAGAACAAGGGCACAACACACCCCGTCTATTACTCCTAGCAAATGCTCGATCCACAAAATATGTCGACTTTTCCATCCATTCTTGGGTACAGTCACCCATCGCTCTACGCCCAGTGTACATCCAACTACGATCCTCAGCCATCCTAGTGTGAAAAATATAATACATATTTTAATCCAACTTTTATTTATGTCAAAAATTACAACTACTGAGCTAGCTAGAAGCTACCCTATGATGCATGCCCTATATATGTACACTAAAAGCAGTTGACATGAAGACAATATACATGATCAGCAGACATAAAAACACTTTCTTTCAATATATATGAATACCATCTCTCTGTCTGCGCGGTGTACATCCAACTGATCCTCGGCCATCCTAGTGTGCAAAACATAATGCATATTTTAATCCGACTTTTATTTATGTCAAAAATACGACTCTGAGCTAGCTAGAAGCTACCATAGGATACATGCCATATATATGTACACTAAAGCAGTTGACATGAAGACAATATACATGATCAGCAGACATAAAAACACTTTCTTTCAATATAAATGAATACCTTTATAAATGAATACAATTATTTATTAACACGTTAATGTAGCATTATAATGACAACATATCAATCCACCATAAACTAACAACCTGAAGAAAATAAGCAAATTTTATTTCTTTTTCCACTTATCCACTACCTTATAGTAGTTCACAGGTGAGGCCGAGGAGGCTGCGGTGGGAAAGATAGGCTGCGGTATGTGTGTCGGTGTAGGCGGTCGTGGGAAGCGCCAAGGAATTGAGATCTCTGGCGGCGGAGGAGGAGGAGGCGGCGGCTGCGAGGCAAGTGCCCGAAAACAATCAAGCCCAAATGACTGTGTGTGTCTTGACTAGGGGCTGTATTGAAAACAAAGTAAGCAACAATATCCATAGAGGATAGCAACTTAAATGTCATAGCACCTAATTAACTCGTTCATTAGATGGCGCATGATTTATTTTGATTCTTGACTTATTATCCACATGGAATTTTGTGATAGGAGTGATTTGAATAGTTTTTTCGGGATTTAGTTCTCTTAATTTAATTTAGGGCCACTCCCAAGTCGAGTCTTTGAGCTCATGGATGTGAAGGATCTCGCCTTGGCGCATGTCAAGTCTCACTTGCGGTATATATCTTGATACATGCATGCCGTATTGGTTAGTAATAAATCTTTCCTCGGTTCTTACGTGCTAGGTAGGGCTTTAATTAGAATAGCTCGATCCTTTCTCATCGAGTTTTTATCTTCTTTGATGCATGATCTTAATTATATTACTTATATATACCGTGTGTTTTTATTCGATCTTTCTTTTTGAAGAAATTTGTCTTTCATGTTTGATTTTATACATATCTTTGCATGATATGCATATGCTAGTTTGTGGAAGGAAACTAGAGTGATATATGACGGGGAAAGAAGTTCATGCAGATGCCATCGTCTTTGCTTGTATACACTCAGTTTACTCTTACTCCTCATGCATCAGTCTAATTTTCATCTAGCTAGCTCTGCATGGAGGTCTTAGATTGTTATCATATGACGAGAGATAAGAAAGGAAACAACGATGTATACCACTCTCTTCTTTGCATCTCTCTCTCTCTCTCAATATGTGTGGACATGCATGCATGTAGTGTAATGGGCGACTTTTGCAAGGGGGGAACGAAGGCTTTCCATTATATATGTCCATACTAATTTGTTTTGTTGAACACAGCCATACTAATTCTAATTCCTGTTCTTGTCGAAACACAAGACCTGCATAGCTATCTATCGGACCACGGTGATTCCAATTTGACACTCGATTGGTAACAAAGAGCGGAAGAAATCAAGGCTTCAATATTCAAACCCATGTACGCTACGTACTACATATATACTTGCATCTCACTAATCTAGCTACAAACACGGCGGCACTAATCAATTAGAAGACAAGTAATCTAGTGTTAGTCGGCCTAAGCGAATTGTACTAGTATTATACATGCATGAGATTTTGACCTTCAAGATTGACCTCTCAAATCCTATGTATCCTATGTATTACATGCTTAATTAATTATTACGAGGTGGAGTCGGGGCTTACCTCATGACCGAGATCGAGAGGCGTGGGAGGGTGGCGCCGATCGGAGGAGGGAGCCGGGAGGCGGAGTGAGGCGGGCCGAGGAGGCCGGAGGCGGAGGCGGCGGAGGCGGGGAGGAGGAGGCGAGGCGGAGGAGGAGGGAGGCTGAGGAGGCGGAGGCGGCCGAGGAGGTGGGGGCAAGGCGTCGGGGGGAGGAGGGGAGGGAGGCGCGGGCTTGGCCAGGACGAGGGAGGGCGGGCGGAGGCGGGCGGAGGCGGAGAGGCAGGGAGGGGGATTGGGAGAGGAGCAGCGTGGGGGATTGGGAGAGGGAGCAGCGTGGCGGGGGGGTTTGGGGAGCAGGCGTTAGAAATGAGCAGGCGGGCATGTGGGGAAAAAAATGGCGCGACCGGATGTTTTAGCTCAGAGTGTCATGTAACGAATGACACTTTCGGAAATTATTTTCCCGTTGCTCCGTCAAAGTTTCCAGTGTCGTCGGACACTCGAAGCGTTAATCGAGTGTTTTCTTCGATTACGAGTGTTTAAGTAAGGCACTCGGGAAGTTCCCAAGTGTATTATTGAAAACACTCGAAACTTGAGCACTCGAGGAAATTACGATTCTAGTAGTGTTATATAGAAGCCTGAGGGCCCTTGTTCAGCCCTGGTGACAAAGGCAGCGCAAAGGCGAAGTTGAGATGATCATATTATTACGTATGCATCCCTTTAAAAGATATATTATTGCGTATCGTCGTTAGTTTCTTTTTCGTTAAAACCTATCATCGTTAATTAGGGTATATGTGAGCGAGTGTACGACATAATTTATCTTGTTTAGGTAGTTTTTTTTTGTTATTTTTTGTGAGAGTTGTTTTGATTGGGAGTCGAGTTAAGTCGGCGGATGAAACCGAGTTGATTTCTAAGTTAAGTACGTAGCCTTTAGAAGGTGCATCAAAGTCTTGTAATTAGCAGAGAGATGAAATAGAAAATATCAAAAAGAGAAGCAATGCTCCCGAAAGAAATCTCGATCATTGTTTCGTTTTGGTTACGTGTTTCATCATTCACTACTACTGAAAAAGGTAATCACAGCAGTTCAAAATTGTCATCATAGGCGGTTTTTGAACCGTCTCGAGTTTATGGGTCGATGATACTACGAGGTCATCACGAGCGGTTTTTGTCTGAAATGCGTAAAAAAGGTATCCGCGAGCAGTTCTAAACAATAACAATGCATGTGATAGTCTATTTTCATAGGCGGTTACGAACAAGAACCGTCTGTGATAATTGTTTATCACAGACGGTTCTTGTTCAGAACCGTCTGTAAAAATAGACTATCACAGACGGTTCTTGTTTATAATCGTCTGTGATAGTATATTGTATTGCAAAAAAAATTTCGAATTCTGAAACTTCAGAGGCCGTTTTGAGGCCCTAAACGACTTTTTTTTTGGGGGTTTTCACTTTTTCGAAACCTCACGAAGAGAATTTAACTTTGACTTATAGATTTTCGGATTGAGCTTTTCGTTAGCTTTCCAATGAGCCAAACGCCTTAATCTGAGTTTGTATGCAAAAGTTATGGTGTTTTACGAGCAGTCTTGTAGCAAGTCTGAGGCAAGAAGGCGGACGATGGCTGGTACTCGAGTCGGGATCTTTGAGGTGCTCATTGTCGATGTCCGCAATCTTATCTTGATCTATTCATTCACAAGAAAACCATGGTCACAATTGAGAGCCACCAAAAGCAAAAGGCAGGGGGGCAATAAGCGATTGATCACTTACTGGCATGTTGGATATCAACCAAGAAGAGAGGAGGGATCGGATGGGGATATCACGGCAATGAAGGAGGCGGTGGTAGCATCACCATGGCGTCTAGCCGGGGCGGAGGAGCTCACGGCGGTGTCGGCGTAGTCGGAGCTCGGCGTGGGGAGGCGAGAGAGAGACTAGTGGAAGACAAAGCGGGGGTGCCTATAATATATAAGACGATGCAAAACATTTCGTCTCTCGCGCACGTGTCCAAAACTCGTCTCCCGCGCATGTGTCCAAAAATTTCCGCCATCCTGCGCTGCGAATCACAAACGGTTTCAAACAAAAACCGTCTGTGTTGACCATAATATCGCAGACGGTTCTTAACAAAAACCGTATATGATATTTAGTAGTATCACAGACGATTCTTGTTCAGGACCGTCTGTGATACTTCACAAATGGTTTTCAATATGAGCGTATGTGATATTCTTCTTCGAGCGGTTTTAAGCATTAGTAATGTCTGAGCGATTCATTCATCAAAATCAAATGCGTAATTGTATTATCTGAGCGGTTTTGGTCAACCGTCTATAATGAGACGTACAGTATTATCCTTTTTATAGTAGTGATTGTCTCGGTGTTTCGTGCGTTCTCCAGAAAAAAATGCAACACAAGCGAAGACAAAAAGACCAGGGGGCGTTGCTAGTTGGTGCAGCACGTGAAGAAAACGAAGGCGGAGCGCTGTGCTGCTTTGTGCTTGTCCATCATGTGAAAGAACCAAGGATCAGGCAGGGGCGCTGCATCCACGTGAAGACAACAGGAGCAGCAAGACATTCGTGCGTGACATTTTTCTTGGCGGGTCACGTCGCAAGGGGAGAGAGACAGGACGAGCAGGTCCCACAGAGAGAAGAACCACGCGTTCTCTTGACAGAGCAAGTTCCGAGCAAACGTTCAAGGAAGAAAATTTCAACGGTGTACACTAGTTACCAACTTAAAATACTATATATTATTACTGCATGACAAACAGTTGAACACTGTATTACTACTACTCCTCCCAGCTCGTAAAAATAACTTTTTTTTAATGAAACCGACAGGGTTGCCCGTTATATTAATAAAGAAGGAGCGAAACGAATCCGCACATAACCAGAGTTAAGAAAAACAAGGCTTAATTACAAAAAACTAAAAAACTTCAAGGATTTCGCCCCCGCAAGGAACCAAGCTCTTCCCTCCTCTTTGATCTTAGTTAGGAGGTCTAGAGGCGCTATTGCTGTATTGTTGAAGATTCTCGCGTTTCGCTCCTTCCAAAGCTCCCAAGAAATTAGGATCATGGTCGTCGTCCTGATCTTCCTAAGGGAACATGTCGCCTTTGCCACGTTGAGCCACCAGTCTAGGATGTTCGGCGAGGGGCGGTGGAGGGTTGAAGGCTTTCAATTCCCGTCCAGTCCGCCATGAGTTTCCAAATGCAACCAGAGAATCGACATTGTGCAAAGAGGTGCAAGGCTGATTCCGGAGTGTGTTTGCAGAGGGGACAAAAGCGTTGGTTTGGCCACCCCCTTGCATCAAGCCTGTCTGAGGTCCAAAGTTTGTTTTGAATTGCTAACCAAGCAAAGAGTTTTCCTTTTGAAGGGGCTTGGGTTTGCCAAATTAAGGTTTGAAGTTGGTCGTAATGGAACCCAAGAAATGTAGAGCGTAGGCTGATCTTGAAGAATAGGTCTGTTCTGATTTTGTTTCCAAGAAATCACATCGGGGGTGCCTTGAATCAGATGGATTTGGTTGATTTTGGTCCACAGACGAACGTATTGTTTGATGTGTAGGGCTGAGAATTCTGTCCTGAGATTGATGTCCTGCACCCACCGCCCGTTCTGCAAGGACGAGGCTTTTGGCTATTTTAGAGAATTGGTCCTTAGACTTGCTGTTGATGGGTTTATTTTCTGGTTTCTAAGAACGAGGCTTTTGGCTATTTTAGAGAATTGGTCCTTAGACTTGCTGTTGATCTTCCTAGAGCTTTGAGAGCCATTAGGAGTGACAATGTGACAGAATTCAAGAATTCTTCCTTTACCACCTTCTGCACTGATAGGGGAATTGAGCACCAGTTCTCTTCACCTAGAGTTCTCCAGTAGAATGGTGTTGTAGAGAGGAAGAATAGGACCCTTGTAGAGATGGCTAGGACCATGCTAGATGAGCATTCCACACCTAGGAGGTTTTGGGCTGAGGCGATCTCTACTGCTTGTTATGTGTCAAATAGGGTTTTCTTGATATCTGTGATTGACAAGACTTCTTTTGAGCTTAGATTTGGTCATAGGCCTAAAGTCTCTCATTTCAAGATTTTTGGTTGCAACTGTTTCATTCTTAAACATGGCAACTTGGATAAATTTGAATCTAGAAGTTTTCGTGGCATTTTTCTTGGATATCCTGCTCATTCTCGTAGCAACTTCGGGCAAAACAAGCGGGGCTCGAACAACCTCCCATATAGCTTGTCCTTCGCTCTCAAGGAAGACTCGCATGCGATTCTTCCAATAGGCATAGTCGAGCCCATCGAAGACATACTGACAGTCGAGTACTTATCTATCGCCAAGTTCGTTGACGATTAAGATCAAGATTGAACTAACAAGACTCTGGTACCACTTGTTGGACGAAAAGGCGACTAGAGGGGGTGAATAGAAGCACGCTCACTTTTTCAAAAGTATGAATTCAACACCAATTTTACTCCAAAGAGCTATGAAAGCTATGAAGATCAATCTACAAGTACAATGGAAGACTTGTATTGAATTCACACTAAGAACCCCAAAGCAAAAGATCAAAGGAAAATCAAATCGAGAGGTGGCGGTCGGACGGTTTTTGTCTGTGATCGACCGGTTCTTCAATGATCTGTTGGCGTTATGTGGCGGTCGACCGGCGTTCATCGGTCGACCGATTTTGTCTAGAACGATATGAACGACTGGCCCTAAACTCAAATCGATCTAACTTTTGATCTATGCGGCCAAACTCCACAAAACTTGACACACACCTTCTCAAAGATATTGTGAACCTAGTCCAATCAAGGATCGCAGAAATCCAAGTCAAGGTTCCTATCTTTTGCAGTTTGAGTAAGGTTAGGTCAAAAACTGAGTAAAAGTCAAAATATGATCTAGAGACTTGCTCGTGGGAGATTGATGATCAAGATGATCCTAGATGGATTTCCACAAGTCACAGCAAGTTCGATCAATCCAAGAAACCAAGCAAAAACTCGAGAATCAAAGAAAGGCACCAAATCACCAAATAGAGAGAAAAAGAGAGAATAGATTCATCTTGAGAGAATTCTCTTTGGATTGATTTGATGAGTATTGGTTTCTGACCACTCCAATCGATGGAGGACAAAGACTCAATACATGAGCATAGAATCCAATCCAACTCTCTAGAACCCTAACCTCCACTAATCCTCTCCCTAAGCAAATTAGGGTTTCAAAACAAAGAAAGGGTTGAAGGGGGTGCAGCCACCTCCCTCCTCTATTTATAGTGGAGGCTTAGACCTTCTAGAAGATTGAACCCTAATGGGCTTCCGTTAAAACCCACACACAAGCGGGTCACATACGCAGCGTTTTAAAGCGCCGTCTTCATCTCTTGACCTAATCCACTTCACCTTGCGCCATCTTGTGTCGTGACTTGGCAAAAGGTCACCAAGGCGGTATTTGGTAAAATTACAAAAATACTCCTCCTCGATCTTTTGCAAAGACCGAGTCCCAACTACGTGAAACACATCCATGCTTCACCACGTGTAGGTTGATCCTGCGGCTCTGCATGTCGGCAAGTCTCTCCCATCCGGTTCCCAAAACCACCATGGCACTTGCACCGACCCCCACGCCGCAGTCAACCCGTCGCTGAATCTGCCCGTTCGGTCATCCTTATCCATTCTGCGCCATGCTTGAACCCATTGACCTCACCCGCATCCCGATCGTTACGGACCTCAGCTCTCCAAGCCTAGTCTCGATCATCCTCGTGCATTGACCGTCGTTGACCTCCAAGCAACTGCACAAACAAAGACCAAGAAATCGATTCCGGAACAAGTTCTTCACAACTTGACCCACGTTAGTCAAAACATGCATCATGCAACACATATGCCATGAAACCCATGAACTTGACCTAACTTCCAAACATCGCCGCCACGAAGGGCGATTTAAACAAGTGAGAACAGTCAGATCCGCCAACATGGCGGTCGACCGCCTACTAACCGGTCGACCGCCACACTGGCCGATCCGACCGCCGACTGAGACTTAACCAAATTTCCATCTTGGAAAACCAAAACCTCTTGGAATTTTCAAACCAATAGAATTTTTACTTGGAAGCTCCAAAAATTATGAGACCAAATCTTGAAGAACCCTCTCACTTGCCTACACCTTCTATTTTGGCCCACTCCAAAATCCAAAACATTGCAATGGCGGTCGACCGCTCGAGCCATGCCGGTCGAGGCAGCTCCATCGGCCGGTCGACCGCCACTCTGGCGGTCGACCGCCAGGCTTCATTCAAGAAAACCTCATAGGCATGGCGGTCTGGCCGCCACAAGGTCGGTCGGACCGACCGCCAAAGGCTGACAGACTTGGAACTTTGCCGAAAACGTGATTCGATAAACCGTCAACGACATTGCCAATTGTAACATCATCCTAAGATCTCAGGCATATCCCCATGATATCCACACTTTGCTCCTTTGTTTATGTACACTCGTGTTTATATTCGTATGGATGCATGCATGTATATACACATGACGATATTCTACTTGCTCGATATCTTCTTCTACCATGTTGGTCGTTCCTCTTCGACGTTGTTCAACTCAACGATGTGGCTTCCTTAATAACTGCTATGACCTTCCATCTTCATTGATTCTGGTATGTCTGCTTTAGTCGCTATATAACGATATGGAGAATCTTTTCGCTATTGCCGGCGACGCTGTGTCACCAACGATGGCAGCTCCTAGCTACGCGATAACCCCATATCATTGATAGCTCGTCTTCAATGTAAACCTTCATCTCCTCTTTGCTAGGGCTTCTCCATCTTTAAGCTTCTTTGGCCACTGACTTCTTCAACAATGCTGATGCTCACCACTTATCGTCGTAACACTTGGCTCCTTCAACTCCGGTCTTTCTTTTCGGTAGCTCCAGCGAGTAGCACGACATTGTCCTCGTGGAACGACTAAGGTGAGCAGCATGAAATTATTCTTATCTTAAGTAAATGGTTGCTTGCGCTCTTCGTTTTCTTGTGGATCAATGTCTTCTTGTAGGACAGATCGATATTATTGCGCTCTTTTGTGGTCTCATCTGACACCATTTGTGGTATCCTCATTATAACTTATATTTAATTTATTCAAAATTTTAGTTATTCAGGGATTTTACTTTGGAATTAGTATGGACATAGAGTTTCAAATTTTCTTTTATTTTTGTCCCTATTTTAAGTTATTTTTGTGGGAATTCATATACTAATCCAATTGTTAATTTTTATGCGAATTAAATTTATTTATGGATTTTAATTTGGAATCGCATTAAAATCAAATTGCCAATTTTAATTTATTTTTATTCCAAATAATAGTTATTTTTTGTTGAAATTTTACAACAATCCAATTGTGATTTTTTTAAATTTTTTATTCTTGGTTATATTTATTTAGGATTTTACTTAGGAATTAGTATGTAAATCAAATTAATAATGTTATTTTATTTTTTTGTTCTGAATTTTAGTTATTTAAATATTTTACTTTGGAATTCATATGAAATCAAATTGAATTTCAATTATTTTTTGTTGGAATTAGTATACTAATCCAATTGCTAATTTTTATAAAAATTATACGAATTACAATTATTAGGGTTTTTATTTTGGAATTCATATTGAAATCAAATTTCTTATTTTTTGTTTTTAATTCCGAAATCCAGGTATTTTTGTTGGAAAATTAGCGACAAGGAGAGCTAGCGAGTGTTTATCATGTGAACTAGCCCTTCTTTGTCAATCCCATTCCACTCCCTTTAGCCCTTTAGTTGGGAAATTATATGGTGACACGTACCAGACCCATATCGATGGCTAGCTTACCTTTTCATCCTCTCAAAGTCCTGTACATCCACTATATCCATCCTCTTCCTCTTCAAGTTCTCATCACACCTTGCGCGGCCTTTGTCAGCTAGGCCCGAACAAGGGCCCTGTGCTTCTATATAAGGCACAGCCATTCACCGCTTCCATGCAATTCAGTAACAAGCGGTTAGATTCTTACAGCCACACTGACACTAACTCGTCGCTGTCATCCCAATTGAAGTTCCTTCCTGCTACAATTCACAGCTACCAGCCACCAATTCACCTAGCTCGGCCAGGTTGAGATTTCCCCTAACTTGTACTACAGAACTGACAACAGAACTAATCTACCATTTCTCTTATACATGCTCTTTCTTTTTGCTGAACGTGCAGGATATCTACCGATTGCTGAATCCTAATGGTGGATGTCCAGGAGACGGTTAACCAGATTCTTTCTGGTGTGATCGACAAGTACGTTGCTTCATGCCCGGCGTAGAGCACGCACGAAGGCGTGTAGGATCTTGTCGTTTCGCAGGTAACAAGTGCAAGAGCTATTTCCTCTATTTCTTCTATCGTCGGCGTGTGTTATCATGGTCGTTGATTTCGCGTCATATACTCCCTTGGGTCTGTTTGAAACTCATAAATTTCACATTAATTTTCTTGTCGCGCGTGTACACCTAGGGGCGTGTAAGCTTGTTTGGGTCGCAGAAATTGCACATGAAACGTTTGACGCGTTTCAAACTCCAAACCGGGTGGGTGGGGAGTGGGGACGCTAGGCGATTGATAGGCAGATTCCTGTGGCCCTTGAACTGCAAAGACGACGAGTGTTCTTGACCGGGGCATGCAGTACGTACTATTGGTAATGGATTATAGCCATGTTCAGTTCAGACTAGCAGCTAGCGAAGCATGCCATCGAGGAAGCCTCCTTGTTAATGTCAGGTGGGTTGGCTCCCTAGCCAACAATACAGTATGGATTACGTCCCTATACACGTGTGATACAATACAGGAGAAAAACACAATTGCCATGATCGCAAATCTGCGTACGTGCAGATTCTCTCGTCATACAGTCTCTTGTGCCGGTCAGGAGAGGGCGTCCCGGATTGAAATCATCTCGTCTCGATTGTTACTCCTCCGGTTCACAAAACAAGTTGTTTTAAAATACGTGCAGTTAAACTCTAAAAAATCATGTGTAGATTCATCTCGAAAAGTACTATCATAATATTGTAATTTTATTAGGTTTTACAAACATATTATAATAATATTAGTCATCAAAGTTGTCTTTTAGAGACCGTATCAATGTCCAAAACAACTCGTCTTTGTGAACCGGAGGGAGTAGATACGTGGTACTGGTAGTAGTAATACAGTGTTCAACTGTTTGTCATGTTGTAACTAGTGTACACTACCTCACCTAAACCATAACGATGATAAGTTTCAAAAAAAAGAAACTAACAATGCATATGCCATAATATATCTTTTTAGGGGATGCATACGCAATAATATGATCATCTGAACTTCGTCTTTGCGCGGCCTTTGTCAGCTAGGCCCGAACAAGGACCCTGTGCTTCTATATAAGGCAGAGTCATTCACCGCTTCCATGCAATTCAGTCACGACCGGTTAGATTCTTACAGCCACAGACACTTAACTCTTCGCTGCCATCCCAATTGAAGTTCCTTCCTTCTACAATTCATAGCTACCAGCGACCAATTCAACTAGCTCGCCCAGGTTGAGATTTCCCCTAACTTGTACTACAGAACTGACAACAGAACTAATATACCATTTCTCATATACATGCTCTTTCTTTTTGCTGAACGCGCAGGATATCTACAGATTGCTGAATCCTAATGGTGGACACGGTCAGTTCTGTTGTTGTCCAGGAGACGGTTAACCAGATTCTTTCTGGTGTGATCGACAAGTACGAGTACATATCAAATGCAAAGATGAACATGGAGAAGAACATGGAGAGGCTGGACACACTACTACAGAAAAGGCCTTTACAGACGGTTCAAAAACGCCATCACGAGGCGGTTCCGTGAGCCGTGCGAGTTTATGGGTCAAGAATGCTAATGGTCATCACGAGACGGTTTTGAACCGTGCAATACTACTATCACTGCACGGTGCGTAGATGCAACCGTGCGTGATGATCGATTCCACCAGACGGTCCGTAGATAAAACCGTGCGTGATATTGACTTCCACCAGGGCGGTCCGTAGATGAAACCGTGCGTGGTAGTCGACTATCCTGAGCGGTTTCATCTACTGAATCGTCTGTGGTAGTCTTTTGCATTGCTAAATCTATTTCTGTTTATTGGCTAGCCTCAGGAAATGCTAGCCATGCCCTCTGAAACAAGCACATCCAATTCTCATTCATTTCAGAAGCACATCAAAATTGCATTCATTTCAGAAACAAGCACACATCCAATTCACAAATCAATTAACTAAAATTAACCATTAATGTACATTAATTTACACACATGTACCATTATGTTCAATCTATCTCAATCAAGTTCAATCCGCTACACTGTGGAAACTCCCATTTGGATTTATGACTGTGTGTTCGAGAATGCCGCAAGGTGTGATCGAATTTTATGAGCTCGCTCTGTTCCAACGATTTGGCGATGTTACGCAACTTTGTCGATATGAAGGTTAAATTCGGGCTTATATAAATTGGTAAGTATATATGAAATAATTGTTGAAAGATTGACAAACCTGAGGATCATTGGTGATCGCGGAACCGATGAGTAGTTGCATGTTGTGGCAAACATAGTATCCACAGACGTTATGACGGCTATTTCTTTGGTGGCCTTTGCAAAAAATAGAATTGGTTAGTTAGAGAGGCATTGCTATGAAGTGTTATATAGGATTAATATGTACTAGCTAGCAAATGCAGGGAATGTTTGATCATGTTGCAGCGTCCTTCCCTTGATATTCCATCCTTTAGCATGTAACACGTCGAACACCCTACGTGACTCCAAGAAGTTAGCCTTAGCCATTGCAAAGGAAGGAAAGACTACAATAGAGTTTCTATGGAGGAAATGTGTTTACGATGATTAAACTCGGATAGGCTGTGAAGTTGTGAGTGGCCTATGTAGGGAATCTAGGTATATTACGTATTTCGTTTTGGTATAATTACAATTAGAATCCAATGGAACCTACACGGTATGTCGGCATGGTCATTAAACCTAAGTTAGTGTTGCTTATAAAGTACAAATCAACAAGTATAGCCGGTAGTGCAACACTACTTACTTAAGTTGTAGGGCAAAAGTATGAATTCCTTGTTGCGGTGAGCCATGAAAAAATCTATAACGTAATTCTCGGCGAATGTTGCATTCGCCGTGATGCTTTGCTCGGAGACAACGTGTGGGTCGAGGAAACCTACCGGTGATTTCCTTCTTTCGACTTCACGGATCATGTATCTATTATACAAAAGCTAGGAGTTATATATAACATTTATCGATATTACGAACATTGACCGTGATTGTACACACTTACGATGTCGACGCCGTATGATTGAGGCGTCGAGCTCGTCGAGGTTGAAGAGATGAACAAGTCGTCGAAGGTCACCGTGAAGACGGCGTCGTGATGAGTTAATTATCACGGACGGTTTTAACAAAAACTATCGTGATATTGGGCAATATCACGAGCGGTTCATGTTTGGAACCGTCGTGAAGTATCACGAGCGGTTCTAACCAAAAACCGCTCGTGATATTGGGTGATATCACGAGAGCGATTCATATTTGGAACCGTCGTGAAGTATCACGACGGTTCCAAACATGAACCGTCTGTGATATGACATCTTCATGCAGCGGTTTTTAGCGCGAGAGTAACGAGCGGTGGGTAACAAAAACCGTCGAGATTGTGTTTATCTGAGCGGTTTCGATGAACCGTCTGTGATCAGGCGTCCAGTATTAGCATTTCTGTAGTAGTGACATGGCGCACATCAAGTTGGAGGCCGCACTCGAGACATCCCAGAAGTGGAAGATCAACGACACGTCTATGCTGCGCTGGCGGAAGAAGCTGAAGCGTGCGGCCCAAGAGTGCGATGACACACTACGCAAATGCAGGCAACGAATCCTAAAAGAAGAAGAGATGGAGCAGGAGGTAAAGAATTACTCCTTCCCTAAACGGATCGCTCATACAACCAAGTCATTCGTCTCCTCTTTTTTAAGTGGTAGTACTAGTAGTAACTATGAGTCCACTAGATGCGCTGTCCGAAGATTCGAGTGGTTTGCAGATTGTGCTAGTGATTTTTTGAGATTCCTGGAGCTTGGCACGCTGCGGCAATACATGTTCTTGGACCCTCTTGTAAGGCACCTTCTTGCAGGCAAAAGAACAGTGTGTAAATTTGCAAGGGGAAATCAACACCATCTGTTTTTTATACGGCCCTTCAGAACTGCTGACCACGGGATGGAGGGCAGGCTGATGTTTATCCACAAAGACGGTGATGCACCAGAGAATGATTTCATCTTTGGTCTTTTCTTACAACTTTCGGAGAGCACGGACATAGTTGGGATTGCAGTCAAATGCCTAGAGTTGTTTTATACACCTCACTTCAAGTCTAGAGCCGAAAGTGTTAAGATAAAGCTCACTCAGCTGCCAACGCAAGACTTGTACTGGATGCCATGTTTTGATTCTAGCCATAAACGACATTGGGACAATATTCACGGTGTTTTTACTCAGTGGTTTCGACCAAACCCATTATGTTGCAAGCAGCCCTGTGGTAGTAGCAACACAAATGTTCCATCAGAGTTGTTATCATGTACGAGCATTTCTATGGAACCAGTTATCAAAATGTATTTGCAGGCCTACATCCCACTACCTGCTAGGTACAGCAGACGGAGGACAATCATAAAAGGCAAAACAACTTCCCTGCAGAAAGGCTTTCCGTATCTGAAACTTGGACTCCTCTTCTTGCCCCATGCTTCTTTAGAAGACTTGCAGCCTGCCGTCGGGGGTTCTGCGACAGAGATGATTAGCGGGGAGGAGCAACATGGATTGTATACAAACATTACCTTGGAACAGCTGAGCGAGATCATGCTGCCAAAGGCGATAGATTGCCTTCACCGGAACGCCGGAGCGACGGCGTATCAGATGCTCTGGAAGTCCAGACATGATAGCGCATACCTTGAGGTTGAGAAGACAACCGTTCGGAAGCTGTTGCAAAGACAAGAGGAGAAGGTGGAGCGACGGACATATGTCGTCACTGAATTCCTCATCTCGTGGGCTGCACATGTGCCTGCCCGGCTGCAGGGCTCGATCACGGACTGGATTCAGAAG
The DNA here is from genome assembly GCA_036346405.1 of Phyllostachys edulis. Taxonomy (NCBI): domain Eukaryota; kingdom Viridiplantae; phylum Streptophyta; class Magnoliopsida; order Poales; family Poaceae; genus Phyllostachys; species Phyllostachys edulis. The sequence goes on from CM070558.1 coordinate 5,607,127, forward strand.
GACAAGGAAATGCAGCTAGCGATTTGAGGCTGTGTATGTAGCCTGTTTCTTACCAGCTAGCGGTTGATCACTTTGTTGCAATGGGCTGATGTATTGGCCGAGGTGATGTACGTACAGTGGTATACGTGTCCCTCATCGCTGCATCACCTTGTCCTCGTGCTCCCACATCGCTGGGGCGAACAGCTGAGAGAAGGCTCCCCCCGTGCGCGCACACACCTCGACCATGGCACGTCGCCGTGGTTCAGTGTGTGCAGCCCACCACCACCTCGACTATGGTGGCGCAGCGCCGTGAACATTAACCGTGTGCGCCCTGTTAGTAATCACTACGTATATGGTATATCTAGATTTTAGGAAAAGTTTATTTTGCATAGTTCTACAGTATTTAGGAAGTATTCATTATGGATATTAGAGTTTGTGTAGTATCCCTTCAGGATACGCAGAATTCTTGCTGAATACGAATAGTCATTTGTTCTTAATAAAAGGGCACACCTGTAATCAGATTTTGTAAGAACAAGAGCAATAGAGCAAGAAAAAAAAATCAAAAAAACTATTGTTGTTCCGGCAACAAAAAAAAAATTCTTGTTGTTCCGTGTATGCCCAGCATCATGTCGCGCTCTCCGGGAAGTGGTGTCACTGGTGACAAGGCGACGTCGGGTACGATGGCGAAGGAGAGTTCCGTCGTCTCGCTGCATTATCCAATGCTCACGAAGAGCAATTATGCAATATGGGCAATCAAGATGAAGATGTACATGTGTGCTCAAGGAGTGTGGGATGCGGAGGAGATGTGTTCATCGACCTGAGTCGAGTCCGAGACATTGAGGATGTGTGTCGCCGTCTTGTATTGAGTAACAGTTGGGCAAATCATAGTTGAGACCATTGCCTCATTAAGTAAGTGCACAAAGATTAGAGAGTGATTGTTAATAATCTTTGTGCATATGATATATCTAGATTTTAGGGAGAGTTTGCTTTGCGTAGTTCTATAGTATTTAGGCAATATTCATTATAGATACTATATGTTTGTGCGGTATCCCTTCAGGATACGCAGAATCCTTGCCGGATACGAATAGTTGTTTGCTCTCAATAAAAGGGCACCCCTGTAATCAGATTTTGTAAGAGCAAGAGATAAATCAGAAAAATTGTTGTTGTTCTGGTGGCACAAAAAAAATTCTTATATTCTTACGTTCACGTTCTAAGGTTCTATTGTATTCGCATTCGGTTTAGGCCAACACGCCCACGGTGGGTAGTGGTGATCTGCTCGCGCGTAGTGTGGAGACAGCCGGAGGCCATGTTAGTCAGGCTGCCCTGCCTTGTCTCGTACATGACCCTAGGTGGAATTGGCTCAGCCTAGTGCGGCAGCTCCTCTCTATGGTCCAGACAATCGTTCAGGTTACGACCCGGGGGGTGGGGGGGACCACGAGCTCGTCTCCAAGAGGAAAACGCACAGATGGCTCCTTTTTGGTTAGAAACTTAATGACAGCCCCTGATGTTAACACGGCATGGTGCCTGTATCTGTATATGTTTGTCTTTAGTGTTTTTTTTTCGACGGGCCGGTTGGAAGATTCCCGGGCCAAATGTATTAAGAATGGGAGAATAAGTTTAGGGAAACAAGAAGAGAGAGAAAGCTCTCTGAAATGAAAAAAAAACCCTTGCAGCCTCAAATGGTCATGCTAAGGTAGCACCGACGTGTTACACGCAGGGGACTAAAGTGCTGAGATACAACCGGCAGCCTTCTACGAGAAGATTTCCTCCTTGATACTCCAGAGCACATCGGTCGTAGGCCGGCAGCGTCCTTCAAAGATTCTGGCATTACGCTCCTTCCAGATACACCAGTGAACAAGGATGGTCACCGTGTCAAAATCCCATCGGAGCGGTTTTGAGATTAAATTCCTCGTGGTAAGCCACCAATCTTGGGAGCTAGACATCGTAGCGGAGGGGATCAGGAACTGGATGCCACTCCATGTCCTGAATCTTGCCCAGACCTCGGTCGAGAAGGACGATCGACTGAACGAGTGCTTGCAACTCTTGCCAGGGTGATTGCAAAGAGAACAACACCCGAGATTGGGCCAACCGCGCCGTTGGAGATTATCGTTGGTGAGGCACTTCTCATGAATGACCAACCACAAAAAAAACTTGCATCGCGACGGCGCTTTAGATTTCCAGATGAACTTGTGACAAGCGAAGGTTGTTGAAGCAGCGAAGAAGAGCTAATAGGCAGAACAAGCCGAGTACTTGCCGTCGACCGAGTGCGTCCAGGTAATTTCGTCGTTCCTGCCGGTGTAGAGTGGAGTGCTGACGACAATGTCCCAAATCTTCAAGTACTGCACCAACGCCAGTAGCGATAGACCCCCCCTGAGGTCCTTAGTCTAGGAATTGTTGGCGAAAGTCTCCGCAACAGACTTGTTCTTTTTTCCAACAAAGGAGAATAGGGCTAGCACGACATCGGCAACCGAGCGCCTTTCAGAACATCCATTTTCAGGCGGCTTACCTCCCGAGCCCCCTGTCGTTCTTCCTCTCTCTTCTCCCGTGGCCGCGCCGCCGCCACGTGCACGCCACCGGCTCCCCACGCCACCTACTCGGCATGGTCGCACGACGCCTCTCGGTCATGCGGCGGCGACCGCAGATCCGCTCCCGCTTGCTCACCTTGTCTCGTCGCCACCAACCCGTCGCGTCGCCGCCACTTGTTGCTCTGTGCCAGCGCCGTCCGCTGCGTCACACCGCACACGCGACCACATCGCAGAGCCGCCTCGAGCCGCCGTCCTCGCCCGGCGCTTCCTCCGCCAGCCACAAGACGCTGTCGTCCTTGCCGCCTCCGGGACCGTCTTTGCGCTCGGACCGGACCCTCTTCCTCGCGCCATGGCTCCCTATAAAGCTCCCTCCTCCCCATGCTTGAGCTTCCACGCCGCCCCGAGCTCGGGTAAAGCCCACCAAGTCGGCGCGCCCCTCCTTAGCTCAAGGCCTCCTCGCCCGCTCGGTGAGTCCCGCCTCGACAACGCGTCACTGGCTCCCCACACGCCAAGAACCCAACCCCAACCCCCACCTCCTTCACCTTCCCGTCGCCGAGCAAAGGCCGCAGACCTCTCCTTCTCCGCTCCAGGCCGCCGTCGCCGAACCCAGCAGTCGCCCCGCAGCCGTCTCCGACCTCCCATCCGGCTCCCAGCCCTCGCCTGCGGCCTGCGCCCCGAGCAGCAACATCGCTTCCCGCGTGCCCGTCTGCCAGTGCCACCGCCACCACCACTTTCATGTGCCTGCTTCCGCCTCTCTGCCCGCCGCCACCTCCCACCCCGCCGCCCTCGGCGACCCCCCCGCCACCACCGCCCCCGCGCCTCCCCTGGCTTGGCCCCCCTCCTGTCTTGCCTTTGTGCCCTCTGTTCCCTCCTGTTCTTCTCTGAAGCAAAGAGAAGCAAAGCCAATAGAATGGGAATTGGGATTTATTGGGGATCAACTTGATGGAGGGCCCCACTGTCATTTGCTTAAGCCCTCTCCTCCCTTGGATGCCAAGTGGGCCCGCGCCCCACTATTCCCGTGGACCAGCCTGGTCCAATGCCCATAAGCCTGGTCCACCACCCTGTGTTGTAGACCACATTTCTTTTTCTCTCTTTTTCTAAGCCATTTAACCTTTGGAAAATTCACATCTCCTCCGTTTTAACTCTAAAAATTATGAAATAAATTTCTAAAAATTTGTTAAATCAAGATCTTGCTAATAGCATAGGACTTGATTAATTTGGAGTTTATTTATTGTTCCTTATTTATTTACTTGCTCTCTTTGCCGTTGTGTCTTTTTCCCAGTATTCTCACGCGATTAGGAATTGAAGGCATGGCGACCCTCGAGTTGATCAAGACCAAGATTTCCAAGATCCCTAGCCTTTAACCAAGGCGAGTCAATACTTTGACCATTTTGATCCTACATTTTATGCAAATTATATTCGTTTAAATTAGCAAAGTTGCATGCTTTATTTCTTTATCAAATGTATGTTAAAGCTTAAGGTAGTTAAATTCCCACTTGTCGAATAATTAATTTAATATGCCATCCTTGATAAATTGAATCCATTAATCCTTGTCACCCTAGTAACTATATGGTAATACTAGTTATAGGTTGTACTTAAGCGACATGCTAGTCTTGCTTAAGTACCGGGGTATTAAATACCCCAATCATCATTTCCTCAAACATAAAATGTTTTGGGTAGTCATTGGTGGTCCATTGGCTAAAAGGTTGTGAAAATAAATTGGTTTTACTCCCCAAAACCCCAATTGCTAGTTCTATCTCTGGCGGATGGTGGCGGTGGGTGCTCGGGGAGCACATGGTTGGTTGGGTTGTGGAATGAACAGCCCGAGATACCCCTAAGGACTTAATCTTGTCACGACCTCCGTGTTAAACATGTGCAACCACAAGTGCGCAAAGTGCAACTTGGCTTAGTAAAATTATTAAACCACGAAAGTGTCTCACACGGTGGAAAAAGGTGTCATGCAAGCTTGCGGTAAATAAGGCTTGAAAGGGACACCGAGGCAAGGGTGAAGTTGCTGCCGTGAGGGGTAAACTAACTACTGGCGTGGGGTAACATCCCACATGAGCGTATGGGCTTAACCCCATATGGGTGAGATGACTAAGAAGGCGAGGTAATTAGAAAAGTTCTTGTGGCGGTCGCCCAACTACATGACTACGGAATCATGTGGGGTATGCTGGTATGACTATCTCTTGTGGGTAAAGTGTACAAACCTCTGCAGAGTCTAAACTGTTTAAACAGTAGTGCCCTCTGGTCAAAGGCGGACATGGCAATCATAACTTGAGTTAGTTCTATTTCAAAAAGCTTTGTGGGTGGAATGGAAAAATGGTGGAAGGGCTCACCTAGCCCTGTTTTGGATTTTGCTTGAGTCGTCGAGCTCAGTGGGTGTGATTATTGGAGGCCGCTCCAATTAAAAGGATGCATTGGTAGAGTTTCCGCCGGATGGATTCTCTACTAATATAATTATTGCACATGCTCTCTTTATCAAAATGCAATTTGTTAAAATGCTAAGTGATAGGACTTTGTAATTATGATATTTGAAAACTTGCTTTCACAAATAAAAGAACCCGAGCCATCCTTGTTAAATCTTGCATGTATATAATTGCATTGTGTGTTGGCTCGCGAGCACGGTAGTAGTGCTCATTCTCGCTTCTCCCCAACCCTTGAGATAATGAAGGCGACGGAGACTCGCCTTCTCGATGGCCCAGAGATGATGGACAAGGCTACGACAAGGAGTAGTATAGTCTCTGTAGTTTAGATCTCGCCCAGTCTAAGTAGACTCGTTGGTATTCGCGTACAACTGATATTATCCAACCCATGGTTAATATCCGTCGTACACGGGTTACCCCAGTCGCTTGCCTGTGTGAGATGAGCCCTACCTCGCCTTTTGCTTCCGCTATAGTTCACGTTGCTCTTATGTGATGTAATCAATTTGGCACACTCGGCCCTTTTGTAAACTTCGACCCGACGTGGTCTATGTTACTCGATTGGTTGTAGTATTTAATATTTGATTCACGCTTGTATGAATGAATTAGCAATGTGTCTTGTAAAGTGCTAGCTCTTGATCCAGAGAATAGCACGTTGATTTCACAGAGGATTTGGATTCTCGAAATCCGGGTCCGACACCCACCTTCGATCCGTCACCCAACCAAATAGTCATGGCTGCCCTGAACATGGGCAGGATGTCCGCGTCTTCACCGGTCGTCACGTCGTGCCATGGCTTTGGCTCGGGATCCCAATTGTTCCAAGTGCCGTGGCGAGGCGCAACACCGAACGATGCCAAATCATGGATACCCAGCCCCCCACATCGGAGCGATCTGTAGACTTTCGACCAGGCAAGCAAGCAATGACCGCCGCTGATGAACTCAGACCCCTTCCAAACGAAAGCACGACACTTACGGTTTATAACTTAATCGCCCACTGAGGAAGCCTGAAGATCATCATGAAGTGAACCGGCAGTGCCATCAAGACAGATCTGGTGAGTACGATGCGCCCACCTGGAGTTAGGAGTTTAGGTTTCCACCCAGCTAACTTTTTCGAGAACTTATCGACGAGCGGCTGAATGTCACTCTTCCTGAGAGAGCGAATTGAGAGCGGGAGTCCAAGGTACGTGATCGGGAAGTGAAGCCGTCGACACTACAACGTGGCGCAACCACCGTCTCGATCTCATCATCGCAATGAATGGTCGTGATGGAGCTCTTGGCCAGGTTGGAGGTGAGACTAGATGCCCTGCCAAAGACGAACAACAACTCCCTCACTACCTCACAACCTTGGGATGAAGGGCTGAAGAAGAGCAGAGCATCGTTCGCATAGATGGAGACGCGCGGCACCGTCACCAGGCGGCCGAGGGGGCTTAGCAACCCCCGACACGTGGCCCATCTCACAAGAGACAGCAAGACGTCCATAGCCATGATGAGCAGGCGGGGACGGTGGGTCCCCTACCGTACTCCCCCATGCGAAGGCGAGGCGGACCATGGCGCCGTTGAGCAAGATCGGCGTGGTTGACGTCGAAGAATTGTGGCGATCAACGCGCCATCTCTCGCGAAGCCAAGTTGCACGTAACACTCAATAGGAACTCCCAGGATAAAGAATCGAAGGCCTTCGTAATATCAATCTTGAGGAGGACGGCGGGAATTTTCTTCCGATGCAGCGTCACCGCGGTGTTACGAACTAGCTTGAAATTCTCATGGATACAGCGCTTTGAAATGAAGGCCGATTGCACTGGCGACACCAATTTGCCAATCACGGGGGAGAGCCGTAGCGACATTAATTTGGTTATGATCTTGGAGAAGCTATGTATTAAACTGATTGGACGGAAGTCTTTGACAGCTTCTGGCTCGTCCTTCTTTGGAAGCAGTGTAAGGTTGGCGGAGTTGAGCTTATGAAAGTTTTGAGCATTTCTGCTGTGAAAGTTGGTAGATCTCCCTTGATGGTTGGCCAACAGAGCTTGTAAAATAACCCGAAGAATCCATCTGGTCCTGGTGCCTTCTCCGACGGCATCGCCATGATGGCAATTCTGATCTCATCCTCCAGAAGGGCTTCAAGAGCAGCGGCCGGAGGGAGGAGGAGGCGGTGAGTGCATGCGGCCTCAATGGGTGTCTTCTGCCGTACCGGAGAGCCCATGATCTCTGTGAAGTAATCTCCCAACATCTCCAACTTGTCCTCTTGGCTCGTGGCGATGCGGCTGCCATGTGAAAGTCTAGGGATAAGCTTCTTGCGGCACCGCGCATTGGCCTTCATGTGGAAGTACTTCGTGTTGGCGTCGCCCTCATGGATGTACGTGATGCGCACATGCTGATGTTGGAGAATGCGCTCCAAAGATGCCAGAGCGAGGCATTTCCCTTTGAGGAGAGCGCGGAGCCTACGCTCACCGCTGGAGAGAAGGCGATGGTCTTATGCTTGATCGAGCCGAAGAATGATCTCGTGGGCGATCTGGAGCTGCAGACCGAGGCCACTAAGCTTGCGCTGCCCCCACTTTTGCGATGTCATAGGCATGCAGGCGTAGCAGTGTCGAGAACAACGTCACGGGTCCTCATTGTGCCTTTGGCGGCGACCATGCTGCGAGGACAACATCACGAAGCCCACGAGTGCAGTCGAGAAGGTCTCGGCGGGCCGTCTAGCACAAAAATAGGGCGTGGCGATCCGGCATCATCGGCGATGATCGAGATCGAGAACTTAGAGCTTGCGGTGGCTCGCGGGTAGAGGTCATCCCATGAGTTTGAGAAAAAGACCCTATCCAACTTCACCAACGTGGGATGCGACTATTCACTGCTCCAAGTGAAACGGCGTCCAGCAAGGGGCATCTCTGAGAGAGCCATCGAGTTGAGGGCGTGCCGGAATCTGCTCATTAGCCTTCGGTTGATACGATGATTGTTCTTATCGGTGGGGTCGCAGATCAAGTTGAAGTCGCCATTAAGCATCCACAGGAGCTAGACGTTGGCCCCGATGGTGGTCAACTCCGAGATGAAGCGGACCTTGTCCGCCTCCAATTGCGGCTTGTAGACAGAGGTGATGTACCATTGGGCATTGTCCGCCATGGCCCTAACATTGGCCGAGATGGTGAACTCTTCTTTATGAAAAGACGAGAGCGTCACCACGTCTGAGCGCCACCCCTACAATAACGCCACCGCGGGTGCCATCCGCTGGGAGATAGTCGAAGCCATCGAAGCCAACGCCAAGAGTTATCCTCAACTCCAATTAACAACGCTGACAACCAATGGCAATGATCAAGAAACGACTAATTCCTACAGTCCTACTCCTACTAGATAAATAGTCGAGGTCCATGAAGATCATTAGTAGTAGTGAGAAGGAGAGCATGCTTATTTGTGGGTGGGTGAGTGTCATGGGGTGGTAACATGCAAGCCAGGGTGGATCCAGGTAGGGGTGCAAACGGAGCGGATACGGACGGACATCGCTCATCCTGTATCCTTTTTCATATTTTTTCTCGGATCTGAGTCGGACACGACACGGTCTGGGATCTGAATCTGAATGCGGATAGTCTCGGTCACGAATCTGGAGCGAATACATGCCGAACCGAATCTGGATTGTCTCGGTCACGAATACTTATTAGGATATTGCACAAAAACATAAACCATATATATCACACAAATAAAGATCAATCAACCATACTACATGTCCAAAATGCAACTAGATTAGTAGTTTAACAAGTAAATTTAAATACACCACATGATAACAGAGACTAGTTAAGCAAGTAGTAACCGACAAGTACATGACATAGGCTAGTTAAGCAAGTAGTAACAAAAGGATAAGTGCTAAGTAAGTATGTAGGCGATAGTAGATCGTTGACCGCACAAAAGACTTGTCTTTGTCTAGTAGCTGCTAACAACGAGCCATATGTAATTCTCTATTACCATGCCTCAGTCGATCACAACCTCGGCCACCATCTTATCCTACAAAAATAGATTTGTAGAGTATGAAATCATATCATGAAACCAACTGAAATTGATATTTTGCCATCTTAACATCTTAGTAGTATACACCACACAACACAAGTATAATAGCGGACTAGTATGATCAATGGAAGTCTGATTCAAAGGAGCATAGTAGTGAATAAAGGCTTAAGTTTTGAGGCGTTATAACGTAAGTTATAACCTTTGTATGCTCTTATTTTCTCTTTAATACAAATATACTACTATTCTGCATGTTTCAAACCTGTTCTAATGTTAAGACTAAACTAAATGTGCAGAGAAAACTCTAGAAAAATAGAGAGAATTGAGTGAGTTAAGTGCGAGGAAGCTATAGAAGCGAAGCTAGATAAGTACATAGGTTAGAATGGAGCCTTAAGTGGAACAGTAAGTATTTGGTGACCTCCATAAATAACTTTCTAAATTTTTTTTGTATGGAAGAAGACTGAAGACCATCTGACGTTGAGTGCTAAATGGCTGCGAGATAACTTTCTGAACAATAATTGCCATTTGTAATAAAATATTTTAAAGTTTGGTGCTAGAAGATCATAATTATAGCAATTCCCTAAAAGGTATCTTTACACTCAGATTAACGACTAGGCAAACACTAAAAATTGTGCTACCAGATTATCTAACGATGCCAAATCATCCCAGTAAAAATAGGAAATATAATTCCTTTTATACAGAAGTCATGTGATGCAAAGTTTTGCTGACATTTCAGAGAAGAATTCTATCTTGTATAACTCATTAGTCATTACCAAGGGGAAGAGACCTTGGAATCAATAAGCTCGAGATGTCAACAGACAACAGCATCTGTAGAGCCTCACGAAGTATGGAGCAAGAATTGCAAAGAGTTATACAAGATAGAGCATTTCCCTTAACAAAGGTAAGTTAACCAATACCTTAACAATGCAGATCGTAGAATTCATTCCTCACCATATCTAGTGTCTTCAGGCATCTGACAAGGAAAACATTTTATTAACTTGTGATTTGTGAAGCTCCTTTCCATTCACAGCTCATGAAAGGCACATGTTCAGTTATACACATTGAAAGTTAACAATTATCAAACCTCCGTGTTCATGTTTGTAGTAGCACATTGTTTATCTTCTAGCTCCAAATCTAACTCATCAACAAGTGATACTATCTTCTCCTTAGAACCTGAAATTTTTAAATGACATGAAGTTAGTAAACTAAAGCTAAAAATGGTATAAACTATGAACTAAATGACTTATTATTACCTTTCCTAGATGAAGTTGTCCAGTCCTTGGTACAAATTAGAGCCTCAACCACCTCGGGCTCTAGTCGACTACGGAATGGATCAACAACACGCCCACCAGCACTAAAGGCCGACTCTGAAGCAACAGTGGATACTTGAATAGCTAACACGTCACGAGCTAGTTGTGAGAGAACAGGAAAAGTCCCTTGGTGTGTGTTCCACCATGACAATATGTTAAACTCTGCACCCTTACCAGTAGGATCAACCCACCGAATTGGTTTTTCTTTAAGGTATAACTCCAATTCATTCATATCACAACTTGTCACAAATTGCATCCTCATACAAGAACTGCTCAATGTCATCAATACCCAAGTCGGCATCACCATGTGGATGAGAAGGTTCTTTAGAATTAGGCTTTGAAGCCTCAGGAGTGCTGGACAGGTAAGCTTGGAACAATTTGTTCATAACATCTATAAAGCGATTAACTTCATGGGCAGCCCTCTCATGATAAATCTTCCCCATAAAATATTCCACCAGCTTTTTCTTATATCTTGGATCAAGAAAGCATGCAACAGCAAGAGCCATGTTCGACTTGTCCCAATACTTATCATATTTGGTTTTCATAGCCTTTGCCATGCAAGAAATAGTACCATCATCACTTTCACACCATTCTGCAAGTACCATCTTAATCTCACAAAATTTCCACCAAAAGCAGTTCTTTGTTGGATATTGATTTCGAGAAAATATCATAGTAGCATCATTGAATTTACGCAAACACTTACATAATGCTTCCGCCATATCCCATTCCTCATCTGTCGGAGAACACTTCTCATATTTACTCTTGTTCAAAAACAACAACCTTTCAAAAGCACTCTTGTAGTAAATAGCACAACTCAACATTTTATATGTAGAGTTCCACCTTGTAGGCACATCTAATGGAAGACCGGATTTATTGTCCAAGTCGCATTCTAGTGCACACTTTTGGAATTCCTCCCATTGCAATGGAGAATTCTTCACAATAACAATAGTAGCTCTAATATTCTGAACTGAAGATGCAATTGCTTTTAAGCCATCTTGAGCGACAAGGTTTAGTATGTGACATAAACATCTCACATGAAAAAAAAGCACCATCACATATCAAGGGAGAACGCTTATTAAGTTCCACCACAACTTCTCTAACACACTTATCATTGGATGATGCATTGTCTAGAGTGAGAGCACATAACTTCTTCTCAATGTTCCAAGACATGACACCCTTGATAAATTCATTTGCTAGATTAGCTCCAGTATGGTTTCCTTTCACATGAATGAATTTAACAATTCTTTTTTGTATATGCCAGTTATCATCTATCCAATGCACAAAGGATACACATATAACCTTTATTTTGATTAGATGTCCACATGTCCATAGTTGAGGAAAATCGACAAGAAAGAGATTTTAGTTGTTCATATAACTTCTTCTTTTCATCTTCAAACATGTCCAATATCTCTTTCCTAGTGGTCGTGCGACTCTTGAACGAAAAACCAGGACGCAGAGACTTGATGAAATCAACAAAGTACTCATGCTCAACCATAGCAAATGGATATTCATGCATAATTAGTGCTAAATAGAACTTCTTGAGCTAACTTCCGCATCATACACCAAATTTGAATTGAACTATTTTCTCCACCTTCATCATTCTCAAATTGCAGCTGTTGTTGTCCTTGCTTTATGGCATGCTTGAATCCCACATGATTCCACAATGCCTTTGTTCCCCTTGAGGTCTCAGCTCGAGCTTTGTGAAGACATTTATTGCATTTCGCCCAAACTTGTTTCTCCTCTCCACCATCTCTTGTCGGGACAGTCACCGAGTACTTAGTGTAGTACTCCCAAACCTTGGAGGTACACTTCTTCTGCTTCTTCACAGCAGGTTCAATTTCTCCCGTGCAAGTCTCTTCATTTACTTCAACATGTCCTACACCTCCAATGGTTGCGGTTGTCTCACACGCCACCAATGCACTCGGTGGCGGTGGCGGTGGCGTTGGCGCCGAGTGGCCCGTACCAACTGCTGTGGTGGCAGCAGCAGGAGATGCTCCTGTGCTAGCACAAATGCTTGCACTTCCACTTGCGTGATCATCTCAAATTCTCAATACTCTACAAATAGCAAAATCAAGATAGCAAAAACTTAGCAAGGATAGGCGGCATATTCGTGAGGTCATAAGAAATCAGTTCAACTTAGTAACATGAGTACATGACACTGATGGAAATATTAGAAATTAGACATTAATGATGGCACTTGTGAGTAGACAAGTATACTCTGTAGATGATACATTAATTATCTGCACCTTTTGCCTAGGTCGAAAAATTTTAGCCTGCCATGCTCTAGTTTTTGTTTCACGACCATGGAAAACTAGGAAAAGCACAACTTTTAAACACGTGCTTGGTTATTTGTGTGTTATTAATTTATCTCTACCTCGACTGGATATAACATGAGTTTCAAGTACGGTGAGCTTTGAGATAGGTAAGAAAATTGTAGCAATAGATTAATGGAAGATTATTGTCTCCTTCTCCTAATAGAGCCAAGGCTTCGACAAATGCCAGCATAAGCGTTAGAATTAGTCTGTTCCTCCAAACTAATCTGCAAGATTTCAACTATAGAATAGTGAGTAGGACTAAATCGCACATGAAGCAATGAACAATAAGGCAAGGCATTCATTAAGTAGTATATTAGAAGCATGTCTGCTTAATCACGATAGTCCCAGACAGTTTAAATCCTTTGGTAGGTTTCAGATGTGATGACAAGGGAACTCATTCAAAATCCCGTACTATTTGTTTTCCCTTCACATGGAATTCTTTGGGACATTGATGGACAAATGAACAAGAGGATATGAATGCGGGAGATGTATCGTTTATAACAACTCACGGTGATAGGTTCTTTGGTCGTGGCATTTAATGAGTAGCCTAACGCCTAACCACCATAACTTGAATTTTTCTCATTTGCTCGATGGAGTATCTTCATTTCTTCACATGAAGATTTGAAAGTAGGAGTAAATTCCACTCATAAGTGCCTTGCATGTCTTATAATGTTGGTGGATATATTAACGTTTGAATTAAACTATGTATTTATGTTAACATTTTTACATATATTTTTTAAAAAATATATGTATCGATACTACTCAATATAATAGCAATTTATTGGTGAAAGCCTCCATCTAGAACTGTTTAAAAAGATTCCACAATACTGAAAATGGTAGACCCTACACTATACAAGAGAACCAGACCATTAAAGACAAAACCGTGTTGTCCTAAGAATGTTTAAACCTTCTTGGTGCATAAAACTATAAGAATGGAAGAAAAGGTGCAGGTCACAGTCTAAATAATGAAGTGATAGCATTTTTTTAGTTAAGAGGTTCATTTGGTTCGCCGATCGTTTAATGTGAAAGTTATAGGATTTAATCATCTCCCATCAAAGAAAACTTCTTTGAAAAAATCTTTGCGCTACACAAATATTAAATGATCATAAGGTGATTGAAGTATAGGAACATATATATTAATTAAATTACATGATCTTTGGATGGTAGTAAAAGATTCGATATATTTTTCATTATGTGAAAGTTGTGTGCTTATATTATTCGAGTGAAACAGAGGGACTTGTGAAGAAAACATTATATTACTCTTTCCCATAGTGGTGATATTTTCATAACATGGTATATTAATTTCTAGCTCATAGAAACATTGAATCCACTTAAAGAATAGGGCTAATCAACACAAATAATACTTGCAGATAATATTGTAATTACATATTCAAATACTGCATTTCTTTGTATCTTTCACTGCTTCCTTTACCATCAAGCTTACCAATTGTGTAACACGATATCATACCGAGCATATATCCTCTCCCATAATCGTCACAGCTAATTCGGTGTACTCACACACTACTATGTAGTTAACTTAGTTTCAATGCATCTATAGGCTATAGCTGCAGAGAAAGAATGTAGTTCCCACCAGGCACTATGTTCAGTTGTTCACACAAGCGGCAAGCTTCTCACTGATAATGCTTTCAGCTAGCTTCTTGCCTGCAGCCAAAAAAAGAGGGGGGGGTGCAGTCATTCTCCTGCTAAAGAAATTTGTTGAACAGAAAAGCAAGTTAAGTACACAATGGGACCCATGCGGCGATTTGGAGGAGGCCAGTGCGGCCGCAGCAGCCAGGGGGAGAGGCATGGAGACGGCGCTTGGCCAGCAGCGGCGACCATGTGGCGGCGGAGGGGAGGCGGCAGCTGCGAGGAGGAGGGGGGCAGGCTGCGCAGCAGCGAAAGGGGCGGCATCATGCTGGCGACGAGGGGAGGAGGCGAGGGAGGTCGGAGGCGGAGCCACCGCCATGAGACGGGAGGGCGCGGTGGGGGAAGACCGAAGATCGAAATGGATGAGGATTGAGGGTAATGAGATTAGGGTAGGGGCTGACCGGTGTGTGGAGGAGGAGGGACAGGACGGCGGCGGCGGCCAGCGACAGCATGTGAGCGGGCGGCGGCGGGTTGGGAGCTCCTTTCTGTGAACTGAGAGAGAGAGTGTGAATGAGGATGAGATGAGGACATTGAGGACTGAGGTGAGGAGTGAGGAGTTTGGCATTTTGGTTTTGGCGAGTTCGAGGCGGAGCGGGCGTCATGGCGTCGCCTCGCGGGATCGCCAAAAAAATCGGATCTGATCGGTAATATCCGATTAGAACGCCGGATAGTTTCGAAAAATTGGATACCTAATTATCCGAAACCGAAACCGAATCCGAATCCGATGGAAAATATCCGGATCCGAATCCGAAACCGAAAAAAAACTCCGGATATCCGGAAAAAACACCCAAATTTTGCCCACATTTTAACGGTCGGTCGGTCGGTCGGGAATTATCCGCTCCGTTTGCACCCCTAGATCTA
The DNA here is from genome assembly GCA_036346405.1 of Phyllostachys edulis. Lineage (NCBI taxonomy): Eukaryota > Viridiplantae > Streptophyta > Magnoliopsida > Poales > Poaceae > Phyllostachys > Phyllostachys edulis. The sequence goes on from CM070558.1 coordinate 5,622,171, forward strand.
GGCTAAAAAATGAGCGAAAGCACAAGTAGGTTGTCAGAATATCTCTGCTGCTACTGAGCGAAGGCATATTGGTCAGATATTAGGCTGTTTTACTAAAAACTAAAATTTAAGTGGAGATCTCAGCCTTATTCTCATTGGGCACGCCCTGTGCCAAGACACTGAACGGAACAATTATAACGCATAAAGCAGACACGTATGGCATCAATACTATTCAAAAAAAAAATCCAATATATTACTTAGTCCAATCGCTTAGCCTCCGAGAGTTTCACCAATGTGTATGGCTGTATTGATACTTGGTAGACCCTTGATTTATCACGTCGCTCTCTGCTACTTGAATTATCACGTCGCTCTCTGCTACTTGAATTATCACGTCACGCCAGCCCACCGCGCACGACCGAGCGCGCTCCCACCAGTGAGTCGCGTGCTCAAAACCAACAGTTGTGACTATGACCCCCGACTCCCACGCGCTGTCACATGGTCAAACCGTGTGGGATATGACAGTAAAGTGTAACGAGTCATCCAATAAACTCATAAACTCATGATTACAGTAAAATTAGCTTCAGCTGCTAATAAATTATATTGTATGTGAAAGTAAATATGATACTCATTTTTACTGCTACACATTACACAGTTGTTTCAATTTTTTTGATGGTTTTTAGGAATCGTGATGGGAGGGGGGACGTGGCAGTAAACTCCAACAAACAGTATAGTAAAATCCAACAAACAGTATTGTAAAATTGGTAGTGCAGTAAAAGCATCAACGCTTGATAATAATTTGGAATGTATATGGAAGTACATATTGTATCAATTTTTACTATCGAACAACTCAAAGTTGTTTTAAATTTTTTTGAATTTTTTCAAAAGCCGCAAGCGGGAGAAGTTGTATATATTACGGGATAGACCGCAACGTGCGGGATTCTCTACAAATGGATGAGTCATGTGATGGATTAGACAAGGTCGATAGCAATTAACTTGTTGATCCTACCTAGTCTTGGTTTAGCAGTTCATATATTGACTCCTTGGGTACATTGTACATGTGTACAATATATATACTATACATTAGGCAAGGCAGTACTTGTCCAACGAATCACATTCGAATGGCACAAGGATGCAGAGGCCAATGGTATTTTTCTTGGTCATCCGCAAACATATATGTTAGATTTAACATAACAAAGCTGAGATATTTTCGTGTCTTACAGTTAAGTCTTCCATGCAGTATATTTTAGGGAAGCAGGGGAAATTGGAGGCATAAAATTTGCTCTCTATGGGATAGCTAGAAATGCTCGAATTAATTGATAGAAAAAAAGAAAAGTAGTAGATCTATATTATAATATGTTATCATATTACTTTTAGGATCTATATGATAAAAGGATTTTGTTGAACCTGAACGACGACTAGAGAGGGTGAATAGGAGCACTTACTCTTTTTCAAACCAGAAAACCAACCTGGTTGGGTAGTGCGACCGCCAACAACTGGTCGGTCTGGTCTGACCGCCAACAACTGGTCGGTCTGGCCATCCAAGGGTCAGTCTGACCGCGTGGAGGTCAATCTGACTGCCTTAGAGGCCGGTCTGACCTCCAGCCGCAAAACATCATCCCGCGTAGATCACAAAACAACCTAACTTTGAATCCAGCGATCCAAATCCCCTGATATTTCAACCATAGCTCATCAAAAAGGTCAGGAACCTATTCTAATCAACGATTGGGACGATCAAAGCCAAAATTCCATGAATTTCTTGGATGAGATCAAGAAGGCACAAGAACCGAGAAAATTCAAACTTTGATCTAAAAACTTGCTCATGGGTGGATGATTTTCCAAGATGACCCTAGATAGATTCCCACATGTCCTATCAGGCTATATCACAACAAAAAAACCCAAGAAAAACCAAAGGAACACACCAAATCCTAAAGACATCAACGAGAGAGCAAGAACAAGAGAGAACTCATCTGGGAGCAAACCTTACTTGGATTGATTTAAGAGATTATTCGTTTATAGCCACTCCACCATAGAGGACAAAAGTTCAACACTTGAGCACTCAATCAATCCATCTCTCTCAAACCCAAGCCTCCTCTATTTCCACTTGCTCAAATCACAAATTATGGTTTCTTCTTGGAAGAGTCCGAGAGGTGCAAATTCTGCACCCCATCCTTTTATAATAGAGGCCAAGTCAAGAGAGAAAACTTTATCGGGCACCCATTAAGCCCACACAAAAATGTGTCTGCACTCGTGCACGCTTCTCAAAGTAGATGATGGGCCGGGCTTCCCGAATCCTTCTCTTCGTGGTCGTCTTCTTTTGACCTAAACAGACTCTCATTATGCCGTCTTTCGCCATAGGTTCTCCAAAGGTCACCAACCCGATATTTTGGCGAAGATACCAAAATACCCATTCTTGATTCTTTTTTGAAGATCGAGTCCAATCGTTATGAAGCAATCCCATGCTTCGCCACATTTAGATTGATCAATGGATCTCTTTATGTCAGAAAGTCTCTCTCATCCAGTTCCCGCCGGAACCACCTTGGCACTTGCACCGACCCAGCGCCACTTGATGCATCCCGACGCACTGAACTTGTCGGACCTAGATTTCCTAAATCCAAATCCTCTATGAAAACATTGTGCTATTCCCTGGATTAGTAGATAGCACTCACAGGCACATTACTGAATCATTCATACAAGGCGTGAACTAAAACATCAAATATATTACAAACACTGGAGTAACATAGGCCACGTCGGGTCAAGTTTTACAAAAGGGGCTGAGCAGGCCAAGTTGACTACATTACAGGGAAACCACGTAATTACAGCGGAAGCAAAAGCGGAGGGGTGGAGCACATCTCCCCACAAACAAGTGACTGGGGTACTCGTATATGGCTAGTATTGTCTAAGGACTTGGGCAATACCGGTCGTATGCAAGCACCAACGAGCCAGCTAGGCTGAGGCAAGGCTACAACTCCAAAAGACCAAGACCACCCGAGAACTACGACTGGTCTTCATCGTCTCCCTGCCCGTCCACTTCAAGGTCCTCCATGTAGGCGTAGTCTCCGTCGTCTATATCATCTGAAGGGTTGGGGAGAGCGAGAATGAGCACTAATACCGTGCTCGCGAGCCAACACACAATGCAATAATATACATGCAAAGCTAAACAAGGATGGCTCGGTTCTTTTATTTGCTAAAGCAACATTTTCAAATATCATAATTACAAGGTCCTATCACTTTGCATTTTTAACAAATTGCATTTTGATAAAGAGAGTAATTGTGCAATAATTATTTCGGTAGAGGTCCCCTCCACCGAAACCTATACTATATGCTTCTTTGATTGTGGTTACCTCTACCACTGTACAACACTGGGTACGACCACCCAGGACAAATCCAAACACAGGGCTAGGTGAGCCCGCCACATTTTCATACCACCCACAAAGGTTTTTGAAATAGAACTAAGTCAAGTAAAGATTCCCATGTTCGCCTTTGACCGTAGGTGCGGCTGTTTAAACAGTTTAGACTCTGCAAAGCTTGTACACTTTACCCATAAGAGATAGTCATACTCGTTACCCCACATGATTCCTTAGTCATGTAGTTGAGCGACCGTCACAATAACCTTTCTAGCTATCTCACCCCTTCTGTCATTTCACCCATATGGGGTTACGCCCATATGTTGTACGGGATGTTCACCACAATGACTAGCGCAGCTGGCCCTAACCACAACGACTAGCGCAGCTGGTAACTTCACCTTACATCAGTGTCCCTTTCAAGCTGGAGTACCTTCGCCACTTGTACATCCTCGACCCCCACCAGTGAGATGACTTTCAGGGTTCAATAACTTTACTAAGCCAAGTTGTACTTTACAGACTTGTGGTTGTACTTGTTGTACACGGGAGGTCGTGACAAGATTAAGTCCTTAGGGTTGTCTAGACGGTTCATTCCACATACCAAGCCACGAAACAATAGTTCCCAGGCTACATCACCACCTTTGTCGTACCATCCGCCTCACCATCCGCCCAGACAGAACAACAAGTTAAGGATTTTGAGGAGGAAAACCAATTACCACATTTAACTCAATCATGGACCACCAATGACTGCCCAAACCATTTTTATGTTTGAAGAGATGATGATTGGGACATCTTAGTGTCCTGTGCTTAAGCAAGACTAGCATGTAAACAAGTACAAAGCTATACTAGTATTTACCAAGTAGTTACTAGGGTGACAAGGATCAATGGATTCAAATTGTCAAGGATGGCATATCAAATAATTAATCATCAAATGGGTGTTTAACTACCTTAAGCTTTAACATACATTTGATTAACGAAATAAAGCATGCAATTTGCTATTTTAAAGAATATAATTTGCATAAGAATGTAGGCTCAATATGATCAAAGTATTGACTCGCCTTAGTTAAAGGCAGAAGGGTCTTGGAGGTCTTGTGCTTGGTCCCACTGGGATCTCCTGCTTCTTCGAGCCCTACTCGGATGAAGTACCAGAAAAGAAGCAACACATAAGCAAGAACCAAATAAGCACAACTGAAACAAATGAACTCCAAATTAAATCGAGAGGAGGTCTAGGCCGGGAGGGAGGTCAAAGGGAGGTCAATGAGGAGGAGGGGGGGTCCAACGAGGAGGTCCAATGAAGAGGGAGGTCCAATAGGGAGGTCCAACCAGGAGGTCCAAACGTGGAACTTACCCGAAAGCAAGGGAGCGGCAAGAGGAAGAACAAGGGGCACAGAGGCCCTTTTATAGGTGGCCAAGTGAGCTTGGAGTCGCTGGAGCGGTGAGAGGAATGCGCAGTTTCGAGGTGGTGTTGGCGTGGGCGCACTAACCACGGAGATTCTGAGGCGAGGCGGTGGGCGCAAAAAGGGCGTAAGAGGTGTGGTGACTTTGAAGGGCTGGCTGACGCGGGCGCATAGCTTGGACCGGGCACGCTGGTGCAGCGAGGATGGTAAGGACAACCATGGCGTGCGTGCGGTGGAGAGAGGACGCACGGGTGAGATGACGGAGCGAGGAAGGGCGCCAAAGTTGTGGAGGACAGGGAAGTTGGTGTGGTGTAAAAAATGGCAGGGAGTTGATGGTGCAGAGGGAGTGGGTGTGGCGCGGCATAGAGCACGAGGGGTAGTCAGTGGTTTTGACTATGCGTGCTCGAAGGAGCTACGACCACACCTGGGTGTAGAAAGAATCTGAAGAGGTCCTGGAGGAGGTCGAGGGAGGTCCTGAGGAGATATAGGGGGGGTGGTCTTTGCAAAAAGGGAGGTCGTGACCCAGAGTGTGGTCTTGACCAAGAGGGTGGCCTTTGCAAAAATGCCAATAGGGTGGTCTTGACCAAGAGGGTAGTCTTTGCAAAAATATCAAGAGGGTGGTCTTGACCAAGAGAGTAGTCTTGACCAGGAGGGTGGTCTTTGCAAAAAGACCAAGAGGGTGGTCTTTGCAAAAAAGGGAGGTCGAGGAGGAGGTCCTGAGGGACAAGGAGGTCCTGCGAAGGAGCAGGAGGTCCTACGGAGGATGAGGAGGAGGTCCTGAGGACGAGGAGGTCCTGACAACAAGGAGTGCATGTGACTAAGGAGAAGGTTGTGACCAAGAAGGAGGTCTTGACCACAAAGGGTGCAGGACCCGGCCAGAAGTCGGGCTAAGCCTGAGAAGGAAAGAAGGTCAAAAGAGATAGAGGGCCAGAAAGGAGAAGTTCGACCCGAACTTGAATATCGGGAATCTAGGATGTTTGAAACACAAACCCGAGCTTAAAAGAAGCTAGTGGGTTTTGAAACTACTAAAAAAAGACAAACGGCGAAAGAACGAAAACGAAAACGGTACATATTATTCACTGTTCGAAAAACCAAAAACGAGAATGTTACAGAACTTCTCGTTCGATCACTCTTATCCATCTTGTGTCATGCTTGAGTCCCATGACTTCACCCGGTATCCTCAATCATTCTGGACCTTAGCTCTCCTAGCCTAGTCTCAATCATCCTCACCGTTGACTGTCGTTAGCTCTAAGCCACTTGCACAACAATAGACCAAGAAATCGATTCCGAGCACAAGTTCTTCGCAACTTGACGTACGTTAGCCAAAACATACATCATTCAACATATATGCACTGAAACTCATGACTTTGGCCAATCCCACTAAATTCACTGTAACAGCCCAAAATTTCAAATTTGGTTAAAGTTTAAAACTTATTTGAATTGGTGAATTTTCTGAATTTTTAAAAGCTTTTCTTTAAATTATTTAAAGCCAAAACAAATTCAAATTCAAAATCTATTATCAACTTTAAGTTGGAATTATTTTATTTAGGTCCAGAATGATGCCAGAAACTTCTATGAATTTTTCTATAATTTTTTGGAATTCAATTGCTATTTTCTAAAACCTAAACGAATTAATCCGATTATTTAAAATCACCAAATCAATTTAATTTCCTAAAATCGTTTGGGCGAAACAATTCAGCCAACCCTATTCACTCCTCATGGCCCATCTTGGCTGCCAGACCCTCCACCCACTCGCACACACCTGTCTCCCCATGCCGATCCCAATCGGACGACACCAAGCAACCACGCCACCCCTCTCGCGCCGTCGGATCAAGATCCGATGGCCCCACGTCATCTTCTCCCCGCCCTTCTTCCTCGCGCGACCAAGTCGCCGCCGCCATTCACGCCCGCACGGGAGCTCCGATTTCGTTGCCATCTCTGCCCCTCTTCTCTCGTGGACACGCGCACACGTCACAGCGCCCCCAACCGGCCCACTCCGCACGGTCGCCCCCATCTTCTCCCCCCTTCTCGCGCACGCGGGCGCCCAAGCCGTAACCGCCGCCGTCACATCCCGCACACGATCTCCTCCCCTCGCCCTCCCCGGCCCCTATAAAAGGGAGCGCCGGGTGCGCCTCCTCCTCCTCACCCCGTCTCCACCACTCACTCCTCCCGTGCTCCCTCTTTGCCGAAATTTGTGTTCTTCGCCGCCGGCCGCCGTAGCCGCCGCGTCCTCGCCATCACCACCATCGGCTTCACTGTAGCCTCGCGATCGATCACGACTCCCCTCGCCGGAGCTAAATCGCCGTCGCCAAGCAGCTTGTCGCCGCCTCTTCCTCGCCGCCGGCCCCTCCGAATCCATGACTCGTCGAGTGGGTGGCGCATTGACATCCCCGATCTCCTCTTTCTCTTGCCGCCTCGCCGGACTCCGGCCGCTTGCCGTTGCCGGTGACCATGGGGTCCCGTGTCGTCGCCGTCGCCCTTTGTCCATGTCGGCCACCACGCCACGCCTTGGCGCCACGTCGCCCATTTCATTGACGTGGCGCGCGGGTGGCATAAACTCACCATGTCACCACCACCCCACTGAGCCCAAAATTCCGTGGGCTGGTCCATGTCGAGTGTGTATGACACATGGGCCCTTGTCGAAATTAGTTTAAATTCTGAATAAACTCGAGCTGATGTCGAGCATTGCGCAATAAACTAGATTTCCTTTAGAAAATAATTCAGAAAATGGATTAAATTGCGATTTAGGCTTTAAATTTATAAAATTCATATCTTTTGATTCTTAATTCCAAATTAGGTGATTCCAATTTCTAAAATCTTATAAAATTAATATCTAGCTAAATAAAATATAAATATTTGATTTGGAGTAGGTTTAAACTGTCTGTTTGAATTTAAAATAAATTATATTACAAATTTAGGATTAAAATTGTAAAATTCATATCTTTTGAACCCTAATTCCAAATTGAATGATTCCAATTGCTGGAATCCTAGAAAATTATTATCTAGCTATCTAAAATAAAAAAATTTATTTGCATTCAGTTTAATTTGTCTTGTTGAATTTATTTGAATTTCGATTGATTTGTCGAATTTTCACGTTTAGACTACTGACGATTAAGAATTTGATTCTTCCGAAGATTTAGAATTTCAAGACTTCAGTGAAGGCAAGTTACACTTTGACCATGTTTGCACCTACTATTTTAAAGTTATTTAATTCAATTTTTAAATTTATTATTGCATGCATATTTTTAGTCAATTATTTTAATACCCTGTTTAAATGCTTAGTTATTCCAATTGTTATTGTATGGCCAATTTTGAATATTGAAATGTCATCCCTTTGTCACCATAGATAAATTGTTTGGAAATGCTTAGCAAATGCTTAGACCATGATTTTGATTTTGGGAGGATTTAGCCAAACCATTACAAATTGTTTGAAATTAAATCTATGGTATTATTTTACCATAGAGAGTTTGTAAAGATGGTTTTCACTAAAATAAAATTAAAATGGTTTGGACTTGGGCGAAACGGATGATTGGTGGGTGCGAGGTTTATGCACGGTTTAATCTGGTTAGGATTAAAGCCGGTGGTTTGTTTTGAAAGACGCCCAAGTCAATTAAGGACCGCCCTTTGAGCGTTCCTTTGCTATGCCTTACCGTACCACCACCGTCTGTATGGGCGGGATCGCTTATTAATTTGGGATACCTCGTAGATATTCGTGCCATTTTGTATGAGTGGGTGTCGGTTAGACTATAGTCCCACTTTGGCGCAAGAGGGGCCACGAACTGCGGATGGTTAGTCCAAAGGCGAAACCTTAGCGGGCATGAGTACTTTGAGGTAGATCATTATAACGACCTTGTGATAATTGCTTTGTCTACGCCTTAGGAAGCGTGGGTTGGCCGACTCAAAAGCAAATTATCTCGTGTGGGTAAAGCTGTACAAACTCTGCGAGTAGAAAACTATTGAATAAGCGCGTCATGATCATGGACATGCTAGCAAAGCCACTTTGAGTTAGACTTGTTTTTGGTTTTAAAATGATTTCAACAGATGTTTTCAGGATGGTTAGTCCTGTGGGAAAATTGGGCGGTTAGCCATTGTGATTGGAGGATGTCCATCACCTTTGTTGGAGGTTATCCACATTATACAATTGTCTTTTAAAATTATGATTTTAGATATTGTATGAAAATGGCCTTGCAATCTACTATGATTGTTTAATCTAAAGCTATTTGCTTTATGCAAAATAACCACCAATGTCCTTTGTCTACTTTATGCATGTATTACAATTCCATATTGGGTGTAACTTGCGAGCACGGTAGTTGTGCTCATGCTTGCTTTATGCAACAAAATTTCAGGAGAAGACTACTATCAGGACGGTGAGGACACCGACGCCTAGGCTACGCCCCCAGACGATTGCCTGTGGCGGATCGTTCTGGCCTACTACTACTGTTCTTACTTCCGCTGTGTTATTTACTCTTTTATTTGGCTTCATGCCCAATTGTATCGAACTCTGATTTACTATTAATGCAATGCGAGATTTGGTTATGTTATCATTTTTGTAACTGTGTACACGGAAATCTGGTGGTGTATGAACACAGAGGGTTCAGGATCTTTCGTTCCCGGGTCCGACAAAAGTGGTATCAGAGCCATATCGACTGTAGGTCGTGTCCTTAGAATTGCGTTAAGGAGTTATTTTCAAAAACTAAAATTATTTTGAGTCTATCCAGAGTCATTCTCAACCTTTCTCTTTAAAATATTTACTAACTCATCTCCTTCTCAAAATCTTAGATGGCGAAAATGGGCGCTACTTCCCGGAGCCTTTCTTGGATCTTGGGCGAGATACTTTGGGAATGATGCAGCACAGGATCTGGGAAGAGGCCAACTTTTCAAGGATTCAAGTACCGGTGGGAGAACAACAAGCGTGGAGAGTAGAGGTGCTCATCTACTCCAATCTTCTTGGCGGACACCGTCTTCCACATCTTTGACACTCCGATCCGTGCGATACCTTTGATGACGGCATTCGGGATGTGGCGAGAGAGGCGATCCGCCAACCGCTACACCTCGACCATCACCTTCATGGCACGGGTTTCATTACTACCCGATGCACATTCGACTCGGCTCGGCAGTGCTTTCAACTCCGCTAGAGACGAAGATTCCCCGGTGGCCACAGTGGATCTGGCTAAGGCTTTGGACTACGCCTATGGGAACACCTTGAATGACTTGCTCACCGCTCAGAACAGACTACAGGAGGCAGAGGAGAAGCTGAAGACCGTAACTGCGGAGCTAGCTTGCTACAAGGCCGGCGAGGCTAGCTCTAGTGAGCCGGATTATACCCCTAGTACCCCATAGTTGTTATCTTCCCTTAGCTTGATCTTTAGTTGCGAATTATGAGCTACTAATCCCTTGTGGTAGCCCTAATCTTGAATAAAATAAATTAATAAAGGAACTTCTTGGAAAAAAATATATAAATAAATAAATCTGCTTTTGTCTTGTGTGCTCTTTGTGTTCTTGGGCTATTAGAAGTTACCCCTTTAGAACTTCCTATCATCTATCTCTCCTAAATCCTTGGAGTTCTAGCGAGATGGTGACCACCGTGCCAGGCGAAGTGGCGTGTCAGGTCGAGCAACGAAGCGGATTACCGGGAGGATCCGTCAGCAACCACTGCGCCACCAGTGGAAGGACGGATTGGCGTCAGATGATGGAAAACCAAAACCATCTGATTAACCTCCTAGCTCAATCCCTCGGCGTGCGAGAATGTGCAAGCAACAACTCGGTCGCACCACCACCTCCACCTCTGCGAGATTGACCATGGCGGATTTTATGCGCATGCACCGACATTCTCCGGAAAGACCTGAGCCGATGGATGCCGATGACTGGATCCGTGCTATCGGAAAGAAGTTGGATATTGCACAGTGTACTTATCGTGAGAGAGTCCTGTTTGCCTCTCACCAGCTCACCGGCCCCACATCGGAATGGTGGGATAACTTTACCATCTCCCATGCGATCCGCAGACTATCACTTGGGAGGAGTTTATGCGGGCTTTCCGCCATGCACATATCCCCGGGGATAATGACCTTAAAGAAGAAAGAGTTCCACGCTCTCGAGCAAAACAACCGCCACGGTGGGTGAATACTGCACCGGTTCAACCAACTTGCTTCGCTATGCCCCGGCAGATGTGGCTAGTGATGAAGAAAGGCAAGAAAGGTTCATGGATGGTTTGAGCGATGAGATCTCGATCCAAATGGTCTCCAATGACTACTGACTTCCAGGTTAGTGAATAAAGCTTTTCGCCGGAGGCCAAACATACGGAGATGGAGAACGGCAGCGAAGGAGGGCGCTCGAAGTTTAACTCGGAGGGCAACAAGCCTCGCCTTGCTCGGCCTCAGCCACCCAGCGTGGTAGATTCGATCTTCTACTCGAGCTCCGGCAAGCTGCGCCCGATTCTTCCGGCTTCGCGCAATGCACCCAGCGAGCCGGTTTAATGAAGAACCCAACTCCATCGGCGGCAGTGTGACATGCTACCATTACTGCTGAGATCGGCATTATGCCAACAAATGCGAAGAAGCGAAGTCTGACACCGGCCGAGCCGATGTCGGGAGTACCGACCACCGGCACCCCAAAGCCGGTCAAGTTCACGAAGGGCGTGTGAATCACGTCCAAAGCGAGGAGGCTCGGCGGCACCAGATGTCGATCGCTTGATGCGTTTCTTGTTAATTCGATACCAAAGTTAGTTACTTTGATTAGGAGCTTCTCATTCTTTTGTATCCAATAAGTTTGTGGGCAAAATGGGTTACCTATTTCTCCATTAAATAACCCTATGATAATCCATTCCCGGGCTCGAAATGAGAACTAGTTCTCTATGCCCTAATCTTACCTGGAGATATCCGGAGTTTCTTTCATGGTAGACTTGATAGTTACGCATTCTCAAGGTGCGGATGTAATACTTGGAATGGGTAGCTAGCCAAGAATCAGGGCGGATAGGCGTGCCAATAGGTCTATCACTCTCACCAATGGGGAAGGAGTCACGGTTGAATTCAAGCCCAAGACACTGTCTGGAGGAAGTTCCATCTTGACCGGCTTGAAGGAGTTAAAGCTCGAAGATATACCGATGGTGCAAGAATTCCGGATGTTTTCACGATGATTTACGGCATGCCACCGGACGAGGACATAATGTTCTTAATTGACTTAGTCCTAGGGACGCTCCAATCTCGGCGACCCTACTGAATGTCGGCTAATGAATTGGCGAGATGAAGAAAGCAGTTGAGGAGGCTGCGGAGCAAGGGATATATTCGGCCAAGTTCATCTCCTTGGGGGCACGGTCTTGTTTGTCAGAAGAAAGACAACGGTATGAGGATGTGTGTGGATTATAGATCACTCAATGAGGTGACAATCAAGAACAAGTACCGCTACCTAGGATTGATGATCTGTTTGATGAACTGAAAGAACAAGTGTATTCCGAAGATTGATTTGAGATCTGGCTATCACCAATGAAGATCGGACGGAGGATATTCAAGAGCGCTTTCACCACGGATATGGATTGTCGAGTTCTGATAATGTCTTTCGGTTTGTGACATACTGCTTATTTCATGAATATGATGAACAAAGTGTTCATGGAATTCTTGGATAAGTTTGTGGTTGTTTTCATCGATGACATCCTTGTCTATTCAAAGAATGAAGAAGAACATGAGTACCATCTCAGGTTAATTTTGGGAAAACTCAGAGAGCACCAGCTTTATGCCAAATTCAGCAAGTGCAAATTCTGGCTAAGTCAGGTGGCATTCCTTGGACATATTGTGTCGGCGGGGAGGAATTGCGATGAGATCTGGCCAAAGTCGAGCGGTAATGGGTTGGAAGCAACCCAAGTCATCCTGAGGGTGAGAAGTTTCCTTGGATTGGCCGGGTATTATCGCAGATTCATTGAAGGTTTCTCCAAGATAGCAAAGCCAATGACTCAGCTTCTAAAGAAGGAGAAGAAATTTGAATGGACAGATGATTGTGAGGAAAGTTTCCAAGAGCTGAAGACGAGATTAGTTTCTGCACCTGTGTTGGTCCTACTAGATATACATAAGGATTTTGTGATTTTCTGTGACGCATCCCGTCAAGGACTCGGCTGTGTACTGATGCAAGAGGACAAAGTTGTCGCTATGCATCTCGTCGATTCTTGACCACATGAAGGGAATTATCAACTCACGACCTTGAGTTAGCGGCGATTATATATGCATTGAAGATCTGGCGGCATTATCTCATTGGTAACATTGTGAGGTTTTCACGGATCATAAGAGTCTCAAGTACATCTTTACCCGTCGACCTTAACCTCCGTCAGAGAAGATGGCTGGAGTTAATAAAGGATTATGACCTTGGAATCCATTATCATCCGGGCAAGGCAAATGTGGTTGCAGATGCCACGAGAGAAAAGCGTATTGCAATACCATCTTGGTTGGAAGAATCGGCGAGTTATACGAAGAATTGAAGCATCGAACTTGGAGATTGTTGATCAAGGATGTGTGAGCGCTTTGGAAGTTCAATCAACACTTGAGTCGGATCGAGAAAAGCGGATAGAAGATGAAGACATCAAAGAGATCAAGAAGAATATGAGAAGAGGAAAACCCGAATTCGAAAGATGAGCAAGGAGCAAGTGTGGTTGGAAACCGCATCTGTGTCTGGGATCAACGAGTTTAAAGCAATCGATTACGAGGGAAGCTCATGAGTCGCCTTATTCTATTCATCTGGCGATACCAAGATGTACCGGGATCTAAAGGAAAGATATTGGTGGGTCGGCATGAGGCGAAATTCTTTGAGTTTGTCGCTTGGTTGTGATGTTTGTCGGTGAGTCAAGGCGAACATCGAAGACCCATTGGTTTGTTGCAACCATTACCGATTCAGTGGAAGTGGGAAGAAGTTGGTATGGATTTCATCACGGACTTCCTAGGACCCAATCAGGATGTGATTTCATCTGGTGATAATTGACCGGTTAACAAAAGTAGCTCATTTCCTTCCCATCAAGACCACCTACGGCGACAAAAGTTGGCGAGTTATATATGGCCAAGATCGTGCTGTCTACACGGAGTACCCAAGAAAATCATGTCAAACCGAGGTTCACAGTTCACATCCAGATTTTGGCGATCTGCATGAAGCTTTGGGAACCAGACTCAATTTCAACCTTGCATATCATCCATGAGACGGATGGCGGACGAACGAGTCAACAGATTCTTGAAGACATGCTTGAGCTGTGCCTTAGATTATGGAAAAAGTTGGGACAAGAATTTGCCCTATGTAGAATTCTCGTACAACAATAGCTACCAAGCCAGTCTACAGATGTCTCCATTTGAAGCTTTGTATGGCAGAAAATGCAGAACTCCGCTCCTGTGGGATGAAGTAGGAGAGCATCAACTCTTTGGAGCGGAGTTGATCAAAGAAGCTGAGAGCAAGGTTAAAGCAATAAGGGAACATCTGAAAGTAGCTCAAACCCGACAGAAGAGTTATGCTGATAACCGTCGGCGAGAGTTGACCTTTGCAGAAGGAAATTTTGTCTATCTCCGAGTTACTCCCCTCCGAGGAGTTAGAAGGTTCCGGACCAAGGGATAGCTCGCACCCAGATTTGTGGGACCTTACAAGATTATAGCAAGAAGAGGTGAAGTTGCATATCAGCTTGAGCTACCAGCATCTTTATCCGTTGTCCACAATGTCTTCCATGTTTCATAGCTAAAGAAGTGCCTTCGAGTGCACAAGATCGAGACCCTCTAGAAAGCATTGATCTTCAAGAAGATCTCACATATGTGGAGCAACCGATCAAGATTACGGGCGTTGCGAGCGTGTCACTCGAACAAGATCATCCGTTCATACAAAGTCCGATTGGAGTCACCACCCTAAAGTGAAGCCACTTGGGAGCGAGAAGAAGATCTGAAGGCGAGTATCCCCACCTCCTTGCGGTCAAGTCTGAATCTCTGGTCGAGATTCCCTTAAGGGGTAGGTTTGTAACAGCCCAAAATTTCAAATTTGGTTAAAGTTTGAAACTTATTTGAATTGGTGAATTTTCTGAATTTTAAAAGCTTTTCTTTAAATTATTTAAAGCCAAAACAAATTCAAATTCAAAATCTATTATCAACTTTAAGTTGGAATTATTTTATTTAGGTCGAGAATGATGCGAAACTTCTATGAATTTTTCTATAATTTTTGGAATTCAATTGCTATTTTCTAAAACCTAAGCGAATTAATCCGATTATTTAAAATCACCAAATCAATTTAATTTCCTAAAATCGTTTGGTAAAAACAATTCCACCCAACCCTATTCACTCCCTCATGGCCCATCTTGGCCCGCCAAATTGATCCACCCACTCGCCACTTGTCTCTCCCCGCCCGATCCCAATCGGACGGCACCCAACCAACCACCCACTCTCTCGCGCCGTCGGATCAAGATCCGACGGCCCGCGTCATCTTCTCCCGCCTTCTTCTTCCTCGCGACCAAGTCACGCCGCCATTCACGCCCATGGAGCTCGATTCGTCGCCATCTCCGCCCTCTTCTCTCGTGGACACACGCACCGTCCTGGCCACTCTAACCGCCCCACTCCGCACGGTCGCCCCCATCTTCTCCCCCTTCTCGCGCACGCGGGCACCCAAGCCGTAACCGCCGCCGTCACGTCCCGCACACGATCTCCTCCCCTCGCCCTCCCCGGCCCCTATAAAAGGGAGCGCCGGGTGCGCCTCCTCCTCCTCACCCCGTCTCCACCACTCACTCCTCCTCCCGTGCTCCCTCTTCGCCGGAATTTGTGTTCTTCGCCGCCGGCCACCGAAGGTTTGGAGCTTCGATTGCGCCGCCGCCGTAGCCGCCGCGTCCTCGCCATCACCACCATCGGCTTCACCGTAGCCTCGCGATCCCGGTGCGCACCTCGCCCTCGCCGGGGCCTCGCCGGAGCTCGTCGCCGTCGCCAACCCGAAGCTCGTCGCCGCCTCTTCCTCGCCGCCGGCCGCCTCCGTCCACGACTCGTCGAGTGGGTGAGCGCATTAACATCCCCGCGATCTCCTCTTTCTCTTGCCGCCTCATGGGACTCCGGCCGGCTGCCGTTTCTTGGTGACCATGGGGTCCGTCTGCGTCGCCGTCGCCGCTTGTCCATGTTAGCGCCACCTCGCACCGCCTTGGCGCCCGTCGCCCATTTCATTGACGTGGCGCACGGGTGGCGCAAGCCTCACCATGTCACCACCACCCCACTGAGCCCAAAATTCCGTGGGCCTGGTCCATGTGGACCGTGTGTATGACACATGGTCCCACTTGTCAGAATTAGTTTAAATTCCGAATAAACTTAGGGCTGATGTCAGCATTGCGCAATAAACTAGATTTCCTTTAGAAAAATAATTCAGAAAATGGATTAAATTGCAGATTTAGGCTTTAAATTTATAAAATTCATATCTTTTGATTCTTAACTCCAAATTAGGTGATTCCAATTTCTAAAATCTTATAAAATTAATATCTAGCTAAATAAAATATAAATATTTGATTTGGAGTAGGTTTAAACTGTCTGTTTGAATTTAAAATAAATTAAACTACAAATTTAGGATTAAAATTGTAAAATTCATATCTTTTGAACCTAATTCCAAATTGAATGATTCAAATTGCTGGAATCCTAGAAAATTATTATCTAGCCATATAAAATAAAAAAATTTCATTTGGATTCAGTTTAATTTGTCTTGTTGAATTTATTTGAATTTCGATTGATTTGTCGAATTTTCACGTTTAGACTACTGACGATTAAGAAATTTGATTCTTCCGAAGATTTAGAATTTCAAGACTTCAGTGAAGGAAAGTTACACTTTGACCATGTTTGCACCTACTATTTTAAAGTTATTTAATTCAATTTTTAAATTTATTATTGCATGCATATTTTTAGTCAATTATTTTAATACCATGTTTAAATGCTTAGTTATTCCAATTGTTATTGTATGGCCAATTTTGAATATTGAAATATCATCCCTTTGTCACCATAGATAAATTGTTTGGAAATGCTTAGCAAATGCTTAGACCATGATTTTGATTTTGGGAGGATTTAGCCAAACCATTACAAATTGTTTGAAATTAAATCTATGGTATTGTTTTACCATAGAGAGTTTGTAAAGATGGTTTCACTAAAATAAAATTAAAATGGTTTGGACTTGGGCGAAACGGATGAATGGTGGGTGCGAGTTTATGCGGGTTTAATCTGGTTAGGATTAAAGCCGTGGTTTGTTTTGAAAGACGCCCAAGTCAATTAAGGACCGGCCTTTGGCGTTTCTTTGCTATGCCTTACCGTACCACCACCGTCTGTATGGGCAGGACACGGCTTATTAATTTGGGATACCTCGTAGATATTCGTGCCATTTTGTATGAGTGGGTGTCGGTTAGACTATAGTCCCACTGGCGCAAGAGGGGCCACGAACTGCGGATGGTTAGTCAAAGGCGAAACCTTAGCGGGCATGAGTACTTTGAGGTAGATCATTATAACGACCTTGTGATAATTGCTTTGTCTGCGCCTTAGGAAGCGTGGGTTGGCCGACTCAAAAAGCAAATTATCTCGTGTGGGTAAAGCTGTACAAACTCTGCGAGTAGAAAACTATTGAATAGCCGTGCATGGTCATGGACATGCTAGCAAAGCCACTTTGAGTTAGACTTGTTTTGGTTTTAAAATGATTTCAACAGATGTTTTCAGGGATGGTTAGTCTGTGGGAAAATTAGGCGGTTAGCCATTGTGATTGGAGGATATCCATCACCTTTGTTGGAGGTTATCCACATTATACAATTGTCTTTTAAAATTATGATTTTAGATATTGTATGAAAATGGCCTTGCAATCTACTATGATTATTTAATCTAAAACTGCTGCTTTATGCAAAATAACCCTGCCAATGTCCTTTGTCTACTTTATGCATGCATTACAATTCAATATTGGGTGTAACTTGCGAGCACGGTAGTTGTGCTCATGCTTGCTTTATGCAACAAAATTTCGGAGAAGACTACTATCGGGGCGGTGAGGACACCGCGCCTAGGCTCGCCCAGACGATTACTGTGGCGGATCGTTTTGGCCTACTACTACTGTTCTTACTTCCGCTGTGTTATTTACTCTTTTATTTGGCTTCATGCCCAAATGTATCGGACTCTGATTTACTATTAATGCAATGCGAGATTTGGTTATGTTATCATTTTTGTAACTGTGTACACCGGAAATCCTGGACTGGTGTATGAACACAGAGGGTTCGGGATCTTTCGTTCCTGGGTCCGACATTCACCGTCTTCTTGGCACACGAACAGAGATGGTTGGTCGAACCGCCACCTATGGCCGGTCTAACCGCCCCCTTGGTTAGTCAGATCGTCCGACACTTAAGGAAAATTTCCAAGTCGCTCAAACCACACTCTCTCTGAAATTTTCAAACCCTATCTAGTTTTTCCTCGAAACTCCATTTTCAATAAGACCAAGTGTAAACGCATCCTCTCACCTTCCTACACACGTGATTTTTTTTTGCCGATTTCCAAAATTCACAAATTGAATTTTCAGCCAGTCAGACCACCGTATGTGGCCGGTCTGACCGCCACCCATGGCTAGTCAGACCGCCATCATAGCCTGTCTGGCCTCCTGAGCTTGACACAGTCTGAATTTTCTCAAAAACGAGGGTTTCTCTAAACGCATCGACGCTATTGCCAATTGTTCAACACACTAAGATTATAATCATATCCCCTAATCTCCACAGATTTAAAATCGACTTGCAATTTTGAATTACGAGACTGGTTGACTGATACGGCTAAAAGAATAAGCACCTCAGCACAAAGTCACGTGGTATTATATCATCATTTTATTCGTCTTAAGATTATATTCGGACACTTGCCAGGATTTCATGTTGCTTCTTGTTTGGTCCAGAAAATGTTCCTTCTTAACTAAGTACTTTCCTTCACTGCTAACTCCGTATTTTCTGTCGTGGCTAAGTTTATCGGTCTGTCATACGCAATTGATTGTTTAATACAGATTGCAGGACTTACTAACCCTCTCTTTTTGACGTTTCACCTTTTCTCCACCCAAAGTCCAAGACATCGCTACCCATCCTCTTCCACTACGTTGTCAGTTGTCACCATTTTCCTCTGTGTCCCCCTCCAAAATCTCTCTATACAGGATGCTTGCTCACCATTCATGAAATCCAGTCACCGTCAGGCGAGCACATTCACTTGCTGCTCAATTTACATGTGATCCCAAAGCTCCTTCCTGTTAATTCAACTCAGCAGGTCAGTCTTTCCCGTACACTACAATGACAGCAATTGATCACTGATCTGGAATCCACTGATCTCTCGATTCATTCTCTCAGGCACGCTGATGCATATTACTTTTCCCCGAGCAGTGAGGATGTCGTACAAAATTTAGAGACCAAATGCTGTTGGATACTTAATTAATTCATTTTCTTGACAAGTGGATAATTCCATGAACCGACCATGTGTGAACTGAAGTAGCCGACGTGCATAAGCTTTGAATGCATGCTTACTGATGGCGCTTGAAGTTTCTAGCAAAACATGAGCTGGAGTCTAAACCGGAAAGGAAACCAAAAGAATATTGATTAATTAGTTAGTGCTGAGCTGTACAAGCATGCATCAAATATTTCTTTTCTTAGTCGGTACCAATGTAAGTCGGTTTGTATGGCTAATTAGTTATATAAAGACCAGTATTGTAACATTAGTCGATGGCATGTAAGCTTGACAACTTCAAATGCATTTTATGTTTGCTAAGAGAAGAATGAGAAAATAGTGTCCAAAAACTCCGCTCTTCCATTCTTTTCTTCTCTATTCTTGCTTCCTTTGAGTGTCCAAATCTCAACAACTTGTATCAGAGCCCCAGGCTCGAGTCGGGTGTAGCGGAGTAGTGCAGCGTGTTCGTGTTATTTGTCGGAGCCGAGGTTATGGCTTCGAATTTGGGCATCGGAATGGCGCAGTCGATGATTCCTGTATCCTCAGGAGAGAATTACGATATGTGGAACATCAAGATACGGACACTGCTACTATCGCAAGGATTGTGGGATATTGTGGAGAATGGCTACAAAAAGTATGCTGCTGAAGATGTTCTTACACCGGAGTAGAAGAAAACTCTGGCAGGGAACCAGATGATGGACGCCAAGGCCTTGTTTCTGATTCAACAAGGTGTTGTGGAAAGTTTGTTTCTGCATATTATCGGCGCCAAGAAGTCAAAGGAAGCTTGGGACAAGCTAAAGGAGGAGTTTCAAGGTTCCGCAAAAGTTTTAGCCGTAAAGCTACAAATTTTGTGAAGGTAGTTTAAAAAACTTACAGCCACTTCACTTGCTGCTCAATTTACTGTTGGAACTCAATTCTAGCGGGAGGCAAAAAAACAGAGCAAGAGCTGTAGTTTTCAACTCAACTGAACTACGTTGATCATATCACATTATTCCAAGCTTACAAAAGATGGGTACATGTCCTTTTAAAGGACTTACAAACCAACATCACTAACCGACTCATCTAAAACAGATTTATGCAGACGAATATTGTCTATTATTTACAACTCATCTATGGCTAAGTACTAGTGTGCACTGGCTCTTCACCTAACTAGTCAATTTGGCTTGACATTTTTCTCAATAAAACTTCCAATAGAAGCTAGCAGCTCACATCCTTGCCGACATGCATCTCTAGATTATTTCTCCAGCGTGCATGCACTTCACACTAGTCAAATACAATGTGGCTTTGTCATCTCAAGAGAATAATCTAATATCCAACATTTACATGTGATCCCAACGCTCCTTCCTGTTAATTCAACTCAGCAGGTCTGGTCAGTCTTTCCCGTACACTCACACTAGTCAAATACAATATGGCTTTGTCATCTCAAGAGAATAAACTAATATCCAACATTTACATGTGATCCCAACGCTCCTTCCTGTTAATTCAACTACTCAGCAGGTCTGGTCAGTCTTTCCCGTACACTACAATGACAGCAATTGATCACTGATCTCTCTATTCATTCTCTCAGGCACGCTAATGCATATTACTTTTCCCCGAGCAGTGAGGATGTCGTACAAAATTTAGAGACCCAATGGCAGAGATGGTCAGTTCTGCGGTTGTTCATGAGGCAGTTAACAAAATCGTATCTGGTATGCTCGACAGGTATAAGGGAAAATCAACTGCGGAGGAGCACATGGAGAGGCTGGAAATGGCACACATCAAGTTGGAGGCTGCACTTGAGACATCTGCTAAGTGGCATATCACTGATGCGCCGTTGCTACGTTGGCAGAAGAAGCTGAAGCGTGCTGCTCACGAGTGTGATGACACACTGCGCAAATGCAGGCAGCGTGTCCAGGAAGAAGAAGAGATGAAGCAAGAGGTAAGGAATTCCTCCTTTCCTAAAAGAATTGCCCATGCCGCCAAGTCATTGATCCCCTCCGTCTTTTACCACAACATCAATGAGTCCAGTAGATCTGCTGTTCGAAGATTTGAGTGGTTTGCATATGGTGCTAACGAGTTTCTGAGATTCGTGAAGCATGGAGGGACACCACGCCATTGCATGTTCCCCGCTCCTCTTATCAGACACCTTCTTGCAGGCGAAACACTAGAGTATAAATCAGTACGGGGAAACAAATACCATTTGTTTTTTATACGGCCCTTCAGTATTGCAGAGCGCAGAATAGAGGCTAGGTTGATCTTTGATTACAAAGATGGTAGTGCACCGGAGGATAATTTTTTCCTTAGTATGATGCTACAGCTTTCAGAGAGTATGGACATAGTTGGTATTGTAATTCAGTGCTTGCAGTTGTTTGCCCTTATTTCAAGTCTACTGCTGAAACTGTTAGGAAAGAACTTACTCAACTACCTATGCGAGACTTCTCCTGGGCGCCATATGCTGATTCATGCCATAAAGAACATTGGGACAACATTCACAGCATGTGTACTCAATGGTTTCGCCCAAATCCACTATGTTGCAAGAAGCATGGTCAGCACAAGATTTGTGATGATAGCAACATAGACACGTCAGAATTACCGGGTGTTTCTCTAGAACCAGTTATTAAAGTGAATTTGCAGTGCCAAGTCTCACTGCCTGGGTTCAACAGAGAGGTGACAACTGCTGAAGGCAAACTTTCTGTTAAAGATTTTCCACATCTGAAAGTTCACCTCGTCTTTATGCCCCATGGCTCTTCAGAAGACCTGCTGCCAGCAGTCGAGAGTTCTCTGATAGAGATAATTAATGGTGGGGAGCAACATTGCTTACATACAAACATTACCTTGGAACAACTGGAAGAGATCATGCTGCCAAAGGTGATAGATTGCTTTTGCCAGCATACGAAAGCGACAGTGTATCAGATGCATTTGAAGTCTAGACATGGTACTGTATACCTTCAGGTTGAGAAGGCAGCCATGAAGATGCCGAGCACAAGGAGAACCATTCGGGGAGATAGGAAAGGAAAGCTGCTGCAACAACAGGACCAGGAGCCGGAGATTCCGACACATGTGCTCTCTGAGCTCTTCAACTTATGTATTACACATGCGCCTGTTCGGCTGCAGGGCTCGATCGTGGACTGGATTCAGAAAGAAAAGGAAACACAGTTAGCACCACCATCACTACGCCTGAAATTCTAAATCACGTATAGCGATGACTGGGAAACAGGAAGAAATAGACAGCCAAAACATAAAAAGCATATATATATATTCTCAGAGCTCGAATTTGGGCCGAATGCTCCAACTATAGACTCAGGAGCAAAGCTACAGCATGAAGTTTGTAGCGTTACATATCAACAATTTGTGTTTTGTTAGCTCTTTGATGTGTAGTTATTTTTATGTAAATTTCAATGTGCAATTATGTACCATGAGCTATTAAAATTGAAAAGAAAATTCACAAAATCCCACCCCCATTGTCTGTTAATCCATTTACTTATCATTTATCATTACTTACATCCATTGCACTTTATTTGACCGGAAATCCTCAATTTGCTATCCTCTGTTAGTTTTGAGCTTTATTTGTTAGGATGATTTTTTTATTTTTTATTTTGCGAGGTGTTAGGGTGATTTCAAAAAGAAGAAAACGCAACTAGTACAGCTAATGCTATTGTGGCTTACACTAAAACAGCCTATAGGACACACATCACAAGTACTGATGAGTGATATCACGCCAAGCCAATGCTACACGCAGAAAGCAACAACTATAAAGCATCAAGATTCAAGCAGACAGGCATTGAAAATTATTTTTAAAAATACCTATGTTTTAGTTGGTCCAGTTGACTAATCTCCAGGAGTGTGTATGGTTCATTTGATGGACTCTTCCACAGGTGAATACTTGCTTAGTTCCAGATATGATATATGTACTGTCGGACCCGTATTTAGCTAATCCAGAATTCTATGTGAATCCACTGCACTGTTTCCTGGATCAGTAGATAGTGCTCACAGATATATCACTGAATCATTTCATACAGGACGTAAACCGTACCATACATTAATTTACAAAACATCAAAGTTCGCATAGACGCATCGGGTCAATTTTACAATAAGGCCGATCAGGCCAAATGGATACATTATATAAAAGCCAAGTGGTAGCGGAAGCAAAGGGAAAGGCACATGTCGCCACAGCACACGACTAGGGTAACTTTGTGTGGCCGATATTACCCAAAGACTTGGATAATATTGGTGCGCACAAGTACCGACTTAGCCGGCTAGACTAGGGTGAGACCTAGACTACTAGAGACTAATCTAATCTCCAATGTCTTCTTGGCCATCAGTTCTGGAACATCGTAGTATGCATAGTGCTCTTGGTCCACGGGCTCGAGGGGTTTGAGGAGCGAGTGAGCACAAGCAGCAAGGCCCCATGAGCCAACACACGAAATGCAATAGATATACATGCAAGGTTTAACAAGGATTGCTCAGATTCTTTTATTTGCTAAAAACAACATTTTTAATTACCATAATTATAAATTCATATGACTTAGCAATTTAACCAAATCATATTTTATTAAAGAGAGTAAAAGTGTACAATATTTATAACGATGCAAAGTTACATCCACCTTATTCATAACACCGGGTATATCCATCTAGGAATAATCCAAAATCGGGTTACATCCACGACAAGTTTTTATCCCACCTATAAAGGTTTATAAAATAGAAACTAACTTGAGTAAGTTCTCATGCTTGCCCTTGACCGTGGGCATGGTACATTGAAGAATTTATACTCTGTAGAGACTGTACACTTTACCCACAAGAGATAATTAGCTTATTGTGTTTCACATATTTCCTTAGACATGTGAATCAAGGAGATCATCACAAGGCCTTTACAATGCATCCTCCTGTGTAAGTTACACCTGCTAAGGTTTCATCTGAGGGTGCTTACGTCTACCACACCTAGACCCCCTCTTGCGTCACACGACGGCTTACACCAACGACACGACCCATGTCCACAACGGCTTAAAACCAGCGACACGACTCGTGGGTCACTCCAATGGAGCAACTCGCACTGGTGGATACAAAGTATTTAGCCAGGTCGACACCATTATAGACTTTTGGTTGCATTGCTTTACATTGGGGGTCATCACAGATTAAGTCATTAAAGTTATCTAGGCGGTGCATACCACATACCACCATTTTCTCATGCTACATCGGCACCAACCATCATACCATCCGCCCAGATGTGGTAACAGCAAGTTGTTAGGGTTTTGAGAAACATAAAACTAGGTTATCTCAAATATACCAGTCATTTCCCTTCAATGACTGCCCAAAACAAGTTTTATGATTAAAAGATGATGATTAGGGCAATTAATGCCCTGATACTAAAGTAAGACTAGCATGACGCTTAAGTACGACCTATAGCTAGTAAAGTTACCATAATTATCTAGGGTGACAATGATCATGTGATTCAAATGTCAAGGAATGGTACAATAATACTAAAGTATCAAGTTGGCATGTAATTACCGTAAGGAATTAAGCATGCAATTTGATAATTTAAATAAATATAGATTTGCACAATTGTATGTCCCATATGATCAAAATGTTTACTTGCCTGGTTCAAAAGAAGGTGGGTCTTAGAAGTCTTGCGCTTGCTCGAACTGGGACTCTTCTGCGTCCTCGAACTCTACTTAGACGATCGCACCAGAAACGAACATAAAAACAAGCAAAGCAAAATAATACCAAAGAAAAATCAAATGAACTCCAAGTTGAACAAAACCATAGCCAATAGATAGCTCTTGAATTTATATGAATTTAGGAGAAAGAATCGATTGATTTGGAGTTCGTACGGAAGAGAACGAACACTCGGAAGATTTGTCAGAAAGAAAAATTGCTGAAAATTGCAAAGGAGAGGAATATTCCTAGAATATTCCATTTTGATTTTTCACATGCAAAGCCATTTTGTGTATGACATCTATGGCCCACTTGCAAGTAAGAGAGAAAAGAATGCAAGAAATGACTTAGTACATAACATATGGGCCTCTTTGTCATAGACACAATGAACAGACAACAGAGAACTAAACTACACAGAGCAGAAATAGAGGAATCCATGGCGCCGGCGAGGCAGGCGGCGGGCCGGCCGGCCAACAACAAAAATAGGACTCCACAGGGATGGTGATGCCACAGTGGCGTGGCGGTGCGAAGACCCGAGGCGGTGGCGACACACGGGCACGCGGTGGAAACGGTGGTGCGGTGGCACCCTAGGGAAAATGGAGAGAGCATGGGCGGCGCCGGGGTAGGAAGGTGCAGCAACACTTGGGAGGTGGAAGGCAGGTCCGGAGGCGGCGTGGCGATGACCGTGGCGCAAAAAGGAGAACCATGGTGGCGGCACTCCACAGCGATGGAGGAACCAAATTGAGGGTAGGGATAGGTATATGATGATTGGGAATGTGTGGTGACACGGTTCAATCGACAAAAGACTCACCGGAGAAGGAGATCGATCGCCGGAGGCAATTTTGGCCTAGAAGAGGGAAACGGCAAAATTCTGACGACACACTACGAAAAGATGAAATTGATTGAGGGGAAATGATCACCATGCTCAGGAACATGACGTGATGTGGTTAGGACATTAAGAAACTTAGCGGATTTTCGGGAACACAAATTGGGTGAAAAGGCCAATGTTCGGGAAAACAGGAAATTCTTCGTCGTCGGAGCTCGGTTGGCAGTGAGACTTTGAGGGAAGCAAGGCAAGGGCTGGGGCTTTTATAGCCATGGGGAAGGAGGAACCATTGGGGGCCTTGATGGCCTTGAGGTCCCGAGGGCAGCGGCACACACAATGAGCGGCGGGCTGAATATGTGGGAGAGAAGAAAACCAGGGAAACCGGTGCAGTGCAGACCTTGAGGTGTAAGGACCCGGATTAACACTCCCAAATCCTTTGTGTATTCTTGAACTAGTCCTATGATCGGTGGCTAGCTCACACAAGAAACAAATATGGTAACATCCATAACCGCAAAGCTTTATTAACAAATAATAGAGTTGATTACCAGAAAGGCTTACAAGCCCACAAATAAGAACACGGTGGAAGACGAAGAAGGTGTAGTAGAGCCCAGCTAATCTACCGTAGGAAATCGACTAGGGTAGCGGCCTAGTCGTAGAGATCTTCGGCAGTTACAAAGTCATTCTCCTCTAAACAACATTTTATTAAGCAAGAGTGAGCACAAACAACTGTGCCCCGCAAGTTACACCCAATAACAGAATTATAATACATGCAGAGATATATCAAAGGAAGGCTTATATGGTTGTTTTGCATAAGGCAATGTTTTCATTAAATACTTGTACTAAGTTCCAAAGCAGATGTTATATAACTAAAATTTATTTTCTAAATCTCAAGTTTTATAGTGAGATAACATTCATCAACAAGTGGTGAAGGATACCCTCCTATCACATGGCTACCTACCGAATTTCTCATTTGGATAAACCATCCAAAACCATTTGATAAAGCATTTTTTAAATCAAAGACCAAAGTCTAACTTTGAGTGGCTTTGCTAGCATGTCATGACCATGGACACGGCTATTGAATAGTTTTACACTCTGCAGAGGTTATGCGGCTTTACCCACATGACACGACTTCTCTAGTTTGTTTGGCATCCGTCGATACCACTGCTCACTACCTTAGGTAAGCGGTCTAGAAACGCACGTCAAGGCCTTTACAAAGCGCCATCCCACAGTAGTCCCGCCTCGCTAAGGTTTCGCTTCCTTTGGATAGAAACCCGGATTGAGCTCCTGTTGCACCATGTAGGAATACATAAAAGTAGGTCTTAAAAGACACCGACGCAACCGGTGGCTTACGACCACGGTGAAATATTGTAAATTAGTTAGCGAGTCCCGCCCATTGAACATGTGGTAGTTTGATAGGGCTTGGCAAGATGCGCCCGAAGACCGGTCCTTAATTGACTTGGGTGGCTTTCAATAAAACCCTGAGCCTCAATCATAGAAATGAATTGATCCCGTGCATGAACATGCACCCATCCAAACATCAATTTCGTCCAAGTCCTAACCAGTTTTTATTTTGTTTAACAAGTCGAATCATTTTATAAATTTCTATGGTAAAGACAATACCATAGAATTATTTTCAAATCATAGTTCAACATTTGGCTAAAGTTCTCCAAATCAAGATTTTTGGTCTAAGCTTTGACTAAGCATACTGTTTTTCAACATGTTCTAGTCGTACTAGTGTATCGACCAGATTTTTCCACTAAGGTGACAAAGGAATGACAACTTCAATTTTCAACATTGGTTGTACAACGGTAACAGAATTAACTAGTAATTTAAAACAGGAATTTAAATTACTTGAATATAAATAAGCATGCAAAAATAGTTTAAAACATAATTTAGATAATTTTAAATACTGGGCTCAAATATGATTAAAGGATGTAACTTGCCTTGCTCAATTAGTTGTTGTTCAGAAACGACGTCGAATCACAGTTCTCCAAGTCGTCGAAATATACATGTGAAAATAGGACAAATTCAAATAAAATCCAAATAAAATTCAAATGGACTCCAAATTGAGTACTTCTAGTATAGATAGCTAGATCTTGCTTTAGGATGAATTTAGAAATTTGAGTCACTCGAATCGGAGCTCGAATGAAGGAGAACGGGCTCTCGGAAGTTTTGAAATCACATGGTCAAAAGGAGGTTTAGACTACCTGATCGGAAGGAGGTTCGACTGCATGACGTGATCGGAAGGAGGTTTGACTGCACGATGTGGTCGAAAGGAGGTTTGACTGCACGACGTGATCAAAAGCGGTTCAACTGGTTGGAAAGAGCATGACTACCTGGTCAAAAGAGGTTCGATTGGTCGGAACGAGGATGAGGGAGAACAAAGCACGGGGCGCACTAAGACCAAGAGAGAAGCTAGAGGAGGTCGGTGACGGCGACGGTGGTAGGGAAGCTCGCGTCGAAGCGAAGAAGGACGACGATGAAGGGGTCGGCCGATCAAGAAGAAAAAAGAAATCTGACGGCTCTGTGAAACAAAACTGAAATCTAGTGGGGATTGCTTCAAGGAGCTCTAGAGCACGAATTGATGTGGGTAGAAGAGGAAGGGCTGCCTTGGCCGCCACATGGGCACCGACGTGGCGGGCGGGCGAGTGGCACCAGCGTGGCGTGGAGGTGGCGGCGAGGAGGTGCACACCGGGTAGGCCACGATTTTGTGAAGCCAACGGCAAAGACCATGTCGGTGGAGAAGCTTGACTACGGTTCTAGAGGCGGTGGCGCGAGCTCTGGCCGGCGGCGGCAAAACTTGAAGCGTGACGAAACGAGGATGAGAGAGAAAGAGGGAGGGTTGAAGGGAAAACAAGAGGGGAGCGAGGGGGGTCTGGGGGTGCTATTTATAGCAGCCGAGGAGGAGTGTAATGTCCTGTTTTTTCCAAAGTTTTGAAAAGATTTCAAAATAAAAATAACCATTTGGTTTTGTTGAGTTGCTCAAGCTTAACTTGAAGATTTTGGAAATTTGGAGGTTTAACTTGAACTAATCAAACTCCAATTAATCCTTTTGGTCGATCTGGAGTTATTGTTGTTATTTGGCTTTTAGTCCCTCTTCTTTATTTGCCCCCATGTCCTCCGGGCTAGCTTCTCCTCCTTTAGGCCCCCCTCTCTCCTCTTTGGCTGAGATCTCCCTTTTGCTTGGACATTCCCCTGATGTCCAGACCGCCCTTCGTTTGGACCTCTTTGTAGGTTCAAACCACCCTTGATCTCTCTGGACCTTTCTTTGTGTCTTTTGTTTGGACTTCCTTTAGTCTAGACCTCCTCTTTGTTGGTTTGAATCTCTTTGGGGTTTAGACTTTCTTCTCTGGTTGAACTTACCTTTGGTTTTGACCTCCCCTTTTGGGTCACAACCACCCCCGAGATGTTCTAAAGCTCGGGCTTGTGTTTCAAATGTTCTTGATCTCTGAAATCCTTATTTGGGTTGAATTCCCTTCTAGATCTCTCTCTTGTTTATTCTTCTTTTCACCCTCAGTTCATCTGAACCCCTTCGGGTTCATTGGACCTCCCTGTGTCCAATCGGACCTCCCAGTGTTCAGTTGGACCTCCTCATGTCCATTTGAACCTCTTGGGTTCATTTGGATCTCTTTGAGCTCAATTGAACCTCCTCGGGTTCATTTGAGGCCCTCTCGTGCTCATGTGAACATCCCTTGGTTCATTTGAACCTTCTCGGGTTGAAATGGACCTTCTCGGCGTTCATTTGGACCTCTCGCTTGCTCCAGATTCTATCACGGGTTGTCTACCCCTCTATCGCGGTTGTACCGCTTCTATCGTGGTTGTACCGATCCTTTATCACGTGTGAATCATCCAATCTGTGTCGGACAGCTTGGTCTTGTTGGTATATTCGGCTAGTCTGAACGTCCCATCCTTTCTGTACCGTCCGATCTATGTCGGATGGCTTGATCACGTTGCAACCTTCGCTCGGTCCGAACGGCCCAATCGTTTGGCTCCGTTCGATCGAGATCTGATGGCTCCAGCCTTTCCCGTGCTTTTCCTCGCTATCGCTCACCTCCCCTTGTGGACCTGACCGTCACGACCTCCCTTTGTGGATCTGACCGTCAGGACCTCCTCTTGTGAGATCCTAACCGTCCAGGACCTCCCCTTTGTAGCTCTTGGCTGCCCAGGACCTCCCCTTGTAGACCTTGCGGTCAGGACCTGCCCTTTGGTTCAGACCTCCTTTGGACCTCCTCCTTGGATCACCTCCATTGGATCCTTTTCCTTTTGAATCTCCTCCGTCAGGACCTCCTTTTCCTCTGGACCTCCTTTTGGGTCTAGACCTTCCCTTAGTCCTTTGCGCGTGTAACGTCCCGTTTGTCCAGAGTTCTTGAAGTTTTCAAAATAAAACGAACCATTTGGTTTTGTTGAGAGTTCAAAGCTTAACTTGAGATTTTAAAAGAGCTTTAATTGACTAAGCCAAACTTCAACTAAATCAGTTCGGTTTCTTTTGGAGTTTGTTAGAGTTTTCCTTCCTCCCTCTTTTTGCTCTGTGTGCCTCCAAGCTTGGCTTCTCCTTTCCAGGACCTCTTTTGTGTGTGTCTCTCTCTCGGCCCAAACCTCTTTTGAGTCAGGACCTACCCTTGCTCGAACCCCTTTTGTTGGTCCAAGACCTCCCTTTTGGGTTTAGACCAGCTCGGGTTTGTGTTTCAAACCTCTTTGAATCTCGGGACCTTTCATTGTATCCTTTGTTTGGATTTCCTTTAGTCCAGACCTCTTCTTTGTTGGTTTGAATCTCTTATGTTTGGACCTCCCCTTTGGTCTAAAATTTCACCTCTGTCTAGATCTCCTTTAATCTAGACCTCTTTCTCTGTTTTGGACCTCCCCGTGGACCTCTCAACATTCATTTGAACTCCCTGAGTCCATTTGAGCGTCCCAGAGTCCCTTTGGACCTCCCCGTGCCCATATGAACCTCCCTGTGTCCATATGGAGCTCCTTTTGATCTCCCCGCGTCCAATTGGATTTCCTTGGTGTTCAGTTGGACCTCCTTCCGTCCATTCGAACCCCTTTTGGGTTCATTTGGATCTCTTTGTGCTCTTTTGAACCTCCTCGAGTTCAAATGGATCTTTCCAGAGTTCCTTCAAACCTCCCCCTTGTTAGATCTGGCCGTTAGGACCTCCCCTTTGGAGATCTTAACTGCTCAGACCTCCCCCTTGTTAGATCGGACCGTTAGGACCTCCCTTTGGAGATTTTAACTGCTCAGACCTCCCCTTTGTTAGATCTGACCGTTAGGACCTCCCCTTTGGAGATCTTAACCGCTCAGACCTCCCCCTTGTTAGATCTGGCCGTTAGGACCTCCCCTTTGGAGATCTTAACCGCTCAAACCTCCCCTTTGGATATCTTAACCGCTCAGACCTCCCCTTTGGAGATCTTAACCAGCTTTCCCCGCGCATCCTTGCTTCCGCGAACCTCCCTTTTCTCTCAACCTTGACTGGTGGGATCTCCTTTGAGAGATCTGATGGTCAGGACCTCCCCCTTGCGGATCTGACCGTTGGGGCCTCCCTTGAGGGATCTTGACCTTCGGACCTCCTGTAAGCAGGTATTTTGGACCTCCTGTCCCTAGGACCTCCCTGTTGCTATGTCTTTTGGACCTCCTATCCATAGGACCTCCTCGTTGCTGTGTCTTTTGGACCTCATGTCCATAGGACCTCCCCGTTGCTATGTCTTTTGAACCTCCTGTCCATAGGACCTCCCCGTTGCTGTGTCTTTTGGACCTTCTGTCCATAGGACCTCCCTATTGCTGTGTCTTTTGGACCTCCTGTCCATAGGACCTCCCCATTGATGTGTCTTTTGGACCTCCTGTCCATAGGACCTCCCCGTGGTTGTGTCTTTTGGACCTCCTGTCCACAAGACCTCCCTGTTGCTGTGTCTTTTGGACCTCCTGTCCATAGGACCTCCCCATTGTTCTGTCTTTTAAGACCTCCTTCGAACCTCCCTCTCTGGACTCCCTGTTGTTCAGACCTCCCTGCCCGCAGGATCTCTTTGCTCTTAGGGTCTCCTCGAATGCCTTCACCCTTTGTAGTCTGGACCTCCTTTGATGTCCAGAACCCTTTTGAGGTTTAGACCTCCTTCGAGGTCTAGATCCCTGTGTGTTTGGACCTCCTTTAAGTCCAGACCTTTCCTTTGTGTTTAGACCTCCTTGCAAGTCTAGACCTCTCCCTTGTGTTTAGACCTCCTTGCAGGTCTAGACCTCCCCTTTGGGTTCAGGACCTCCTCTTTGGATCTCCTCGCAGGACCTCCTCTCAGGACCTCCTCATAGGACCTCCTCTCTGGACCTCCTCCTTGGGTCTCCCCTTCAGACCACCCCTCCTTTGACTAGTCTGTTCACCTCTTGACTGGCCCCTCTTGTCATTCTAGTTCCCTTTCTCTTTTCCTTCGCCTCAGAAGTCTCTTGCGCATTCAATGGTTGTTGTATCACATTAAATGTGGTCCCATCTGAGGTACTTTGTTTATCTTTTTCAGGGCATGCTCTGTCTTATCATTGTACTAACCTCCCCGATCGTTGACACGTGTGCCCAAGCCTCTCTGTGTCTCTCCGCCACCTTTGGCTTTAAGTAGCCCGTGGGTGCCTCCCTTCACCACTTTTTTCCTCATTCCTAACTTCTTTGCTCTCACCCAAGCCTTCTCTGTGCGTGAGACTTCTTGCAGGGAGCTCTTCGTGGCTGTTCTAGCACCTCCTCTTCATCTAGAAGTTCACCCTCCTTGGGGTTGGACCTCCCTTCGTTGGACCTCCCTCTTTGAGGACCTCCTTTTCCTTCGGTTTTTGGCTGAGTTCCTTTCGGTTTCTTTTTGGAGTTGCTTTATTTATTTGTTTCTTTTCTTTGCAATCGTGTAGTTTCCATTGGTGCTGAGGAGCTCGAAGATCCAGCAGCCCTTGTTGAAGCTCAGCAGCTTGCCACCGAAGGCAAGTCGTGGTCCTTGATCATTTTGAACCTATCTTTACAAAAGTACCTTGTTTTATTATAAACCTGCATGGCTATTTGTATAAAAGCTGGTTTGGGCTTAGTTACTTACCTACTTGTGTTAAATGCCTCCTTGAGTACTTGTGTTGAACATGTTGACATGATCTCCCTTGGACACTTTAGGATAGGTACTGTTAGTTGGTGCCATATTGTTATTTCCAACATGGGTATCGTGCTTGCTTAGTCATGCTCTAGTAGATGCTGGTCTCTTCATGAATCAATATTGCGAAACTTGACTAATTGAATTATGGAACTATGGTTGGAGCCGTAGTTGTGTTGTTTGTGGTGCGAGGCCACTTTGTAAAATTTGCAGTGCCAGGACCAGGGTGGTCTTTGGCCAGGTGAAACCCAAAATCATTTTATGCTCGGGCGAGTTGACATGATGCGAGTAGTGGGTGCTCCATGAGTTGTTGCTATGGAGTCACTTGGGAGCTCCATGAGTTGTTGCTATGGGGTCACCTGGGTGCCCCATGAGTTGTTGCTATAGGGTCACATTTGGGTTGTGGTTAGCCTCGCCTGAGCAACCAATTAAGGACTGAACCTTGGGAGCCATTGATCTGGGCCATGCCGTGCAACCACATGTCCATTATGGGGTGGATCGGGTGCAATAACTAGGGATGTTCTGATTTGGTTCTGTTGTGGTGGGGCATTGACGCGCTGGCGCAAGAGGGGGCACGAATCCGGTTGAGGTTGCAGCCTAACCAGAAGCGAAACCTCAGCGGACAGAACCGAGTCAGATCGGACCTTTGTAAAAACCCGGTGGTAGTCTCTACTTGATACACATGTCTAAGGTAACGTGTGTAATATCAAGCGACTACCTCTTGTGGGTAAAGTTGTACACCTCTACAGAGCGTAAATCTATTCGAATAGCCACGTCCTCGGTAATGGACATGCTCAGAGATTTCAAATGAGGGTTAGACTTTTCTTCAAAATAAGGTTTTGTAAACCCTAGAAGTGGTCCACGGTTGATTGTGGATATCGGCGAGTGCTCTGGGTGGCTCTAACGTACTCGTGATACCCACGGTTGGCCGTGGAGGTCTAGGGGTGGTCTTGTGGTGCTCTGGAGTGGGTGCTCCAGAGTGGTCTTGGTTGGTGCCTTGGGAGTGAGTGGGTGCTCACTGTCTCCTTTGAAAATCAAATGTACTTATGTATTATGTTTCAAACTTGAGCTTTGCAACCTATTATGTTATTCACTGTCAATATCGCTTTCTGCAAACTAACCATACAACTCTCATTGTCAAGCCGTGCATGAATATTACTTGTAAACTTTTTCCCCACGGCTTGCTGAGTACATTCAAAGTGCTCATTGGCTTGTGCCCTCTGTTTTAATCAACAGAGGTGGGAGATCCAGGAGATCTAGTGCTCTCAGGAGGGGAGCCCTTTGAAGACCCTGCGTGCTAGGACGTCCTCCACTTGGTAGCCTGTGGGCTAGCCGAATGGACCCTATATTTATTTTGTTTCCGCTGTGTTGTAGTTCTCTTTTGCTGTTAGCCTTGTGAGGCAACCCTGTACAAACCTTGACCTTAAGGTCCCTTGTTAATATATGTGTTATTTGCCTGCTTCTTCTCCTTGAGTTTGTGTATGGTATTGATCACACCCTTGGTTGAGTTTGTGCGAGTTAGCCATTCTGATCCTGGGACTAGCTCGGGGTGCACAGAGGCCAAGACCTCCAGGAGGTTTTGAGATCTCCTGGGAGGTCCTAACGGACCTCCTCTCGGACTTACCGCGTGGTATTGTCGGACACTCCAGGCGGTCCTACCGACCACCCCGAGCTCTCTTGGCGGTGCTTGCCCGGTTTAGCGGAGGTACTACCACTCCTCCGTGCGGTAGTCTGGGAGAATAAAATCCGGGCAAGTATGTTCGAGGAGTCCCTCACAAGTCGGTCCGCTCAACGCCACGCCCTTCACTCTTGAGGACCATCCGATCAGATCGCACGGCCCCCTGCTTTGTTGTGTGCCTTTTCCCTTGTCCCCGGGACCTCCTCCTAGTTGTTTTGCAAGGACCACCTCCTTGATCTTATTTGGTCTTTTTGTAAAAGACCACCCTCTTGGTCCAGATCATCCCTTATGGTCAGGACCTCCCCTTTTAGGCCACGACCTCCCCTTTTGGGTGTGACCTCCTTTGTTAATCCTTTTTGTAAAAGACCTCCCTCTGGGTCACTTTGCACCGACCATCCTCTCGGTCTTTTCGCAAAAGATTACCCTCCAGGTCTTTTGCTGATCTTTTTGCAAAGACTACCCCTTGGGTTGGACCTTGAGTCAAGGCCTCCTCGCCCGCAGGACTTCTTTGTCCTCCGGACCTCCCCTTGGTCTTTTGTAAGGACCACCCTCGTAGTCCAGGGCCATTCTCTAGGTCACGACCTTCCCTTTGGTCAGGACCTCCTCGGGGCCTTCTCCTTGGCGGTTTAGACCTCTTTGGGGGTTTGGATCTCCTTTGTGATTTAGATCTTTGGAAAGGTTTAGATCTCCTGGTGGTTTAGGCCTCCTCCAAGGCTTAGACCTCCTTTGAGGATCCTCTTTGTGTTTAGACCCTTGTGGTCTAGACCTCCTCTTTATGTTTAGACCCTTGTGGTCTAGACCTCCTCTTTGTGTTTAGACCTTTGTTGGTCTAGACCTCCTCTTTGTGTTTAGACCACCCTGATGGTTTAGACCTCCTCTCTTAGGTTTAGACCACCCTTCTGGTCTAGACTTCTTTTTGGTTATGACCTTCTCTTGATGGTCAAGACCAAACCCCGAATTGCTCTCATCTCGGGTTTGTGTTTCAAACCTCTTTGGTTTCTGAGAGTCAAGTTAGGGTTGGTTCTCCTCTCTTTGGACCTCCCTCTTATTTGACCTCCTCTTTTTCCTTTTCTCTCCAGACCTCCCTTAGGAATGTTCGGTTTGGGAGTGCGGTACCACCGCCATTCATCTTGCGGTCGTACCACTTAACGTTTCGGTATTTCCTTCCACTGGTCGTTCCGCTCCAAGAATGCCGATACTACCGCCTTTGTTGAGATCACCATATCGTACCATTCTGGTTAGTTCCTTGCATCTAACCAAACACACCCTTGAGTTCGCCTTTGGACCCCTTTCCTTTAGACCCCCTTCTTTTGAAATATCCTCCCTTCGATTTCCCCTTTTTGAATCTTCCTTCGTTTGGATCTAAGGGTCCAGACCTCCCCTTCGTTGGGATCTGAAGGTCCAGACCTCCTCAGGTCTAGATCACCCTGGTTAGACCTCCTCGTTGTCTATAGGACCTCCTGTCCTCAAGACCCCCCCCCCCCCCGGTTGTCTTTAGGACCTCACGTCCTCAAGACCTCCTCGTTGTCTTTAGGACCTCCCTGTCCCCTGGACCTCCTCCTCTCTTGGATCTCCTTCGTTGGACCTCCCCCCCTCCTTTTCCTCCACCACTAGATCTCCTTGTCCTCCGGACCTCTTTCTCCTTAGGACCTCTCTTGTCCTTTGGACCTCCTTCCCGCAGGACCTCCCTGTCCTCCGTACCTCCCGTGGTCTTTTTGCAAAGACCACCTTTGTGGTCTAGACCACCCCTTGAGGTCTTAACCTCTGGTCTTTTGCAAAGACCTCCTTTATAGCCCACTTAACGCCTCGTGGGTTACAACCTTCCCTAGGTCCCGACCTCTTGGGGCCCTTTCCTCAGACCTCCTTCGGGACCTCCTTTGACTCTCACAGACCTCCTCCTGTTTTAAACCAATTCCCTTGTCACTACGCCCTGTACCTTGCACACCTTTTTCTATCTTTTGTCACGTCCTTGCCATTGCAAAAGTTTGTGCCCTTTTTATGTTGTTAGCTTTCCCTTGACTTTCCCTTCTCTTGTCTCCTCCTTTTTCCTAATCTAATCCTTTTTCGTACCATCTGGCAGTGTGCCATTGCCAATACCTTGAACCTGGTCTTTTCCTTTTGGTGGTGCTCCTATTCTCCTTTTCCTTTAAATAGAGCACCAGGGGCACCCACTTCCTCCCTGTTCTTCATTCTAACCTCCCCCTCGGTTTCTCCATGTCTTGGTGAGCTCTCCAAGCTCCTCTGGTTTGGACCTCCTTGGGTCTAGACCTCCCTCTCGTTGGGCCTCCCTCTCAGATCTCCCCCTCTCAGTGGACCTCCTCATCTCTTTTGGCTTTAAGTAAGTTCTTTTGGATTTCTTGGAGTTTTTATTTATTTATTTGGTTTCTTTTCGAACGTGTAGATCCTGGTTGTTCTTTGAGGGTTCAGTATATCAAGCTACCTCTACCGAAGCTTTGCTCATCAACAGAGGCAAGTCGTGGAATCCCTTGATCATCTTGATCCCATTTTGCAAAAGTAATTTGATTTGTTAAACTTGCATAGCTACTTTTATAGAAATGGTTTGGGCAGTAGCTATTCTCCTACTTGACTTTATGCCTCCTTGGAAATTGGTACTTGACATGTTGACATGATCCGTTGGACACCGTAGAATGGGCAATTTAGTTGGTATTGTTTGATATTGCCAACATGGGACCGTATGTTCATGCTTAGCCTTGCTTTAGAAACCGTGGGTCTTGAGAATCATGCTTCATCTTTAATAACTTGACTAATTGAACTATGGAACCTATGGTTGGTGCCACTGATGAGCAACTGTGGCAGAATACCACAGTTGTGTTGTTTGTGGTGCGAGGCTACCTTGTTAAAATTTGTTATGCTAGGACCGGGTGGTCCAGTGGCCGGTAAGAACCTCTAAAACCGTTTTATGCTTGGGCGAGTGATTGTGCAGTAAAGGAGGCGCTATACTCACACTGGGATGTGGTATACGCACTTTGGGATGTGGTTGGTCTCGCCTGAGCAGCAACTAAGGACTTAACTTTGTGATCCATTGAACCGGGTATTACCATGCAACCACAAGGCTATTTTATGGGGGTGGTCTGGGCCAACTAATTTGTCACATTTTAGAACCATGCCGCAGGTTGGTTTGGGCGTGCAGACGATGGTAGCCGTACGTCCATGTTTGTCGGGGCTTGCTACAGACGATGGTAATCGCACATCCATGTCTGAGCAGTATATCCCCCACAACGGTGAGCTCCAAGTCGATGGTAGCCGTACGTCCATGACTTGGGATGAAGTTCATTGGGCGGTTTTGGTGATAGGATGTGGTATTGTAAAGGCCTTATCACGCTCTCTAGACTATTCACCTACAGAAGTGAGTAAGGGTTCCGACGGGAACCCGACCCACTAGAGAGGTCGTGAATTATGGGTAAAGTTGTACACCTCTGCAGAGTATCAATCTATTCGAATAGCCAAGTCCTTGGTCATGGACATTGCCTGGTGAAATTGCGCAAGGGGTAGACTTTTATAAAATGTGTTCCTGGGCGCTTCTGCGAGAGGTCGTGGCTTTCTCTCGAAGAGACCTTGGCTGGCTCTGAGAGGTCATGGCTGGCTCGAGATGTCGCCCAGGGGCTGGTTGTGGAGCTCTGGAGTGGTCCAGAGTGGTCGTGGGAGAGGTCCTGGCCGTGGGTGTGACCAGGCCTCCCACGAGTGGTTGAGGGGAACTCTGGAGTTGGTGCTCCAGAGAGGTCTTGGGAGTGAGTTGGTGCTCACTTCCCCCTTTTTAAAATAAATGTATTTATGTATTATGCTTTCAACTTAAGCTTTCCAATCTATTTATGTATTCACTGTCAAATATTGTTTTTTGCAACTAACCCTACAGCTTTCTTTTGGCAAGCCCTGCATGAATAATAATTGCATACATTTCCCCACAGCTTGCTGAGTACATTCAAAAGTACTCATGGCTTGTGCCCTCTGTTTTAATCAGCAGATCAGGAAGTTCCAGGGAGCTCAAAGCTCCAAGAAGAAGAGGTCTTTGAAGGCTATGTGTGCTAGGGAACGTCCTCCACTCGATAGCCTGTGGGCTTGTCGATTGACTCTGCACAATTGTGTTTTTTTTATTTTCGCTGCAAAAGTCTTCTTTTGTTGTAGCCTTTGTGGCAAACTCTTGTAAGAAGCTCGGCCGAATGGTCTTTGATAATATATGTTAATTTGTCCATTGTTTCTTTTAGCTTGTTGTATGGATTTGATCACACCAATGCAAGTCTGTGCGAGCTAGCAGGATTGATCTTGGGATTAGCTCAGCATGCACAGGGGCCAGACCTCCTCTCAGAACATACCGGGTGGTACTACCGGGCACCTTCGTGCGGTAGTACGGATCACTGAAAGGTCCTACCGGAGCTCCAGGCGGTCCTACCGGACCTCCCTGAGCTCTCCTAGGAGACTTTTCCCGGTGTATTCCGAGAGGGTCCTTACAAGGAGGGAGCTTGATGGCATGGGCGTCGCACTCCGGTGGGACGGGGGCAGGTGAGGCGAAGTGATGGGCGCATTCAATGCGCGCATCGGGAAGGGACGAGAGGGAGGAAAACGCGCTAGGGACGAGGAATTTTGCGACGGCTGTGATGCGGGTGCGCTCTCAGCGGTATGGGGCGGCAACAGGAAGAACGCGAAGGTGAGTAGGGGGAGGCTGTCAGGTGGGTCTGGTCGGACCCGAGAGGTGGTCGACACTGAGAGGTGCTTGATACCGAGAGGTGGTTCAAATAGGTTTTTGACTTATAGAAATCGAGAAAAAGGAAAACCCCTTTTTAAAATCCAGAAAATCCAAGAAACACAATTAAACCAAATTGAATTAATTGAAGTTTGATTAATTCATATTTAATTATTTTTGTTTTCTAAAATTTCAAGTTAAGCTTTAGCAACTTCAACAAAAAATCAAATAGTTATTTTTATTTTCGAAAATTCTCAAAAAGCCCTGAAAATTGGAGTGTTACAGGAGGCGAGGGCGGCGATGCACTAGCGCGGAGCAGTGGTGAGGCGGCGCACCGGCGGACGCGGCGGGCACGGGTCGGGGGCACGCGCGGTGTGGCCTGGGCGTGTACCACGCGAGCCGCGTTCCAGGCGCGGGCAGGGGCAGCATGGCACGCTCTAGGCCGGGCCAGGGGTCAGGGGAGGCAGGGGGATGGGCTGTGCCCGAAGAGGGAATTGGAAGGCTGAAATTTTGAATTTTTGAGAGAAAACGAGTTGCACAAATTGAATTCAAATCAAACTTTGAACAAATCCAAAACAGGATGTTACATGTACTGAGTACTGACACGTAGATGAAAGAGACTCAAGTCATCTTGTTCTCCCTGTCGCATTTATTCTACGATCTTCTGATGTGTAGCCACTTGATCACATCTCTCTCCAATTGATTTGTAACGGAACTGATCTCCCCTCTTCAGCTGTTCACCATTTACAGCAAGATGCAGAATTCTTCTCCACGCCGCAGCATCAGTTCCAAGTAGAGTTTCAACCTGCTGGGCGAGGAGAGCATATATTTTACGATTTACGAA
Organism: Phyllostachys edulis; assembly: GCA_036346405.1. Taxonomy (NCBI): domain Eukaryota; kingdom Viridiplantae; phylum Streptophyta; class Magnoliopsida; order Poales; family Poaceae; genus Phyllostachys; species Phyllostachys edulis. The sequence continues at coordinate 5,662,066 of CM070558.1, forward strand.
CCTTATTAACCTCTGCATCTCTTGATCTTTTCCCCATTTTTCGCGAGCTGGGGAATTTGACAAGTCTATCGGCGAGTCCTGATGGCTGAGATGGTTGCTTCCACGGTCGTCGATGAGACGCTTAGCAGGATCTCCACTTCCTCATCGACAAGCAGTACCAGAAATCAAGTGAGAGAGACGACATGGAGAGGCAAGAGATGGCACGCGTCAGAATGGAGGCCGCGCTCGAGACGTCCAGCAATTGGATGCCTGTCACAGACATCTCGCTGCTGCGTTGGAAGAACAAGCTGAAGCGTGCTACCGATGAGTGCAACGCTGTTCTGCACAGATGCAAACGCCGTGCCATGGAAGACCAAGAGATGGAACAGAAGGTAAGAGACCAAATCGTGCTTCTCCTCTTTTGCCGGTTACAACAACGATGAGTTGATCAGCAGCTTGACGGTTCAGAGGTTCGAAAGGTTCGCAGATGGCGCGGGCGACTTTCTGAAGTTCATGGAGTTCGGTAGCGTACGTCGGATGAATCACATGTTCCTTGATCCTCTTCCTCTTGTCGGGCACCTTCTTGCAGGCAAAGCTCTTCAGTATGAAATGTCTAAAGGAAGCCAGTACTACTTGGCGGCGCGGCCCATGCGTTTCGCAGAGTGAGGATTGGAGGCCGGGGTGCTACTTCGCTACCAAGACCACGAGATGCCCGAGAAGAACTTCGCTTTTGGAATTCTGCCACGTGTTTCAGAATGCAGGACTTAAGTGGGATCGTGGCCTAGTGCGTGGAATCGTTTACTGACTCGAATAAACACTCGAGGTTTATATTGCTATATTTGCTGAAGATTTGCAACTGATAGCCGTCTTTGCGCTGCACGAGTTGCCACTAAGGGTGGAAAAAAAATCCGAATCTCGCTCGAACTCGGTCCCTTAACGAGTCAAACCAAGCTGACAATTTAGCTTGTTTTTTTAATGAGCCGAGTTCAAGCTGTCTCGCGAGTTGCTCGTTTAGCTCGTGAAGAAAACTAGGCCCAGCCCACTATGCGTAATGCCGAAGTTAACGAGCCGAGTTAATGAGTTCGTTAGTAACGAGTTTAGCTTCAATTGTTAGTAATGAGCCTAACGAACCGAGTTAACGAGTTTGAACCAGCCGAGCCGAGCCGAGTTTGTTATTCTGCTTGTTAGTTTAACGAGCCGAGTCGAGCTCGTTTCCTTAACGAGCCTTAACGAGTCGAACCGAGCCAGCTCGATACCCACTCCTAGTTGCCACAAGAGGTACCACCCGGTGCTGAGAGCTTCGCAGTTGAGGCGATCCACAAATGCTAGTCTGCACTCTGCACCAACCGGACGAGCGGCTGTTGCGGTGCTGCCGAATGCGTTCAATCGTCTGTAGACTGTACCACGAGGCTGCACAAGGATGGACGCATGAGGTATTCTGGAGGCCTTGGCATGGCGTTTCCTACCTCTGCGTGTAATAATTCTAGCACAACAACAGTACTCTAGTACTTCAAGCATATATGGTGCCTTTTCTTCTTCATCTTTTCTCTCTCTCCAAAACAAGATTTAGTACGTGTTTTTGGGGGCGGAGATGCTGTTTGTTTGTTTGTTATTAGCAGATAACGAAATGAACTATATATAGTTAGGGCATCTTCAATAGTTCCATATCAGCCATCGGTTAGTCCTTCCATATTAGCAAAATCCTAGCTAGATGAAAGAGAGAGAAGGGAAGTCGTCTCTTCCTTAAACAGTCATCTCTATTCACGAACCATGACAAAGCAACCAGTGCATGTGAAAGAGAGGTAAAGGAGTGAGAATATTATAAGTTTGGCATAAATGTTAGAGACAACTTGCTAGAGACAGCTTATTGAACGTGTTATCTCTAAATATGTCTTTCGATGACATAGAGTTAATATAGCAAAATTATAGACGACACTGTTAGAGATATCTCAGTTGGCACCATCTCTCGTATACAGTGTACCTGGGGACAAAGTGATGGTTGGAATAGACTGTCGTGAGCAAAAAGCAGATGCAATGAGATCACGGTACTCCCAGTCACCAACATAGTATAACATTGGGGTGGGAAGTGGATACGGATTATTCGTATTATTCGATTACCATATTCGAATAATTATTCGATTACCATATTCGATAAGAAACGAATATGGTAAAGATTTTCTCATCCGATTGACAATTTATTCTATCTTTGTATTCAATTCATATAAAAAATATGGATCAAATATGGTATGGACTTTTACCATCTAAAATATTATTTTATCCGAGACTATTCAGTATTTGATGAAAGCAATATACATATTTTATTGCAATAAAACTAATTAGTTGGACACATTTTTAAATTAAATGTGAATTACGTGTTGCTTTAGGTGAAATAAATAAATTAGAATGATTAAGTGTGATGGTACAAGGATAAAAATGTCATTAATGTCTTTATATTACATATGTTATGAGGATATCCGGATCCGGTCCAATTGAGTAGATATTCAATTCGAATCGTATTCATTACAACATTCGATTTGTATTCAGATTCGCTTAAAAATACGAATCTGAATGGGGTAAGGGCATTATTCAATTCAGATTCGATCTATTTCCACCCCTATATAACCAAAGACATACGGTGCGATGGATAATTCAGATTCCATCAATATTAGGCAAAATTAGCAACATGACATCACAATTTCGTGTCATTGGCTGTAGGACACCTAAATTTTGTGTCTTTGCCAAAATGCACTCAATTTTGTGTCACTTTGCTGAAGGACACATAGACCATTAAAACAATATATATGACTGTTTTGGTGAGAGAAACAGTTCAAAATGACCTTAATGCCCTTCTCTTCTTCCTCTTACCTCCTACCTTCTTTATGGCCACCCATCACCGGAATACCCGACTTTGACGGTCACGATTACCACCGTGGTTGTGGCTGCGACCCCTCCTTCCTCCCGATCCCCTCATCTCCCACACCCTAGCCCCACCGCTGTCCTTCCACCACCTTTCCCCCTGCTCACGCTAGTCCGCCTGGGCCGCTGCCGCCCTCTGGGACCCCACGTTCACGCACCTCCTCAGCACCGCCGCCATCTCTGACGTCGTCGTGGTCTCCGCCCCACCTATGGGATCGGCGAGGACAACGAGCTGCAGCAGCTTAGGTTCCTCGTGTATTGGCTCGCATTCTTTGTTACTCCGCAGCTATGGATAGAAGTGCGTGCAAGTGGGCAAGACAAAAGAGGAATAGTGAATAAGGGAAGAAGGATAAATACGGCATTTTGCCTACACACTCTCTTCTTACTAACCAAAATAATATTACTTTAATGGCATCAGTATCCTACCGCTAAGAGTTACAAAATTGTAGTGTCCTACAGCAAAGACACAAAATTTTAATATCTCGAACCAAATGCCACAAAAGTACAATGTCCTGTAGCCAATTTTGCTTTAATATTACTACAGTTTTTCTCTAAACCATGAATGGCTAGAAAGAGGAACAAAGAGGAGGAAGAAGAATACGATGAGGAAGATGACACATGTCGCCAGGGGCGGAGCCCAATGGGCCTATCCGATGTCATAGGACATCGGGTCCAAAAAAAATTTAGTGGAGATCAAGTCATATGTACCATGTGTGCACCCAAGAAAAAAAACTGTAGGGCCTCTTTCTGCCCACGTGCCAACCGGCCAACGCCCAGACGGCCACACGCGACTCCCCGCGCCACGTCTTTGCTCCTCGCGCCAACTGCCCATGCGCTATGCAGGACCGCTACTGCCGGACGCTTCGAGGAGCCCTACGCGGCAGGCGCTACGGCCTAGCGCTAGCGGCATGCCTAGCAAGCTAGCAGGCTGCAGCCTGCATGCCCCCACGGGCCACGGGCCCACGGCCACGTTGCATGCCTAGCAGGCTGCATGCAAATAAACCCTCAACCTGAGAGCATCTACAATAGTTTGTTTCTTAGCTTGTTACTAAGAAGAGAGAGAGTACTCAATCTAATAAAAAGAAACAAGCATTCCAATGGATTGTTTCTTAAGCTTGTATCTCAGACTTTAATTGCTACAAGTGTGCATGATTCTTGATGATCAACAATGAGGTACAACTTTGTGGCCTATATGTTTTGGCCCATTTATCATATCATCTGCGGGGGAAGCCAAGAAGACGGGCTGCACAAGATCCGGTAGATTTTTGTTGGTAGGCAGTGGGACCCACAAAATGAGTGTTTAGGTAACAACTATGCCTCTAATAGAGTTTTTGTTGTTTCTTATGTCTTGGTATTAACAATCTGATAGTTTCTTCATGTAGAAACAGCTTCATCTTCTCTCCTCATTTTCTCTCCTCCACATCATCTAAAAGATGATGTGGCAACTTCTTAGTAACAGCTAAGGTGGATTGTTGTAGATGCTCTGAATAATTGCTGGTGCATTCTGCACTAGAAAAGCTAGTGAGATAATATACAGCGTAAGATGAGTAGTTGGCTAATTGAGAGCAAATGTTAATATAGTCAGAGCAAGGAATATCTGATTGTTTGTGAGCTGTGAGTATAAGTGAGTTATCTACGCATTATGGAGCGATGATATAAAATTGAGTTGTTGGTCGTATTGGCACAAAAGCGTCGCATATTTGTAAGAATGGCCATCGTTGTTCGGCATTTACAAAAATGTCACCCCCACCGCACGGTGACCATGCGGCGGAGTTTCTGGAGCTGGCAGGAGGCAAAACCACATGGCAATCGTGCGGTGGAGAAGCCTTGTCAACCTCACACTTATTCGGAAGAGAAAATTCACTTTGATCCAAGCAAAAGGTAAAGGATAGATGACTACTATCCTAATCAGAAAGATGTGATAAGAAGAAAGTACTTGGATAATAGGCCTTGTCAACCTCACACTTATGATTTTCTATATACACAGTTTGGGGATAAAAATAGAAGGTTTATTCCTGAATGGTCTGATGAGTTTGGGAGTGATGATTTCATGAGTGATAGCCTAATTTGCTATGTAGAGAAAGAAGAAATGAAGAAAATTACCAATGACGCAGTGGTTCATCGTTTCATGAACTTGAAATAATATAAATAGTAAAAGGTAATGCATTTACTTTCATTCGATCATTCTACTTTTTTACTTGATAATTTTAATTCATTTTGTTCTATTTTTATAGGTCATTTAGGTCGGATGATGTATTTTGCCAATACCGATTATCTTTTGTTCATGATTTTGCCCTTAGTTGCTTCACTTTTCTACAATTAACCAATATTACAAGTGAGTTTCTTTATCTTGGTAAGCATTTTGATAGCTACACCTTTATCATTGTATATGTCATTAGTTATGTTGAATTATTGATGCTAAAAGTTGTTGAACATTACTATTTAGTATCATATTGGTTAAAAATTATATATATTGTTATATGTATGCTAAAGTAGTGAACCCGATCATTTTCATTAAGTTCTGCCCCTGGCGAAGAGAGAGAGAGAGGAAAGGCGCCTAAAGCGATGGGCGTGCGCATCTTTGAGTGGAACAAACACGACGTGGGATCTTGTCTCCAAAAACTGGGATTCGATGGGCTAAAACCAGAGACATGTCCCCTGATTCCCACCAAATGTCTCCTGCTTTGCTTTTGACCACCGCGCCGTGCCGGTGCCGACCACACCATAAATAAACCAACAAAGAAAACTCCATGTAAAAGGAGAGCGTGTACACCCGTCGTTGTGCCCCCTCGTGCAGTGAAGAATTAAGACAAAGTAGCCACCCCTCCCCAAGATCGTTGCCATCTCTTGACTTGCATCACGACGACCTTCCTCCATCGCCGGTGCCGCCATGTCGAGCCTGATCGAGATCTGGTCGTTGGAGTTGGCCGACAGGATACTGAGCGCAAGATCCTTGAGGCCCTCAAATCTGCTGCGACGAGGGTTCAGCGCGGTCGCCACGTGATGGATCAGCGACACCAAACAACAAGCTCGAGGCCGGTGTCATCGTGTCGCCGGCTCCAGAGAGGAGAACATCGGACTCGGAGCCTGGTGGTGGCTCTGGCTCAACGGGTCTGGACGTCAAGACGGCTCTGTCCATCCTCGTCGACTACTTTGGCCACTAGCTAGATCATCTCCGGCCGCCAAGTAATACATTCGAACATGTATGTGTTAGTACTAGTATACAGAGAACGAGAAGTATACATGCACGAGATATTTGCAAAATCTCAATATAGATTGGAGTACGAGTTTGGCTCTTTCTCCGATCGGCATGTATATATTAGCTCTTGTTGCAAGGCATTTTGCGTCGACTTTGATAACAAGAAAAAAAAGGGTGAGCGAACAGCTTTGAAGTCGAGCTTTGCCTTCCGGCTCTGGCGACCTCTTAAGCAACCAGCGCACTCAACCACTCTCCCCCCGCCGGTGCCACTCCGGCACCAGCGGCCACCCCCACTGCAAGATGCCCCCACACGCCAAGACCCCCCTCCCAAACCCCCCACCGCCTCCGCCTTTGAAACACACACCCTGATTTGGGATGTTACACATGCGGCCATGGAGGGCGGTGAGCCATGCCTTCGGTGTGGCAATGTTCTTCCGCGTCTGACTCTGTCTGGAAGGGCTTCCGGTGTTTGCTTAGACACCGGACGACACAGAGTGCGTCGTCGACAGGAAATGCTCACTGCATACCATTGAAGGGGTCTCGGCGAGTCGGGAGGACACGAAGACCCTCAACGTCTGGCCTTGGACCTCAAACCTGAGCTCAATCCCAAAGGTGGCTTGGATCACCTTCACACACCATGGTTATGAACTTAGCAGGCCAGAAGCGAGCTCCCAGCTCCCGGACAAATGGAGGTGAGGGCTCACCCACCGGGTGATCATCCATCTCGACTATGTCGAGGGCCACACTGCGGCACCCCTTGACGACTTCCTCTCGGTGGCGGACTCTGCCCCGTACGAGCCTATCACAACCAGGCTTCATTGGTACTTGGGGGCAGTGGACGACACGTCGAAATCCATAGGGGGACTGAGTCATATTACTCCACAATCACTTTGATAGGAAGAAGAGACGGAGGAAGACCTCCCAACATAGGATCGCCGTGATCCCCACAGACACCGTCGCCCGACTTGCCACTCGGCCTGCAACGACGACCCCTCCATCCTGAACTGGAGGCGCAAGGACAAAAATGACAGCGATGAAGACAAGGGCTGCCACAACCACAACAACCGCCGAAGCCAAAGGAGCTTTGACACTTCAATCAAGCTACACCTAGGCTCGGGCCAGGAACACGATCGATCCACTCACTGGGACCACTCACACGACGGCAGCAGGGACGACTGTCGTTGGGCAGTGGCGTAAGGGGAACCAGCACCCCCACTTCGGAGAATGCTTTGGACTAACAAACACATCACCGGAGCAAGTCAAAGCAACAACTGATCGAACGCTTCAGGAGCTTTTTGCTTCATACGCCAACTCCCCGCGTGAAGCAGTACATGAGGTTTTCGACAAAACCCAACTACAGACATCCTAACAACCTACCCCTTATTCTGATGAGGCGCGAGGCGATCTCACACGCAAGTGGAGGACTACATCAAGGATGCGTCGTCGGCCGCTGTTGAACTCGGTCTAGCATGGGCCCTTCAACGCCACACAACCTGCTAGCTTTGGTCGTCCTTCCTCGAGCAAAGAGCCAACTTGCTGTCCCAACCTCCCCAACACCGCCAAAACCAAGCACACAACCTCGAACAAGGGCTCTAGACCACAGAGGTCCTTGCTAACTCAACTCATGCCATGATGAAGCCAACACTAGAGCTAGCCCCTTCACCGACACAAGCCTGGCCTCTAGCCTGGTCTCCAGCCTACCAGGCAGTGCTAGAATGCCGATTGTCGACCTCACTACACCGGAACCGGTAGGTGGGATCCCGCCTGAGCCAGCACTAAGGCACCCACAGGAGCTGGGACTCTTCACCGACCCAAGCCTGGTCTCCAGTTTGGGAGACATTACCGAGGAGCTGATCGGTGTTCTTCAAGTGTTCCACACAGCAAGTGGGAACTCTCCCTCATCCAACGGGTCCTCCCACCTTGTTGCCACCGGGCAACCCTAGGCCGGCGAGCCAACTAAAGCACACCACAAGACTGCCGATCTGAACCAACACCGCTCTTCGGTCCAGACAGGACAAGAAGTGGTGCAGGAGGCAAGACAGTGGAACGACCTGAAGTTGGCTCTGTTCTCCAGCCCGCCACCACCGATCCTCACTACACCGACTCCTCCCCAAAAAAAGCTCACATGCAATACCGGCCAAGTCAACCTTCGACGCAGCGTACGTCTTGCGGCCAAGTGAACGCCGGGCTCTATGCTGCACCGAGCTTAGGAAGCACTTACTCACAAGCTGGGCACTCTACCAAAAGGACAGCCATTGACAAACATTGCGCTCAAAGAGTATATTGCAACCTTCGAAGCCTCTCTACCACAAGACAAAAATTCTGCTCTCACACAGCTTTTCAAGATGGACTGCCAACTCACTTCGCTAGCCGACGACGCTCTAGTCAAGATTGGAGGTCACAGCTCGCCTAACATCCAAGGGAAGGAGGCAACAACAACACCGCATGCGACTCCGACCACGTCTTCTCAGGCCCCTTCGGCCGCCCTCGGCGCTCTTGTGGCGGCGTCCTAAAAGAAGGATGCTCAACCTTGCAATAGTCGATGACAACCTTAGGATCATGCAGATTACAAAGAGCGCTACTACCACTTCTGTGGCTCTTGTCACTTTTGCTTCATTGTCGTCTTTCTTTTGCATTGCTTCATTTTGTAAGACAAATGCTAAATGCATCCCCTCGCAGTTTCTTTCATGTTCCATCTGGAATGGCCTGATGCCTTGTCCCAATTCCTGGACCTTATGGACACAACCACAGCCTGGCCGCCGAATTGCCACTACATGCATATGAACTTCAACCTCAACCCCATCGGCCTTTCTACAACAAGTGGTCACCTCAACTACAAATGAATGGACCAAGCATCAACATTATATGCTAGAACATGTGCGGCCTCAACTCCTAGGCCAGAAAAAGACAGTCCATGAAACCCTTACCTCGACAACTTGCCATGTAGTTTGCCTCTAGGAAACCAAGCTAAGCATTGTAGACCAAAATCTTGCATGCTTCCTCAGGGGGTATAATCTTTGAAACTATGCTCATAAACCGGCTGAGGGCACGAGGGGTGGAATCCTTCTCCTATGGAACAACGACTACATTGACGTAGTAGACATCCAATAGTCGGTCTTCAACCTGCCAGCGACTATGTCCTTACGAGAGTGCAACTCATCTTTCCGTCTAATGATAGTGTATGGACCCTCCCTCGGCAGAGATAAGAGGGCCTTTTCTACAAGAAATTGCTTCCTCCAAACCAACTCACGGCACAAACTAGTTGGTACTAGGTGACTTCAACCTCATCTACCGGGCCGATGACAAAAACAACTCCAACATCAACCCGCGACGTATAGCAAAATTTTGTAACACTCTCAACTTGCAAGGTTAAAGAAATTCATCTCCAGAATAGAAAGTTCACGTGGAGCAATGAATGCTAGAGACCAACCCTGGTACGGTTGGACAGAGTCTTCTGCAATGAAGGCTGGGACACCTATTTTGAAAACCACATTCTTCAGGCGCTGTCTTCTTCGATTTCCAATCACTGCCCTCTGCTGCTATCAAACATCTTAGGTCCTGCTCGCCCAAAAACTTTCCTCTTTGAAAACTTCTGGATCAAGATGCTAGGTTTTTTCGAGACAGTACAAAAAGCCTGGCTTGCACACTGCCCGCACACAGAGCCAATGCACCGGATGTATCACAAGCTAGCATCCACGGCATCCACCCTGAAATCATGGAGTAGAGACCTTTTCCCTGTCCAAAGCTCTTACTCTACATGGCCTTAGAGCTCATCCTCAGGCTCGACGTGGCACAAGATTTTAGGGAACTAACACCACCTAAATCGACCCTGAAGGCAAATCTAAAGAGGAGAGTCTTGGGGCTGTCAGTGATCGAGCAAACCAGGAAACGCTAGTGTTTCCGGATCACTAACCTCAAAGAAAGCAATGCAAACACAAAGTTCTTCCATATTAAAGTAAATGGTCGAGACATAAAAATTACATCCAAAGACTATAGAATGGACTTGGTGGCGATCACACACACCGAGAAAGAAGACATAACACAAAAGCACTTCCAAGAAATGCTTGCCCCGCCTGCACCACATAACACTGACCTTAACTGGGAGGCAATGAACCAACCTACGCTGGATTTGCACAACCTCCAAGATGCGTTCACGGAAAAAGAAGTCCTCAACGCATTAGAATAGTTACCAGGGGACAAAGCCCCGAGACCAGAAGGTTCCTCTCCCCTTTTCTACAAATCTTGCTGGTCAACCATCAAAGCGGACATCATGGCAGTTTTCCACAGCTTTCACTCCCTAAGCACGTCGTACCTTCATCTTTTGAACACAGCAAACATCGTGCTGATCCCAAAAAAGGAGGGCGTCAAAAAAGTGCAAGATTTTAGACCTATCAGCCTCATCCACGGCATTGGGAAGTGGATTGCAAAAACGCTAGTGCGGTGGATGGAACCGTTTATGCAAAGCATGATATCACAGGCTCAAAGCTCCTTCATCAAGACAAGAAGCATCCACGACAACTTCCTTTATGTTCGCAACTGGATAAGAAGACTACACTGCTCGAAAACCCCATCGCTCTTCCTAAAACTCGGCATTGCAAAGGCTTTTGATATGGTACATTGGGATTACCTTCTCGACCTTCTTCATAAAAGGGGTTCCCCCCATAGATGGACAAACTGGGTGGCGGCCCTCTTAAGATCCGCCTCGTCTAAAGTCCTCCTCAACGACATTCCTGGAAAGATGATCTATCATGGGAGGGGGCTACGCAAGGAGACCCCCTCTCACCCTTCCTCTTCATACTGGCCATCGACCCCATCCAACGTCTTCTTGAGGTAGCAACGGAATTGGGTTACCTTGACCAGACGCGAGACCGTTTTGCCAAACTCAGCATCCATCTATGCGGACGATGCGTCCATTTTCATCAAACCTAGCGCAAGCGAAATCTACATAACCACCCAGATTATCCTCAATTTCGGAATGCAACTGGCCTACACACCAATTTCCAAAAAAAACACGGTGCTCCCAATAAGCTATGACCACTTAGACCTAAACACAGTCCTCCAAGACTGCCCTGCTATCCTTTCGACTTTCCCGATCAAATACCTTGGATTACCACTCACCTACAGAAGACTACGCAAAGTGGATTATCAACCGCTTCTTGACAAAGTGGTGGGGAGGCTGGCGGGCTAGCAGGGGCGCCTCCTATCCCAAGCAGGGAGGGCCACATTGGTAAAATCAGTTCTCACCTCAATCCCAATTTACTACCTCATGGTTTTCAAGACCCCCAAGGAGATCCTTCGCGCCCTAGACAAAATTAGGCATTGTTTCTTTTGGGCCGACACGAAAATATCTTGGGTGCTAAGTATAAGATTAACTGGGGCAGAGTGTGTCGTCCAACCCAGCTAGGCGGCCTAGGCAACCTCAGCCTCCCACAATTCTCCTTGGCAATCAGACTGTGTTGGCTCTAGCAGGTGTGGAAGAATCAGTCCAAACCTTGGGTTGGCATGGAAATCCCTTGCGATGACTCGGATCAACATCTCTTTGTAGTGGCAACTAGGATAACCCTGGGGGATGGCATGACGACAAAATTTTAGTACTCGACCAGGCTAGATGGAGAGGCACCTAAAGATCTAGCCCCCAAGATTTTCGAAATCTCAAAACAGAAAAACCAAACCGTGGCCTCGGCGTTACAAAACGGACGATGGGTGCAAGACATAAACTTGATGAGGGGATTGGCAATCCACCACATCCAACAATTTGTAGGACTCTGGACCAAAACCAACTAAATCCACTTGACACAACGCATCTCGGACGAGATTTCCTAGAAACAATCCACAAACGGAACCTACTCGTCAAGATCTGCCTACACCCTACACTTCTTGGGGTCCATCGAGACAAACTTCAAAGTAGACCTGTTCATGGGCGACCCGACCTGCCGTCCTGGCCCGAGCCCGATACTATCTGGGCTGGGCTTGGGACTGGAAATCTAGCCCGACAGAAGCCCGACCCGACTGAAATCTCGGTGAAAACAATTAAAAAAGCAAAAATCTATTTATTTAATGCTGGAAATGAATTAAATATTAGTTTTTTATTCCTAAAAATGATTAAAATAATACTTTTAAACTGAAAATTGGGTTTTCGGGCCGGGCATTTGAACAGGTCTACTTCAAAGCAATAATTTGGAAAACAAAAGCCCCCCAAAGTGCAACATCTTCGCTTGGCTGGCAATACAAAACAAACTCTAGACCTCAGATAGACTGGAAGCTAGGGGGTGGCCCAACCAAAGATATTGCCTCCTATGCAAACACACCCCGGGATCGGCCATACATCTCTTCGCTAAGTGTCGCTTCTCTAGAAGAATATGGAGGCATATGGCGGATTGGATGGCAACTGATAGCCTACAACCATCACTCTGGCCCCCTAGCACAAATATCTTAGACTGGTGGTCAAATATAGCGGAGATGAAAGGCTCCCCTAGGAAAGCCGGGAGAACGACCCTGATCCTCATTTTATAGGGAATTTGGAAGGAACGCAACGCAAGAACCTTCAACAATAGAGCCGCCGCACCCTTAGATCTCCTAACGATGATTAAAGAGGAGGGAAGAACGTGGTATCTAGCGGGGGCAAAGTGTTTGGAGCATTTCAATTCCTTGTAATTAAGGTCTTTCATTAATCTCTTGTACTCCACGGCTTTCGTTCCGACCCTTCTCTATTAATATAACGGCGATCCTCCCCGCCAGCCATTCAAAAAAGGAAAAAAAAGGGTATGATCTGCCTCACCCCAACTTTGAATCCTGTTCATCTTGATGCTTACGACACGGTCCAAATCTAACAGTAATTTACTTAGCTAACTAGCAGATTGATGATTGATTTTCCTAAGAAAAACTTTTTAATACCATGTTTAGAATGCCAGAATTTTCTCGGAGTTGAACTATATTTTATGTGAGATTTCGGTGTAGCTCAAAATTCCTGAAAATGCAATAGTTTGGGCCATTTCGGGTCCAAACCACAAAGGCGGCGGCAAGAACCCTTGTTGCCTACAAAATTTTTTAATAATATTAATTTAAAATATTTTTACAAAAAAAAATCAAATTTTTTCTAAGAAAACTTTATAGGTTTTCATTTTTTCATGGTAAATACTTTGTTAATGCCGAAAATACTTTTTAAACTAGGAAATAGCAATATAGCTCTAAAAATTCAGTTAAAAATCCAGGGTTGCTACATAGGATATGTAGAGCTGAACTAAAATATTGTCAACTTATTTTTTTCTATTTGTACATGGTAAATATTTTGTAAATGCCGAAGACATTTTTTAAACAAGGAAAATAGCAAGAAACGTATAAAAAAACTATAAAAAATTGCAGAGTAGCTAAATAGGGTATGTAGAGCATAATCAAAATAATCCGAATTTAATTTTGGTTTCTATTTGTACATGGTAAATATTTTGTTAATGCCAAAATTACTTTTAAAACTAGAAAAATAGCAAGACACCTCAAAAAAATCTATTAAAAAAATCCAGAGTTGCTAAATAAGGTATGTAGAGTTGAACTAAAATATTGCCAACTTAATTTTTGTTTCCATTTGTACATAGTAAATATTTTGTAAATGCTCGAGTCACTTTTTAAACAAGAAAAATAACAAGATACCTATAAAAAATTTATAAAAATTGCAGAGTAGGTAAATAGGGTTGGTAGAGCTTAATCAAAATAATCTCAACTTAATTTTGGTTTCTATTTGTACACGATAAATAATATGTAAACAAGGAAAATAGCAATGTACTTATAAAAAAAATCCAGAGTAGCTAAATAGGGTATGTAGGTGTTACTTAAAATATTAGAAACATAATTTTAGTTACCATCTGCATACGATGAAGATACCTCCAAAAATTTGTACATCGATACAGTTGTGTTTAGATCAGTTTGTATGTGTCACTAATTGTGTAATAATTGAATTAATTAGATATGTCGCTTCTTATTACTTTTTGTATATGTTTTATAGTATTTACAATGTATACACCGAATTTTCAGGTATGGCAGACCTAGGAGACATTGCGTAGTGGTTGTATGAGTTGCTTGACCCAGCCGTTGACGCGAGTCACCGTATCCACCTTAGTACCATCCTTCCCCAGGAGGATGAGGCAATGATCGAGCTTGGCATGTTGCAGCTGCACACGCCCATGAGAGCATAGAGGGTGTACCCACGTTGGGTTCTGAGGTACGTGTAGTTGTGACCTTTGTGTACTCAATTGCAATTTGACCAGTGTGGGTGGACTCACGTATGTTCTTAATCCTTTTGACATGGGTTGAGAACGGCAGACATCTTTCTACTAGCGAGGATGGTGGAGGCAACGTAGAAGGACGACCAGGACCACTTGGGCGGTGGTTGTATGTCGAGGCGGTTTCCGTACAACTAGTGCCTCCTAACGGCACTAGTTGACAGATAGAGGCTGGAGACTCACACGTTCCACCTTCCATACAGGGAGATGGAGTCGACACTTCAAGACGTGATCTTCCTAACTGGGTTGCCTTACTCTTAGGGATGTTCAAAATGGTACCGAACTGAACAAAGCAGACCAAAATTACCAAACCAAACCGGTCAACTCGGTTTAATCGGTATTTGGTATTAGGTTTGGTTTCTAGAAATAAGGTATTTTTAGGATTCGGTTTTTTGGGTAAAAACCGAACAAACCGAGCAACCGATCTATTGGCTGCTGGAGTCTGGAGAGCTAGGCGTGTAGGCCAAGGGAAGAGCACGTCGCCGACGAGGACTAGACGGCCATGTAGGTTCCGTAGGCTGTGTGGGTGGACTACACGGCGTGCCAAGGAGCTCGCAGGTGGCGACGCAGAGCACCGGGGGAGCGCACTTGGCGGCTCCCTCCTTGTCGGCACCCAGGAGGCTAGGAGGGGGAAGGGGAGCGGGGTAGGGAGAGGCAGATGAGGAGTGCATAGTGTTGGATTAATTTCCATTATGTGGAACTACATGAGATAATATACATATTGGCTATCTATTATTTTGGTTGGCTCAAATATATAAAGTGATCAAATAAAGTATTTATTAAGAGCCGAGTATCTTTTAAGGATAAATATGGACTTGGATTTTAAATCTGTGTAGAGACCTATTTGGAATCTATCTCTAATTATAGGACGGGATAGGATTCCATACCAAAGGCTATAAATAAGGGTCAGGTCCTCCCAGCAGGGTAACTTATGCCATACCACCTATCCCCATCTGTAGTTGGAACTTGTGGCTTACCTATTGCTAGGAAAGACCAAACCCTAGCTAGACAAAACAACAGTTCATCTACTACTTTAGATCAATTGTTCATCGATCATGGCATCATCAATCAGGTACGCTTCCGCGTTTACAGATTTATGGGTGTTGCAATTACCACATATACGATCCTGTTAATTCTGATTATTAGGTTTAGATCAGTTTAATTCTAACAATTGGTATCATAGCATCGTATGTGTTTTGCAACCCGTTCTAGTAATTCTCAGATCGGATTGGATCAGATTTTTTTTTCGTCGGTTCTTTGGCCTTTAGATCGGTTCTGCTCCTGTGAGTAGTTCTTAGTTCCCATCTCTTTCCCATCTGCTTCGGTTCAAGATTGGGATGTCATCAGAGCTCCTGCGCATCTTTCCCCTCCCCGGTGAGATCGATTTCTTCTGGGTCATTTTTTTTCTTTGCTTCTGCGCGTCTTCCCTGGCGGGATGTTTGGATGTCTGGTGACGCCTCCGGATTGCGCCGCCTCTGCGCATCTTCCGCTGCTTCCTCCTCCCTAGCCCTGGGCCTCCGGACTCGCCGCGAGATGCGCCGCCCGCTGATCCTCCGATGCCGCAACCCCATCTGGGTCTCCGCGCGTCGCTGCTCATGTGCCTCTGGTCTTCGGTGAGTCGGCGTCATGTCTGCTCTGGTCTCCGGCCACCACGCGCTGTGCTTCTCTGGCTTCCGCTACTATTGGATCTGGTCGTGCGCCTCCGGGTTTCCACCCGGCGCGCTCCGTCTGGGCTCCCACGCCCAGATGCTCCACCTTGAGCAGCCTCCCCACCCAACGCCTCGGGAACCATTGTGCCGCCACCAATCCTCAACTCACATAGCTCCTCTCGGTTGGCCATCTGTGCTTCTTTTCTGGTTTCTACGGCTCCCTCGTTGAATCCCCGCACCAGCATGCGCCCATGACTCCGGCGGCCAGCAGCGAGCAGCCCATGGAAGAGCCCTCGAGGAGACCAGATTGTTGTTGGGTTACAATCCATGAGATCATCTACTATTCTTGGTAGGTGATGAAAGGAATTAAGGTTTGTGATTGATCTAGCAATGCTGCTCACGTATGCACTTTTGTTGAATTCCTTCTGCAACCGAGAAGCTTGTGCTGTTGTTTTAGGAGAGCAGAAGATAAGCCTTGGGGAGTTATTGTTCTCTGGTTACCGTAAGGGTGTAGTACTAAAATTGGTTTGTTCCCTGATGATCATTAGTCAATTGTTCTTTGATCAGATTGTTTATGCATCTATGAGAATACAGATTAGCAAGATGCAACTTCAGTTTATCTAGCATGTTGTTTCTGATCAATCTATCAGTTAATTTGCATCTTCAGATAATCAGTCAAATGCTTTTGTGCAAATTAGTTATGCTCTCAGATAATCATGTTTTTGATCTATACTTCAGAGAATTGGATTAAACCATTGCATGATTTATTATTCAAGCAAATTCAATTTATCTGGTTCTAAAATAATGCAAGATTAGCTATTTGTGCATGCAACTTTAGTTCATCAACTTCAGATTAACCCTTTTGAGTAACTGTGGTATATAGCTTCTGCATAAGGTTGTTTTGCGGTTAAGTTTTTACATTATAGATGATAAGATGCATATTCGGTTTATCTAAGTTCTGGGTTAATTTGTTTCTTGCATTATGGTTAGCAATTATGTGGTGCATCTTAGTATTATGTTATACATTTTGGTATAAATTGTGGACTCTCAATGATGTGTCCTCTTCATGAATGATGGATTGATTCAAATTTGGCTAGCTAGTGTTCTGCATAGGTTAACTGAAATTCTATGTTGCCAAAGCGACCTCTGGTATGTAGGTTAATTTATTCAGAACAACTAGGCATTGCATTTATTGACTGGCCCAAAGGAAAGTCAATATTTGGCCGAATTATATATGCAACTATGGCAATAAATATGTAACAGTCATCAAGTTTCCATGTGAACAATAAGTCGGACCAAAGTAAGGCATATTGTTTGACAGGATTTACTATTAGTATTTGACTACTACAACAAGGTTACCGCTTGCTAATTAATATTTCTGTCCAAAGACTAAATATTAATGTGGTGCTAGGTATCTTGCGTGATGGTATATACCAAATTTTGAATCAAGCTTTAAGTTTATCATTCATGTCCTGATATGAGCATTTAATTTCCTTCATTTTGGCTGCAAATTCTGCTTCCAATTTTTTCTGCTAGCATCAATTCCATACCTATGCTTACTGGTGCAAATTTTAAAGAATGGAAAGAGAACATTTCGATTGTTCTTGGGGTAATGGATCTAGACCTTGCACTTCGCAAAGAACAACCTGCTGCTCTTGTGGCTAACAGCTCCATTGAGGAAAAGATGGAGTCTGAGAAGTGGGATCGTTCAAATCACATGAGTCTTATGATCATGAGGCCTGCTGTTCTGGAAGTTTTTCGGGATAGCATATCAGAATAGGCCACTACAGTTAAGGGTTTCCTTGACAGTCTTGAGCAAAGATTTGCCAAAAACGAAAAGGCTGAATCAAGTACGCTTTTTGGCAAAACTTACCTCAATGAAGTATAAAGGTAAAGGAAACATAAGGGAGTACATTATGGAAATGTCTCATCTTATTTCAAAATTAAAGGCACTCAAGTTAGAGCTATCTGAGGATTTGCTCATGCATTTAATTTTGATATCCCTTCCTGCCCACTTTAATCAGTTCAAGGTGAGCTATAACTATCAAAAGGACAACCGGTCCCTTAATGAGCTCATCCCCTATTGTGTGCAAGAGGAGGATATATGGTAACAAGATAGAACAAAAAGTGCTTATTTGGCTATGACCCCTAAAGTCAAAATAACAAGAGGAAGAGCAAAGAAGCTGCAAGTGTGCCATTCATAAAGAAGAAACAAGGGCCTGAATTGGCTTGTTTCTTTTGGAAGAAGGATGGTCACGTAAAGAAGGATTGTGCCAAATATCACACTTGGTGTGCTAAGAAAGGTACAATTCTTGCTATGGTTAGCTCTAAGGTTAACTTAACTTCTGTACCTGAATACACTTGGTGTTTAGACTCCGATGCAACATCTAACATCAGTGTGTAAATAAAAGGTTGGCTAAACTACAGAAAGCCAAGTGATGCTGAAAGATTCATCTATGTGGGCAATGGCAAGAAGGTGGAAGTTAAGTGCTAATAGAGTTTCAGATGTCTTAGAACTGATACATATGGATATCTGTGGCCCATTCCCTATGGCTTCTTGGAAGGGCCAAAGGTATTTTATCATGTTTATAGACGACTTCTCGTGATATGGATATATTTATCTTATTCATGAGAAGTCACAGTCCCTGGATGTGTTTAAAAAATTAAGGCTGAGGTGGAAAACCAACTTGGCAAAAGAATTAAGGCCGTTCGATCTGACCGTGGTGGAGAATACTATGGTAGAAATGACGGATTAGGTGAACAACGTCTAGGACCTTTTGCTAAATTCCTAGAGGAATGTGGGATCGTCCCTCAGTACACCATGCCAGGATCTCCTAGCATGAATGGTGTTGTTGAGAGGCGAAACAGGACTCTTAAGGATATGGTGAGGAGTATGATTAGTCATTCTACCTTACCAGAGTCTCTCTGGGAGAAGCATTGAAAATCGCTAGACTTATTTACTCAACAGAGTACCAACTAAGGTGACTAACAAAACCCCATAAGAAAAATGGATAGGCAAAAAGCCTAGCATCAGGCATATACGTACGTGGGGATGTCCATCTGAGGCAAGGCCGTACAGGCCTAACGAAAGAAAATTGGACTCAAGAACTGTTAGTAGCTATTTTGTTAGATATTCTGAAAGATCAAGGGGTTACAAATTCTATGATCCCACTACTAAGACAATTTTTGAAATGGGAAATGCTCGGTTTTTTGAGGATGTTGAGTTTGAAGGGGGAGATATGGTTAGGAACATTATTTTTGAAGAAGTTTATGAAGGGGATTTATTTTCTCTTCCTTTGGTTATTCCCAATAATGATCGAGATCAGATTATTTTACCCGGTATTATTGAGGAAAATACAATTCAAAATAATATCCATGAGGTTCTTCCACCAAATGATGTTCCTACAGAAGAACAAAGTCATTAACCTCAAGAACCAGTGCCATTAAGGAGATCCACTAGAGAAAGAAGAAGTGCAATCTCTGATGATTACATTATCTTTCTTCAGGAAAATGAGGCTTGTAGTGAAATTTTGGGAGAAGATCCTATCAATCTCCAAAATGCCCAAAGAAAGCCCAAATTCGCTTAATTGGATCAATGCCATGAATGAAGAGTTAAAATCCATGAAGGACAATGACGTTTGGGATCTTGTCCCATTGCCAGAAGGAAAGAAACCCATTGGTTGCAAATGGATATTTAAGACCAAACGGGATTCGAAAGGCAATGTGGAAAGATATAAGGCTCGTCTTGTTGCTAAAGGATATACTCAAAAAGAAGGCACAGACTATAAAGAGACTTTCTCTCCGGTTTCTTCAAAAGACTCTTTTAGGGTCATTATGGCACTTGTGGCATTTTTGATCTTGAGCTTCATCAGATGGATGTAAAAACAACGTTTCTAAATGGAAACATTGATAAGACGATTTATATGGTGCAACCAAAAAACTTTGTGGTCGGTGACCCGAAGTAAATGGTATGCAAATTAAAGAAATCCATTTATAGGCTCAAACAAAGCTTCCGAAGAATGGTACCACAAATTTCATGAGGTTATTATCTCTTTTGGTTTTAAGGTAAATACAGTTGAGGATTGTGTGTATCATAAATTCAGTGGGAGTAACTTCATATTTTTGGTTCTGTATGTTGATGACATATTGCTTGCTTGTAACGATATAGGCTTGTTGCATGAAACCAAGAAATTTCTCACTAAAAATTTCGAGATGAAGGATCTTGGTGATGCTTCTTTTGTATTAGGAATTCAAATATACCGAGATCACTCTCAAGGTGTACTTGGATTATCACAAAAGAACTATATCGATAAGGTATTGCAAAGATTTGGCATGCAGAACTGTAAACCTTTAGATACCCCTGTGGCCAAAGGTGAAAAATTCAGTCTTAGCCAATGTCTTAAGAATGATTTTGAGGCTAAGAAAATGCAGAACATCCCCTATTCATCTTTGATAGGGAGCTTCATGTATGCTCAAGTTTGCATTAGACCAGATATAGCATATATTGTTGGAATGCTAAGCAGGTATTTAAGCAATCCAGGATTGGATCATTGGGTTGCAGCAAAACGGGTGTTGCGGTATTTGCAAAAGACGAAGGATTGCATGCTCACATATAGGAAATCGGATCAGTTGGAGATCATTGGGTATTCTGATTCAGATTTTGCTGTTTGCCAAGATACTCGCAAATCCACTTCAGGTTACATCTATCTACTTGGTGGAGGTGCGGTTTCTTGGAAAAGCGCTAAGCAGTCACTCGTTGCCCCGTCCACAATGGCAGCTAAGTATGTTGCTTGCTATGAGGCTTCAAATCATGGGATATGGTTGCAACACTTTGTCACAGGGCTGCGAATTTTGAATCAGGTCGACAAACCACTAAAGTTGTATTGTGACAACAAGTCTGCAGTTATGTATTCTAACAACAACAGGAGCTCATCAAAGTCTAAGCATATAGACATCAAGTTCCTAGTTGTGAAAGAAAGAATTCAGAGTGGTAAATTGTCAATTGAGCATATAGGTACAGACTCCATGATTGTGGATCCGTTCACTAAAGGCTTGACACCTAAAGTGTTCCATGAGCATGTTGCTCATATGGGTGTGGTTTCACTTATGGAATTCAGTTCAAGTGGGAGTTTGTAATTTGTTTCTTATGCTCATGAGACAATATCGCTTTAGTATAAAGACCTTCGCTTATATTCTCTAGAGAAATAAAGTTTATGTTCTTTTACTCTCAATTCATATCATCTCATTTGGTTCTCGAGAAGATGTTTTGATCTCATAAGGTATAAAGTTGGACCAGCTTGGAAATAGGCACGCCAGATGATCGATCTCATGTAATTTCCATGCTACACATCCATATTTGATCCATGTCATTCTTTTATGTTGACATATGTGACCATTGATGGGTTTAGTTACGCTTTAAAGTGACAAGACCGCTTTGATCCTATGTTGATATAATTGATGGACCGGATTGGTTTAAAGATGCTCATAACATAGATAGTATTTTTGGAGCTCATAAAGTTTTGATATGTATTTACTCATTTGGTCCAAGTGGGAGATTGTTGGATTAATTTTCATTATGTGGACCTACATGAGATAATATACATATTGGCTATCTATTATTTTGGTTGGCTCAAATATATAAAGTGATCAAATAAAGTATTTATTAAGAGCCGAGTATCTTTTAAGGATAAATATGGACTTGGATTTTAAATCTGTGTAGAGACCTATTTGGAATCTATCTCTAATTATGGGACGGGATAGGATTCCATACCAAAGGCTATAAATAAGGGTCAGGTCCTCCCAGCAGGGTAACTTATGCCATACCACCTATCCCCATCTATAGTTGGAACTTGTGGCTTATCTGTTGCTGGGAAAGACCAAACCCTAGGTAGACAGAACAACAGTTCATCTACTACTTCAGATCAATTGTTCATCAATCATGGCATCATCAATCAGGTACACTTCCATGTCTACAGATTTATGGGTGTTGCAATTACCACATATACGATCCTGTTAATTCTGATTATCAGGTTTAGATTAGTTTAATTCTAACACGTAGGAGATGGCAATGACCGAGAGGAAGTCGGCGAGAAGGGGGCACGGGAGGATGGAAAGCGAGGGTGAGAGGAAGTAGAGGGTAGGGAGGGAAAGGAGGCGGAGGCGAACGTAGTAGAGGAGGTGCCTTGCGGTCACGGTTGCCAGCTGCCGGCCCCGGCGCGAAGGGCGCAAGCTTGCGGCAGGGTGAAGGGCGGAGGATGCAGTCCAACCAGCCAGCTCAAAGGAGGTGCTCGCCCGTCGACGCGAAGGGAGACCCCCTGGGTGCAAATCCGGAGGTGGTAGCTCCAGTCGTTGTCAGGGAGGTGGATCTGGCGTGGAGGGGGGCCGACGTCCTAATCTGGCATGTGGCAGGGCGACACCGGGAGCCGCCGGATGCGACGCAAGCCGGGGCGGAGGCGGCATCGTGGGTGTCACCCGATGAAGCGGCGGTGAGGCAACGTGGTCTCACCCACGCCTGATGAAGCGGCGGCGAGGCAACGTGGTCGGGAGAGAGAGCAAGACGGTGAGAGTGACCATTTGCGGAAAAGATCGATTTGGGGGAGAAGATGTGAGGAGTGAGAGATAGATCGGTTTGGGAGGGGGCAGTCAGCAGTGTGTGAGGATGTCTAGCCCGAGCGTCCCGCTAGCCTAGGTGCAGGACTAGGCTGAAGCCTGGGTGCTGCAAGCTTGCAACTTGCAACGATGCCAGACTGCTAGGCATGCTAGCCAGTGTTCGGTGTATCCTCAATTGCTCATCTGTCAACTTTGGTAGAAGTTAATATTTGTGACCAAGTCGATGTATCGTTTTACAATTCGCGTTAACTTTGGTAAATATGGTATTTACCGATATCGTACCAAAATAAATTGGTATCTACATATACCAAACCGTACTTTAAATAATACCGTGTTTACCGAATTGATAATACCGTATTTACCATACACACCGTATTTATCGAACCGTATTTACCGAATGAACAACCCTACTTGTGCGGGCTTCCCCGTGGCGTTGCACGACATCCCGGCCACGTGACGCACGGACATCCTAGCAATGTTCCGGGGGTGCTGCCACCCAACACCATCTATTGGGAGTTCAACACTACCCACGGGTCATCGCTGAAGTGGATCTTCCAGTTCTACGTAAGTTTTTATAACTCTTATCTTTCCACATCAATTGCTTTGTGCAACTTACTGATGTATCTCTATCTTCTTGCAGCTAGAGTGTATGGCACAAGATGCACCCGAGTACACAATGAGGATGCACTTTGATACCTACTTGCTGTGGCTGTTCAGGTGGGCGATGTTCCTAGGGTCCCACAGCGACATCGTCGATAAGCACATTATCTGCTATGCACGTGAGCTGGCGGACTTGGAGGTGGCAGCGATCCAACCGTATGCCTAGGGCCCGGTGGTGCTGTGCTCAAAATACCGCGCCCTATGCAATGCGTCCCACCGTGTTCAGGACAGCTCCATCCTCTCCGGATGCCCGTTGCTTCTTCAGCTGTGGTCCTTCGAGCGTTTCCATATCGGATGACCATAGTTGGACCTAGGAGCCTAGACCGCCACCATGTACGTCGACGGCGATGACGTGGACCGGCCGACCATGGGTACGGTGTGGTGTCGCCGATGGATAAGTTTTTTGAACATTTATTCTTTGTCGTAATGTAATTTTATTTCTTGTGCTAAGTTTCCGTTGTTCTATTCCATATGTCACCTTCACTCCGATCACAACACACGCGTCCTACCCGGACTACGTTGCGATATTCGATCAGTTGACTAATGACCGCGTCATCTGGACACCGTAAACTCTTGACAGGGTGTACGCTGTTGGACCCAGGAGCAATACCCCCAAATCCTCTGTGTATTCTACACTAGTATCTGGAATAGTAGCTAGTGTACATAGTAAAAAAAATATGGTAACATCCATAATTCGCACAACTTTATTAAGAAATATCAGAGTTTATTACAAGAAAGTCTCACAAGCCAGCAATAAAGAGCACAACAGAAGACGAAGAAAAAAATTGTAGAGCCTAGCTATTCTACCACAGGCAATTGACTGGGGTAGCGGCCTAGCCGTCGAGATCCACACCGGTAGTGAAGTCCTTCTCATCTGAACAATATTTTATTAAGCAAGAGTGAGTACAAAAATGTACTCCATAAGTTACACCCATAACGGAGTTAATGTAGGTATAGATATTATCAAAGGAAGGCTTTATAGGGTTATTTGTGCAAAAGCAACATTTGACATTCTAAATACATTTACTAAGTTCCAAAGCAATTATAGTATATATAAAATTCTTTGATTTTAAAATTATCAATTTAGTGCAAGATGCACTTTTGGTGAAGGATTAACCCCCTTACACCAAGGCTTATTGCCCAAATTTTCCAATTAGATAAACTATCCAAAATCATTTGATAAAATCTTTTAAAATCAAAACTAAAGTCTAACTTTGAGTGGCTTTGCTCAGCATGTCTATGACCGTGGACACGACTATTCGAATAGTTTTACACTTTGCAGAGGTTGCACAACTTTACCCACAAAGGATAATCAACTTATGATGTCTGTTTGACACACTTCCTGTTGGAAATATGCCCTAGAGGCAATCATAGAGATGATTATATTTCATTATGTTCATGACATTGATAATGTGTTATCTTGTTCCTAGAATAATATTGTTAATATTTATTATCAAGTATGTGACTTGGTTGTGAAACTCTATATTTCGCAATAATTATTCTTATACGATCCTCGGTCGTAAAACATATGAGGACACATATGAATAGACTAGCATATGCATTGGTTGATGACTATGTTTCACGAGTCATAGATATAAAGATATCAAACCAATAATATGGACACATGTTAGAGAACATGATGTTGGATAAGACCCACATTGAGACACTATTGAGATTGTTATGAATCTATGTGTCGTTAGTTGGTCTCAAGCAATGATGATGTATAATCCTTAGACCTGAGATCAAGATGGTTTCCTACATGTGTAAGAGCACTTTAGGGGTTGCCAAACGCTACACCGTGAATCGGGTAGTTATAAAGGTAGCTTTTGGTATGCTCAAACATGGAGAGGAATGTGACTGGTCGGATATGGATTTGCCCTCCTAACATAACAGAAAGATGTCTCTCGCCCCTAGTTGTGATCGGATAAAGAAAGTGCATGGCCATGCCACTAGTAGTCAAGTGTTCACCACGTAAGTTATCGACACTCGATCGAGAAAGTATTGAACAGTCCATGGATGACACAACATCTCACCGAGTTCGACGCACATCGTGAGGCAAAGGAGTATACACGGTAGGTAAAGTTCAATCAGCTACGATCGGTCGTATGGAGATACAAGTCGTCGAGATCGGTTTAACGTAATCACAGAGTGGTCGAAACCAAGTCGTAAGGAGTTACGAAGTTGGTCGTGATCAAATACTAACTGGTCGATAGAGATAGGACCTAGTCGTAAGTGATGAGGACCTAGTCGTGATCATATTGCATTAAGGTTCGTCCGATATAATTTGTGTGTATTCGAATCGATATGTTCTGCTAGGAGCCGCCACGACTCGTGATCGAAAACGGTTTCCAAGTCACAACCGAACTACACATGAACCTCTGTGGTCACACACTTAACGGGTTGGAACAAACCAATACGAATACGATTCAGAACGCGTCCGGATAGGATCCGCCACGAGCACTATATAAGGAGGTGCATGAGGTGTTGGAAAGGAGGCTAAAAACACCACCAAAACCCTAGCCGCCATCTCCTCGAGAGCTTGGCAGGCGACTTGGTGCTAGCACACCGCGCTCGTTGTTCCTTCCTGGACGTGGATACCGAGAGGCGCTTACTACGATTGTTGCGCTTGAGGACGATCCGCGATCTTCACAAGGAACTACAGACGCGTTAGAGGAGACGATTGACTACGACTCACTACATCGACGCTGGCTTCGCTGGACCAGTCGCCCAACCCTTCTTCCATTGCTCAAGGCCTATTGGTAACGATCTGTGATCATCTACTTGCTTGGCATCCTGGTTCGCGGTAGAAATTTTTGTTTGTAGCTATCGTAGCCTACCCCGTGACCCAACACTTCCGTAGGTGTGAGACTAAGTGATTATCACAAGACTTTTACAATGCACCATCCCAAAGTAACCATGTCTGCTAAGGTTTTGTTGTTGTAAGGTTTCTACGCCAAACAGAAGCACCCCTTGCGCCTTGTGGAATAATAAAAAGTTGGTCATTCTGACACCCACACATCCAAATGGCACAACTACGATGGAACATTACAAATTAGTTAGCTCGGTCTGTCTCACTCCAGACTTGTGGTAGTACGATGGAGCTTAGTAAAAAACAGCTCTCAGATCGGTCCATAGCTAACTAGGTGACTTCCAAAAAGAACCCCTCAGCCTCGAACATTCACTAAATCGATCCCGTGCATAAACTTGCACCCACCATCTATCCATTTTCGCTCAAGTTCAAACTAGTTTTTATTTTTCTTTTAAAATCATTTGTAAAATTCCATGGTATAACAATGCCATGGACTCATTTTAAATCCATGTTTGAATCTTTGGCTAAAATTCCCTAAATTAAATATTTTTTGTCTAAGCATGACTAGGCATATATTTTTCCAAAGTGTTCTAGTTCATAATATTACATAAACTAGATTTTCATTTAAGGTGTCAAGGTATGTTTAATTCAATATCAAAGTTGACTATACAATAGCAATGGGGATAACTATAATTTTAAAACAGAATTTTAATTAACTTGAATATAAATAAGTATGCAATAATAATTTAAAATAGAATTTAAATAATTTAAAATATTAGGATCAAGTATGATCAAAGGATGTAACTTGCCTTGCTCAATCAGTTGTTGTCCTGAAATGGCGTCAAAATTTGACTCTTTGAAGTCGTCGAAATCTATACGCGAAAATAAGCCAAAATTCAAACAAAATTAAAATAAAATAAAATAAACTCATAAATTAAATAATTTATGTTCTGGGAGATAGATATTGAAATTATATGACTTTATAAATTTGAACCACTTGAATCGGAGCCCGAACGAAGGAGAACGAGCTCGAGAAGATTGAATTTCAAATAAAATGATAGAAATGGATTTTTTTAAAAGAATTTATGGAATTGTTTTGCTAAAGGAAAAATAATTTATTGCGTCATGATGATATCAGCGACTGGAAAATGAATTTCGGCTGGATTATTTTTCTAAAGAAAAAGAGGAGTCACTGACATGTGGGCCTTGGTCCATGGACCATATCACGCGATTTGCGCCGGTCCACGGTGGATCGGACACTTAGCACAATGCATGTGCCTTGCAGGCATGACATGTGGGCTGCAACATGGTAGCCACATGGGCATTTTGCACTGAGGTGGCGTGGGCATGGCGCACACAGGCCGGCGGCTGCATGCACAGAGACCAAGGGTCCCGGACGGCGACGGTCGGCGAGGACACCAACGGAGAGAGGAGGATGCACGAATCTAACGTGTGCCTTTCCGGCAGCGAGGTGTGAAGAAATCATCAGCGATCTCCCATAACTCATGCATAGTGCAACGGTGGATCTGATCCATGATGTGGACCAATCTTGTTAGCTATCGCACTTGAGGGTCTTCTCCATACTGAATCCTGGCAAAAGTGTTCACTTCTGCACCACGTGCTTGCATAGGAAAGTGGTCATATGGCAGCTAAGCTAACTCCGTCAAGTCATGACGAAGATGGCGCATGGCCACACGAGCTACTTCCTACAATGACGTGGCCTCAGAGGTGCCACGCGCCTGGAACCTATATGGAATACTCCCTGTCACACGTTTGGCAATGATATTGACCACTGCCAAGTACTCCTCCATCCCTAGTCCTCTGTCGCATCGGTAGATGGAGTAGGTTAGCTGAAATGTGAAGTTCGCTCTCCACATCATGTCTCTAAGTAGCGCCGGGTATCCATCTACATTCTTTGTCTAGGTCTCCTTGACAAGGTACTGACGACTCATCTAAGGACAAGAAGGGCAAGATGAGTTAGTTTTGTAAATCGAAACAAGAATAAGGGAAGAAATGACACTAAGATGGATAAGGAATAAAAGAGATTCTTAACTTAGTTTTCTCAAATTATTTGATAATTGAAAAATAGTTTTGACCAAGGGACTTGCTAAACTTAATGCCTGTGCTATCTCTAACCTACAGTCAACCTGGCTCTGATACCAACGCTGTGAGGACCCCCGGGTTATTCCCGTAAGACCGAGGCCTTTCCGGTCTATTGGAGATAACTCTGGGCCTCAAGTTAATGGATTCTAAGTTAAATCCATCTAAGTGAGAGGTCTTTACTGAAATTAGAGCTCCAGTGATCATGCGTACCGCTCCACTGCAAGTACTGCATGATTATCGGTTCTCTAAACAATCAAAGACCACACCTAGTGAGTTGAAATGGAATCCATGAACATTAAGCATGGGTTCATGTTGGCTCCCAAGATCAGCGACCAACATACCCAAACACACATACAACATTGATCATATCCATACAACATTAATACATTAATAGTTCAAAAGACATACATCAAAGTAGTTCAAGTCTACAACTATTACAAGTGGCCAACCAGCCAAATTCAAATAAAGACTTAAAGTAGCAGCGGAAGCAAGTAAATAAACCAAAAGTCCAGTATGGTATGCCCCATAACCCATTGGCAACCGACTAGGAGTTAAATGATAGCACTACTCATCAGTGTCGCCTAAATCGACACTCACAAGCTCATCGGGCTCACAGTTTTCTATACCTAGAACCAGTAAACAAATTGGTTGAGTACAAAGTTGTACTCGCAAGTCTTACACAAAGATAAAATTAGTTATGCATAGTGGATATTCAAAGGATGGCATTAGTGGCTTTAGTTTTGCGAAAAACACAACAATTTTCCAACCTACACATACTAGTTTATCAATTGCCATTTTAAAAACAGATTTGAAGTAGAAGTAAATCAAGTGACAAAGTAATACAAAGATGAACAAATAAATCAAACAATAATCAAAGTGGCAACCCACTTAGATACATAAACATGCATGAACACCCGTTCATACCGAATACCAAGTTGTACCCACAAATTTTAATTCAAAGTCTAACAATAGCAACCACATAACTCAAGTGATCGTCCATAACCACGGACATGGCTATTTGAATAGATTTATCTCTGCATAGGTGTACTACTTTACCCACACGACTCGACTAGCCCGTAAGCCTCCGGATGCCTCCGAATAATGACACACTTCCTTTGGTATGCAGGCCGGGGAGAATCGAGATACTATCATTTTCAGCAAAGAAAATCCTATTGGGCTAAGTCCCCCTTGCAACATGTTCCCTTACTTAGTACAAGCGACGGATAGCACTTGCTAAGCGGCTCACAAGTTGTATTGGAAATACCGATGCAATGCAAATATTAAAAATTAGTGCTACCATGCGTACTATAGAACATTACATCGGCTCCTACGGACAAATGATCAACACAAGTGCCCTTACACCATCTTGGGACTTATCACAATAAAACATTCCCCCTACTTAACCATACAACACCCATATACTGTGTGTGATAGCATGATTTTTACTTGAATTAGAGATGTTACCAAAGTTCGGTCCTTGTGGTCCAAACAAGCCAACCACATACCCAATCTCATGCACGAAGACACCCTCACTAGCAACCATTTGTCCAGACCTCAAAACTCATTCAAAATAACAAATTTTAACTCATAAAACAGATATAAGATCTGGAAATAAAAGAATATAAGAAAGTGTGTTTCTCCCATAATTGTCGGGTTAATCCCGACAATCAAACTACTGTTCTAGACTTGCATGGCTAAGCAAAACCGTAGAATATGTTTCACAGAACCTAACTTAACCATGTTGATACTGGAATAATTCAAGGATAACCTCAATGAATAGGATATAACTAACTACACATCACAAAAATAGCGACATAACAAAATAAGCATGCAAGCAATTATCATTGCACTCACTTATCAAAACTGGGATCAAATATGATATAAAAGAAAGT
Source organism: Phyllostachys edulis (assembly GCA_036346405.1). Lineage (NCBI taxonomy): Eukaryota > Viridiplantae > Streptophyta > Magnoliopsida > Poales > Poaceae > Phyllostachys > Phyllostachys edulis. The sequence goes on from CM070558.1 coordinate 5,692,155, forward strand.
TTAAATAATGCTTTCCTTGTTGGTATATCAGTTGTTCACTCTCAGTAGCGTATGAGTCAATATCATTCGCTTCGGAATCTAGAGAAATAACGATATCGATAAACATCGAGAAATACATCAAAAATCAAATTGCTCAAAAATGCATGATTTTTCTACAGTTGCTATTGTATGATTTTAGATGAATTTAGGTGAAAGAATTATTCTTTCTGGAGTTATTTGTGAAAGTTGTAGCAATTTGAATTTTCAGATTTCAAAAGGTCAAAGTTCATGCAATTTAATTATTTGGTCAAAATTTGCATAGTAGTGGGAGATACAAGGATTATATAGATAAATAGATAATATTATTACAAATTCAAAATATTTGGGTTCATCTCATTTGGAGTTTTTATGAATTAGTTATGCATTTTCAAAGTTATCAGCCTTTTTCTATTGTAAAAATAATAGAGTTATGGATCAATTTCTAAAATAATATTCTCTGCTATAGAGACAGGTTTGAAACCAATTTTATAATAAAGTTCATTAGAAATGAAAATTATCAGCACTGGTTTCATCCATTTTGGAGTTGAGATGAATTAGTTATGTATTTTTGAAGTTATTCATATTTTTCAGTGTGTAAATAAATGGATTTTGAATGTTCTAAGGCAATTATTACTTTTCTTACCGGGGGCTGTGCTAGCCACAGTCACTGATTAGTGGGTCCGGTGAACAGTTCATTTTTCATTTAACTTCTGATTTAAATAGCGCACTGACATGTGGGGTCTACCCATCAGCGACTCGGTCTCATGGACTGAGTCCACGGGCGCATGCGTATGGCGCACAACGCTTAAGTGGCTAGGCCCACCTGTCAGCCGCTCAACTTCTTTTACTTAACGTCTCGGATTTCTGTGCATGGTCCCACGTGTAAGCGACGAATTAGAACGGCTAAGACGGCGCTTAAATGCTAATCATTGTCATTATGTCTTAACCGTCCAGCTACAGTGATGGTCGGCGTACGACAACGGGATTTTCCCATTCCGCGCGCTTGTCCGGTGGCTCACCGGCGCTACGTGCCATGGCGGAGCCGACCAAAGACTAGGATAGGTGCGCAATAGCGTTGCGCACCTTCTGGTGGTGGTGACGACGTTAGAGGTGGCCCGTACCAGCGGCTAGCTGGAGCTAAGCGGCGGCGCTCAAAATGGCAAACATGCATACGACAATGTGAAGCTCTGCAGTGCATACAAGTGGGTGCCCACGCTTCTAGGGAATATGAGTGAGCTACTTGAATGTTGGGGAGAAGAGGAGATGGCCAAGGTGGTTGGTCGTCATCGAGGTCTACGGTGGTGGTAAGCTCCAATGTGGAGGGGCCATCCTGGTGAGAGAGACAGGGAGTGAGTAGTCATGATAGCTCCAATGAGGCCCAATGATGGTGTATGAGCAAGGAATCGAAGAACGGCTTACCGAATCAAGGTGGAAGGTGAAAGGGTGTTCTTCGGCCGAAAAATGACCCAAACTTCAATTACACGAAATCCTGTCACGCATTGCTCAAATTAGTTGAGGCAAAATGCTTAGTAGGCCTAAGCATACAAGGTGACACACTTAAGCGAGGATAAAACTCACCGGAGATGAAATGCCCAAAAAGGGTGATGTTCGGTGCGTGCATTGGAAAGGCTAAGAGCTTGAAGATGAACTAAGCTTTACAAGCAATGATAGAGGCTAAGATTAGTTAAAATGGAAATGGTATTGAGTGTAGGATGGAGGGGAACCACCCGGGAGGAACTTACCCGAGAGATGAGCTAGAACGAGCTTCTTCCCGAGAGATGAGCTAGAACGAGCTTCTTCCTTCTCAGCCCTGAGAGAAGGAATGAGGCGAAATGAGGTGGAAGAGGGGGTATTATCCCCGGGAGGATGACGGAATGGAGGTAGTGTGAAGTGAGGGAGCTCCAGGAGTGGCTCATACATGAGGTGGATTGACGGCGTGACGGAGCGCTCGCAAGATCTCGCGGCCACGTGGCGTCAAAGCTCTGTGCGAGCGCCAGCGCGAGGTTGAAGACGCGCCTGACAGGTGGAGCCCAGTTGGCAGCGACTCAGTGTAGCATGCGAGCGGGGGTTAAGTGGGTCGATGCGGACCGTTTGATCTTGATCGGACGGTTGACATCGTGAGCGAAATGTTCGGACTGATCCGAACGGTTACGAGATCCTGTCCGTTGATTTCTAATCGGATAGCTCGTGTGTGGTGCATCTAGTTGGTTCAGCCGAATCAGCTCGCCGAGTTGGACTCGAGCCCGAGGAACAGTATCAGCTAATTAGGTCTGAGTTTGACTGATTTAATTTCAAACCATTCAACTTTGACCAGGCTACTAAAAATAGAAATAAAAATCCTAAAAATCTGAAATAATTCAGATGGGTTCCTGGGAAGGTCTAGTATCCATAAAAGTTATTAAATCTTACTGTTCATGTCATATTTTGTTCAGTTTAAATCCAAACCCAAGATAGGTTATTGGATTGCATTTGAATTTTCTGAGGTTCAAACTAGTCCCATAAATTTGGGAAAAATTATATTAATTCTTGATAATTATTATAGTATTTGTATAAATTATTTCTAGAGGATCAACATAAGGTTTTGTTCAGTTTTCTTTTGGAGTTCGATTTTGAAGTTTAGGTTTATCACTTGTTTGAGATTTTCCTAGTGCAATAAATATGCAAAAGTTTATAAAACATGATGCATGCTAATGAGATGCATACTAATTATCATTTATAAGTTTGGGGATGTGACAGATCACAAGTATTTGTTGCTGTTTTCTTTTGGGGCTTCAAATAGAGTTATATGTTTAACTTTGATATGAAATTACACAAATGCAATAATTGTGCAAAAATTCCAGAAATGATATGAATGCTCATGTGATGCATCTTAATTTACTTTATTAAAAATGATGTGACACATCCCCGCATGGGTATTTCTTAGAAGAAACGGCCGGGCAAGAAGAGCAAGGTTATCGAGGCTGCGGAGCCCGCAGCGGAGTCCGACCTGGTAAAACGATGCATTCATAGCAATAAATCCTTCTAGTATTTTTTTTAAAAAAATTTACTGTCCCGTTACTTAGACCTTATGACACAATCATACAAATGGATGAGCCATGTGATGGATTAGACAAGGTCGATAGTAATTATCTACCGTGGTGTTAGATTGCCGTAGGTTGCATCCGCACGGGCCAGCACGGCCGGCACGGGCTGTCCCATTCTTCCTTGCAATTGCCGAGGACTTGGCCGAAAGCCTGGGTCAAGCATGGACCAAAGCTAAGTGCTCCTCCTTGCTTCTCTCTCTAGCTTCCTGTCCATTTGTCGCAACCTGAGCTCATGGAGAGGGCGTTCCGGATTGAAATGGTCTCGTCTTGATTGTTACTCCCTCCAATTCACAAAATAGGTTGTTTTAGAATACATGCAGTCAAACTCTAAAAAATCATGTGTAGATTCATCTCGAAAAGTACTTTCATAATATCATAATTTTATTAGGTTTTACAAACATATTACAATAATATTAGTCGTTAAAATTGTATTTTAGAGACCGTATCGATGTCCAAAACAACTCATTTTTGTGAACCGGAGGGAGTAGATACGTAGTAGTAGTAATACAGTGTTTAACTATTTGTCATGTAGTAATAATATATAATATTTTAAGTTGGTAACTAGTGTACACTCCCTCACCTAAACCCTAACGATGATAAGTTTAAGAAAAAAGAAATTAATGACGCATACGCAATAATATATCTTTTAGGGTTTATTTGGATAGGGAGGGATTAGAACCAATCCCTTCGGATTAGAAGAGATTTTACTTTAAATTCCGAGTCAATACGAAGAGATTGAGTCGGATCACAGTGTATCCAAACAAGCTCTTAAGGGGATGCATACACAATAATATGATCATCTGAACTTCGCCTTTGCACGGCCTTTGTCAGCTAGGCCCGAACAAGGGCCCTGTTATTCTATATAAGGCACAGTTATTCACCGCTTCCATGCAATTCAGTCACCACCGGTTCGATTCTTCTGACCACACATCGATAATAACTCTTCATTTGTCATCCCAATTGAAGTTCCTTCTGCTACAATTCATAACTACCACCACCAATTCAACTAGCTCGGCAAGGTTGAGATTTCCCCTAACTTGTACTACGTAACCCACAATGTAACTAATCTACCATTTCTCTTATACATGCTCTTTCTTTTTTCTTTGAACGCTCGTGATATCTACTGATTGTCAATCCTAATGGTGGACATGGTCATTCTGCAGCTTGTCCAGAGACAGTTAACGATTCTTTACGGTGTGATCGACAAGCACGAGTACATATCAAATGCAAAGATGAACATGGAGAGGAACATGGACATGGCGCGCACATCAAGTTGGAGGCCGCACTCGAGACATCCCGAAGTGGAAGATCAACGACACGCCTATGTTGCGTTAGGCGGAAGAAGTCAAGCGTCGGCCCAAGAGTGCGATGACACACTACGCAAATGCAAGCAAAAAATCCTAAAAGAAGAAGAGATGGAGCAGGTGGTAAAGAATTACTCCTTCCCTAAACGGATTGCTCATACAACCAAGTCATTCGTCTCCTCTTTTTTAAGTGGTAGTACTAGTAGTAACTATGAGTGGTTTGCAGACTGTGCTAGTGATTTTTTGAGATTCCTGGAGCTTGGTGGCACACCTCGGTGATACATGTTCTTGGACCCTCTTGTAAGGCACCTTCTTGCAGGCAAAAGAACAGTGTGTAAATTTGCAAGGGGGAATCAACACCATCTGGTTGTTATACGGCCGATCAGAACTGCCGACCATGGGATGGAGGGCGGGCTGCTCTTTATCCACAAAGACGGTGAAGCACCAAAGAATGATTTCATCCTTTGTCTCACCTTACAACTTTTGGAGAGCACGGACATAGTTGGGATTGCAGTCAAATGCCTGGAGTTGTTTTATACACCTCACTTCAAGTTTAGAGCCGAAAGTGTTAAGATGAAGCTCACTCAGCTGCCAACGCAAGACTTGTACTGGGTGCCATATTTTGATTCTAGCCATGATCGACATTGGGACAATATTCACGGTGTTTTCACTCAGTGGTTTCGCCCAAACCCACTATGTTGCAAGCAGCCCTGTGGTAGTAGCAACACAAATGTTCCATCAGAGTTGTTATCATGTACGAGCATTTCTATGGAACCAGTTATCAAAGTGTATTTGCGTGCCTACATCCCACTACCGCTAGGTGCAAATGCAGACGAGGACAATCATCAAAGGCAAAACAAGTTCCATGCGTAAAGGCTTTTCAGATCGAAACTTGACTCCACTTCTCGCCCCATGCTTCTTCGTAAGGCTTGCGACTTTGCCGGGGTTCTGCGCGACAGAGATGATTAGCGGGAGGAGCAACATGGATTGTATACAAACATTACCTTGGAACAATTGAAGCGAGATCATGCTGCCAAAGGCGATAGATTGCCTTCGCGGAAGGCCGAGCGACGGCGACAGATGCTCTAGAAGTCCAAACATGGTAGCGCATACCTTCGGTTGAGAAGACAACCGCTCGGAAGTCATTGCAAAGTCAAGAGGAGAAGGTGGAGCGACAGAATATTTCACATCGAATTCACTCGTGGGTGCATATGCGCTGCCCTACCGCAGACCTCGATCATGGAGTGGATTCGTAAGGAGAAGGAAATGCAATAGCGATTTGAGGTCAGGTACGTGCTGTTTCTTACCGCTAGCGGTTGATTCACCGATGAACTAGAGAACTGGTGCCTCAAGTTCTAGATCATCGAAATGTAATGAGTCAATTCGAGCACTGTACAAAGTACAATATAAAGTGTATGCACACCGTCTTAGTAAAAACTATTGGGTTGCACGTGTTTGTAGCGCATAGCTGTGTTTGATCACTTTGTTGCAAAGAAGAAAAAACCGTGTTTGATGATAGATGGGCTGATATATTGGCCGTGGTGATGTACGTACGTACTGTGGTATACGTCCTCGTGCTCCCACATCGGAATTTTTGGCCCATACAGCCGTTTTCGAAATCGTATTTGCACAAATGATCACGGTTTAGACGTATTTGTAAAATTAGCACCGATGACGTACGGTGACCATGGGCCAGCGCTCTCGTCACCACGCCGAGGCGGGCGTGGGATGGCCGCGCTCCGCCACGCCAGTCCAAAGACCGCCACGTCGGGGGGGCTGCCATGGTGGCCTTATGCGCCTCTTTACAAGACGGCCACCCAGCGCAAATGTTAGGGATGATTAGGGTTTAGTTAGAGTTAGGGTTAGTTAGGGTTTTAAATTTAGTTAGGTTTTTAAATTTTTATGCTGAAATTTGAAGGAATTTTAAATTATAGCAAATGAGTTAAAAAAAAATATGAAATTTTTTGTAGAGCCTCTCAACACTATGTACTTGCTTGTGTAAATTTTCCATAATTTTATTCATTCAGAATTGTTATCGCTATTTCGTATAAGTGTCCTGTTCATATGAATCCATAAACGTAGAAAATGAGCTCAAAAAATTATAAATTTTATTTTGAAGGGTTCTCACGCAGTGGACTTGATTGTGTAATGTTTCAGTAATTTTATATGTGTTCTGGTATTGTCTCACAAAACCAAATATAAATACAAATATAATCGATCAAATAGGATACTCGATCAAATATGATACTATTTGTTAATTTAGTTTAGTGTCGCTGGCGCATGGCCACCATGCGCCAACCAAAACAGTGGGGTTAATTAGTTAGTTAGGTTAGGTTAGCCAAAACACCTCCCGACTCGCGCCCCCCTTCGGCCCTCCCTCCCGCCCGCTACACCCGCCACGCACCCGCGGAGAATTAAAAAACCTCGTGGTGACCATCTTTCCCACCGTCCCTCCTTCCTCCTTCGCACATCTGTCGCCTCGTCTAGAAATTACAGCGCCAATGCTTATGAAATTCCCAGCGCCAACGCCACAACTCCTTCTCCGCTCGGCTCCTATAAATACCGAACTCTGGCACTCGCTCTTCGCTCATCTCAATTGCATTTGATTCTCGTTTTGTGCTCGTCACCGAGAACTCGAGAACGTAACATAACTAATTTTATTGGGAGATTAACTATTTTGTTAGCTTCTCGTCGCCGCCAAATTTTTGATTGATTACTTCACCCTAAGGGCTGATTGATTACTTCCTCGGAAGGGCAGGCAATTTGTGTTATGCTTTTGCCGTTATTAGCATAGTCGTAATTAGTCAGTCTTAGTCAGCTAGCCGTAATTAGATAGTTTAGGGGTAATTAATTAGTGGTAATTAGTTAGTTGACTAGTAATTAATTAGTTTAGTGGTAATTAATTAGTTGTAATTAGGAATGTAATGTTTTTCCGCCTTGTTTGTTATGTACAGCTCCAAATTCTACGATACCCAGCTATGGACTCTTCGCAAACTTCTACACGAGGATGTTGCAGAAGCGCCAACTTCTACACTCACCACCACCGTGGGCAGCTCCGAGACAAGGGGCACTCGCTATGGCACCGCGGAGACTACTAGCACACATCGTTAAATAGGACACTCTTTGTCGTGGATGATCTGTATTATACAACATGCTATATAAGGTTGTGCATGACCAACCGAGGGAAATGCGTGGCGTGCATATCATATCACGATGTACCGTAGAATTCGAAATGCACACGAGTCGGAGGTTATGGTACATCGTGATATGATCTGCATGCCACGTATTTCCCTCGGTTGGTTCATGCACAACGTTATCTAGCCTATCGTACAATATAGTATTAAAGAACATCATCCACACTAAACCGATAAATAAACCCAGTGCACACTTATGGGGCAAATTTGAATAGTCATTGATCAGTGTTACATTCTCTCTGTGTTGGAAAAGAGAAATACTTGTATGCTCTCAAAGGACTATGTCATACAAGAGCTAAACTTGAAATGTAGTTCACTGTTGGGACATGGGAAGTCCTAAACTTGAAATGAATGTGTGCTTGTGAGCATTTGTTTTCGTACGCATTATTTTCAGGTCTATATTTATTTTTGGTTGCACTAGTGGTTTATTTGGAAATTCGCTTTTAATCATTTATGAAGTACACTTCTATATGACCTGTGTATGTGATGTGGGAGCTTTGTTGATTTTATCCAATTGATAATCCACTAAATTGTGTTGATAAGACAAGCAATGAAGTTCACAGGCATTTTCTAAAACAATGGAACTTTCAATAAGACAAGCAAAGAATGATGTTATTGTCCATATGTTCCTAGAAGGATGGAAAATGCTGATATGACAACGGACCTTATGCCATTTCCTTTCTACAAAGGGTGCAGGGTTCACCAACAATTAGAAAAGCAACACAGTAAGAAGTGTGACAAGGTGAAAGCACATAACGGGCGATCAGAAAAGCAAAGAATATATATCTCTACACACACGGCCTATTTTATTTTGAAGGCTCTCCTCACGCAGTTGACTTAATTGTGTAATGTTGTGGCAATTTTGTATGTGTTCTGGTGTTATCTCAAAAATTTAGGATTTACGTTACAAAAATTTCGATTTTAGGTATCGAAAATTAGGGTTTCATGATTTCGTGTGACTTAGAATGTATAAAAAAAAATAGCAATGCAACTCTATTGGAGATGTCGATATACAATATGGTGCCGAATACACACGAATAAAACCAAAATACGTGTACAAATATAGTAAAACAAAATCACACAACACGCGATACTATATGGCTCACTCGTCGAGTCACTACTCTTTGCTTGCTTGTTGTCGTGGTCCGCGTCGCGGGCCTTGTTTTATGCCGAGCATGACTCAGGAGTACGTCCACCGGTCCGGAGAACGTGTGTCAGTTCGGAGGGGGTATGGAGACCGTTGAGGCGGAGGTAGACCAGTAGACTGATTCTGGAGTAGAGTCTGGTAGGCGAACATGTCGTCCTGCTGAGCCATGCCGACCTCGGGGACACCTCTGAGGAATTCATCCATGACGAGGGCAAGAAAACCACTCTGGGGATACAATTCCTGCAACTCCGATTGTGCGGATGAGCTCAAGCCTTGCACGTACAGGGTTCTCGCGTACCCTGAGGAGCTCTGGCCTGGAATGAACTGTGGGGTACCAAACCCGGAGGACATCTGCCCTTGAACGTGCGGTGGGGAAGCGAACCCGGAGGAGCTCTGCCCTGCGTACGCTAGAAACCCTAGCTGCCATTGTCTGTGCCCTAGCGTCGTGTACTACTCCCTGGCAGGAGTTGGGAGGCTCAGACGTTGTCATCGCTGACGTGATCGCCATCACCCCCACGGCCGCCAACCTCGCGCCGTCACCCCGCGTCGTCACCCTACCCCACGGCAACTGAAGGCTGCAAGACGGAACGATGTTAGTACAAATAAACACTCTGGATGTAAACTAAGAACCTCGTACCTCCTGGATGTGCAGTGTAGATAACTGAGGGGGAGCGCCAGTCTGTGTACCGGGTCCGGACGACATAAGTGATTGATCCCGACAGACCTACGACGAGAGAACGACATGATGTTAGCGGAACGTAAGGCATAACTAAAAAAACTGAATGTAAATTTGTACATAGCGACTTACCTCCGCAGCAACCTGGCCCGTGGATGACCGACGGGGAATGCTACAATGCCTGCTGGACTCGCTAGGTCGTGGTGACCTAGCGGGTGAGCATGCCCCCCCACTTCGTGCCTCGATGTGCAGGACGTCGTCCCTCGAACGACCGCAGCTCAAGTTCTTTATTACCTTCTTTATCTCCCTCGAGATGTGCTTCAAAACTTTTTATATACCACCGGGGTTCTATCTGGGCTGAGTTGGGCGTCGTCCGCTGTGCTCTGGATGCACAGTGCCCACTCGAACTGTAGTGACATACGTAACAGGTTCATTAACAAAAAGTACGAATGTCGTCAACGAAACTGCAAACCAGAGGTTGTAAGTGTCATACAATGTCATCATGTCGCGAAGCGCTGTGATGGTCGTACGCGGCGGAGGCTCTCTTGGTGCGTCAGATATGTCACCTCCTCTGTGTGCTCCGGAGGAGGAATGGTGAGTCTTGCGCGTGTTCTTGGCACGTACCACTCCATGTACGCACCGTACGACTCAGGGTCGTACGGGCGCGGCTCATTCCAGACATCCACGTGCAGCCTGTTCATCCATGTCGCAATCCACTGCTGCTGGTGCATTTGCCAGTCCTGAATATGCCCACCTGACCTCGATTGCCTGCATTTCCAGATAGATTAATGTTACAAAAGAAGACATAAGGACTGCAAAAATTACTTGGATGAAGTTTGACTCGCAGGTGTACGGCTCGCTCTAGGGGCCTGCCGTCCAGGGGGCACGAGCTGGTACCGACCAAACTATCACATTACGCTGGCACGTAAGGCTCCACCATATGTGAGAACACTAGGTGGCAAGTCGTCGTCCATAGTAATGCATCCATGACACATTGCACAGATAGCCCATGCGGCGCAACCGCATGCAGAAAATTAGCATGCCATGGACACTAGATGATGTCGCTCTCGTGTAATGACTCGAACTCGTTGTGGTACAATGAGTAGCACTTCGCCGGTCTTCCGCTGGCCCAGCGCAGACGGGCAGCAATCCACCGTAAGCCCATGGTGGGCGCGTCTATGTGGTCATGTGGGAGAGGGTACGGGTGCGCCGCTGTCTCGATGGTTGGCCGCCCAATAGAGAAGTACTCCCAACTCCACAGCTGCAGGAGCACGTAAAGAGCGACGCACTGTTGGTACCAGCGCCCCACCATGAAGGCCACACAACCCCCTGTATGTGGCGCAAAGGATGGCTGATCCCCACCAGACTCTGCGTCGGCTCGGCCAATTTCACGTCAACCAAAGACTCGGCGACGCGAATGAAGCTAGGGTTCAAAAAATTGCCCTTTGTGATTGGAAACATGACCCAACCAAAGAGCTGGAGAAGGTAAGCAACGAGGTGTATCCTAACGACCTCGTCAGGTGCACCCTGCGGGCATTCGCTGAATTGCCTCAACCAAGCCCGGGGGATGCCATGCGCACCCTCCGGGAGAGGTTGGCCAAACCGCTGCTCCAGCCTGGCCTTCCAGTCCACACTCGGAGGGCCTGGAACAACCGACATACCCCGGATCGGAATACTGGTCAAGAACGAGACGTCCTACAGGGTGATCATCATCTCACCCCACCGAAAGTGGAAGGTGTGCGTCTCGGGCCTCCACCTGTCGACAAGTGCGGACAGCAAGCTGCCGTCTAGGGTGAACTGGCATCCGATGGAGACCATCCTCACAAAGGGCAACAAGCCCGTGACTCGGAGGATCGGGACGTAGTGATCATCCAGCGCCCAGCAGTCCCTCCCCGCCCGATGTGCCAAGGCCGGAGGGCCATCCATGTTAGCAGTGAGCCACATTTTACATCGATGGTCCTTATCATAAAATTCTTCTAGTAGCTCCGGTAGAGACATGGCTTGCAACACATGGAATAGAGGGAACATTAGTGAGAAGGTGGCTAATGAACATAAAAGATTGTAAATTAATTACAGAGTAGTTTTCCTGGGGTGATAAGCTACATGATAAGCTAGCTTAATTAGATTATGCTCCTCTGTTCTTCGATGAATGCATTTCTTATTATTTGATTTCGCTTTACCTAACACTACAAATTAATGTATACTACTTAATTAATTAATTAATTACTACTAATTATTTCATAACTAATAAACATTGTAAATAACAAATACTACTTAATTAATTAATTACTACTACTTGCGAACGACGGCGGTTAATAACGTTTGTTCCATATTTTAGTCAAAGTGAACTTAGCATATGAGAATCAATTTATAGAATGTAGATAGACCTTCCGAGTTTAAAAATGAGAGATCGATAACTCGAGAATAGCTTGGACCTTTTTTGGGAATCATTTACAATTTGCAAACCGCTAATTGCAATATCAAAAGCATGACACTAAGCTAGGTTGGATCAACAGAATCTCGTAAAAACACATGCGCATGTTTTCATTGGATATGTAGACATTTGAGCTATAGATACGATATAATAGCTTTTAGAAACTTAATTCTATGAGGCTAGCAAGTACTCTGGTTATTGTATGCAAAGTTTCCTAAAAGGCAAAAAGAATTGCACATTCTAACAGAGAAAGTACATCTCATTATATTTCCTAGATGAATATCTAATTCAGTGACAAAAATGACTTCGAAGCTCTAACAATTATATAAAATTCCTAAATTGATGTCTCCAATGGAAAATATGGAACAAACGTAATGATATATAAGATATTGTACCTAATTGGACTTCGAGCGTGAAATAAAATGAATGGTCGGAAGAGCGAGCGAGCGAGCGCGAAATGAAATGAATGAGCGGAAGAGCGAGCGAGCGAAAGTACGAAATGAAATGAATGAGCGGAAGAGCGAGCGAGCGTGAAATGAAATCGCACTCGCTGGAAGGAATTTATAGCCACTGCTCTCAAAGTGAATCCTTATCCCGCGCTAATTAAGCCATATCGGCAGACAAGGATTCGATGGATGAGACGGATAACGACTGATTGATGCTTTGAGTGGATAAAATATGGCAAATGGAGGGAGGGCCTGGTTCAAATCTTCCCACAATCAACACAAGGAAAATGGAGGGAGGGCCTCGTTCAAATCTTCCCACAATCAACACATGGCACGGACATTTATTAATTCGTACGAACAGGACACTTATACGAAATAGCAATAAAAATTCTGAACGAGTAAAATTATAAAAAATTTACACAAGTAAGTACACATTGTTAGGAGGCTCCACAAAAAATTTTATAATTTTTTGAACTCAATTACTATATTTTAAAATTCTTTCAAATTTCGGAACCTAACTAACTAACCTAACTAATTACCTAACTAACCTACTATTAACCAACCCTAACCCGTGCGGCTAATTGGTCATGACGGCCACCATGCGCCAAGGGCCGAGCATGGCCATCGTGGCGCCAAATGCAGGAGTGGCGGGACCTGCGGGTCGGTGAGTGGCGGCCGGGCTACGTGGCGGTAGAACATCGCCGACAAGGTGAACGTGCGCCAACACCCTTGGCGCATGGCCACCGTGCGCCCGGATGGTTACTTTTGCTAATACGCTGATTATACTGTCATAAATGCAATTAGCGCGCAAATACGTGCTAAATAAGCAAAAAATTCCCCACATCGCCGGGGCAAACGAGGCTGCCACGTCCAGCTGAGAGAAGGCTCCCCCATGCGTGCGCGCACCTCGACCATGGCACGTCGCTGCGGTTCACGGTGCGCGCGGCCCACCACCACCTGGACTATGCTGACGCAGCGCTGTGAACGTTAACCGCGTGCGACCACTTGGTATATCTAGATTTTAGGGAGAGTTTGTTTTGCGTAGTTCTACAGTATTTAGAAAGTATTCACGGACAGTTATTGTTAAGAACCATCTGGGAGGTATCACAGATGGTTGTTTGTTGAAAACCGTCTGTGATATGTAGAATTATCATATACGGTTATTATTAAGAACCGTTTGTGATACTTCACAGATGGTTTTTATTTTGAACCGTCTATGATATTACCTTTTCATAGATTTATTTTTAACGATAGCCAAGAATACGATGGTCTCTAAACCAAAACCATCCGTGATTGCATGCAATCACTACTACAAAAAGGCTAATATCGACGCCATCATCGCATTTGGTTGACAAAAACCGCTCAGATAATACAATTACGACGGTTTTGGTTTAGTGACCGCTCGGTTACTCGTCAAAGCTAAAACCGCTCGTGAAGAAGTAATATCACGACGGTTAAGAAAACCGTCTGTGATACTACTAAGTATCACAGACGGTTCTTGTTACTACTAAGTATCACAAACGGTTCTTGTTTAGAACCATCTGTGATACTTCACAGACGGTTTTCAACATGAACCGTCTGTGACTTCCCATCCTCATCATAGACGGTTCGTATTAAAAACCACCTTCAAATCACTAACACTTTGATTTTACCATGACTTGAGTGTTAGTGATTTCAAGTCATGGTAAAATCAGAGAGTTAGTGATTTCAAGTCATGGTAAAATCAGAGTGTTAGTGATTTCAAGCCATGGTAAAATTACAGAGTAAGGAAAATTCAAGCCATGGTAAAATCAGAAAGTAAGGAAAATTCCAAGTCACAGACGGTTTTTAATACAAACCGTCTGTGATAAGATATATATCACAGACGGTTTTTAATACGAACCGTCTGTGACAAGATACTTATCACAGACGGTTCGTATTAAGAACCATTTGTGATATGTCATCATAGATGGTTTTTGTATGAAACCGTCTGTGATTCGCAGCACGGGAGTTCGAAAAATTTTGAACGCGTGCGCGGGAGGCAAAATGTTATGGCACTATCCTTATATATTATAGCTACCCCAGCCTTGTCTTCCATCAGTCTCTCCCTCTCCCCTCCCCACACCGAACTCCGGCGACCACCCTCGATTCCCTGTCGCGGTTCGGCAAGGAGACATAGCCGACGATGACAAGGAGGGATGCGGAGGAGCTCCTTGTCTGCCACAAGAGGTAGACTGCTGGAAGGTACGTGTACATCCCCATAACATACACAATTTGTTGGCTGTTTGTTGTAAAGAAAACTATCTTAATTTTGTGTTACCTAAGGTCGAAGCACCACTGGAGGTTTTCAATTGTCTCTCCTTGCCGACGAGCTTGAGTCGAACTCGATGACATGCAAGAACATCTTGTGATATGCTGATGAGGTATGAGAGGAGCTCACAAGACCAATCCAAGAAGCCGATGAGTTCTTCAGAGCTTGGAGGCAAAGATGGTTTCTAGCTAGTTTAACTTTGTAACTTTATTCTTTTTCCCATTCGAGGGGACGCTAGAAACCTTTTGGTTTCCTTTCCTATAATGTGTTTGCCATTAGAATTTTAATTGGATTTTAGTTGTCTTGCTAGAGGTTGCATATGAAAACTACTGTCTAGCAATTGATTGGTTTGGCTCAAAATCCGAATTTTTTTTTGCAATAGGAAAAACTATCACACGGTTCTAGATGGTTCTTGTTCAGAACCGTCTGTGACAGCTTTTTCACAGACGGTTCAAAAACCGTCTGTGATGACCTCATGTCATCACTGACCCATAAACTCAGACGGCTCACAAAACCGTCTGTGATGACGTTTTTGAACCATCTATAAAGACCTTTTATGTAGTAGTGAATACAGATGGTTTTGGTCAACCGTCTGTGATGAGGCATCCAGTATTAGCCTTTTTGTAGTAGTGCATCGTCCTGAAAGGCTGCCTCATCGGGTCACGTCGTCCTTAAAGGCTGCCTCATCGGGTCATGTCGTCCTCAAAGGCTGCCTTGTCGGGTTATGTCGTCCTGAAAAGCTGACTCATCGGCTCACATCGCCCCGAAGGCCGCCTCGCCGTCACGCCATCCCGAAAAGCTAACTCGTCGGGTTACGTCGTCCTGAAAAGCTGACTCATTGGGTCACGTCATCCTGAAAGGCTGACTCGTCGGGTCACGTCGTCTTGAAAGGCTGACTGATCGGGTCACGTCGTCCTAAAAGGCTGACTCGTCGGGTCACGTCGTCCTGAAAGGCTGCCTTGTCGGGTCACGTCCTGCTTTGCAGAGAGTGGTCACGTCTTGCTTTGTAGAGAGTGGTCACATCCTGCTTTGCAAAGAGTGGTCTTGTCCTACTATGCAGAGAGTGGTCACGTGGTGCGCTGTCGAGCGAGGTCATGTCGTGCATTGCAATTAAGACGAGAGATTAACACTTCAAATAAAGTTAAAATTTGCAATTACGACACAATTAGTTTCATAGTACAAGCAAAGTACTGACTAAAGTACAATTTACAACATGCTGAAGTACAAGTCGGTGTTCCTACGTGTCGGCAAGCGCCTTGTAAGTTCTCACAGTGTGGCCTTCCTAGCGGCAGCGGCCGCAACGTCTACCCGCCGCTCCAGCTTCCCCTTCGTCTGTATCGTTCCTAATGCGACAACTCTGCTGATGGCCCTTCCCCACTTCAATAGGTCTAGATCCGGAATCTAAGTCCTCTGTGTAATATCCAACGTGACGAAGTTGCCCACAACCCTAAAGCCCCTTAGCTCGCCACACCATGCCTACTGCACCCTCTCCTACTATGCTTGTGAAACGTACCACTGTAATTAGAAGCCGTCGTAATAAAACTGGCAAAAACATACACGAACATGTGTTGTGTGTAACTCACGTGTGGGTCGAGTCAGCACCTCGCCCCGATGGGGAATCGAACAACTCGGTGGAGGCCAAATCGGCGATCACCCAGGCACCGCTGTAGTCCTCGATTTAACACATCAAAGACGAAGTTTTTCTACGCCCGCCAAGACGCCGGATCGTACAAGATAGTGAGGACAGCCCGGAGCCCGGACCAGATCCCGATCGAGTACGACTCCCAACAAGACGCCATCACGGTGAGGCGGTCCAACTGCTCCACAAAGTGCTCATACACATGTGTGACCTATACGCAGCATATCAGGCTCGTGAGCTAGAACAAAGGTTACAAAGGATGACCTGTCATGCGGCCGAGTAAAGATATAGGGAAGCACGCACTGCCTACAAGACTAAAGGGACCCTACGGCGGCCACCCATCAAGGCCCCCATGGTACATGTCCTCGCCAGACGGACGGAG
Organism: Phyllostachys edulis; assembly: GCA_036346405.1. Lineage (NCBI taxonomy): Eukaryota > Viridiplantae > Streptophyta > Magnoliopsida > Poales > Poaceae > Phyllostachys > Phyllostachys edulis. Next base: position 5,708,768 of record CM070558.1, read on the forward strand.
TCTACCAAAGATGGGCCGTCCGAGAGAGGAGCGCTCGAACGACTACGCTTCTGGCAAGCAGAGGGAGCAAATTTCGTGAGGATAGATGCCGCCGCCCTATAAAGACGCGATCGCACATGCCGCGTATGTCACGCAAGTACGGTTGATCCTTAGCTGAGTTTAGCTCTCGCCGTCGGCGATGGCCCTCGCATTCTACGAGGCAAGCGCCGACGAGTCACCGTGGTCGCCGGTAAATAGTACCTGCACGAAGAGCCACAATAGGTACGCCTCGAGGTGCCGCGACACCTGGTTGGCGATGGGCTACGGGACCATCCGCTCGACCTACGCACAATCGAATAATTAGTAAGCCCGTCATATGGCTAGGATAGTGCATCGCTAAACATGGAAAATAGGTAGCACACGTACCCGGAACTACGAAAGCCACCACAGGGGCGGGCCATGCCATTGCCGCCCAAGAAGTCGAGACGGTGGTGCGGCTTCGCCAAGAAGAACTCCATGAAACCTACCTAGCAGGGCATCGCGTCGATTGACAGCGCTGTTCGGGGGAATGCAGGGGCTCCCACGATAGACAAAGCCGAGCAAAGACGCCACATCTTGCAAAGTAGGGGCCATCTCCCGAATGGGAGGTGGAAGGTGTGCGCCTCTGCCACCACCGTCCACTGTGGTCATTAGGAGGACCGTCAAATGGGAACTGCTATGACCGCCCCACCGACCTCGATCTCCCGTCATCCTCGACTAGATCAAGGTTCTTCGGTGGCCTCCACCATCCGCTACGAGAGGTTGAAGACTGCAGACGGCTCACCTCAAAACCACGAAGAAGTAACTACATAGCTGGCATATAATACAAAAAAAACTGGCATGGCTTGTGGACAAACCTGTCTACCTAGCGTGGGTCTAGTCTCCAAGCCCGCCGTGGTGTCCGTGATATGAACTACCCCATGTTAGCCAGATCGTCCCCTCGTGAACCGGATATGGCACACGATGGTTTCAGCAAGGTCATCACAACCAACCGGGTCCAAAGCAGACCGAAATGCCAGTCCGAACCACCAGAGTCGTGAGCCATACCTACAAATCAAGAAATTAAAAACATTAATGTTAATTGAGCATTTAAATTATATTCCAATGGCAAATAAATCATATTTGGTATGTTCTTAGTGGCACCTAAACGCTTTGCTCGAACACAGTAGTAATACATATACAATTTCTTGAAACACAAATGGTAAACACACAATTTTCCCTACAAAAGGCTATATTACGTTAACACTTGTACCAGTTGCTATGGATTGCGAAATATTTAAAACATCATCGTTACTATGCATATTTATAATGGGTGAAGCTTTCAGGAAAAAAAAATCAAAATTTCACATGTTTGGGAATCCTACGGATTTGGGACCATGTATCTGTGATTTTTGTCTTAGTATTTTATAATTCCTTAATCCAACCAAAACTATAAAGTAAATGTTATCAATTCTTTATTGTGCAAATAAATACATGTATTTAACATTCCATAAACTAGCATTTGTGAATGCACGGGTTATCGACATGTTTATATAATAGAAAAGTAACACGTTATCATTCATCAAGTCCGGACGCAATTAGCGCAGCACGCGGAATAGTACAACTAAATTAATTTTCACTGACCCATTTTTCCTTCATACAAACTTCTAAACTAATTGTATTAATCATGCTATCTCCAAACTAAGATTTTTTAAATTAACCTACTATTATTTCATTTGCTAACAATATGTCAATACAATGATGTTGCTTGCTAACCTACTATGGTTTCAAAAATACACTTATACAAAATAATGCTACAAATTCACCATCATGGTTGTCGATGTGAAGAAACTTTTTTTCCTCCTCTCGTCCTTCCTCTCCTCTCTTTCCCTCTCCCTCACCTCTCTTTCTTTCTTTCTTTCTTCGGTCTCGGGTCGCTCTGTCAAATGACGACTGTCCACGGCCGCCGCGCACGCAAAATATAACCACCCCAAGTCGCCCAACCGTTGGGCGACTAGGGTCCAGCGTCATAGCGACATGTGTCATAGTCTCTCCACCGTACGGTGACTAGAACCAAGTCGCCCATCCGTTCGGCGGCTAGGAGGCGAAGGATAGAGTCGCTTCACTGCTAAGCGAGTTAGACATATGTCGCATACCGGTTGGACGACTAGACCAAGTCGTCCAACCGTACGGCGATTGATGATTATTTCTGAGAAAAAAAATTAAGTAGTATTATTTGTATAATTTCGAATAAAAATAAATTATTAAAAAAAATTCCTTCATGCAACGCGATGGATAGATGGTTCTCTGTACTCACGCCCCAGCAAAAAAATCTCGCGTACAGCAAAAGCATCTTCCTTCTTAATTAACACCAACAGCACAAGCTCTTCTCTCATCTCACGTCACCAACAGCCGCTGCCCCTGATTTCTTTCCAGCCGCCAGCGACCAGCACCTACTCGTCGGCAGCACAGGTCAAGCCGCCATCAACCAGGCACAGAGACACCAAGATAGTTTCTCTGTTCCTTCGCCCGAACAGAAAAGCAGCCGCCAAAGCACGACTCGTGTAGCGGTCCGCTCGAATCTCTGCAGCGTGATGGCACACCAACGGAGGCGAGGAGACGTCGCGCAGGCACGTTGATTTCACCGTGAAACAATTTCGCGCGGGTTGAAGCGATGCCGCGCTGGACGCCCGTCCTCGCCGCGCACGCACGTTGATTTCACAGCGAAACAATTTCACGCGGGTTGAAGCGATGCCACGCTGGACGCACGTCGGCCGGGTTCCATCTATGCCCGTGGATCGAGGAGCAAAGACAACACCGACGATCGCTTGGGATGAAGCGAGAAACGAAACGCGCCGCCGTCCTTTCTAACACCCCTCAAACTTTAGAAAAAATATAACATATGTAAAGCTGATCTTATCCTGAAGACCATGTATTTCAATCCAACTCTAACAAATAAGAGACCCGAAACCCTTACGTAACATGGGGTTTTCCAACTTGTGCCACATGTCGTAGCCTCCAGATCGCACCTCCGTAGCTCCAACCCACATCATTCATATTTGATCTCTACGCACTCTAACTCGAGCTGGACCATCTCTTGCAGCATTCTCGATCATCTGGACCATGACTTTGCACCAAACCATCTTCCGGTCCTCGTCGTAGACCACAATCACCTCCGAGTTACCCCACCCAAGGGCGGACGAAGGCGGTCAAGTGCTGCTACAGACGCGACTGCTTCTTGCCGCCACTACTGTGGAACCCCCACCGGTACCACCTCCACTTGGACCGATCCATGATAAAGCACTCGCCGATGGAGCAAGAAGCCAAGAGCCCAAGAATGAAGGAAGGAGCAGAAGGCCACAGCCATGAGCATGAACAAGAAAAGAAAAAGAAGGAACTCACCAAGAAGCTTGAAATTTGGCCATTTCACGCTTGGGCCGTGGTTCTTTCCACAAACAAGAGACAAAGAAAGCTAGTAGGCCCATTTTGCAATCTCCAAATCTCTAATTCCCCACTCCCCAAAATCCAAATCAAATCCCCATTCCATTCGGTCATTCCCGACCGCCACATAATCGCACAACTCACCTAGGCGGGGCGACGGCGGCGATCGGGCGAGCGCCGGGCCGAGCGGGCCAGCGGGGCCTGGCGGTGGGCGAGCGACTACGCGAGGGATGAGCCAGCGAGGGGCGAATCATGAACATGGCGGCTCATGGCCGAGGCGTTGAGCCGCCACCGCCCACCGGCGGCGGCACGGAGCGGCGTGGGCTAACGGAGGCGCTGGCGTCGGGCGCGGCGTGGCCGACGGAGGCACGGGCGCGGCGTGGCGTGGCCGACGGAGGCGCTGGGAAGTCGACTCGGCTGGCGTGGCACCGCCGCCGAGGATCGAGGAAGTGAGAGCTAAAAGCTTTGGCCTTTGGGCTTTTGAGGAGTTAGGACTTGGGAGCTTAGGAAATGAGGAAATGAGGAGTTGAGGTCTTGAGGACTCCATCAAGCCGCAGGAGTGAAGGCGTGAAGCTCACAAGGAGTGCATAACAAAGGTAATCATGTAATTACTAAATACTACTCCAGACAATAATTAGGTAAAGTTAAGTGACATAATGACACTTTACGGTGGTCAAGGGCTCACCGATTTAAATTGGAATGTTAAAATGATGTTTTGTTACTTGTCTAGTCTAGCTACATGTATTTAGTATTTATGGATTACATATAATTTATTGTAGATTTATAAAAGATAGACAAAAGAACTTTACATAGTTATTTCTCTAACAATCCAAATACAAGTATTACTTCTATCCAATGGATTGTTTTCAACAGATGAAATATTATAGAATGGACTTGCCTCCTACTCCTAATCATAGCTAGTGGTTTTATGTCCATACTTTCATTTCATTTCAATGTTTGTAATTAGTCATAATTTTATGATTGTCTCACTAATTTAGCTACTTTTGTTCCACATATTGCTACTCCCACGTTTTTATAGGCATTCGGATTGTTATGTTCATTAGCCAGGTACTACCTTAAGTTTATTCTACATTCTCGCTTTGTCTCAAGTTTATTTATGTATGAATTTGGATTGCATTAGACATTCAAATGTATTATGTATGTTTGATACGATTTTATCATACTAGCTTGAGCACCCCCTCTATTTTTATCCTGCGTACGCCACTGACCCCACCATACACCTCAAATAACATCAATAAATAATATCATCAACTAAATTATTCGAGACTAACCACGTGGCATAACATAGCCTTTAGCATATACGTACGGTTACGCTCTTGACATCATTTCTAGCTTTATATACTTCATAACGCAGCAGCTTATACTACTCAGACTCCGAGCGCGAATGCACTGGCGTCGAAGCTGTCAGAGAGTCCTATTCCGGTCTTGACCTTCTTCGGCAACGGTGCTGAGTGTATAGCTCAATTTTGAACTTTTGAAAATTTACATGAAATTGTGGGATTTCAAAAACTTTTGATGCATTTTGTGAGTTTCCAAAAACTTGGATTCCATTTCAAAGGTTAAATAAGTTTTCCTTGCTCCAAAATTAAAATTATAAAAATCTACAAGCTAAATGGCGTGCCAAACCTCTTCAGAATTTGAATTCCAATTCAAATTCATCTCTGAAAATTTAAACCAAAATCAAATTCCTTCCCCCACCCACCTCGTGCCGCATCCAACCTACCGGCACAGCTCATATCCCCGCCACGGCCCAGCCAAATTTAACTCACACAGAGCCGATCACCACCGACTCGCTAGCTCCTCTCAAGGCGTGTGGGCTGACCCTACGTATGCTACAGACACCGTGTGCGTGGTGTGCGTACTCTGGAAAAAAGATCCATCACGCTTGCTGCTGGTGCGTGCATGGCCTAAAAAAGTAGTAACCCAGTCTAACATGGCCCAGTGTAAACAGCCCAACCCATGGCGAATTCTCAAGAGCCTGACTTGGATTAACTAGTTAAAAGATAAACACAAGCTTTGAATCAACTTGTTGTTAGGCTATCTATGTGGGCGAGAACAATCAATAAAGTGTTAAAAGATAAACACAAGCTTTGACTCAATGAAGTTGAGAGGAGCCTCGGCCGACTACATCTTCTGTCTTCTTCTCGTTCTTGTCTTTTTGCTTGATCGTCGGCAGGCAGGCAGTTGCCGACGACCAATACACAGCATGTTACTTATCAGCACTTTCGCAGATCCTTCCCAGTAGTTTTTGTCGATTGTTACCGTAGCACCGAGCTGGAGAGCTACATATATTGGCATGGCATTCATTTTCGTGGTGTTTGGGGTCAAAATCATTCACATGGCCTACGGACACATCACTACATCAGTGCTTCTGTAATCGTGTCGTGTTCCAGCATAGCTAGTACACTTCTAGAGAAGGAAGAACGCGTTCTATGGAAAAGTCGCATTTCACTCGAACGAGCGCGTCAGCGGATGGACGCATTTCGGACTTCATTCGCTGATGATCACGAACCGTCCGATGCCAACGCCGCAGCCTACGAAGTTTTGAAGATGGAGATAGCAGCCTACCTCCGCCACTAGAAAAACATTGTTTATTTATGTTTCTACTCTTCTCACGAGAGCTGCGAAATACTGTATTTCGTTACCATCCCCAAGCTGCCGCCGTGGATCGACCGGCACGCTACCCGTCTACGGATGGAGAAGACGATGCCACAGTGGTGCACCTCGCCCAGTTCGCAACCGCTCAAGAGAAGTCGCTGGAAGCAGCCGCCACTGAGCTGGAGTGCGCCTATGAGACCCTGCAAAGAGTTGAAGAAAGGATCGTCGTGTTGGAAGAAGCCCTCTACGGTCAGCACGACCATGAGGAGGAACAAGAAGAAGAGGATCCGGAAGAGCCAGAAGAACCAGAAGAGGACCTTGAGGAAGATCCCGAGGAAGTCCCAGAGGAGCCAACAGAGGCCGCAGAGCTGAAGAACCACCGCACTGGACCAGCCTGTGACATCAAGACCACCAAGATGCCACCACATCCAAGTCTACAGCAGGCGGGAGCATCGTCGTGGTTGTGGAGGCTACCTTAGCAACTGAGATCGCTAGAGTCTTAGTTTGTCAGGCTTAGCCAGTTTCCTTTCAAGTCGCCCTTTAGGCGGTAGTTTGTGTGTTTAGGTTCGACTTATTTTCCTTGTGTGCAGGTATGAGCTGCAAAAGCCCTTAGGCATTGTTGCAAGCCATAATAAAACTGTTAATAAATAAAGGTGTTTCATTTGAGTTTCTTGAGCTGTGTTTGTTGGGTTTAACCTACCCCCTAGATAAGTTCTTAACTCATTTTGTGTTTTCTACCTTATCTAACCCATGAAGCTTCACCAGATGGTTCAGACTCGCCATGTCGCCGCAAGTGGATCCCGAACCCAAGGATCAGAAGGCAATGAGCAGACCCCGGTAGGAGCAGTACCACCACCAACACCCCCTCTCGACTTGCAGAACTTTGGAGCCTTCATGGCAGCACAGACACAGATGATGTATGCCATGATGAACCAAATGCAGGCTATGAGTAATCAGAACAACAACAACAATCATCATCCTGAACCCCAAATACTCATGGACACCAAGGACCATCCAAGCTTGTCAATTCATGAGGACTCGCCTCCAACCTTTTTCTCGTAATGTTACACCAATTGAAGCCGATGATTGGCTTCGGGTTATTGAGAGGAAGCCGATCACTCAATGCAAAGGACTATGAGAAGGTTCTCAGATGCTACTCATCAGATGGAAGGCATAGCTGCCGAATGGTGGGAAAATTTCAGCGCAGCACATGAGGCGCTGCAAAACATCACTTGGGAAGAATTTGCCGCAGCATTCCATTAGTATCATGTACGTGAAGGTATTATGGATCTGAAGAAGGATGAATTCCGTGCCCTGAAGCAAGGAGCTATGTCAGTGACTGACTATCTGAATAAGTTTTCTCAGCTAGCTCGCTATGCTCCAGAGGATGTGGCTACTGACAAGAGTCTCGCCAGAGTCGCTTCTTGAAGGGTTTGAACTCAGGACTACAGGTCAATCTACTTGCCCACACTTTCTCAGACTTTCAAGAATTGGTTAACAAGGCATTGGTTATGGAAGACAAACGCAAGGAGCTGGAGGACAATCGCAAACGCAGGATGGCCCAACAAGGAAGTCACCAGTCCCAACAAAGAGCAAGAGTGGTACCAAGAACAGTAATAATCGGCTTCGCCGCAGAAGTTCTTTTCAGACGCCAAGACCAACATCAAGACTCATCCAGCTTGCTCGTAACTCTCGCAACCCCGCGCCAACCAACCCCAATTCAGGGAGCAATCAACAGAATTCTCAGAGAGTTTGTTCTTCTTGTCGTCAACCAGGTCACTTCACCAATCAGTGTCTGCAGAAGGGGACAATCACCCCAGTCCGTTTTAACCTTGGAGCTACACCCGCCAAGACCCCAGTGCCGAACAACCAAGGAGTTTCTCAACGTACCAGTCAACCAAGAGGAGCACCTTAGTCGGTGGTCAGAGGTCGTGTCAACCACGTCACCCTGAAGGAGCTCAAGAAGCACCAGACGTCGTAGTGGGTAAGTTTCTAGTAAACTCAGTACCTGCATCAGTTTTGTTTGATTCTGGAGCTTCGCATTCCTTTGTTTCCGGAGTTTTTGTCAATAAGAATAACTTGGAAGTTATGTGCCTTAAGCATACTCTGTTAGTCTAGTCGCCTAGAGCAGAGCTAAGTTCTAAAGTGGGATGTTTAGGGGCTAAGTTACTCATAGCTGGAGTTGAGTTTCTAGCCAACCTAATTGTTCTAGACACCCAGACCTTAGATGTCATTCTTGGTATCGATTGGTTAACCAAGCACAAAGCCGTGTTAGATTGTGGCCGAAGAGCCGTTACCATTGAAGATACTAAAGGAAACAAGGTAGAATTTCAAGTTACCTCCGTGCGTGATGGACACCTGATAGTCAATAGTTTGAAGGCAATTGCTTTGGAAGATGTGCCTATTGTCAAGGAGTATCCAGATGTGTTCCTGTAAGAATTACCCTAATGCCATCGCATCCGTGACATCGAAGTTTGTCATCGATCTAGTGCCCTAACAAGACCTATTTCTAAGAGACCCTATCGATGCCACCGATGAGTTGGTGGAAATGAAGAAGCAAATAGAAGAACTTCTGGAGAAAGGTTTTATAAGACCTAGTTCGTCGCCATGGGGAGCACCAGTTTTGTTCATCAGGAAGAAAGATGGAAGCATGAGGATGTGCATCGATTATCGATCTCTCAATGAAGTCACCATCAAGAACAAGTACCCACTGCCTCGGATTGATGATTTGTTTGATCAAATGAAAGGAGTCGGAGTGTTCTCAAAGATCGATCTGCGATCAGGTTATCATCAATTGAAGATTTGTCCTAAGGATATACCCAAGACCGCTTTCTCAACGCGGTATGGACATTATGAGTTCTTAGTCATGTCCTTTAGTCTGACTAATGCACCGGCCTATTTCATGAACATGATGAATAAAGTATTCATGGAATATTTGGATAAGTTTGTAGTAGTGTTTATCGATGATATTTTGGTCTACTCTAAGTCTGAAGAGGAACATGCTGAACATTTGAAATTAATCCTAGAGAAACTCAGGGAGCATCAGTTGTATGCAAAGTTTAGTAAGTGTGAGTTCTGGAAAAAGGAGGTTGATTTCCTTGGTCATGTGATGACAACCGAGGAATAGCTTTCGACCCCAAAGAAGGTCAAGGCAAGATTACATTGGGAAATGTTCCCAAGACCGCTACTCGATTCACAGCTTGGGAATGGCGGGATATTATCGCCGTTTCATTAAAGGATTGTCAACGATTGCTAAGCCTCTTACGCAGTTGTTGAAAAAGGAGAAGAAGTTCACTTGGACCCCAGCTTGTGAAGGAAGTTTTCAGGAGTTGAAGAAGCGTTTGACTTCAGCCCCAGTGCTGATTTTGCCATACATCCGTAAAGATTTTGATATCTATTGTGATGCTTCGCGTCAAGGATTAGGATGTGTCCTGATGCAAGAAGGAAGAGCTATCGCTTATGTGTCAAGACAATTAAGGCCTCATGAGGAGAATTACCCTACCCATGATCTGGAATTAGTCAGAGAGAGCACACTTTAAAGATTTACGCCATTACCTTATCCAGAATCACCGTGAGGTATATACGATCATAAGAGTCTCAAGTATATTTTCACTCACCGACTTGAACATGAGATGAGAAGATGGTTAGAGTTGATAAAGGATTATAACCTAGGAATCCATTACCACCCGGTAAAGCTAATGTAGTTGCGCACGCTTTAAGTCGTAAGAGCTATTGCAATGCCGTGAAGTAAAAAAAAGGTTTGTCCGTAACTTCAAGAGGAATTTAAGAAGTCGGAAGCTAGAAGTTGTAGCCGAAGGATTTATAGCCAGTCTAGAAGTGCAGTCTACCTTGGAGAAGCAGATTCGTGAAGCTCAACCGAAGGATTCAGAGTTTTCTCATATCAAGAAGAAGCTGGCGGAAGGAAAGTTCAAAGACTTCACCTTAGACGATCAAGGTATACTGTGGATCAATGAACGATTCAAGGCATCGCACGTTGATGGTTTGAGTGTAACATCCCAAATGTATAATTAGGGTTAATCAAGTATAATTATATGTGTAGAAATTAAAACTTTTTCTCACATCTTGAAAACCCTAAAATCTCATGTGATTTTTGTCCAAGAGTTGTGTAATCCAAAACACAAAGCTCTTGTTGACCAAAAATCAAACTCATTCTCCAATTATCTTAAATCTTGTGTCAAACATTTGGAATATATTTTCCTTGGTCCCAAAACTGATATGGGACCCTTCTCGAAAAATATCATGAGTTATAACACTTGTTGATAATTTTTGGAGGCAAAACAATCCTTTAAACAACCTTCATGAATTTCCTGAGAAAATGCATTGCATAATAACCTCTGGAAATTTTATGCAAGGTTGATCTCATTGTCAGCAAGCTCCAGTTAAAATTTCATCAAATTTGGAGTTCATTTGCTATCTCAAATAATTCTGCTAAGTTTCAGCCGTTAAAAACTAAATTTAAAAGCCTACACTGCTCCTTGGGCTAGCTATATTCAAAGTTGGTCCAGCTCAACCATGTCTGCACCTCACAGACCTCATCTCCATTTTGATCAGTCGCACTGCTGATTTACATCCAACACCACGACCTCCTCATGCGTCAACACCGCGAGGACCTCCCCACCTCATGAGGTCATTGCCGTTGATCGGTGATCCATGGTCATGACCTCCCCGTGTTAAACCTCAAAGACCTCCTCGAGCTGTTAAACCATCGCAATGAGGTCATCCCATTTGTTGAGGTCGAGCCGCTGGATCAAATCCAACAGCCCACGACCTCCTCCTCAACATACTCAACAGTCATCCACTCACGTGAGGTCATAGCCCTGGATCCAAGATCCATGGCCCCGACCTCCCTCACCTAAACTAAACAAACCTCCCACTTAACCTAGGTCGAGCCATGGATCAAATCCAACACTCACGACCTCCTGCTATCAAGCACTCACAACCTCCCCATCTTTTGTTGTGCACCGTTAGATTAAAATCTACTACACGACCTCCTTTTTGTCTCATGCACTGACCTCCCCAACAAGACGTGAGATCGTAGCCCTTAGATCTAAATCTAAAGGCCATGACCTCCCTTGTGCGCTATGCAAGCTCAGACCTCCACCTCTTTTGATCGAACCCTTAGATCTAAATCTAACGGTCCGACCTCCTTGCTCGCTAGCATCATATCGACCTCCCAGTCATTGTGTGCCCTGATTTAAATCCAAAGGCCATGACCTCCCTCATGTCTTTTGATCGCGTGCGTTAAGTCCTCACCGAGGTCCGCACTGCTGGATGGAGATCCAACGCTTTGGACCTCCCTGCCCCTTTTCCTCACGTATGCTGCTGACATGAAATCGGAGGGCCACGACCTCCCCATCTTGATCGTGTGGCCGGGACCTCCTCCCACCACTTAAAACATAACGGTTCAAAATGAGATCCGATGGTTAGGACCTCCTGTGTCTTATCCAACGGTCATAAGACCTCCCCGTTCTTCTCCTTCCTCTCGGCGCGCATGCGTTTCTCGAGCGTGGAGTTAATGTCCACTTGGCCCACTGGTCCTTTCATGACTCTTTGTCGACCAAGATTTAATGCGTGTCACCTTTCCGCCTATCAGTCAAGACACCGCCTTGGTTGTCAACTTTAGGTCATGTCCATCCCATGGACTAACCTGTGGGCTAAGCTCACCATGGAGCTTAGCCCCAGCTCAAAACCTTCACTCAAAGCTATAAAGTATCCTTTGGGATCCTCCCTTGGCTTCCTTTGCACACAACCGACCTCACTTGCACTTGTGCGTGGTGAGCTCCTCCTCCACTAACTCTCACTCACCTCCCATCTTGGTCGCCATTGTTGAAGTCCTTGAGCTCATCGGAGACAAGGGTTCCAAAGGCTCCCTCTTTCCAACCTTTGCTCACTTTTGCTCCTAAACACCTCTTGGAAGTTAACCCTAACTTAAATTGTTTGGGCATTTTTCAGAGGTGGACAAAGAGGAGCTTGAGCCGAGCTTTGGCCGTGAGTCAAGCTTCACTTGTCTTCCCCAACTCCGGCCATCACCTCCACGACCTCCCCAAAGACCTTAGGACCTCCTGTACCTCCTGTAGTCCTTAGATGCCGGCACCCGATGAATGATTTTATGAGCTTTTCTTGGCACAAGCTTGAATGTTGCGCGAGTCGCTTTTTGCATTTTCGTGTTTGGCCGTCTTTGGTCATTTGTTCTCTCCGGCCACGGCGCTCAAAGCCGCCGCCGCCGAGAGAGGTCCACTGGTGCGCAACGTTATTGTGCACTCAAGTATCATTGACCTCACCGCGAGCTCTACATCATCGGCGAGGATCACTTCTTCACGCCGGATTTTGTTTGACGCCCCGAAGCGTGTCATTGTCGTTTTAGGACATAAATTCACCGCTTTAAATGCCCAATCATCGCAATCATTGGTGTCTTAACCGCCATTAACCCCGCCCCTTTGCGCGCATTAAAATAGGCCTCGCTGACCTCCTCGTGGTCCTCAAGCATTTATCTCATGTCCTAAGCTCGTGCTCGTTGGAGTCGGGACGCCTGCACCTCCTCCGAGGAGATCCGAGCGCCCAAGACCTCCCCTTGCGTAATCATGGCCGCCTGCACCTCCCCGGAGGTCTCAGAACGCTAGGACCTCCCTTAGGACCTCCCCTAGGTTATCTCACTGCTCATGACCTCCCCTGTAGATCTTGACCGCCAAGGTCCTCCCTGACGATCTCGAACCATCGAGGACCTCCTTGAACATCTCGACCGCCCAGACCTCCCCGTGAGGTCTTGACGATGTAGATCTTCCTCGGGAGATCTTGATAGTTTAGATCTTCCTTTGGAAGATCTCACCGCTGAGGACCTCCCTTAGATCTGGTCCGCTCCTGACCTCCTTACGTGTTGTGGTCCGCTGATCTCCCATCTACGGCCACGACCTCCCCTCACCTCGCAAGATGTGAGTTGCTAAGAGGTCCAGACCTCTGACCTCCCGAGGCGTGTGATGTTCTCCTGGGAGGTCTTGAGCCGTTAGATCTAAGATCTGTGGCTCACGCCCTCCCATGTCCTTATGGGTTTTAGAAATTCCAAAGTGAGCTCTAGTATAAACCAAATAAGGTATAACTTTAGAATTTCATATCTCTTTCATTTTAATTCCAAATGAGGTCATTCAAATTGTGTTAGCTCTGTCTTGAACTTGACTTTAATCCAAAAATGATTGTAAGTTGAGTTCAGCTCCAGAGCACAGTTTGCCATTAGATTTTAAAACCAACTTTAAAATGTGCACTTAAATCAATGCTTAACTTGTAAAATACATAACTAATGCTCTATAGGTTATTTTTGGGTGAGACCAACTTTGTTGGTTTCTCTTAGTGAACTCACTGTGAAAATTAGTTTTGAGCTTGTTGCTGTTAGGAAATTGAGGACTTGTGCATTATAATTTTGTTCAAGTTCTTGTTTTTGAAAATTTGTAGAGAGTGCAATATAGCTCCAAATGAGATGAACTCAATTGTGTTATTCATCTCATGAGGTGCTGGTTTTACAGTAAAATTTTCAGCTTCACTGCTGTTCTAGAAAATGTTGCCTCATAATTAAATTAGTGAATAGTGCAGTTTGGTAATTAATAGGCTGAGCAGAATTGATTTCATCATATCTTTTGCATTGAGAATCCAAATCAATTGGTTCTTGTTGCTAAATTCATGATAAATCATTGTCTTGCTGCTGTAAAATTTTCAGAGAATTTGGAGTTCGTTTGTTGTGCTGTCTTTGTTGTGTTTCGTCGTTTTATCGGTTCTTTCTCGCTTCCGTTAGGGCTTCGACATTTGTGGTGATCCCGAGAGTGACCCTCTGCCACAATTTGACCACCAGCAACAAGGCAAGCAGTTTGACCATTTCCATCATTGTCCCATTACTTTAAAGCTTAATACTTTGTTTTACTTCTATGTATGCATGCTACTTTGTGTTAAATGTCGCTAGCAAGCCTATAGTTGCATGATCTGTAGGAATTGTTTATCCTCTACTACCATGAGCCTAGGTTATTTGCTGTGGTGGGAGCTCGTTGGATGAGCTCTTATCACTTAGTAGTTTCGATGTAAATTGCTTAGACATGCTTAGTTATCGGTAGAATGGGCGATCATCGACTTAGTCGATGGTCTTGATCACTCAAAAATGATTATTACTCCTATATGTCCAGCACTTGTGCTTTGATTAATTTGTAAAATCAAAACTGAAAATAAAAGATTGATTTAGACTTGGGCATATTGGATGGATGGTGCGGTTTTTGGATGTGGTGGTATGCCCGGGTCCCTAAGGACCGAGTACTTGGGTCACTAAGCCAGCGATTTCACAGACTAACCACGCGAGGGCATATGGAACCCTCTTGACTAAGTACTCTAGGAGGTGTTAATTATGAGCGAGCTCGGTTGGTGTGTTTTCAAAAACAAATGTATATGTATAGTGTGGGGGGAGCATTAGCTTCCTGAAGGTTGTGATGTCTCCTTCTCCCGTGGGTTGTGCAGCTCGTAATTAGCATTCATCCTTTGGAAAGGTCTCGTAGGACTTAGCCGTGCAAAGACACCTTCTAAGTGTGCGTAAAGGAAAGGCGGTCGGACGTGTGGGTACAGTGGTACACCCCGCAGGATAAAACTATTCAATAGCCTCGCCCTAGGTTATGGACATGCTTGGTAAGGTCGTTCAAGACTAGACTACAACCTTTAATTAAAACTTGACATGGTTGGTATGAACGGGAGTTCATGCTATTGTTGTGGTGACTTGGGTTAGTCACTTCCGTGATTGTTCTTGTTGTTGTTATTATGTTATTATCTCGTTGTTACTTCAACATTTAAAAATGCTTTGCCAAATTGCCTTCAATCTATTATGTTATTGCAAATAAATGTTGCTTTATGCTAAAATGAGTCCAAAGCCTCATCCACTTAAATAAAGCTTGCATGTAGCTATTTATAGTTCTGTTATCTCACACGTAAGTCTTATGGAGTACTTTATGTACTCATCCGCCTGTGGTTGTGGCAATTTTGTGGCTTTTGTTGCAGAGGAAGAAGGAGAGCTCCAAGAGCCTCTCTTTTGTGCTACGTGTTGCGCTTTCTTGACGACTAGCTTGGCGGTCCCACGATGCCTAGGGTTAAGGCACACCGATTGGCTTTGTGTTATAGCCATCTTTATGGCACTTTTGCTTCCGCTGTTATCTTTTTGTAATTATTGCTTTTTGGCCTAAGGGCCTCTCTTTGTAATATCTATTCCATATTAATGTTAACTTCGGTTTGTTGCTTATGTTCTATGTGTTGTATGGAATTGATATATTCTTTTGTTGTGAGGTATGTATACCGCATTCGGGAAGTATACATCTCTCGAGACCGGGTTTATTTGGTTGATAATACTAGGGTCAATCGGATGACTAAGTATTATGAGCCTAATAAACGCTTCTGGTCTCACAAAAGTTGGTATCGAGCCATATTGACCGTAGTAACGCAAGCTTGGTCGTCTTAGGATATTTTGAAAACCTATTTTCAAAGCATCAAATGAGTTTTGAAAGCTTAGGTAAATTCTCGGATTTTATTCCTTACCTATCTTAGCTTTCTTCTCATCCCACTCTAATTTGAGTTTTAAAAGTTGTTTTCTCTCTTCCTTCTACAAAATAGTTGTTATCGATTAACACTGGTTTTTGGGAGAACCAATGAGATTGGCAAATTGAAGTGTGAGCTGCCCACTACAAGGTTTTGAAGTTTTGGAGTCGGTGATTCGACAAGGAGCTTGATGCTAATCTGGACAGCAAGCATCAAATTTCCGGACAGCAGTCTCAAAGGTGTCTAATTAGGATAGATAATGAGAGGTTAATCAACTAAAACTTGTGGGAATAAAAGGGTAAGATGTGATACTAGTTAGCTAAGTATCTAACACTTATTTCGCTGATTTAACCTTGCTCTTTAGTAGCATTAACTCTCACCTTACAATCTGATTTTTGATCTTCTCGACCAATTACTCGCTCATTCAATACGGGTTAGTTGAGTTGAGAAGTTGAGCCTTGCTTTTGGTGTTTCTTGGCTGTTTTAGAGTCTTTTAGAAGCTTTTTAAAGTTTAAATAACCGCTGATTTTGGCTTTCGTTTGGGGTGATATTCCATTCCCTAGTCGATCGCTTTTGCTTTCTTTAAGGCTTTGTTTTGGGTCTAGTTGCTAACCAAAATTCCTTGTAACAGATGGCCGGACGACTCAGAGCGCCAAGGCGGCCACTGGTCCGACGAGGAGCTTCCTCCTCCTCCGACCATGGCCGAGGTTCTTCTTCAGATCGAAGCAACCGCTGGATGACAGAGAGTTCTATTGACGCCATCGCGCAACACCACCGCACTTACCGGAGCTTCGTGATCTCGGCAAGGAATGCCCATCACCGCGTGGAGGACTCATGAGTTTCTTCGCACTCAGCCCCTACCTTTTCCCGGTCCGAGGACCCTTTGATGCGGACGATTGGCTTGTCTTGTGGAGCGTAAGCCAGATCGCGCAGCGCCGTGAGCACGAGAAGGCGCTGTTCGCATCGCACCACCGGAGGGTGCAGCTTTGTCATGGTGGGAGAGCTTTCTCGCCATGCAGCCCGTGGATCACACCGCCTCTTGGGAGGAGTTCGTCTTGCCTTCCGACGGGCTCACATCCTCGCCGGCTTGATGGAGATCAAGAAGGGAGTTTCTTCTTGCGCCAAGCAAGGGCGAGCTCACCATGGAGTATGTCTACGAGTTCAACCATCTAGCTCGTTATGCTCCCGAGGATGTGGCCACCGATATGGCTAAGGTGCCAAGTTCAGCGTGGCTTGTCCGAGGAGTCAAGGACAAGCTATCCATTGTCGACTTCCTCGATTTCCAGACCTTGGTCGACAAGGCCATTGTCGCCGAGCATGCGGCTCGAGAGCTTATGGACTCCGCAGCGCAAGTGGGAGGCCCATAAGTCATCCAGGCGGTTCCTCCCGTCCCCGCCGGGCAGCTCGGGTACCAGTCTCACTCTTGGCGCCCCGAGGTCACCTGCCTCGTTTCGCCCTTCGCAGCCGTGTCTCACCACGCACTGCGAAGTCGCCAGAGCGCCCCATAAACTCCGGCCGGGGTCACATGTTTCTCATGCAACCGAAGGGGCATTATGCGAACCAATGCCCTAAGAAGACAGAGCCCTCGCCCTAATGGAGGACGCAGCCGAGGTGGAGCATCGCAGACCGTAAGATCGCCCCGCTACCCAAGGCATGGGTAGTGGTCGTCAACGCCATCACCACAGAGGAGGCTCAGAGGCACCCGACGCCGTGCTAGGTACACTTTCTCGTTAACTCTCATCCCGCCATCGCTTTTGTTTGATTCAGAGCATCTCATTCATTTGTTTCTCGAGTCTTTTGCTGCTATCGGAGAGCTTCTTTTCTCTCCATTGTCGGTCCCGCTTACTCATTCGCTCTCCCGTTCGGAGTTGAGAGCGAATCTGAGTGTAGGGATGTCCCTATCGAGATCGGCGAGGTTTCTTAGCAAACCTTATCCTTCTCCATTCAACGAGTCTTGATGTGATTCTTGGCATGGATTGGTTGTCCCAACACATGGGGCAAATCGATTGCGCCAGAAGCTCATCTCTATCTAGTCCTCCGTGCGAGTTAAGTTCGCCACCGGTCGCTAGATCCGCATCTCTTCGCTTGAAGCGAAGCCCGCCTAGATATTAGCGAAGTCCCAACAGTTTGTGACTTTGTTGATGTCTTTCCCGCTGATCTTCCGGGATGCCACCCGCTCGAGACCTCGAGTTTGTCATTGAGTTGGCTCCTGCACCGCCTCTATCTCAAAGAGGCCTTATCGGATGCCACCGAACGAGTTGGTAGAGTTGAAGAAGCAAGCTAAGTGAGCTGCAAGAGAAGGGTTTCATTCGCCTAGCTCATCTCCTTGGGGTTGTCCAAAGAATCTTCGTAAAGAAGAAGGATCGGTATTTTACGATGTAAGGCCGATTACGCCCACTTAATGAAGTGACGATGAAGAACAAGTATCCATTGCCCGCATTGACGATCTCTTCGATCAATTGACCGGAGCTCGAAGTTTTCTCAAGATTGATTTGAGAGTGGGATATCATCGTGTTCGATTCGCCCGAGGATATTCCAAAGACGGCGTTTCTACTCGCTTCGGCTTGTATGAGTACACCGTCATGTCATTCGCTTAACCAATGCTCCTCGCTTTGTTCATGAACCTCATGAATTCGGTATTCATGGAGTATTTGGATAAGTTTGTCGTGGTCTTCATCGATGATATTCTTATCTATTCCAAGAACGATGAGGATCATGCCGAGCATCCGCTTGTGTTAGGCAAGCTACGTGAGCACCACCAGACGCCGGTTCAAGCAAGTGTGCGCCTCGTTGAAGGAAGTGGCTTTCTTAGGCCATATTCTTTCAATGAGGCGAGTATTGATCCTAGCAAGGTCACCGATGTTCTTTCATGGAGTCCGCCCACTTTGGTCACCGGCGCGGAGTTTTCTTGGTTTAGCGGGATATTATCGCCGCTTTATCGAGAACTTCTCCAAGATCGCGGCCGATGACGGAGTTGCTCAAGAAGGACAAGAAGTTCTTGTGGTCCGATGCTTGCATGGCAAGTTTCCATATACTCAAGAAGCGCTTTGACCACCGCTCCCATTCTTGTTCTTCCCGATATCCATCGCAGCTTCGATATCTTTTGCGATGCTTCTCGTCGAGGCCTCGGTTGTGTCCTTATGCAAGAAGGCAAGGTAGTGGCCTATGCATCAAGGCAATTGAGACCTCATGAACTCAACTACCCTACTCATGATTTGGAGTTGGCTGCTGTGATTCATGCACTTAAGATTTGGCGACATTACCTAATCGTGTCGTCGCTAGAAGTGTATTCGGATCACAAGAGCCTCAAGTACTTGTTCACCCAACCCGACCTGAACCTCGTGCAAAGGAGATGGTTGGAGTTGATCAAGGATTATGATATGGGTATTCACTACCATCCGGGCAAGGCTAATGTCGCTTCTTGATGCGCTTAGTCGCAAAGCGCATTGTAATGCCTTAGTGCTCAAGGAGCATTCGCCTCTCTTCTCGAGGCATTCCAGCGTCTCAACTTGGAGATAGTTGAGCATGGATCTCTCGCCGCCATGGTTGTGCAACCAACCTTGGTGGATCGGATCAAGTCCGCCGGCAATGGATTTGGGAGTGAGCCACATTAAGGCAAATGTCAAGAACGGAACGACCAAGTGCTTCTCTCGAGGATGAGCATGGCGTCGTGAGGTTCGGCAACGCCTTGTGGTTCCAAAGGACATGGAGTTGCGGAATTTAATCCTCCGCTGAAGCCCATGATTCGCTTTTATCCATTCATCCCGGCCACAAAGATGTATCAAGATCTCCGCCAGAGATTTTGGTGGACCCGAATGAAGAGGGAGATCGCGGTTCGTTGTCGAAAAGCGACGTGTGTGTCGTCGTGGTCAAGGCCGAGCATCGGCGTCTGCTGGATCGCTTCACCTTTTGCCAATTCTCGAGTGGAAGTGGGATTCGATCGAATGGATTTCATCACCGGTCTACCCACGCCCCGAAGAAGAATGATGCCATTTGGGTCGCCATCGATCGATTGACTAAGGTGGCACATTTCCTTCCCATCAAGACCGAACTTCGTAGGTCTTTTGGCGGAACTCTATATCGCCTCAGATCGTGAGTTTGCACGGTGTCAGTCAAGACGATCGTGTCGGATCGTGGATCCTTTTCACGCCTCGCTTTTGGCATAGCTTGCAAGAGGCTATGGGCACTCGTCTTACCTTTAGCACGGCATATCATCCTCAAACCGATGGTCGACCGAGAGGGTCAACCAAGTTTTGGAGGACATGCTTCGTGCTTGTGTCCTTTCATATGGGAAGCATTGGGAGAAATGCTTGCCATTCGCCGAAGTTTTCTTATAACAACGACTTTTCGAGCCGGTCTCGGCATGGCACCATTTGAGGCCTTGTACGGAGAAAGTGTAGGACCTCGTTGAACTGGTCGAGACCGGTGAGAGACCTCTCTTTGGTCTTGACTCAATCAATGAGGCCGAGCGCCAAGTCCAAATTTTATTCGTGAGCGTTTGCGCACACTCAATCCAGCAAAAGAGCTATGCGGACCGCCGTCGACGTGAGTTACGCTTTTGAGCCTAATGACTTTGTTTATCTCAAAGTCTCTCCTTTGAAGGGCCATCAACGCTTGGCGTCAAGGGCAGTTGGCTCCTCGATATGTCGGTCCCTACCGCGTTATCGAGAAGAAGGAGCTGCCTATAAGTTGGAGTTGCCACTGCACTTGAGGGGTACATGATGTTTTCATGTGTCCCAGCTTAAGAAGTGCCTCCGTGTTCCAACCGAGGAAGCTCGTTGGAAACCCTCGATGTCCGTGAAGATTTGACCTATCGCGAGCACCCTGCTCACAGACTCGATGAGTCTGAACGAAGGACAAGGAATAAGACCATCAAGTTCCTTAAAGTTTAGTGGTCAAACCATTCGAGGATGAGGCTACTTGGGAAAGAGAAGATCGCCTGCAAGGCGGACTATCCATCTTTCTTTACCGAGTGAGCCAAATCTCGGGACGAGATTTCTATAAGGGGGAGAGATTTTGTAACATCCCAAATGTATAATTAGGGTTAATCAAGTATAATTATATGTGTAGAAATTAAAACTTTTTCTCACATCTTGAAAAACCCTAAAATCTCATGTGATTTTTGTCCAAGAGTTGTGTAATCCAAAAACACAAAGCTCTTGTTGACCAAAAATCAAACTCATTCTCCAATTATCTTAAATCTTGTGTCAAACATTTGGAATATATTTTCCTTGGTCCCAAAACTGATATGGGACCCCTTCAAAAATATCATGAGTTATAACACTTGTTGATAATTTTGGAGGCAAAACAATCCTTTAAACAACCTTCATGAATTTCCTGAGAAAAATGCATTGCATAATAACCTCTGGAAATTTTATGCAAGGTTGATCTCATTGTCAGCAAGCTCCAGTTAAAATTTCATCAAATTTGGAGTTCATTTGCTATCTCAAATAATTCTGCTAAGTTTCAATTGTTAAAAACTAAATTTAAAAGCCTACACTGCTCCTTGGCTAGCTATATTCAAAGTTGGTCCAGCCTAACCATGTCTCACACCTCAGCAGACCTCATCTCCATTTGATCAAATCGCAGCCTGTTGGATTTACATCCAACAGCCACGACCTCCTCATGTCAACACCGCGAGGACCTCCCCACCTCATGAGGTCATTGCCGTTGGATCGGTGATCCATGGTCATGACCTCCCACGTGTTAAACCTCAAAGACCTCCTCGAGTTGTTAAACCATCGCAATGAGGTCATCCCATTTGTTGAGGTCGAGGCCGTTGGATCAAATCCAACACCACGACCTCCTCCTCAACATACTCAACAGTCATCCCACATGCGTGAGGTCATAGCCCTTGGATCCAAGATCCATGGCCCTCGACCTCCCTCACCCTTAAACTAAACAAACCTCCCACCTAACCTAGGTCGTGCCATTGGATCAAATCCAACGACTCACGACCTCCTGCTGCTATCAAGCACTCACAACCTCCCCATCTTTTGTTGTGCACCGTTAGATTAAAATCTACTGTCACGACCTCCTTTGTCTCATGCGCACTGCAGACCTCCCAACAAGACGTGAGATCGTGAGCCCTTAGATCTAAATCTAAAGGCCATGACCTCCCTTGTGCGCTATGCAAGCTCAGACCTCCACCTCTTTTGATCGAACCCTTAGATCTAAATCTAACGGTCCCGACCTCCCTTGCCTGTTGCGCATCATATCAGACCTCCCCGGTCATTGTGTGCCCTTGGATTTAAATCCAAAGGCCATGACCTCCCCTCATGTCTTTTGATCGCGTGCGATTAAGTCCTCACTCGAGGTCCGCACTGCTGGATGGAGATCCAACGCTTTGGACCTCTGTCCCTTTTCTCTCACGTGCGTTTTTGCTGACATGAAATCGGAGGGCCACGACCTCCCCATCCTTGATCGTGTGGTGGGACCTCCTCCCACCACTTAAAACATAACGGTTCAAAATGAGATCCGATGGTTAGGACCTCCCGTGTCTTATCCAACGGTCATAAGGACCTCCCCGTTCTTCTCCTTCCTCTGGCGCGCATGCGTGCTCGAGCGGTGGAGTTAATGTCCACTTGCCCATCAGTCCTTTCAATGCTTCTCTTTGTCGACCAAGATTTAATGCAGTCGACTTCCGCTATCAGTCAAGACACCGCCTTGTTGTCAACTTTAGGTCATGTCCATCCCATGGACCAACCCGTGGGCTAAGCTCACCATGGAGCTTAGCCCCAGCTCAAAACCTTCACTCGGGCTATAAAGTATCCTTTGGGATCCTCCTTGGCTTCCTTTGCACACAACCGACTCGGCCTTGCACTTGTGCGTGGTCGAGCTCCTCCTCCACTAACTCTCACTCACCTCCCATCTTGGTCGCCATTGTTGAAGTCCTTGGAGCTCATCGGTGAGACAAGGGTTCCAATGGCTCCCTCTTTCCAACCTTTGCTCACTTTTGCTCCTAAACACCTCTTGGAAGTTAACCCTAACTTAAATTGTTTGGGCATTTTTCAGAGGTGGACAAAGAGGAGCTTGAGCCGAGCTTTGGCCGTGAGCAAGCTTCGTTGTCTTCCCCAACTCCGGCCATCACCTCCACGACCTCCCCAAAGACCTTAGGACCTCCGGTACTCCTCCTGTAGTCCTTAGATGCCGGCACCCGCATGAATGATTTTGCGGAGCTTTTCTTGCACAAGCTTGAATGTTGCGCTGAGTCGCTTTTTGCATTTTCGTGTTTGGCCGTCTTTGGTCATTTTGCCCTCTCGGCTCGCCGGCGCTCAAAGCCGCCGTCGCCGCCGAGAGGAGGTCCACCGGTGCGCAACGTTATTATGCACTCGGTGGTATCATTGACCTCACCGGCGAGCTCTACATCGCCGGCGAGATCACTTCTTCACGCCGGATTTTGTCGGACGTCCCGAGCGTGTCATTGTCGTTTTAGGACATAAATTCACCGCTTTAAATGCCCAATCATCGCAATCATTGGTGTCTTAACCGCCATTAACCCCGTCCCCTTATGCGCATTAAAACCCCTCGCTAGCGCGGACCTCCTCGTGGTCCCGCCATTTATCTCATGTCCTAAGCTCGTGCTTCGTTCGAGTGCACGCCCGCACCTCCTCCGAGGAGATCCGAGCGCCCAAGACCTCCCCTTGCGTAATCATGGCCGCCTGCACCTCCCCGGAGGTCTCAGAACGTTAGGACCTCCCTTAGGACCTCCCTAGGTTATCTCACTGCTCATGACCTCCCCGGTAGATCTTGACCGTCAAGGTCCTCCCTGACGATCTGAACCATCGAGGACCTCCTTGGAACATCTAGACCGGCCCAGACCTCCCCCGTGAGGTCTTGACGATGTAGATCTTCCTCGGGAGATCTTGATAGTTTAGATCTTCCTTGGAAGATCTCACCGCTGAGGACCTCCCTTTAGATCTGGTCCGCTCCGGACCTCCTTCTGTGTTGTGGTCCGTTGGATCTCCCATCTACGGCCACGACCTCCCCTCACCTCGCGCATGTGAGTTGCTAAGAGGTCCAGACCTCTGGACCTCCCGAGCGCGTGTGTTGTTCTCTCGGGAGGTCTTGAGCCGTTGGATCTATGATCTGTGGCTCACGCCCTCCCATGTCCTTATGGGTTTTAGAAATTCCAAGAGCTCTAGTATAAACTGAAATAAGGTATAACTTTAGAATTTCATATCTCTTTCATTTTAATTCCAAATGAGGTCATTCAAATTGTGTTAGCTCTGTCTTGAACCTGACTTTAATCCAAAAATGATTGTAAGTTGAGTTCAGCTCCAGAGCACAGTTTGCCATTAGATTTTAAAACCAACTTTAAAATGTGCACTTAAATCAATGCTTAACTTGTAAAATACATAACTAATGCTCTATAGGTTATTTTTGGGTGAGACCAACTTTGTTGGTTTCCTCCTTAGTGAACTCACTGTGAAAATTAGTTTTGAGCTTGTTGCTGTTAGGAAATTGAGGACTTGTGCATTATAATTTTGTTCAAGTTCTTGTTTTTGAAAATTTGTAGAGAGTGCAATATAGCTCCAAATGAGATGAACTCAATTGTGTTATTCATCTCATGAGGTGCTGGTTTTACAGTAAAATTTTTAGCTTCGCTGCTGTTCTAGAAAATGTTGCCTCATAATTAAATTAGTGAATAGTGCAGTTTGGTAATTAATAGGCTGAGCAGAATTGATTTCATCATATCTTTTGCATTGAGAATCCAAATCAATTGGTTCTTGTTGCTAAATTCATGATAAATCATTGTCTTGCTGCTGTAAAATTTTCAGAGAATTTGGAGTTCGTTTGTTGTGCTGTCTTTGTTGTGTTTCGTCGTTCTTATCGGTTCTTTCTCGCTTTTCCGTTAGGTTTCGACATTTGTGGTGATCCCGAGAGTGACCCTCTGCCACAATTTGACCACCAGCAACAAGGCAAGCAGTTTGACCATTTCCATCATTGTCCCATTACTTTAAAGCTTAATACTTTGTTTTACTTCTATGTATGCATGCTACTTTGTGTTAAATGTCGCTAGCGAGCCTATAGTTGCATGATCTGTAGGAATTGTTTATCCTCTACTACCATGAGCCTAGGTTATTTGCTGTGGTGGGAGCTCGTTGGATGAGCTCTTATCACTTAGTAGTTTCGATGAAAATTGCTTAGACATGCTTAGTTATCGGTAGAAATGGGCGATCATCGACTTAGTCGATGGTCTTGATCACTCAAAAATGATTATTACTCCTATATGTCCAGCACTTGTGCTTTGATTAATTTGTAAAATCAAAAACTGAAAATAAAAGATTGATTTAGACTTGGGCATATTGGATGGATGGTGCGGTTTTTGGATGTGGTGGTATGCCTGGGTCCCTAAGGACCGAGTACTTGGGTCACTAAGCCAAGCGATTTCGCGTACTAACCACGCGAGGGGCATATGGAACCCCTCTTGACTAAGTACTCTAGGAGGTGTTAATTATGAGCGAGCTCGGTTGGTGTGTTTTTAAAAACAAATGTATATGTATAGTGTGGGAGGGGAGCATTAGCTTCCTGAAGGTTGTGATGTCTCCTTCTCCCGTGGGTTGTGCAGCTCGTAATTAGCATTCATCCTTTGGAAAGGTCTCAGAGGACTTAGCCGTGCACAAGACACCTTCTAAGTGTGCGTAAAGGAAAGGCGGTCCGACGTGTGGATACAGTGGTACACCCCGCAGGATAAAACTATTTGAATAGCCTCGCCCTAGGTTATGGACATGCTTGGTAAGGTCGTTCAAGACTAGACTACAACCTTTAATTAAAACTTGACATGGTTGGTATGAACGGGAGTTCATGCTATTGTTGTGGTGACTTGGGTTAGTCACTTCCGTGATTGTTCTTGTTGTTGTTATTATGTTATTATCTCGTTGTTACTTCAACATTTAAAATGCTTTGCCAAATTGCCTTCAATCTATTATGTTATTGCAAATAAATGTTGCTTTATGCTAAAATGAGTCCAAAGCCTCATCCACTTAAATAAAGCTTGCATGTAGCTATTTATAGTTCTTTATCTCACACGAAGTCTTGCGGAGTACTTTATGTACTCATCTCCCGTGGTTGTGGCAATTTTGTGGCTTTTGTTGCAGAGGAAGAAGGAGAGCTCCAAGAGCCTCTCTTTTGTGCTACGTGTTGCGCTTTCTTGACGACTAGCTTGGCGGTCCCACGATGCCTAGGGGTTAAGGCACACCGATTGGCTTTGTGTTATAGCCATCTTTATGGCACTTTTGCTTCATTGTTATCTTTTTGTAATTATTGCTTTTTGGCCTAAGGGCCTCTCTTTTGTAATATCTTTTCCATATTAATGTTAACTTCGGTTTGTTGCTTATGTTCTATGTGTTGTATGGAATTGATATATTCTTTTGTTGTGAGGTATGTATACCGCATTCGGGAAGTATACATCTCTCGAGACCGGGTTTATTTGGTTGATAATACTAGGGTCAATCGGATGACTAAGTATTATGAGCCTAATAAACGTCGGGGTCTCACATTGAGGCAGCTGATTTTGAAAGAAGCTCATGATTCAAAATACTCAATTCACCCTGGTAGTACTAAGATGTACTAGGATGTTAAGAATAAATTTTGGTGGCCAAACATGAAGCGAGAAGTTGCAGAGCACGTTGCCTTGTGCGACGTATGTCAGAAGGTAAAAGCAGAGCACCAGAGACCAGCAGGTTTGTTGCAACCTTTGAAGATTCCAGAGTGGAAGTGGGAAGAAATCGGAATGGATTTCATTACCGGTTTACCCAAGACTCAATAGGGTTACGATTCGATTTGGGTAATAGTGGATCGATTGACCAAAGTTGCTCATTTCTTGCCAGTCAAAACCACTTATTCAGGAGATCGCCTTGCAATGTTATATATGTTAAGGATTGTTAGTTTGCACGGTGTGCCTAAGAAGATAGTGTCAGATCGAGGATCTCAGTTTACCTCCCGTTTCTGGCAGAGTCTACATGAAGCCTTAGGGACTCATCTGAATTTTAGTACTGCATACCATCCCCAAACAGATGGACAGATTGAAAGGGTTAATCAAATATTGGAGGATATGTTGAGAGCTTGTGCTCTAGCCAATGCTACCCATTGGGATAAGAGTTTGCCGTATGCAGAATTTTTGTACAACAATAGTTATCAGGCTAGTCTGCAAATGTCTCCATTTGAAGCTTTGTATGGTCGTGCCTGCAGAACCCCTTTGAATTTGTCAGAAACGGCCGAACATTTGGTTTTTGGGCCAGACATTATTCAAGAAGCAGAAGAACAAGTGGCTATGATCCGAGAAAGGCTAAAGATAGCCCAATCGAGACAAAAGAGCTATGCTAATAATCGTCGCCGTGATCTCAGCTTTGAGCCAAAGGATTTTGTTTATCTTCGAGTTACTCCCCTCAAAGGTGTAAAGACATTTCATGCCAAAGGAAAGCTTGCCCCTAGATATGTTGGTCCGTTCAAGATATTGGCTCGTCGTGGAGAAGTAGCCTATCAATTGGAGTTGCCGCAGTCGTTAGCAGGAGTACATGACGTCTTCCATGTCTCCCAGTTGAAGAAATGTCTTCGTGTGCCAGAAGAACAGGCCCCGTTGGAGTCAATCGAATTGATAGAAGACCTCACCTACAAAGAGCAGCCAATCAAGATTTTGGACGTCGCAGAGCACCATACCAGGAGCAAGACCGTTCGTTTTTGCAAGGTTCAGTGGAGCAACCACTCCGAAGAAGAAGCCACGTGGGAGCATGAAGACAAGCTGAAAGCCGAGTTCCCCAGCCTCTTCTCTAGCTAGCCTAAATCTCGGGGACAAGATTCCTTTAAGGGGGGGAGATTTGTAACATCCCAATTTTCTGAGCTTTAAAAATCTTTTAAATAGTTAGTAGGAGAAAATTCACCATTTGGATTTTATTTGATTTTAATTCAAAAGCTTAATATGGACTTTGTACACAAAAACAATTTAATATGATTAAAGTCAACATGAACAATGGTCAAAACTATTTTATTTGGGTTCTTTGGGCTTGGATATATTTTCTAGATTTTTCTGGAATTTTTCCATGTTCATTTGCTATTTTCTATTGCTTATTTGGATTTCTGGTATTTTCCTAAAAAGAAAATGTACTAAAATCTTGGATTTTCCCTCAAGCCGAATCTTCCCCGCCTAGTCCACCTTTTTTTGCGTGCGGCCCACTCCCGGCCCAGATCCGATTAGCCCAATTCATGCCGTCGCCTCGGCCCGCCAGCTTCACATCATGGCGTCCTCACCTGTCTTGCATGTCGCGTGGGCCGCCTCCCTTCGTCTCGCTGCCTGTGGCCCCGCCTCCAAGTCGTCGTCTCCGACGCGGTCATCTTCTCCATGAAGGCCACGGCCCCATCCGCCATTGAAGAACTCTGAGCTCGATACGGTAGCGCGTTTTTCCAACTGAATCTCTTCTAGAAAACACGCCGAATCCTATCCCTATCTCTACCGCAACCGAATCAGATCAACCTTAGCCTGGATCCCTTCCTATCTCTAGGAATCCCAAATTTCCGTTCGTGTTCTTCACGGACTCCTTTGGGGACTTCCTTATCTGTGCCTCCTATAAATGGGACACCCGGGATCGCCTTGTTGTCCGCGCCTCAACCCTAGCTGCCTCCTCGTCTGCGCCGAACCCTAGCCGCCGAAGGAGCTCGAAGACCCAATCTCGCCGCCACAACTCCGACGAGCAATTCCTCCGCCACCAGAGCAGCCCGAACCTCGTCGACCGCACCTCCGGCATCGCAAGAGCTAGAGCGTCCTCCTGGTGGCCTTCACTTCGCCAGAGCATCGCCGTAGCCCTATTCCCGTCGAGCCCGAAGCCCCGCCACCGCTTCTACCTCGCCGCCGGCCACCTCGATCGTCCTTGAACACCCGTGAGCACATCCACGAGACCCCCGCGTCATCCTCTACACGCTTGTACCACCCACCTCCGGCGTAGCACCGCCGTTCGCCGTGCCGTGCGCAGCCGAGCCCTCACCGTCGTCGATCTGACGTGGCGAGCCACATCAGTGTCGTGTCACCTCTTTTTCGCCACGTGTCATCCACGTGTGCGCCGAGTCAGCGCCATATGCGCACGCCGCCAACTCAGCCCCAATCCAGATCCCAACACCGGGTGGGCTTAGTCTACGGTGCACCTAGCTGCTTACATGTGGGACCCACCTGTCAGGTGGACCACTGTGCAGTCAAACCCCCTCGCTGACGTCATCGTTGTGCAATAATCCGGTTTTTCTTTAAGAAATAATTTGGAAATTCGGAATAATCAGTTTTTAGGGTTTCCTTTAGATTTTCAATCTTCCCAAGCTCATATCTTTTGCATCCGAACTCCGATTGAGCCCATTCAAATTTCTAAATTCATCTAAATTCAAGATCTACCTATCTAAGATTTTTATTTAATTTTTGGAGTTTGTTTTTCCTCTATTTTTATTTATTTTATTTTGTTTGTTTGTTTCGTTTGCGAGTAGACGTTGATACCTCGGGAGGTTTTGAAGAGCAAGGAGCATCTCAAGACCAGGATCAATACCAAGACCTTTTCCAAGGCATGTTATACCTTTGATCATGTTGAACCCAGTTTTCAAAGGTTATATTGATTGAGATTATCGCATTTACTTTAATTAGTTATTTCAATGCTTTTGGGATTAGTTAATGTCCAATTTGTTATGATTCCCTTGTCTAATTGTATGCCATAATCTTTTGTCACCCTAGTTTGGTTTATTTAGTTGGTGCTATTGTATTACCAACGTGGGTTGGTTAGATGCGATTAGTTTGCTTAGCCATGCTACGAGTCATCATCTCATGTAGTTGCAAATATAAACTTGACTAAGTGACTATGGAACTATGTGATAGAAACTGTGTGCGCTTTGTGCTATTACTCGTTGATGGCATATGTTGCACTTAACCAACAGGGTGGGAAAGGTTTTAGACGGAGGCAAGTGGACTGTGTGATATTTGGTGGAGCTATGTGCGTGGGCTTAATAACCTATGTGCATAGGGATTTGTAGTTTATTTGGAAGTCTTGCCTTGGTCAATTAAGGACTTAACTTTTTGCGCCATTGAACTGAGCCTCTCGTACAACCACATGCCTGGTATGGGACGGGCCTAACTTAGTAAGTTATGGAGTCTTGACATTGATTACTCAGGTAGTAGGTTAGGCTGTGTGCATAGGTGGAGGTGTGCTACCAGGTAGTCACATCACGGGGCGGTTCGCCGTGTCCCTATCCAACAGTGTGTGTCGGACTGACTTCCTATGTGGGGTTGTCTGACGGTTTGTAAGCACACTGTGAGTGTCAATGTTTTGTTACGACTAGTGCTAGCTACACTAGTTGTATCTTGTGGGTAAAGTGTACAACCTCTGCAGAGTGTTAAACAATCTATTGAATAGCGCGTCATGATCATGGACATGCTCGGTGATTTCACACGAGGGGTAGATTTTCATGAAAACCTTGGGAAGGGAGCTGTGTGGCCTAAGTCATATGGCTATGTGAATAACTTGTTTAGGCTATGTGTCTTTGTGAAATAAAACTGTCAAATTATTATTGTCTATTTGTTTTGAATTATGCTTTCGATCTATTACTTGTATTTAAATTGCAAATGCTGCATTTCTGCAAAATAACCACAAAAGCCATTCCTTTGGAATAAGCCTGCATCTATAATTGCATTTCTGTGGTATGACTTGCGAGTACGGTGTGTACTCATGCTTGTTGTAAAACATGCAATGAAGAGGAGGAGTCTTCGCTTGCTTTTCGAGGAGGAGTCTTAATCGATCAATTACTGTGGTGAATTGATGGGATTCATTGAAGTTTCTTCGATCATTGCTATTTTATTTCTTGCTAGCCTGCGTGGCTTAATAATTGTAAACTTCGACTATAAGGTCAAAACCCTTATTTGTTATCAAATTACTCGCTTATGTTATTAATCGCTTGTGTGGATCGATATTCACTGTGTTGACCTTGTGTGCACTAAGCGTGATCTGGACTAGTGCATTATACACGAGGGTCCAGAGTGCATATTTTGGGTCCCGACACGGACGCTCCGGGCGGTCCTTCCGGACCACCCTGAGCTCCTAGTGGAGCTTGCCCCGCTCAGCCAGCGGTACTACCGCTCCTCCGTGCAGTAGTACCGGTTGTGGTGAGGTACTACCATTTTCCCTTGTCACGGTAGTACCGGTTGCAAAAAAAAAATCCGGGCAGTAAGTCTCCAAGGGAGTTCCTCACATCGGAGGTGGTGAAGGTCTTGCCACAGCTGGTGGTGTAGGAGCGCGATAAGTCTGGGGCATTCCTCGCTGCTTGGCGAGGCACTAGTGTGCATAGTGGCCCTGGCGGCCGCAATAAAAGCAAGTGACATTTGGCTTGTATGCGCCACTGTTGTGGGAGTTCTTGCCCCCATTGTACCATTGTGCCGCTAGAAAAGAAGACTGTGGAGATGCCGTGGAAAGCCTCGGTGGCACTAGAGCCTGAGAACGAGGCGCCTGGGGTGGTCCGGCGCGCTGCCGAGGAAAGCTGCCACTAGCTGAAATCTGAGTGGCTCTCTTCCTCTTCTTGGACTCCTCTACTGCCACACTCGTGTATTCCACCACTATGGCCTTGTTCACCATGTGCTGGAAGTTCCGAAAGTCATGTACAGCTAAAGCTAGCTGCATCTCCTCAGTCAAGCCATTCATGAACCGGCTCTGGTGGCGGGCGTCGGTGGAGACGTCGTTAGGGGCATAACGAGCCAAAGAGTTGAACTCGTGAAGGTACTCAGTGACAGTCTTCTTTCCTTGCTTCAAAGCAAGAAACTGCTGCTGCTTGATCATCATGACACCCTCAGGAATGTGGGCCTCCCTGAAGGCTACTTGAAACTCGTTCCAAGAGGGAACGTCTCTGTCAAGTTGCATGGCGGAAAAGTTATCCCACCATGCGTTGGCAGCGCCCTCCAGCTGATAGCTGGTAAAGAGGACCTTCTCAATGCCTATGCACTAAGCAATAGCAAGCTTCTTCTCAATATTCCTTAGCTAGTCTTCAGCCTCCATCGGGTCTTCGGTGCCCACGAAGGTTGGAGGATTTGTCCACTGACATCCATGCTGCCTATGATTTCCCCCTCCTCCTATTGCCGCGGGAGCAGGAGAGGTGTTGCGAGTGATAGCTTCGAGAATCCTTGTCTAGTCCATGCGGTTTCTCTCTATTTGAGCCAACACCTCTGCATGGTGGGAGGTGGTGGAAGTGCTTCTTCGGGTGTGCTACCTCGCTGATGATGCTGTTGAGAAGGTTCACCCACTTCAGCAGAACGAGGTTCTAGGGATGGAGATCCCTCATCACGCTGCGCTCCCGAACGTGTGTTGGAACCTGTCATCTTGCGGTGACATGGATGGTTAGACAATATAAAAAGTCATTACTTAACTAAGCATGCATAATGATATATATACAAAAATACACAAGAACTTAACACCAAATGGGGGTACAAAGGCACTAAGAGCAGTACAAGATCCATAAAAGCAAATCATAGACTTTCGGTTCAATTACATCAAGATTGGCCCGTAGGCAAATGGTAACTACCCGAAATGAAAGTTCTTGCAAATAAATACGAAGGTTCCAACAACTACTAGGCTATTACAAGAATTTTAAAGATACACGCATCGCCGAACACATGCCTGCATAGCGATACTACTACTCCAACATCCTAAATATTGTTCCGGTCAAAGTTCACCGGAAACTCGTCAAGTAAATGACACCCAGGGGATCCGGTATCGTCAGGGTCCCCTAGGTTTGGGAGGCACAAGGGTGATCCTATGCCGTTAATATGACCTACTACGGGAAGACAATATTTTGGTGGCGTAGAAAGGTATGGGGAGATCATATTAGTGCCATACAACACATCGGGATGAATGAGCCTCATGTCATGCATGAGCCTTAAGTGCTCCTGAGCTTCAATGAGACGACGCCGCGTCTCCCATAACTCATGCATGGTGCAACGATGCATCTGATCCATAACGTGCACCAGTCTCGCCAATTGTTGGACTTGGGGATCTTTCCCGAACTAAACCTGGCGAACCTGCTCACTTCCCCGACATGTGCTTGCATGGGGAAATGGTCGTATGGTAGCTGAGACAGCTGTAACACCTCAAATTCCAATTGGAGAGAATATTATTCGGGAGAGGGACACTTAATCACTTTCGATTTGCTTCAAGTTTAGAGATGGGAATTCGGTTCAAAATCTGTTTTCTTAGCGCGTTTGGGCTCTTTGGGCAGCAGACTTAGTGGGCCAAAAGGGGGGAAGGAAGAACCTCAAGTTGGGCCAGCCCATTTAACTCCACCTCCACCCCTCAAACCCTAACCCCTTTCTTTCCCCTCCCCAAGCAGCCACCAACCTGCTGGCCAAGGTCCCTACTAGCAGCCACCAAAACAAACGTTTCCCCCATTCCAACCTGCTGGCTGCTGCCTCCCCTTGCTCCCTCTTGCGCCTCCACCATCCCCCTCCTCTCCCAAACCGAAATCCCTACTCCCTCTCTCCATCCAAGGCTGCCATGGGAGGTCCCTTGCTGCTGCAGCCAGCCAAGGAGGGAAGGAGCTGATCTGTTCAGCCAAGAGAAGGAGAGGAAGGGGGAGAAAGGAGGGAAGGGAGGAAGGCTAGAAGAAGGGTTTGATCTCAAGGGGGAAGTTCAGCAAGATCTTGAGGTTCTTCAAGGGGTAAATGAGTGGTTTCCTTGCTGGTTAGATTGTTTTAGTTGCATAGTTTGCTTTGATTAGGGTTCTCCAGCCTAACTGGGTTAAGATCAGATTCTATTCCTTTTTGTGCGCCTGTTTTGTTCTAGATCTGTTCCTTGTTTGGGGATTTCATCTCCTAGAGAGTTGTAGGTTTTGATTTCAGCTTTCCATAGGTTCCAAGTTCACTAATTTCCGATTTACGGTTTGAAAGTTATGGTCTTTTTCGTTGCTGCTGTCCAGGAATCTGTCAACGCGTAGCAGAAATTTTAACGGTTAGATTTCAATTTGTTAAGGGTCGTTTCAGGGCTGTCCACCTGAACGAATATTGTAGCCTACCTTCTTAGCTTTCCATATTAGTAAAGAACACTTTGTTTGGATCTGTAGAACAAAAGTTATGCAAGTTTCAAGTTGACTGTCCAGTTTGTTCGTCGGTTTCCGACGGTAAATTAGACCCTTGTGCCATATTTTGTTAAAAGCAGAATCTGGGCATCATGACAACTAGGTTTTTGTAGCTTATATTCTTAGCTTTCCATAATGACAAGAAACTTGAATTTTGGCTAATCCAATCAAAACTTACGATTGTTTCTTTACAGCTGTCCCGAATAGATTTATGTTTAGCTTGAGTAGGTCGAGTGTGTAACTTGGGTTATGGGAAAACGTTGTAGAGCATTGTGAATACTATCTGTTAAGCATGTTGTTTGATGCTTAGTACCATTCTTGGTTATCAGGTGGTGGTGAATCCCGGTGCTAGCTCGTTCCGCCTTCTTGTCTTCTGTCTCACGGTGGAGGCAAGTGCAAGTATTATTAATGAGTTATTATAATATATACTTGATGAATGCCATAGTTGATTGATGTTGATCATTACTTGGTAATGTTGATGAGCCTAAATGCCATAGTTTAATGATGATGCTTACTACCTGGAAATGTTTACATGATGCTGCATGCTAATGGTTACATGATGATGCGTACATGTTACTGTTTATATGGTGATGCTTGCATGATAATGGTTATATGTTGATGGCAAGAATGATGGGACAAGGTGAGCGATGAGGCTACCTTATTATTGATGAATAATGATAATGATAATGGACATGTGCATTTGCATTTCTACATGTTCATTTCTGAACCTTGGACTACGTGGTAGCCAAGAGTTGTTTCCTTGTTGTTCCCCGTCAGGCATTGGATGGGCATTAGGTCCCCATCATGCATTGGACGGGCTTTGTTCCCCACACTCGTGGAGTGTGGGCTTTTGTTCCTTGTGCCTAAAGGGCACAGGCCTTGAGTAGGTATCGACGGATACCCTACTCGGCATTACCGGTAATTGCTAAGAAGTGAAGAGATGCATTCATGACATGTCATTGCATTTTCGCATAAGATATGGATTTGTTTGTTTGGCTTACACTGTTGTTGTTCATGGTGAGATTGTAAATTTCCTTGACTACGTTTGATGCTATGTTTACTTACTACTGCACTTTGCTGAGTCATGGACTCACTCTTGCTGTGTTGTGTTTTCTAGGTACCCCTTGAGGCAGCGGTATGCATGGGGAGGGGTAGTCATGGTGCACTTCACACATATATAACCACAACGAACGACTTGGTTCAACTAGCTAAAGTTCTCAGAATTGACGTTTCCTTTAGGTTGAAATTTTGTGACCATCCTTCGTGGTGCATGATTATATGACCATCCTTCGTGGTGGATGATTTTGTAACCATCCTTCGAGGTGGATGATTTTGACTGCATTCGTGGATGATCCTTTTAGGTCGTCTTTTAACTCCTCATCCTTAAGTTCGCTTAATTCCATTTTGTGGACTAGACGGTTTGATTTCGATTATGTTATCACTCTTGCTGTTTGGTTGAAATTATTTTGTATTGTTTTTGTACGTTAGTCTTTTAGGTAACATCTTGGCTTCCGCATAGCCAGGGTGTTACAACAGCTCTGTCAAATCAAAACGGAGGCGTCTCATGGCCACTCGAGCCACTTCTTGCAGCGCCATGGCCTCAGAAGTGCCACGTGCTTGAAGTCGGTACGGTATGCTTCCTATAACACGCCTAGCAATAATGCCCACCACGGCGAGGTACTCCTCCATTCCTGGCCCTCGGTCTCGTCGATAAATGGAGTACGTTAGCTGGTAGGTGAAATTTTCCCTCCACATCATATCTCTTAGTAACTCCGAGTATCCTCCTACATTTTCAGCTTGAGTCTCCCGAACAAGGTATTGAGGGTTCATCTAAAGGACAAGAAGGGCAAGGTAAGTTAGTTTTGCAAATCCAAAACCAGAATAGGGTAAGGAATGATACTAAGATGGATGAGGAATAAAAGATATTCCTAACTTAAACTTTTTGAAGTAATTTTGATAACTTGAAAATATTTTTGACCAAGGGACTTGCTAAACTTAACGCCAGTGCTATTTCTAACCTACAGTCAGTATGGCTCTGATACCAACGCTGTGAGGACCCCCGGGTTATCTCCGTAAGACCGAGACTCAGCATGGTCTTAAGGACATAACTCTGGACCTCAAGTAAATGGATTCCAACTTAACTCCATCTAAGCGAGAGGCTTAACTGAAAACTAGAGCCCCGACGATCATGCACGTTGCTCCTCTGCGAGCACTACATGATTGTCGGTTCTCCAACAAGTCAAGCACTACACTTAGTGAGTTAAATGGGAAGCCACGAATAGCGAGCATGAACTCATATTGGCTCCCAAGATCAGCGATCAACATGCCCATACTCTCATACAACGTTGACCACATCCATACAACAATCATACATTGATAGTTCAAAAGACATACAACATAATAGTTAAAGTCTATAACTATTACTAATGGCCAACCGACCAAATTCAAATAAGAGTATTAAGTAGCAGCGTAAGTAAGTAAATAAACCAAAAGACTAGCAGTGGTATGCCCATATCCCATCGGCAACCGACTGGGAGTTAAAAGATAGCACTACTCGTCAGCGTCGCCTAAATCGGCGCTAACGAGCTCAACGGGCTCATAACCTTCCTCACCTGAAATTGCAGCAACCGGGTTGAGTAAAAAGGTACTCGCAAGTCTTACACAAATAAAAATTAGTTATGCTAGAGGTTGTTCCAAAGGATGGCTCATATTGGCTTAGTTTTGCAAAAGAGACGCAACAATCTACAACCTACACATACTAGTTTTTCAAGTGCCATTTCGAAATTAGATTTGAAGTAGAAGTAAAGCATGTGAATAAGTAGTAAATTGAATAACAAATAAATCATACAAATAACAAAGGGGCTGTCCACTTTGATACAACAAGAAAGAAACATGAACATCCCATTCATGACGAATACCAAGTTAT
Organism: Phyllostachys edulis; assembly: GCA_036346405.1. Taxonomy (NCBI): domain Eukaryota; kingdom Viridiplantae; phylum Streptophyta; class Magnoliopsida; order Poales; family Poaceae; genus Phyllostachys; species Phyllostachys edulis. The sequence goes on from CM070558.1 coordinate 5,745,402, forward strand.
AACCACAATTTTTAATTCCAAGTCTAACAATAAGCAGCCACAAACTCAAGCGATCGTCCATAACCATGGACACGGCTATTCAAATAGATTTATACCCTGTAGGGGTGTACTACTTTACCCGCACGACTTGATTAGCCCGTAAGCCTCCAGATGCCTCTGAAAATAGCTTACTTCCTATGGTATGCCGGTCGGGTAAATCAAGACTTAGTATTTTTCAGCAAGTTGACATTATTAAGTTGAATCACCCATGCGTGACGTAATCCCGCTTAAGTGTAGGTTATACAGCCTACTAACCAAACGGGCATGCAAGTTGTGCCGGAAATACCGACCCAATTAACAAGGTTTAAATAGTGCTCATTCGCACATTATAGAATTGCAATCGGCACCCTACGAAGCATATATGCGATGGAACACATATACGTCCTCACACCACCAGTCATTAACTCAACAACACCAACCCTTACTTAACCAAGCAGCGCCCATACACCACGTGTGATAGCACAAGTTTTGCTTGAACCACAGGTACCCAAAGTTTGGTCCTTAAGAGTCCAAACAAGTCCATCACTTACCCAAACTCGTGCACAAAGACACCATCACTAACCATCACTTGTCTAGAACCAAAACTCATTTATAAAGGCAAAATTTTAACTCATAAAATAGATACGAAGATCTGAAATAAAAGTATATAATGAAAGTTGTGTTTATCCCATAATTGTCGGGTTATTCCCGACAATCAGCTACCGTTTCTAGACTTGCATGTCTAAGCAAACCCGCAATATATTTCAATCATCCTAACTCAAGCATGTGGTACTAGAATAATTCAAGGATAACCTCAATGAATTAGGAGATAACTAATCTACACATCACAAAAATAGCGATATTATCAAAATAGCATGCAAGCAATTATCATTGCACTATCTTAACAAAACTGGGATCAAATATGATGCAAAAGAAAGTTCAAATGATGCTTGCCTTGTTGGTAGCTTAGTTGCTCTCCCACAGTAGCGTATAGGTCAATATCGATAGGCTCGGAATCTATATAAATACAATACTGAATAAACATCGAGAAATACCTCAAAATTCAAAATGCTCAAAAATGCATGATTTTTATGCAGTAGCTAAGTCATGATTTTATATGAATTTATGTGAAAGAATTATTCCATTTGGATTTAGTATGTGAGAGTTATAGCAGTTTGAAATTCAGTTTTCCAGAAAATCCAATTTAAATCCAACCGGTTACTTTTCATGTAATTTAATTATTTGGGTAAAATTTGCAGAACAGTAGTGGGACAAAGGATTATATGGAAAAATAGAGAATATTAATACAAGTCCAAAACATTTGAGTTTTCTTCGATTGGAGTTTTCATGATTTAGTTATGAATTTTCTAAAGTTATCAGCATTTCCTTTTGTAAAAATAATAGTGTTAAAGGATCAATCTCCAAAATAATACTCTCTGCTACAGAGACATGTTAGAAACCAATTTTAATATATAGTTCATCAAACATGAAAATTATCAGAAGTGGTTTCATCCATTTTGGAGTTGAGATGAATTAGTTATGTATTTTTGAAGTTATACATATTTTACAGTGTGTAAAAAATTGGATTTCTAATTTTCTAAAGCCTTTATTTCTTTTCTTACCAGCCGCTACTCTAGCCGTGGTCACTGACCAACGGGACCAGGGTCAACTGTTGACTTGGTCCAAATTGACCCAGCCTAGCTGTGAATGAAAACGTATTTAGAAAATGCGCTTTCCTATTACAAAAACGTACTTCCTATTTAAGCATATGAAGAATATGTTTTCCTTAAAGGAAAATGTATCACACAAACCTACCCTGTTACTAAACTGGCCATGGGCCCGCATGCCATACGCACTAGGCCAGCCATTACTCAACTAAACCTGATCTTCCGACAAAGATCCGATTCATAAATGCTAATCATCGCAGTTAACTCTAATGACGTTGTTACAGGCTCGGTCGGAGCATCCGACAACACGCGCACTGGCTTCGCCGGAGCCTTGCCGGCGTTCCCGGCCATGGTGGCGCGAGCCAAGGGTATGGTTGGAACCACAATAGCTGTGCGCACCTCTTGGTAGTGGTGGCGGCGGCTGAGCTGGCCTAGAACGGCGGTGAGCTTTGAGATGTCTTGGCAGCTCCCACGGTGTGCGTGCATGTGCAAGTTAAGCTCATGGTGTGCAAACAAGCGTCTTGCGATAAGCTAAAGCGAGGTACACTGAAGCTTACCAAGGTTAAGGAGAGGCCGGAGGAGCTAGGGGGTGGGTTGGCCATGGCAATGGCGATGGTGGCGGCAAGCCCAACGAGGAGAGAGCTCCCTGGGCAACAACACCGAGAAATGGAGGTAGAGAAGACTTCAGTGCGTGGTGTAGATGGTGTGGATGAAAGGAATCGAGGGATAGCTTACCAAGATGGCAATGGGACGGTGAAAAGTGCTTTCGGCGAAAATGGGGCTAACCCGAAATACAAACGCTCCTGTGAAGCAATCAAGCAATTAATTGTGGGGAAAACTTAGTTAGACCCTAAGACACATCGTGCCGCGAAAGAAACTGAGAGGAGCTCACCGGAGACAAAATGGCCAAAAGGGGTCGCTCGGTGCACACTCTAGAAGCTCCAATGGCATGATAGTGTCCCGTGACCTACGAGTAGAAACAAAGCCGCGCATTAGCAAAAATGGGGACGACAAGGAATGAAGGAGCTAAGAGATCTTTCAGCAAGGATCTTACCGAAAGGATGAGCTTGAGCAAGCCTCCCTCCCCTCAGTCAACAGAGGAGAAGTGAGGAGATCGCTAGGGTTTGGGGGCTAGTTAAGGGCGGCCGAAGAACGGAACGAAAACGGCGTCAAGCAGAGCAGGCTCCGGAGTGGTCAAAACGGGTGGTGCGGTCACGGCATCGACTGCGCGCGGATGGAGAACACGGCCGCGTGGCACAGGAGCCCTGGACGCGCGCCAACGGGACGAAGAAGACGACCCTGCCGTGTGGGCCCAAGCTGGTAGTGGCACAGAATGGGTGCGGTGCGAGTCAGTTTCATGGTGGTTAGGTCCAGTCGGTTGATGCGGTTGGGTCCGAACCCAAGGAATAGAATAGAGGGTTTGACTGGGATTTAAACTAACCTCCTACTTTGACCTGAGTGCTAAAATTAGAAATAAATTTCTTAAAAATGTGAAATACATCACAGGGGTTCCTGGGAAGGTCTAGTGTCCATAAAAATTATTGAACCTTACTGTTCATGTGATGATGTGTATAATTTAAATTCAAACTTAGTGTAGGTCATTAAATTGTGTTTGAATTTTCTTAGGGTTTAAACCAGTCCCAAAAATTTGGAAAAATTATATTAATTCTTGATAATTGTTCTAGAATTTGAATAAATTATTTTCAGAAGATGAACAAGACTTTTTGTTCTTGTTTTTCTTTTGGAGCTTATAATTGAGTTGTAGGTTTTATCTTTATTTCAAATTTTCCAAGTGCAATATATAATGCAAATGCTTGAAAACAATGATGCATGCTCATGAGATGCATAGTAATTCTCTTTATTAATCTGGGGATGTGACAAACCTCCCCCCACTACAAAAGATCTTGTCCCCGAGATCGTAATAGGTGGAAGTTGGATAGAAAGGTTCTTACAGAAGGTACAACATCTGTTGTTTTGATTTCCTTTAAAGATAGTGCTAAGATAACTTACAAGGTTACAAAGTATGATTTTTACATTTTCCTTACCATTGCTTTGTTTAACCTTGCTTTTCTGGATTCGAAGGCACTTTAAGGAAAAGATCAGGATATTCTTGTCGCAATTGATCTTCGCGTTCCCAAGTAGCCTCATCTTCAGTATGATTACTCCATTGAACTTTGATAAACTTGATATTGCGATTCCTCATCTTGTGTTCCGTTTCTTCAAGAATGCGAATTAGGCGCTCCCGGTAAGAATGATCGGGTTGCAAGTCGAGATCTTCCAACTCGGTGGCTTCGGTTGGAACACGAAGAAACTTTTTCAATTGTGAAACATAGAACACATCATGTACATCAGCAAGTGATGGTGGCAATTCCAATTGACAGGCCACCGATCCCAATTTTGCTAGAATTCGGAATGGTCCGATGTAGCGAGGCGCCAATTTGCCTTTGACTTGGACACGATGCATTCCTTTCATTCGAGAGACTTTAAGATAAACATGATCATCCACTTCAAAACTCAACTCACGACGACGACGATTTCATTGTAGGAGTCTTAGAAGTTGAATTTGGGCTTTGCATTTTTATGCTAAGACCCTAGAGACCCAATATTATGTGTAGAGGAAGATGAACAGAAGCGAATTTTGATTAGTGTGTTGATCTTTGATAGAATACTTTGGGTAAAGTAAATGAGTATGTGTGCTGAGAATTTGAAGTTGATTATCTTTAACAGAATGAGATGATATGGTTGTCGGCGAAAAATCTTTATTGAGGTGTTGGAAATCATTTGTCAAAATAAATTTCCTTTGGTATAGGAATGGACTAGAGAATCCTTTTGTGGATTAGTAGAGTCCCTCTAAATAAGTATGGTTGTTCTTTCAGTTTGAGGATCGTTTTGGGATTGTCGGTTAAGAGGGAGGAGTTAGTGTGATAATTCTGGACACCCATGAAAAGGGAAAGGGATTATTTCTTAAAAGAACATCTGAGAAAAAGAATGTTTTCTCGAATAGAGAAGTGCTATCTTGATTCTTGTTTGAGCTGAGTTTTATGACAGAGATCGGGTACAATTTGAGTTGACTATGTGGACAAGATGGTTCTATCCGGTTCAGGAAAATAAATGAAGTATTTGATTTGGACATTCGAGCGAATTCTCTTTTGGCTTATGTGGTGTTTATTTGCAAACTGCCTAGTTGGAGTGCGAGAAGGTTTTCATGAGGAATCTTCGATTTTGGATTTGAGTGTTTTGGAGAAAAATTGGTATTGCATTGTGAATCCTTTGTTTTTAGATGAATCTGAATATTAAAGTTTGATTAAAATAAGTTGTGTTGCGCGTCCCTACTTAACAAAGACCCTCCTGGTTAGGATGAAGAGATCGACTAAAGATAGAACGAGCATTCCATATGCTTGTGCACAAATTCTGTGGTTTGGTACCAAAGGAAGGATATCCTAAGGTACATTGGGTTGTTTCTGGAAGTTGTGGAGAAGTTTGAAGTTAGCAATTTGCTAGAACCGTCTAGAATCTTGGAACGGGTTATATAATGTTTTGGATGAACCGGTGTTGAGAGAATGCTTGAGGTATTTGGAGTGTAAGGTTTCGTAAGAGCCGTTGACCAACGTGCATTACCGCATCATCGAGTCATGTCCATTGAGTGGATCTGGTTAGGATGGTACGAGTGACGAGGCGTAGTACATCAGCTGCCTCAAGGTACGGTGGTCCCATAAGTCCGAGAGGAGAATGACTTCAGAGTTGAAATCTTGCTTGTGCGAGCATACTCCGGAGTTGTTCACGTTGAGTACGTGTTCGTTGTTGGATACCTTCCGTTGTGGTTGTTCTTTGAGTAGAACGACAAGGATAATTCGGGGTCGAATTCTATTTAAGGGGGGTAAATGTAATACCCCAAAAGTATTCGAAAGAATATTCAGGAGAGAATAATTAAATTAGGAGAAGGACTAACTAGAAAATAGTTATTTAAGCAGTTAAAGAGGGGGTTTACAGCAAAATTTGGACAACCTGGGCCAGGGCCTCAGGCCCATTGGTATTTGGCCCAAAGGTGGGAGGTGGTGGCCGGCCATAAGGGGGCAATTTAGCCAAAGTAGGCCATGGCCCATGAGGAAACTAGCCACCAACAAAAGGAGGAAGGGGAAAACCCTAGGCCACTACAGTAATCCATGCTACAGTGCCACCACCATACTGTAGCACACCCTCCCCGTTGATGCCGCCTCCCCCTCCATGCCGTCCTCCTTGGCCAAGCCATGTCGCCCCTTGCTGCCGGCCAAGGAAGAAGGGAAGAGAAAGGAAGAGGAAGAAGGAGAGAAGGGAGAAGAGAGGGAAGGGGAAGGATCACGGGCTACATCGTGATCTACAGCAGTTTGCCAAGGGTAACCCCTGTTTTCCCCTGATTAGATGCGTATTTAATTAATTTAGAAGTGTCGGTATTTAGGTCTGCTCAGGACAGATTGGATTAGACCGATGTTTTTATATGCTTAAATGCAGAATTAGTCCTAGACATCTCTTAGAGCAGTGTAGAGAATGTCTTCATGTTTCCATGAAGTGCTAGATCGCGTTATTTGGACCTCTGTAGCAGAAGTTATGAATTTATTAGTGTGACTGTTCTGCAAATCTGTCGGTATTCTAACAGGTTTTAATAATCTGGGTTAAGAGATTAGTTAAATGGCAAATTAGAGGATCTCAATATAATGAAAGTTGTAGATCGTTGTCTCAGCTTTCCAGAAAGCTGAAGAACATGAGATTTCGATAATCGTACTGAAAGTTATGGTAGTTTTAGTATACTGTCCAGAGAACCCAACGTGAATTCAATGTTTTATTAATTAGCTTAGTGGGGGTACTAGATGGCCGATTCAGAAGGAATCATCAACTAGGTTTAGTTGGGGAAATTAATAACCTTTCCAGAAAGTCTAAGAACACCTCATTTGGACTCTTGTACCAAAATATATGGATTTTAGAATGCGACTGTCCACAGAGGGGACAGATCGACATTTAGGGATTGGAGTGGGGATCGCGTTAGAAACTATTGCGAGTTCGTGTTTAATTATATAGTTTGTTTGGTACATTACTGTTGTCTTAGTATGTTTTTATACATATTCAGGTGGGAGATTGGTCCCGGGGGCAGCACCCTCTTCACATCCTCTGTTCTCACGCGGTTAAGGCAAGTATCATGATGGATAGAATAGATATGAATGAATGGCATTGTTTGTTAAATACTATGAGTATATGTGTTGTTCATGGTTGCTAAGGTAGTATGAATGGTAATGTTCATGTTTTCTAGTGTTATGAGTTATGTGCTATTCATGGATGTTTGAAAATTATGAAGTCTATGATTATGAACATTTGTAGTATGAATAGGATATTCATATGCAATGTTGTTGCAAATGCATGTTTGTGGTGATTTGAGATTTCATACACATGCATCATGATGGCTTATTGAAGACTTGGTCATGTGATGACCAAGCAATTGTTGAGGTCTCCGTCATGTTTATGATGGGCTAAAGGTCCCCATGCTTGTGGAGCATAGGCTTAGGTCCCCATACTTGCGTAGTATGGGCAATGGTCCCTGTGCCAGATGGCACAGGCATGGGTGTGCATCGACGGATGCACGCTTTGCATTATCGGTAAAATGCAAAAGAGAAAGAGCATGTTAAGCATATTGCATAGCATGAGTATGTAATATTTTTTTGGTATGTGGTATTGTGGAATATGGTTGATGAATTACAATCATGTATGCTGTTGATGCCATTTATTGTATTTGCTGAGTCTTTGGACTCACCTCTTGCTATTAGTTGTGTTTTAGGTACCTTTACAAGATCGGCATGCATGGGGGAAGGAAAGATTAGCTTTGTTGCACCATAGTATGATCTACCCACAATGGAATTCGATAGAAAGTTAATTAAGTAGTTGAATGAACTGCTTAAAGTACTCTTTATGATTATTACTTCGCTTGGCGTAAACTGTAATAAATGGATAGATGCTTTTGGATGCTCCTGGACTATATCCTAGATGTTTAGTTGCTATGGATGTTATAGTAATGATTAGCCCAATTTTGGATATGTCTTGATCATATTGAAAGTTGGATTACTTATATATGTTATATCTGTTTGTTGGAACCTCCGGTATAGATATCTATACAAAGGAGGTTCTGCCGAAATTTTGTAAGATGTTTTAGTTTAACTTTGTTTAAATTAATTAGTTTAGTAGCATTCCAGGCCTTTGTCAGGCTGGGGTGTTACAGCCTGGGTCAAGCACGGACCAAAGCTGAGTGCTCCTCCATGCTTCTCTGTCTCTAGCTTCTTGTCCCTTTGTCTCAACCTGAGCTCACGGAGAGGCCTCACCTTCCTTCCGAGGATACAATCTCTTGTGTCGGTCAGGAGAGAGTGTCCCGAATTGAAATGGTGTTGTCTTGATTGTTACACCCTCTAGTTCACAAAACAATTTGTTTTGGAATACGTGTAGTTAAACTCTGAAAAATCATGTGTAGATTTATATCGAAAAGTACTTTCATCATATTATAATTTTATTAGGTTTTACAAACATATTACAATAATATTAGTCATCAAAGTTGTATTTTGGAGATCGTATCAATGTTTAAAACGAGTCGTTTCTGTGAACGGAGGGAGTAGATACGTAGTAGTTGTAATATGTGTTCAACTGTTTGTCATGTAGTAATAATACATAGTATTTTAAGTTGGTAACTAGTGTACACTCCCTCACCTAAACCCTAACGATGATAAGTTTCAAAAAAAAAACTAACGATGCATACACAATAATATATCTTTTTAGGGGATGCATACGCAATAATATGATCATCTGAACTTCATCTTTGCGTGGCCTTTGTCAGCTAGGCCCGAACAAGGGCCCTGTGCTTCTATATAAGGCACAATCATTCACCGCGCTTCCATGCAATTCAGTGACAACCGGTTAGATTCTTTTTAGATAATGGAAGAGCAAAAAACTCTCCTAGCCTCTACATCCAAGATGCACACAGCCTTATTTATTAAAAGAATAATGTGCCAAAGGTACCATAGATAGTTAACAGTGGTATGAGGCCTTACAACCAAAGAACGGTTGAAAATTTAAATTTAAACTAAACCATTGCTAATTCTTTGGCTAAACCGCCACCCTTGGGAGTTTAAAATTTGCTTCACCACAAACTCCAACCTAGCGCTCCCAGCCAGCAAAGCCTTCTTCTGGGTTGATTTCTGCAAATTTGCCCAAATACCCAGCCATGTCCACTCGAGAAGAGCACCTGCAAGGGATTAGTGATAATCTTTTTGTCAAAAACAACCCCATTCCGGCATAGCCAAATAGACCAGCATAAGGCACTAGCTCCCACGAGGAGATGTGACTTTAAAATTTTTGGAATACCGACTAGCCAATTCCCAAACAAGTTTGCTATACTCACAGGAGGAGTTAAATTAAGCACACATTGAACAACCCACCACGCAAGTCTTGCAAAGGGGCATTCAATAAATAAATGTTGAATTGTTTCCTCTTTAATACAAAAGCAACACTTTTTGCTTTCCCTTCAATTTCTTTTTAACAGATTATCTTTAGTTAACAGAACCCCTCTTTTGAGATACCAAAGAAAATTTTTCACTTTTAAAGGTATTTTAATGCTCCAAAAGAAATCCCTAGTGGTAACTTGGGTATTCCCAATTATAGCCATATAAAAAGACTAAACCGAGAAAAGTCTAGTTGTATTCAAATTCCACCTGAAAACATCTTGTTGAAAGTTCAATTACAAATTTGAAATTTGCAAAACTAACTCATTCCAAGCATGTAACTTAGGACCAATAATAGGTGTTCGAAAAAAATCTGTAAAGTATTCAATCCTAGAATCGTTGCCACAGTATCATTCTTTCTCCTCACTACATTATAAAGAATAGGATATTGGCTCTTCAAAGGGGACTCACCTAACCAAATTTCTTCCCAAAACTTGGTTTGCATTCCGTTTTTAACCTGGAATGAACCAAAATGAAGAAATTGTTCTTTAATTTTCATGAGACTTGACCAGAACTGAGAAGTCCCAGGTTTGTTAACCACTTGCGAAAGACTCTTCTCACCCATATATTTTCTTGTTAACAAAGATTGCCAAACCCCTTCTTCGTTAAGCAGCTTAAACAACCATTTCCCTAGTAAACCTTTGTTTTTAACGTCTAAGTTTTGGATGCCTAAACCGCCCAACTCTTTCGGTGTGCACACTACACTCCATTTAGCCAATCTATATTTTCAATTATGACTGTCACTCTACCAGTAGAATCTAGACCGATAATAATCTAATCTTTTAAGAACCTCTCTAGGAACTTTTAAAAAAAGATAACATAAACATTGGTAGGATGCTTAGCACCGAATTAATAAGAACTACTCGTCCACCAATAGATAATTTTTTTCCTTTCCAACCGCTAAGTTTCTTTTCTACTCTATCCTCAACCCCTTTCCATTCACTATTCCGCAATTTCCTGTAATGAATTGGGATACCTAAGTACCTGAAAGGAAAGGTACTCACTTCACAACCAAATAACTGAGTATATTGCTACTCAACTTCTTTGGCCTTACCAAAACAAAAAATCTCACTCTTATAAAAATTAATCTTTAGAACTGATAATTGTTCAAAGACACAAATAATAAGTTTGAGATTTTTTGCTTGTTCTATATCATTATTCAAGAAAAGAATAGTGTCATCAGTATACTGTAACATCGACAACCCATCGTCAATTAGGTGAGGAATTACTCCCAATAACAGACCTTCTTCTTTAGCTCTTGAAATAAAGATGGCAAGCATGTCCGCAATAATATTAAAAAGAATTGGGGACATAGGATCATTGTGCCTAAGACCCTTTTGCGTTTGAAAGAAAGCCCCAAGATCCTCATTAACTTTTATTCCAACACTTCCTCCCTTAACGATATGTTCCACCCAGGCATACCACTTTGGTGAAAAACGTTTGATCCTCAAGGTTTGAAGTAAAATGACCATTTTACTTCATCATAAGCTTTCTCAAAATCTATCTTGAAAACTATTCCATCCAATTTTTTCTTATGAAGCTCATGGATAGTTTCATGAAGGATGACTACACCATCCAGAATTAATCTCCCCTGCATAAACGCCAATTGGGATGATCTAACAACCTTATTAGCTACCCCAATAATTCTATTAGTAGCCACTTTAGTAAACACTTTAAAACTAACATTTAGAAGACAAATAGGTCTATACTACTGTATTTGTTTAGCATCTATTTTTTTGGGAAGCAAAATAATAATCCCAAAATTCAAACTAAAAAGAGACAAAGAATAGCTATGAAACTCATGAAACATGGCCATCATGTTATTTTTAATTACTTCCTAAAATACCTGATAGAACTCAGATGGAAAGCCAACCGGCCCAGGTGCTTTGTTATGTTGCATTTGAAAGATCACCTCTTTCTCAGTAAACGGTTCTGTAAGAGTACTATTTTCAGTGTCCGAAACTTGAGGTATATCATTCCAAAATGCTTCAATCATAGATAAATGATTGACTTCGGGAGGTCCAAACAACCCTTTATAATAATTGGTGATATACTTCTTTAATTGTACATCTCCACGAATTATCCCCTCCTCTTGTTCTAGCTGAAAAATTCTTTGTCTTCTAAGTTTACCATTCGCAATCAAGTGATAGAATCTTGTATTTCTATCACCCTCCAAAAGAAATTTCGCTTTGGACCTTTGGTACCATTTAATTTCTTCCTTTCTTAAGAGATGTGTCAATCTCTGTTTAGCATACTTTTTACAATTACACTCTTCATCAGTCAAACCCACTAACTCTGCTTTTTTTTTATCTAACTCATCAATAAGCAAGTTAAGGTCCTTCTATTTCGTTTTATAAGTCCCACTACAATTTTTAGCCCAACCGCAAAGATATTGTCTAAGAGTTCTAACCTTATTTTGCCAAATTTGTAAGGTAGAATGACTTCTATTTTTCTTTTGCTAAACCTCTACCACCATTTCCTTAAAACCTTCCCGAAACAACCAACCCAATTCAAATTTAAATAAAGGTTGATTCCCTCTATAGGAAGCCTCTCTCGTATTTAGAAGTAAAGGTGTATGATCAGACAAAGATCTCTCAAGAGCATTGACTGTGACCAACGGAAATTTATGTTCCTAGTCTGTACTCATTAAAACTCTATCCAGCTTTTCAAAAGTTGGATTAGCTAACGAATTAGCCCAAGTAAATTGTCGACCAGATAAATCAATTTCCCTTAAGTCCAAATTATTAATCACCGCATTGAACAAAAAAGGCCATCTATACTCAATATTATCATTATTTTTTTCGCCTGAGTGCCTGATAATATTAAAATCACCTCCAATTAAAATGGGAAGTGATTCCTTTCTACAGGCATTAACAAGCTCACTAAGGAACTTCTCTTTGAATTGGTTTTGAGCTGTAGCGTAAACAGCCACAAGAATCCATTCGAAATCATCAGCACGATTTTTTAAATGAAACTTCACATAGAAATCACCAGCATTAATAGAACCAATATCATAAACCCGAGAGTCCACCCCTAAAAGGATACCTCCAAACCGACCCAGTGGCGGTGAAAAATGCCACAAAAACTCATGTCCTCCATAAAGATGATTAAGACTAGACACTGAAAAGTCCTTTTTACTAGTTTCAAGAATGGCTACAAAATCTAAATGCTGCTCCTTAACCAATTAACAAATAAAATGGTATTTAGCTAAGTCACCTAGACCTCTGCTATTCCAAAAAAGACCTTTCATTTCAATATTAATTTGATTGGCCTAGCAAAAGAATTTTTTCCTTTCTTCTTCCCAGAGCTGGATGACCTCTTTTTATTTGTTACTAAAGTAAAATCGTCCTCCAACAAAACATCATCTAAATTACTACAAAAATGATTAAGATCTGAGATATCATAGTCAACCTGATTCTCATCCTCTAGCATCTCAACATCTACTGTTCTTTTATTTTTTAATCGACCTAATTCAAGATTCTTAATACTTTTAATAGTATTAACAATCTCTGCACTATCATCTCCTAATAAAATTCCAATGCTAGCAACTTTTTCAATAATTTGCTCATCGGAAAAAGACAAAAAGGAAATTTTATTAACAGACTTACTTGGATCAAGTTCAAGGTTTTGAACTTTCGCACGTCGTGTAGCCTTCTTCAATGAGTCTTCATCCCTGATCTGCTATTTCTTAATGCGTGCACTCTGCATAGGTTCCACCAACTCAACCCCAATTGGACTAGAACTATGTAATGCCAGCACCTAGTTGTTTGTTGAGTTAGCCATGACCGGAAAAAAGTCCCCCACTGCCGCTCGCTGTGCCACTGATTCCACAAATTCAACATCCTCTACTGTATCAAAAAAAATAATCTCAGGAGCACTGACACCATCCCCCTATGCCGCACGTCCCATTGCTACCATATGCGAGTTGCTGTCGGCAGGAGCATTGACACCATCCCCCTGTGCTGCATGTCCCATTGCTACTATAGGCGAGCTGCTGTCGGCAGGTTCCTCAACAATCAGTTCAGGTGGATTGCCTTCATCCGCACCAAGCTTGTCCTTGACCGCAATGTCCACTCCACCCAAATCCTCTTGAGCTAAGACTCCATTCACTTCAGCGGCCGAGCACAGCTCATCCAACACCTAAACCGAGTAATGGCCCTGAGGTTGTGAAACAGAAGTACCAACCACTCGTGCGTTAGACTCTATCTCTTTTCTGACTGCCGGCAGAGTAACCCATATGGTATCTAATGCTACAAGCCCCAAATTATTCCCCTTAATAACGGAGTTAGGCTGACTGTTAGACCTTGTGGCTAGGTCTAGTTTATTTTAGTTGATGAATAATTGACAATGTTGGATACTAATATTATTTGAGACGTGTGGTGTGTGTGGACTAATGTCGGTCAAGTTAGGAAGAACTTGTACCGGGGAAATATGCTGTTTTGGTCTTTGCATGTGCAGACTAACTCAGAGGCGATCGTGGTCTACGGCAGTGACCGGGAGATGGCTTGGTGTGAAGTCATGGTCCAAAGGGTCAAGGATGCTGGAGGAGATAGTCGAGCTCGAGTTGGGGCGCGTGGAGATCAAAGATGGATGATACGTGTTGAAGCTACAGAGGCGCGTTTCGGAGGCTACGACATGTGACAATTTTGGAGTGTCCAAAATTGGAAAGCTAGGAGAAATTAGGAAATCCTTGTTTGTTAGGATTGGATTAGATTATGTGACCGTGTCGGATGAGGACACGTTTTGGGTTAGGAGACTACGGTCTCTCCGTAGGGGTGCAGGTGCTAGCACATATAGATACATATATACGCTGGTGGCGGCTGGAGAAAAGATAGGAGCCACAACAGAAAAGAAATTAGGCGGCGGCGGCAGGAGGTTTTAGTCCTAGGGTAGCGGTGGCTTGATTAGTTGATCACGTGGCTGCACAGGAAGGTGAGGAGGCTTGGTGCTTGCGTAGCCGTGTCCCGCCGACGTGATCTTTAAGGGTGAGCGGCAGCTGCATGTTTGTGGCAACCTTGGCTTTTGTTATGCATGTGGGAATAGAAAATTCATCAATGGATTCTTGCCATGCGTGAGATGAGGTAATGTTTGCCTGTTTGGTTCTTGGACTGTCGTGTCCTTTTTGCTTTGTGCATGCGTGTGTGAGAACAGAAAATTCCCATGTGCTTTTGGTTGCTGTGGTTTTGGCCGTGACGTGAAAGAGGATTAGGTGCGGCGGCTATAGACGTAAGGGCTCCGGTAGGGGCTGTTGGAGGCATCAGGCGACGTGCTTTTCTGCTATCTTTTTAATTCGAGATCTTGCTTCTTTGTTGGGTTAAGTCTGACACAAAGTCACTCCGAGCGGGAACAATGGTGGACTTCTTGGTGTCTTGAAGAAAAATCTTCCACAATTATTCACCGCCCCCTTTGATTGTCATCAACGATCCTACAAGTGGTATCAGAGCAAGGTTGCTATGGCGTTAGAGAGGTATGTGAATCATCCCCCCATGCTAGATGGTACTGATTTTGCTTTTTGGAAGTGTCGTATGCAAGCATATATTGAGGCTCAAGGTAGTGATGTATGGAATAAGGTTTCTAGTCCTTATGTGGTTCCTGCTACTGTTACTAATTTAAATAAATCAGATGTTGATCTAAATGCTCAAGCTCGTAACTTGTTGTTTCAAGGAATCTCTCGCAAAGAGTTTGATCGTGTAGCTCATATTAGCTCTGCCCACTTAATATGGAAGACTCTTTGTGATTATCATAAGGGAACTACTAAAATAAAGAAAGTACGTAAAAATCTTTATCAAAAAGAGTATTCTGATTTTGCTATGAAACCTGGTGAATCTATTGATGATCTTTTTGCTCGTTTTGAAAAGATACTAAGTAGTTTGCGTGGTGTTGGTGTTATTCCAACTGATGAAGATAATACAACTAAGATATTGAGATCTTTAGGTTCTGAGTGGTTGATGGTTGTCACAACTATCAATCAAACTATCGATCTAGATACTTTAACCATGGATGATCTTTACTCTAGATTGAAAACCTATGAGATGGAAGCTGTGCCATCTAAGATTGATAAAATCTTCATCTTTGGCTCTTATGACTAACCCCATGCAAACTGCTTCTTCGAGCTCTTGTCTTGTGTCTGTTTTGTCTTCTTCCACAGATGAACAGTTAGAGGAGATTCCAGAAGAGCAGCTTGTACTCTTCTCCAACAGGGTGACCAAGGCAATTAACAACATCAGATCAAGGCGAAGAGGTGGTCCAATCAGATGCTATGAATGTGGTGAGCTAAACCACATGAAGATGAATTGTCCCAAACTGAGGAGTAAGGAGGTCAAAGATGACAAAGTACCAACTCGTCGCTCTAAATCCAAGATTGACTCAAGCAAGAAGCACAATTATCGTAAGGCAGTCAAAAAGATACTCTCAGCACTTGATGAGATTGAATTAAGTGATGTTGATTCTGGAAGCGACGATGAGGACAACGGCAAAAAGGCAAAGGAGGTGGATTTCATAGGGATGTGTTTTATGGCGAGCAGTGAGGAGCTTAACTATGATGATCTCTACAGTGATCCTGATGAGGTAAAACCTTCTTATACAGATTTATCTCGTTTTGTGCTTAGGTTGACAGATGAGCTCAAAAAGTATAAAAAGAAAATAAAGAAACATGATCTTGTTGTTGAGAGCTTAAATTCTGAAATTGATAGACTTAAAGCTTCTATTCCTGATGATGAATCTTGTGAGTCGTGCCAAGTTTTATTTTCTGAATTGGAGACTGCTAGGTCAATACATACTAAATTTGATGAGTTAAGACTAGCACATGACTCTTGTAATGAAAAGTTAAAACTTGCTTATGATGAAATTGAAAAGCTCAAGTCTAGTTCTACTTGTTTAGAGTCAAGTATGTCAAATACTCAAACTAAAACTTGCTCTAATTGTGAATTGTTAGAAGCTAGACTCAATACTTCTCAGGAAACTATTCAACAGATGCTTTATCATGAGATAGCTTCTTGCTCTAACTGTCCTAAACTTACAATAGAGATAGAAGCTTTGACCAGACAACTAAATGAGTTTGCTGAAAAAGAAAAATTGGCTCAGTCTAGTGCTTCTAAGAAAACTGTGAATGAATATGTTAAGTGCACAACTTGTCCCACTCTAGCTAAAGAAAATGAGTATCTTAAGGACACTTTAGAGAGATTTTCCTTTGGCAAGAAAAATTTGAACATGATCCTAGACAAGTCAAAAGTGAGTGTTAAAAGTCAAGGTCTAGGATTTAATTTTATTGAGCATGCCAAGAATCATCCTCCTAAGGTTGTTAAGCTTCTTGAACCTGGAAAATTTGAAGTAAAATCTGAACCAAAACAAACTATGTTTAAATCTGCTGGTTTTGTGCAAAGTTCTTCTGCTAATGCTGTTGGTGCTGGCTCATCATCTCAAAAGAATTCTAATTATGTTAAATCTCATTGCACCTATTGTGGTAGAGATGGGCACTTGCATGAATTTTGCTTTAGGCGTGTTAAGAAAGAGAAAAAGGAAAGATTGAATGTATTAAAACAAAAACGTGCATCCACTTTTGTTGTTCCTAGAACTAATGCGAAAGCTAGGTTTTTAGAGAACTTTTATGATGATTTTAAATCTGGTTCACGTGCTGGTTTGGGTTATCATTCAAATAAATCTTGTTCAGCATTGCCTGCATTTCAAGGAGCAGTTAGACAGGCCTCTTTTTGGCATTCTGATCGCTCACGCATACATGGTTCTTGTTCTAGTTTTGTTGCTCCTATTCATCGTGTATCTCAGTATTGGATCCCTAAATCTTATCTCACTAACTCCAAAGATCTTGGAGACCGATGTTTCTATCTTTGAAGAACGGTGGCGTGGTTGAAGAACATGAGCTTGATTTGGTTCGATCTTTTACATCATTGCTTGATTGGATCACTTGATAGTTCTTCATTTTCTTTGATGGCTTCAAGAGATTTCATTTTCTGAGAGACCATGTGGAAAAAGGTGATGTTGATCTTCACCTTGTTGAGTTTAATTTTTAGATTGATGATTCTTTCTCAAAACTGTTTGATTCTACATGATCTGCTATTTTGCAAAGTAAGTTGAGTATATTGCATCCTATGGGCTGATTTTGAGGGGGAGTTTGGGTTTAAAAGTCCAGAAGCTTTTGATTGTTATTATCAAACAATTCACCAAGTCCAAGCCATTGAAATCAAATGGGTAGTAGAGCTTTCTCTATCATATTTATTCATGTGCTGTGTAGCCTTGATCTTGACTGGTTTTAATAAACTTGCTACATTAGAACTAAAGCATGGCATGGCTGAACACTTTGACTAGATTGATTATTGTTATCACTTGGAGATGTCCATGGAAAAGGATGAGCTTGTTTGTGAGTCTTTTTAAATCTTGGGTTTGCAGCAAGTATGTCTCTCATTGCAATCCTGTTATGCTCACTCAGTTTGGCATGTTATAAAAAAATAAAGGGTTGAGAAAAGAAAAAATGAAAAGATGTATGCTTCAAGTATGCCATACATAGCTGTGTATTCAAAAGAACAAAAATATGCACACCAAAGTGCTCAAATGAAAAGAAGTATGCTTAAAGCATGCCATACATAGCTATGTATATTCAAAAGAAAAAATATGCACACAAAAGTGCTAAAAGGAAAAGAAGTATGCTCCAAGCATGCCACCCTTGAAAAGAAGTATGCTCCAAGCATGCCACATGCAAATAAGAATTGAAAGTGAAGCAATAGGGTGCTATATGAGACTGCTAGCTCATCTAGATTTAACTTGTGTCTCACTGTTAGGCTCTCACTTTTCTTGGTGATATCTTTTTGTGGTGCTTATGATCGGTTTAGTCATTGTTTGAGATGCCTGTCATGAATTTAAATTGCATAATCATTCTAAAAGACTTGTTTTTGACATTGCTATATGGTATATGACTTTATATGATCTAGATAGCTCTACTCAAAAAGACGGCTTGGTTAATTTACTAAATCAATGTGAAGTGACTTGGATAATCTACAAAGCTTCTTGATTTTTACTCTCCTTGCTCCCTTGTTTTAGAATTATTCCTTCTCTGAAGTTCTTGTTGATTCCATTGCCAAAGGGGGAGAAAATGGGAGAATTTGAAAAGAAAAAAATTGGAGAAATTTGCTTCCCTTGTGTTGAGGGGGAGTTGTAATACCCCGGCCTACTTGTAGTGCGGCCCATGTAGCCCATGAGGAGTCATATGGTGGGATTAGTCCAATATTGCTTATCTAAAGTGAGTTGTAGTAGTATATAATGCCTGTTGGGTCCAAACATAGCACCTCTGGGTTAACCCTTTTACACGAAGCGAGGACGAAAGTGTAAGTGGGGTGCTATGTGTGTGCGGGTCCGCCCCACGGTGGGCTGGGCATTGAGCGGATTTTGGGCCAGGGTGTTACAGATGGTATCAGAGCATCAACCTTCGCTGCACGGACGCATGCAGGATAGGGGCGCGGGCATATGGCGCATGGCGTGTGTGGTTCCGGAGTGGACACACGGCATGGCATATGTGCTGGCACTGGACGCATGGATGTGTACCGAGGGGTGGTTCTGGGCATTTGCCGCAAATGTGGTGTGCTGCCGAGGGCGTCAGCCCTTGAGGGGGGGTGATTGTAATACCCCGGCCTACTTGTAGTGCGGCCCATGTGGCCCATGAGGAGTCATATGGTGGGATTAGTACCATATTGCTTATCTAAAGTGAGTTGTAGTAGTATATAATGCCTGTTGGGTCCAAACATAGAACCTCCGGGTTAACCCTTTTACACGAAGCGAGGACAAAAGTGTAAGTGGGGTGCTATGTGTGTCTTGGTCCGCCCACGGTGGTCCGGCATTGAGTGGATTTTGGGCATTGTTATAGGATTTTTAGCTCCTTGTGTTATAGGAGTTTTTGTGGTTTTGAAGTGTTTGCTTTGCAGCTTTGAATGAAACTTTCTTTTTACAAATTTCTTTTCTTTCAAATTCACAATTTTGAAGTGTTGTCAATGTATTCATCAAGGGGGGAGATTGTTAGACCATGTGGCTAGGTCTAGTTTACTTTAGTTGATGAATAATTGACAATGTTCGATACTGATATTATTTGAGACGTGTGGTGTGTGTGGACTAATGTTGGTCAAGTTGGGAAGAACTTGTACTGGGGAAATATGCTATTTTGGTCTTTGCATGTGTAGGGTAACTCGGACGCGATCGTGGTCTACGGCAGTGACCGGGAGATGGCTTGGTGCGAAGTCATGGTCCAGAGGGTCGATGATGCTGGAGGAGACGGTCGAGCTCGAGTTGAGGCGCGTGGAGATCAAAGATGGATGATACGTGTTGAAGCTACGGAGGCGCGTTTCGGAGGCTACGACACGTGACAATTTTGGAGTGTCCAAAATTGGAAAGCTGGGAGAAATTAGGAAATCCTTGTTTGTTAGGATTGGATTAGATTATGTGACCGTGTCGGATGAGGACACATTTTGGGTTTGGAGACTACGGTCTCTCCGTAGGGGTGCAGGTGCTAGCACATATAGATACATATATACATTGGTGGCAGCTGGAGAAAAGATAGGAGCCACAACAGAAAAGAAATTAGGCGGCGGCGGCAGGAGGTTTTAGTCCTAGGGTAGCGGCGGCTTGATTAGTTGATCACGTGGCTGCACAGGAAGGTGAGGAGGCTTGGTGCTTGTGTAGCTGTGTCCCGCCGACGTGATCTTTAAGGGTGAGTGGCGGCTACGTGTTTGTGGCAGCCTTGGCTTTTGTTATGCATGTGGGAATAGAAAATTCATCAATGGATTCTTGCCATGCGTGAGATGAGGTAATGTTTGCCTGTTTGGTTCATGGACTGCCGTGTCCTTTTTGCTTTGTGCATGCGTGTGTGAGAACAGAAAATTCCCATGTGCTTTTGGTTGTAGTGGTTTTGGCCGTGACGTGAAAGAGGATTAGGTGCGGCGGCTGTAGACGTAAGGGCTCCAGCGGGGGCTGTTGGAGGCATCAGGCGACGTGCTTTTCTGCTATCTTTTTAATTCAAGATACTACTTGCTGTTGGGTTAAGTACAGCACAAGAGTCAGCTCCCGAGCGGGAACAGCGGCTGGACTTGGTGGTGTCTTGAAGAAAAATCTTTCACAATCATTCACCCCCCCTCTGATTGTCATCAACGATCCTACACTGACTCTCGCGGTTCTCAGACGCAGTTGATTTACCTTTTGAATCTCTTAAGGTCTCTATCTGCCATCTCAGCATCTTTGTCTTTGCCTGAATTGTCCTCCCCCTCATGATCCTCTTGTTGAGAAATGGTTCCCTCCACTACATCTACCTTTGCTGCTTCAACTTTGAAGAAAATATCATAGACATATTCGTCAACCACTATTTCAACACTTGGAGGTATGGCATCTATGTCCCACCAGCATACGCATCAAACCATTCATGTGAACCTTTTCCATATCCACTCTCATTGTTGTGCCAATGATTGACCCTATAGCACAAAGGCTCAAAAAGTCACGAACTTCAAAAGGCACTCCAAGAACCTGTAGTCAAACCTTTTGAAGTTGGTACTTATGTGTTGGCTTCACATTACATTCCATGAATTGCATCACCATCTTATGCTCCTTTACTTGTATGTCACCAATAGCCGCCATACGAAGCATATCAAGCCTAGTTTGAAAATGAACTAAAAATACATTATCACTATGAAGCTCTACCTGTGGCTGCCATTTCGGGAATTAGTCTTCTCAGCTCTGCAATCAATAGGTCAAAAATGCATTATCACCATGAAGCTCTACCTGTGGTTGCCAATTTGTTGGAATTAGTCTTCTCAGCTCTGCAATCAATAGGTGACAGTTGATTGCCAATGATTCTAACAAGACCTGTCTTGTTAATCTCTTTCTTCAACTTCTTCGACCCAGATGTTGGGATTTAGTAAAACCCCAAACCATCAGCACCAAGTTCTTACAGCCACACTGACACTAACTCTTCACAATCATCCCAATTGAAGTTCCTTCCTGCTACAATTCATAGCTACCAGCGACCAATTCAACTAGCTCGGCCAGGTTGAGATTTCCCCTAACTTGTACTACAAAACTGACAACAGAACTATTCTACCATTTCTCTTATACATGCTCTTTCTTTTTGCTGAATGTGCAGGATATCTACAGATTGCTGAATCCTAATGGTGGACACGGTTAGTTCTGTAGTTGTCCAGGAGACGGTTAACCAGATTCTTTCTGGTGTGATCGACAAGTACGAGTACATATCAAATGCAAAGATGAACATGGAGATGAACATGGAGAGGCTGGACATGGTGCACATCAAGTTGGAGGCCGCACTAGAGACATCCCAGAAGTGGAAGATCAACGACAAGTCTATGCTGCGTTGGCGGAAGAAGCTGAAGCATGCGGCCCAAGAGTGCGATGACACACTACGCAAATGCAAGCAACGAATCCTGAAAGAAGAAGAGATGGAGCAGGAGGTAAAGAATTACTCCTTCCCTAAACGGCTCGCTCATACAACCAAGTCATTCGTCTCCTCTTTTTTAAGTGGTAGTACTAGTAGTAACTATGAGTCCAGTAGACGCGCTGTCCGAAGATTCGAGTGGTTTGCAGATTGTGCTAGTGATTTTTTGAGATTCCTGGAGCTTGGCACGCCGCGGCAATACATGTTCTTGGACCCTCTTGTAAGGCACCTTCTTGCAAGCAAAAGAACAGTGTGTAAATTTGCAAGGGGAAATCAACACCATCTGTTTTTTATATGGCCCTTCAGAACTGCCAACCACGGGATGGATGGCAGGCTGATGTTTATCCACAAAGACGGTGATGCACCAGAGCACTTTGGTCTTTGGTCTTTTCTTACAACTTTCGGAGAGCACGGACATAGTTGGGATTGCAGTCAAATGCCTGGAGTTGTTTTATACACCTCACTTCAAGTCTAGAGCCGAAAGTGTTAAGATAAAGCTCACTCAGCTGCCAACGCAAGACTTGTACTGGATGCCATGTTTTGATTCTAGCCATAAACGACATTGGGACAATATTCACGGTGTTTTTACTCAGTGGTTTCGACCAAACCCACTATGTTGCAAGCAGCCCTGTGGTAGTAGCAACACAAATGTTCCATCAGAGTTGTTATCATGTACGAGCATTTCTATGGAACCAGTTATCAAAATGTATTTGCAGGCCTACATCCCACTACCTGCTAGGTGCAGCAGACGGAGGACAATCATAAAAGGCAAAACAACTTCCCTGCAGAAAGGCTTTCCGTATCTGAAACTTGGACTCCTCTTCTCGCCCCATGCTTCTTCAGAAGACTTGCAGCCTGCCGTCGGGGGTTCTGCGACAGAGATGATTAGCGGGGAGGAGCAACATGGATTGTATACAAACATTACCTTGGAACAGCTGAGCGAGATCATGCTGCCAAAGGCGATAGATTGCCTTCGCCGGAACGCCGGAGCGATGGTGCTCTGGAAGTCCAGACATGGTAGCGCATACTTTCGGGTTGAGAAGACAAGAGGAGAAGGTGGAGCGACGGATATATTTCGTCACTGAAGTCCTCAGCTCGTGGGCCGCAGCACATGCGCCTGCCCGGCTGCAGGGTTCGATCATGGACTGGATTCAGAAGGGCAAGGAAATGCAGCCAGCGGTTGATTCAGCTGATGAACTACAGAACTGGTGCCTCACAATGAACTACATAACTGGTGCCTCAAGTTCTAGATCATCGAAATGTAATGAGTCAATTCGAGCACTGTACAAAGTACAGTATAAAGTGTACATACACCGTCTTATAAAAACAGTATACATCCATCACCCCGTGTTCTATTGTGTTGCACCAAATTGCCAAGTGTATTTGTAGCGCATAGCACTCGTGTTTGATCACTTTGTTGCAAAGAAGAAAAAACCGTGTTTGATGAGAGATGGGCTGATATATTGGCCGTGGTGATGTATGTACGTACTGCGGAACGTCCTCGTGCTCCCACATTGCCGGGGGCGAACGAGGCCGCCACGTCCAGCTGAGAGAAGGCTCCCCCGCGCGCGTGCACACCGCAACCATGGCACGTCGCCGCGGTTCACGCTGTGCGCAGCCCACCACCACCTCGACTATGCCGACACAGCGCTGTGAACGTTAACCGCGTGCGACCTGTTAGTAATCCCTGCGCACATGGTACGTCTAGATTTTAGGGGAGTTTGTTTTGCGTAGTTCCATAGTATTTAGAAAGTATTCATTACGGATATTAGAGTTTGTGTGGTATCTCTTCAGGATACGCAGAATCCTTGCTAGATACAAATAGTCGTTTGCTCTTAATAAAAGGACACACTTGTAATCAGATTTTGTAAGAACAAGAGCAATAGAGCAAGAAAAAAATTAGAAAAGCTATTGTTGTTCTGGCAGCACAAAAACTTTTCTTGTTGTTCCGTGTATGCCCAAGATCATGTCGCGCTCTCTGGGAAGTGGTGACAAGGCGACGTCGGGTGCGATGGCGAAGGAGAGTTACGTTGTCCCGCTGCATTATCCAATGCTCACGAAGAGCAATTATGCAGTATGGGCAATCAAGATGAAGGTGTACATGTGCGCTCAAAGAGTGTGGGACGCAGAGGAGATGTGTTCGTTGACCTGAGTCGAGTTCGGGACGTTGAGGAGATGTGTAGCTGTCCTGTGTTGAGTAACAGTTGGACAAGTCGTAGTTGAGACCGATTGTCTCAATAAGTGCACAAAGATTAGGGAGTGATTGTTAATAATCTTTGTGCATATGGTATATCCAGATTTTAGAAAGAGTTTGCTTTGCGTAGTTCTACAATATTTAGACAATATTCATTATGGATACTAGAGTTTGTGCGGTATCCCTTCAGGATATGCAGAATCCTTGCCGGATATGAATAGTTGTTTGCTCTTAATAAAAAAGGCACCTCTGTAATCAGATTTTGTAAGAGCAAGAGTTATAGAGCAAAAGAAAAATCAGAAA
Organism: Phyllostachys edulis; assembly: GCA_036346405.1. Taxonomy (NCBI): domain Eukaryota; kingdom Viridiplantae; phylum Streptophyta; class Magnoliopsida; order Poales; family Poaceae; genus Phyllostachys; species Phyllostachys edulis. Next base: position 5,769,534 of record CM070558.1, read on the forward strand.
AACTGTTATTCCGACGGCACAAATAATTTTTGTGTTCTTAGTTCACGTTTTAGAGTTTTATTGTGTTCGCATGTGGTTGTCTTCGACCAACACGCCCATGTGGGCAGCGGCGATCTGCTTTCACAGTAGCGTGGAGACAATACCAAGGCCACGTTAGTCAGTAGGTTGCCGCCTCGTCTGCGACCCTAGGTGGAATTGGCTCGGCCCGGTAGCGCGCTCCTCGCTTTGGTCCAGACGGTCGGCCCCACCATGCGGGCCACATGTCATCGTCGTCGCCAGGTCACCGGAGATACTGAAGAGACAAAGTTAGGGCGGTGAGGGAGGGTGGACGGAGGAGGATTTACTCCCATCGATCTCAAGTTGTCGACAGCGTGTTCTGCGTGGTCGAGCTCGTCTCCAAGAGGAAAACGCACAGATAGAAACTTAATGCCAGCCCTGATCTGTATATGTCTTGTCTTCATCGTGCCAAGAACTTATCCTCAACTCCAATTAACAACGCTGACAACCAATGGCTATGATCAAGAAACGATTAATTCCTACAGTCCTACTCCTACTAGATAAATAGTCGAGGTCCATGAAGATCATTAGTAGTAGTGAGAAGGAGAGCATGCTTATTTGTGGGTGGGTGTGTGCCCTGGGTGTAACATGCAAGCCAGGGGTGGATCCAGCTTAAAAAATAAGCGGAAGCACAAGTGAGTTGTTGAAACATCTCTGTTGCCGAGCAAAAGCATATTAGTCAGATATTAGGTTACTTTACTAAAAAACTAAAATTTGAGTGACCTTATTCTCTTTGGTTACGCCCTGTGCCAAGTCGATGCAAGACACTGGGCGGAACAATTATAACGCAGCAAGCAAACACTTATGGCATCAATACTCTTCAAAAAAATTCCAATATATTACTTAGTCCAATCGCCTAGCCTCCGAGAGTTTCACCAGTGATACTTGGTATTGATACTTGTAGACCCTTCCACAGACGGAGACTTGCCATCTTGTTCTCCCTGTCGCATTAATTATCTGATGTTCTAGTGTCTGACTGCTTGATTTATCACGTCACTCTCTGCTACTTGATTTATGACGGCACGCCATTTTCACAAGACGGCCGAAAGGCGCTCCCACCAAAGGAGTCGTGTGCCCAAAATCAACAGTTGTGGTCATGAATGGACGACCCCTACGCGCTATGTCACTCGGTTTAAACCGTGCTACGATGGAATGTCACAGTAAAGTGTAACGAGGCGTCCAGTAAACTCGTGATTACATTAAAACTAGCTTCATCTGTCAGTGTTCACTCAACAAGATAGCCTATAAGAGATTAATGACACTCTTTTTGTCAAAAATAACATCATTCCGACATAACCAAATAGACCAACATAAGGCACTAGCTCCCACAAGGAGTTGTGACTTTAACTTTTTTGCAATACCAATTAACCAATTCTCAAACATATTTGATATACTCATAGGAGGAGATAGATTAAACGTACATTGAACAATCCACCATACAAGACGTGCAAAGGGGCAGTCAATAAAAAGATGTTGAATTGTTTTCTCTTTAATACAGAAACAAAATTGTTTGCTTCCCCTCCAATTTCTTTTAAGCAAATTATCTTTAGTTAATACTACCCCTCTTTTGAGATACCATAGGAAAATTTTCACTTTTAAAGGAATTTTAATTATCCAAAAGAAATTCTTAATTGTGGCTTGATAATTGCCAATAAGTGCCCCATATAAAGATTGTACCGAAGAGAGTCTAGATTTATTCAAATTCCACCTGAAAACATCCTTTTGAGAGCTTAATTTTAAGTTAGAAATTCTTAAAATTAATTCATTCCAAACATGTAACTTAGGCCCAATAATAGGTCTTCGAAAAGAAATATTTAAAGGAGTCGATCTTAGAACGTTTGCCACAGTATCATCATTTCTCCTTTCCACATTATAAAGAAGTGGGTATTGTCTTTTCAAAAGAGAATCACCTAACCAAATATCTTCCCAAAACCTAGTTTGTATTCCATTTTTAACCTGGAATGAACCAAAGTGAAAAAATTAATCTTTAATTTTCATAAGACCCGACCAAAAGTCGGAAGTTCCAGGTTTATTAACCACTTGCGAAAGATTTTTCTCACCCATATATTTCTTTATCAGCAAAGATTGTCAAATTCCTTCTTCATTACGCAACTTAAATAACCATTTCCCGAGTAAGCATTTTTTTTTTGTGTAGTTTTGAACTCCTAGACTGCCATGCACTTTAGGTGAACAAACTAAACTCCATTTAGCAAGTCTATATTTATGTTTATGACTATCACTCTGCCAGTAAAATCTAGAACGATAAAAGTGTAGTGTTTTGATAACCTCTCTAGGAACCTAAAAAAAACAAAACATAAACATTGGCAAACTGCTAAGCACCGAGTTAATAAGCACTAATCGTCCACCCATATACATATTTTTCCTTTCCAACTACTAAGCTTTTTATCAACTCTATCATCAACCCCTTTCCAATCACGATTTCTTAATTTTTGAAGTGAATAGGGATACCTAAGTACCTGAAAGAAAAAGTCTCCACTTCACAACCAAATAACTTTGTATATTGTGGTTCAACTTCTTTGGCAGAACCAAAACAAAAATTTCACTCTTACGGGAATTAATCTTTAAACTAGATAATTTTTCAAAGACACATAGAATAAGTTTGAATTTTTTTTTGCTTGTTCTAGATCATTATTCATAAAGAGGATTGTGTTATCAGCATACTATAAAATTGACAACCAATCATCAATTAAATGAGAAACTACTCCTGTTAAAAGACCTGCTTCTTTAGCTCTTGAAATAGAGATGACAAGCATGTCCACTACAAGGTTAAAAAGAATAGGTGATATAGGATCACATTGCCTAAGACCTTTCTGAGTTTGGAAAAGAACCAATATCATCATTGACTTTTATTCCAACACTCCATCTCTTAACTAAACTTTCCACGCTGGAGCACCATTTAGAAGAAAAGCTTTGCATTCTCAAAGTTTGAAGTAGAAACGGCCATTTTACTTTGTCATAAGCTTTCTGAAAATCAATCTTGAAAACTATTCCATCCAAATTATGTTCATGTAACTCATGGATGGTTTCATGAAGGATAACAACTCCATCAAGAATAAATCTCCCCTGCAAGAATGCCGACTGAGATAGTCTTACAATCTTTTGAGCTACACCCATAAGTCTATTAGTAGCCATTTTAGTAAAAAATTTAAAAATTACCTTTAAAATACATATAGGCCTATACTGTTGTATTTGCTTAGCATCCGTTTTTTTAGCAATGTAATGATCCCAAAATTCAAGCTAAAAAGAGGCAATGAACAATTATGAAAATCATGAAATATGGCCATCATGTCTTTTTCAATGACTTTCCAAAACACCTGATAGAACTCTGCTGGGAAGCCATCGGGCCTAGGTGCTTTGCTATGTTCTATTTGAAAGATTGCTTCTTTCACCTCCTTTTCAGTGAAAGGTTCTATAAGGAGATTATTTTCTGTATCCGAAACTTGAGATATATCATTCGTAAAAGCATCAATCATAGATAAATAATTAGCTTCGGATGGTCCAAACAAACCTTTATAGTAATAGGTGATATACTTTTTTAACTGTACATCACCCCGAATTATCCCTTCCTCTTGACCGAGCTAGAAATTTTTTTTGTCGTCTACGCTTACCATTCACAATTAAATGATAATAACGAGTATTCCTATCACCCTTCAAAAGAAATTTCACTTTAGATCTTTGGTACCATTTAATTTCTTCTTCTCTTAAAAGATGTGCCAATCTCTCATTAGCAACTTTTTTAAGGTTATGGTCTTGATCAGACAACCTGAAAAACTCAGCTTTTTTATCTAGCTCATCAATTATCAAATTAATATCTTTCTTTTCCTTTTTATAAGTCTCACTGGTATTTTTAACCTAACCACGAAGAAAATGTCTAAGAGATCTAATCTTGCATTGCTAAATTTATAAAGCAGAATGACCACTAATTTCATTTTTCCACATATCAGCTACCATCTCTCTAAACCTCTCCCTACATAATGCAATTAATTTGTTAGGCCAGGATTCTGGACAACGCCAGCTTAATTTGTTGATCCTACCTAGTCTTGGTTTAGCAGTTGATATATTGACTCCTTGGGTACATTGTACATGTGTACAATATATATACTATACATTAGGCACGGCAAGATTTGTCCAATCTAATCACATAATCACATTCGGATGTAGAGGCCAATGGTATTTTTCTTGGTCATCCGCAAACATGTTAGATTTAACATAACAAAGCTGAGATATTTTGGTGTCTTCTAGTTAAAGTTTTCCATGCAGTATATTTTAGCTAAGCAGGGGAAATTGGAGGCATAAACTTTGCTCTCTATGGGATAGCTAGAAATTCTCTAATTAATTGATAGAAAAAAGGAAAGTAGTAGATCTATATTATAATATGTTATCATATTACTTTTAGGATTAATATGATAAAAGGATTTTGTTGAACACGAATGGCGACTAGAGGGGTTGAATAGGAGCATCTACTCTTTTTCAAACCCCGACGATATTCAACTTCTTCTCTTCAGTAGCTATGGAAGCTATGGAGATCAGAAATATAAGCACAACGAAAGTCTTGTGTTGAAACAGAGAAAACCCCGAGGCAACCCTGCTTGGCTAGTCTGACCACCAACAACTGGTCACCGACCGTGTGGAGGTCAATCTAACGCCTAAGAGGCCAGTTTGACCTCTAGCCGCAAAACATCATCCCGCGTAGATCACAAAACGATCTAACTTTGAATCGGACGAACCAAATCCCCTGAGATTTCAACCATAGCTCATCAAAAAGGTTAGGAACCTATTTTAATCAACGATCAGGACGATCAAAGTCAATGTTCCATGAATTTCTTGGATGAGATCAAGAAGGCACAAGAACCGAGAAAATTTGAACTTTGATCTAAACTCAATCAATCCATCTCTCTCAAACCCTAGCGTCCTCTATTTCCACTTCCCCAAATAAGAAATTATGGTTTCTTCTTTGAAGAGTCTGAGAGGTGCAAATTCTGCACCCCATCCTTTTATAATAGAGGCCAAGTCAAGAGAAAACTTTATCGGGCGCCCGTTAAGACCACACGTCTGCACTCATGCACGCTTCTCAAAGCAGATGACAGACCAGGCTTCCTGAATCCTTCTCTTTGTGATCATCTTCTTTTGACCTAAACAGACTCTCATCGCGCCGTCTTTCACCGCAGTTTCTCCAAAGGTCACCAACTCGATATTTTTGCAAAGATACCAAAATACCTATTCTCGATTCTTTTCTAAAGATCGAGTCTAATCTTTGTGAAGCAATCCCATACTTCGCCACATGTAGATTGATCAATGGATCTCTTCATGTCAGAAAGTCTCTCTCATTCGGCTGCCACCAGAATCACCTTGCCACTTGCACCGACCCCTGCGCTACTTGATGCAACCCGTCGCACTGAACTTCTCATTCGGTCACCCTTATCCATCTTGTGACATGCTTGAGTCCAATAAATTCATCTGACATCCTCGATTGTTCTAGACCTTAGCACTCCTAGCCTAGTCTCGATCATCCTCAACATTGACTGTCGTTGACTCCAAACCACTTGCACAACAATAGACCAAGAAATCGATTTCGAGCACTAGTTCTTCACAACTTGAGCTATGTTAGCCAAAACATACATGATTCAACACATATGCACTGAATGTCAGACCCATGGCGTGGAATACCCGAAGACCTTATGTGTGTACCATATTAATCCCATGATTAGTGGCTAGTACACACATTCACAACATTTGGCATTCACATCCATACATTCAGATGTAAAAATAAAGCAAAGGGTACTTAACTTAAGCGGTACAGTTATTACATCAGCGGCCGACTGGCCAAATATAAACAAGTCTTAACAGAGTAAAGTAGTAGCGGAAGAAATAATAAAAGTAGCAAAAGCTCTAGCGGCTTGCCCATCCAACCCTCAGGCAACCGACAAGAAACAAAGACCTAGATAGACCCGTCACCGAACCCTCCGGTCCTAGGTGCAAAGAAAGCGTCGTGTGGTTTCGACTCTTCCTCATACTCTGAACAACAAATTTAGCAAGATTGAGTACTCAACAAGACTTGTAGTGTATCGCAAAGTTTATATAAATGCAAGGCTAATCAAGGAGGAGGCTCTATGCTACAAGTTAATTTGCGATAAACAGATTTTATTTGCAATATCCATACTTAGTACTTTGCAACAGAATTTGGAACAGCGGTTAAATAGATACAGGACAGTAAATAAGTAATTGAATGAATCAACAATTATATCAACTACAACTCACAACCCTCCGCGGCTGTGAGCAACAATTCATGTCCAGCCATAACTCGACAGTTAACTCAATTATAAGTCACAAACCATTTCCCATGTTTTTCTGATAAGACAGTTTTTGTGAAATCAAGACTATACCCGGCAATACTACACTTAGCACGCTCATCACTGTGAGCATGACTATTATAATAGATTTACACTCTGCAGAGGTGCACAACTTTACCCACATAACACGACTTCTCTAGTTGTTTGGCATCCGTCAATGCCACCGCTCACGGCCGTAGGTAAGCAGTCTAGAGCACGCATAGAAGCCTTTCAATTATCTAGCCCTAACCTTACATTTAGCTCGTCGAATGTTTATCCTCGTTGAACCCGAGTGTACCCTACTCGGTACACCCGTCTCAACGAGGCATTCGCTGTTATGTCGGCAACAAACATATGCTCGCACGTCTCTTGCCTACCCCTCATGCAATGCTAGTTCTCGATAACCTAATTAGCTAAGGCCATCCCATACTAGCATATATGGTTGTATGCTTATGCTTAGGTGTCAGACCCGGATTTCACAAATCCAAATCCTTTGTGAAAACACTGTGGTATTCTCTGGATCAGTAGATAGCACTCATAAACTACATCATTGAATCAATTCATACACGATGAAAACTAAACCATCCATTAATTTAACACATCAGAGTTTACATACACCACATCAGGTCAAGTTTTACAATAAGGGCCGAACAGGCCAAATGATTACATCACAAAAACAATGGAAACTACAGCGAAAGCAAAAGAGGAGGTAGAGCACATCTATCCACAGGCAGTGACTGAGGTAGCCCATATACGACCGATATTACCCAAGGAGTTGGATAATATTTGTTGTACGCAAGCACCGACTAAACCAGGTAGACCGGGACGAGACTTAGACTACTCAAAACTAGACTACTCTTTGTCATTGCCTTGCCCATCGACTTCAGGGTCCTCGTAGTAGTCGTAGTCTCCATGATCCGCAGGATCTGAGGGGTTTGGGAAAGAGCGAGAATGAGCACAACCTCCGTGCTCGTGAGCCAACACACCAGATGCAATAACATAAATGCAAGGCGTAACAAGGGTGGCTCGGGTTCTTTTATTTGCTAAAGCCATGTTTTCAAATATCATAATTAAAAGCCTACCACTTAGCATTTTAACCAAACTGCATTTTATTAAAGAGAGTATATTGCAATAGTATAACAGTAGAGGTTACCCCCACCTATGCATATTTTGAAATGTGGGTACGACCATTATTAGCAACATTGGGTACGACCACCTAGGAACAGCCAAAGTCAGGGTTACATTCACCTAACAAGTTTTTATCCCACCCACAAAGGTTTTTTTTTGAAATAAAACTAATTCTAGCAAGTTCTCATGTCCGCCTTTGACTGTAGGCGTGGCTATTTAAACAGTTTCTACTCTATAGAGGTTGTACATTGTACCCGCAAGAGACAATCAACTTGTTGCCCCACATGATTCCTTAGTCATATAGTTGAGAGATCATCACATTAACTTTTCAAATTATCTCGCCCCTTTCGTCATCTCACCCAAATGGCCCGCACCCATAAGTTGTGCGTGATGTTCACCACAATGACTAGCGTAGCTGGTCCCAACCACAATAACTAGCATAGCCAGCAACTTCACCTTACCTCGGTGTCCCAGTCAAGCCGAAACACATCTGCCACTTGCACTACCTTGATTCTCTCCAGTGAGATAACTTTCAAGGTTCGATAACTTTACAAATCCTAAAAGAAGAAGATATGGAGCAGGAGGTAAAGAATTACTCCTTACCTAAACGGATTGCTCATACAACCAAGTCATTCGTCTCCTCTTTTTTAAGTGGTAGTACTAGTAGACTCTATGAGTCCAGTAGACGCGCTGTCCGAAGATTCGAGTGGTTTGCAGATTGTCCTAGTAATTTTTTTGAGATTCTTGGAGCTTGGCACACCGCGGCAATACATGTTCTTGGACCCTCTTGTAAGGCACCTTCTTGCGAGCAAAACAACAATTAATGTAAATTTGCAAGGGAAATCAACACCATCTGGTTCTTATATCTGCCCGTCAATCGCCACCACGAGATGGAGGGTCAGTCGCTTTTATCCACAAAGACGTTGATGCACTAGAGAATGATTTCATCCTTGGTCTCACCTTACAACTTTCGGAGAGCACGGACGTAGTTGGGATTGTAGTCAAATGCCTAGAGTTGTTTTATACTATTAGGCCATATGGTTAGGTCTAGTATATTTTAGTTGATGAATAATTGACAATGTTGGGTACTGATGTTATTTGAGGCGTGTGGTGTGTGTGGACTTATATTGGTCAAGTTGGAAAGAACTTATGCTGGGAAAAATGGTATTTTGATCTTTTTATGTGCAGGGTAACTCGGAGGTGATCGTGGTCTACGGCGGTGACCGGAAGATGGCTTGGTGCGAAGTCATGGTCCAGAGGGTCGAGGATGCTGGAGGAAATGATTGAGCTCGAGTTGGGGCACATGGAGATCAAAGATGGATGATGCATGTTGGAGCTACGGAGGTGCGGTTCAGAGGCTAAGGCATGTGACAATTTTGGGGTGTCCAAAATTGGTTTTGTAATCTGGTGCAAAAGTAAGGGTGGGAATGGATCAGGCCGGCCCAATGGACCACCGATCCGCCCGATAAAATTCGGCCAAATGGGCCAGAGGTTCGATCCAAAACAAAATCAACGCGAAAATCTGGGTAACCTGATGCTCTGTCAGATCGAGCGGATCAACCCTAAGTCTCCTCCCCCAGTCCTGGTAACTTGATCCCCCAGTCGCGGTCGCAGCAGCAGGCGCCCATCTCCCTCCCCCTCATCCCTCCTCCACCCCTACTCTCTCGCTCCCTCCCAACCGCCTTCCGCCGTCGCCGATGACACCACGCTCTCCCCACCTGCCCCTCCCGAAACCTCCTCGCTCCCCTCCCCCTCTGAGTCGCCATCAGCACCGGCCCACCTGCATTCCGCTGCTCCCGCGCCGGCCCCTGCTGCCGACAAGGGCGACGATAGCAAGAACAAGGACGGGGACAACAAGAAGGAGAAGGAGCACCCGTCCCCGGCGCCTACCCCTCACGCAGAGGAGATCAAGGCTGGCATAGGCGGCGAGCACACTGTCGACGCGGCCGCCGCGGTGGTCGACACCTTCACGGCCGCCGCAGTGGTGGGGCTGGCCGCCATCGTCTAGAGGAAGCACTACTACAGAAAAGGTAATCACAGACGGTTCAAAATCATCATCACAGACAGTTTTTTGAATCATCTGAGTTTATGGGTCAGTGATACTACGAGATCATCACAGAAAGTTTTTGAACCGTCTGTGAAAAAGCTATCACAGACGGTCTAAATAATAATGCGTCAGATAGTCTATTTCCTGAGACGGTTACAACAAGAACCGCCTGTGATAATTGTTTATCACGACGGTGCTTGTTCGAATCGCAGTGAAAATAGACTATCACAGATGGTTATTGTTTAGAACCGTCTGTGATACTATTTTCTATTGCAAAAAAAAATTCGAATTCTGAAACTTTGGAGGCCGTTTTGATGCCCTAAATGACCTTTTTTGGGGTTTTCACTTTTTTGAGACCTCACAAATAGAATCTAACCTTGACGTATGGATTTTTGGATTGAGATTTTCGTTAGCTTTCCAACGAGCTAAAGAACGCCGCAATCCGAGTTCGTATGCAAAAGTTATGGCTGTTTTACCGAACAGTGCACGAAAACGAGTCTGGGACGAAGAGGTGGACGATGGCCTGGTACTCGGAGTCAGGGATGCCGAGGTGCTCGCTGTCGATGTCCGCAATCTTATCTTGATCTATTCATTTACAAGAAAACCATGGTCTGTGATATTACTTCTTCACAGAAGGTCGCTAAACCAAAACCGTCTGTGATTGTATTTAATACAAACGGTTTTGGTCAACCGTCTGTAATGAGACGTCCAGTATTAGCCTTTTTGTAGTAGTGAAGCGCCAGGCCAACATCCGGCGCTCCAGGTATGCCAACTACTCCATGCGTCTCGAGCTTGTCTGATGTTCACTCATGGGGGGATCAGAGATATACAGTACAGCCATCATACGATACGACGTCGTACCACTGTGGAGATGAGATAGAAGACGAGTCCATTCCATGGCCGTGTGGTTCTGTGATGTGCTCATGTATCCTTCTTGATCGATCGATGTTAGATTCTTCATTCTTTCTTGCTGTTGATTCTTTGGTGGTGTCAAGAGGAATAACAGCGATAATGATATTAATTTGGGATGACCATAAACTTGTTTTTTATACATTGTTAGTAGTACATTTCTATTGAAAGGTTCAACGATCCATTGGAGCATTAGGGTCACTGTAGCTACTCCAAATGGACCGATCCTTAAAATCCATTCATGGCGTATCGCACTAATCCTAACCACGCCCACCCCTATGTAAAAGCCCATGTATTAGACCTTAAGACTAGTGGGCCGTACGTGGGGTTTATGTGAGACCCCGGGTTATCTCCGTAAGACCGAGTCTGAGCATGGTCTTAAAGACATAACTCTAGGGCCTCCAGTATATGGATTCCAACTTAACTCACTCTTAGTGAAAAGCCTGACTATAACTAAAGCCCCGACGATCATGCGCGCCGCTCCCCTGCGAGCACTACATGATTGTCGGTTCTCCAACAAGTCAAGCACTACACTTAGTGAGTTAAATAGAAGCCACTTAACAACAAGTATGCAATCATATTGGCTCCCAAGATCAGCGACCAATATGCTCATACTCTCATACAACGTTGATCACATCCATACAACAACATACATAGATAGTTCAAAAGACATACAACATAATAGTTAAAGTTTACATCCATTACAAACTGCCGACCGTCTAAATTCAAATAAGAGTATTAAGTAGCAGCGGAAGCAAGTAAATAAACCAAAATATCCAGCATGGTATGCCCCATAACCCATCGGCAACCGACTAGGAGTTAAATGATAGCATTACTCATTAGCGTCGCCAATATCGGCGCTAACAAACTCAACGGGCTCATACACTTCCTCACCTGAAATTGTAGCAACTGGGTTGAGTACAAAGGTACTCGCAAGTCTTACACAAATAAAAATTAGTATGCTAGAGGTTATTACAAAGGATGGCTCATATTGGCTTAGTTTTGCAAAAGAGATGCAACAATTTACAACCTACACATACTAGTTTTTCAAGTGCCATTTCAAAATCAGATTTGAAGTAGAAGTAAAGCATGTGAATAAGTAGTAAATTGAATAACAAATTAATCATCCAAATGACAAAGTGGCTGTCCACTTTGATGTAACAACAAACATGAACATCCCATTCATGACAATACCAAGTTATACCACAATTTTAATTCCAAGTCTAACGATAAGCAGCCACAAACTCAAGCGGTCGTCCATAATCGTGGACACGGCTATTCGAATATATTTATACCCTGCAGGGGTGTACTACTTTACCCACACGACTTGATTAGCCCGTAAGCCTCCAGATGCCTCCGAATATAGCATACTTCCTATGGTATGCCTACCGTAAACCAAGACTTAGCATTTTTCAGCAAGTTGATATCATTGAGTTGACTCACCCATACGCCGACGTAATCCCATTTAAGTGTAGGCTACCCACCTACAACTAAACGAGCACGTAAGTTGTGCCGGAAATACCGACCCAATTAATAAAGCTTAAATAGGGTGCACCCTCGCTAAAAGAATTGCAATCGGTACCCTTATGGAACGTATATGCGATGGAACACGTATACGCCCTCACACCACCAGTCATCAACTCAACAATACCAACCCCTTACTTAACCAAGCGGTTCCCATACACCGCGTGTGATAGCATGAGTTTTGCTTGAACCGTAGGTACCCAAAGTTCGGTCCTTAACTGTCCAGACAAGTCTACCACTTTCCCAAGTCTCGTGCACAAAGTCACCATCACTAACCATCACTTGTCCAGACCAAAAGTTCATTTAAAATGATAAAATTTGACTCATAAAACAGATACGAACATCTGAAACAAAAGTATATAATGATAGTTGTGTTTATCCCATAATTGTTGGGTTATTCCCGACAATCGACTAACGGTTCTAGACTTGCATGGCTAAGCAAACCCGAACAATATATTTCAACCATTCTAACTTAAGAATGTGGTACTGGAATGATTCAAGTATAACCTCAATGAATTAGGAGATAACTAAACTACACATCACAAAAATAGCGACATTAACAAAATAGCATGCAAGCAATTATCATTGCACTAACTTAACAAAACTGGGATCAAATATGGTGCAAAAGAAAGTTCAAATGATGCTTTCCTTGCTGGTAACTCAATTGCTCTTCCTCAGTAGCGTATAAGTCAATATCGATAGGCTCGGTATCTAAATAAATATAATATCGAATAAGCATAAAAAATACTCAAAAATTCAAAATGTTCAAAAATGCATGATTTTTCTACAGTAGCTAAATCATTATTTTAGATGAATTTAGGTGAAAGAATTATTTCAATTGGATTCAGCATGTGAGAGTTATTATGATTTGAATTTTTAGCTTTCGATATGCTCTCTTTGAGTAATTTAATTATGAGGTCAAATTTTGTAGAGCAGTGGAGGGTATAAGGATTATATGGATAAATAAGGAATATTATTACAAGACCAGAATAGTTGAGTTTACCCCATTTGCAATTTTTATGAATTAGTTATCCATTTTTAAAGTTACCAGCATTTTTCTATTGTAAAAATAATAGGTTTATGGATCATTTTCCATAATAATACTCTCTGCTATAGAGACATGTTTGAAACCAATTTTAATATAAAGTTCATCAAAAATGAAAATTACCAGAAGTGGTTTCATCCATTTTGGAGTTAAGATGAATTAGTTATGTATTTTTTAAGTTCTTCATATTTTTCAGTGTGCAAATAAATACGTTCGGGATTTTATAAGGCATTTAACCTTTTCTCACCGAGCGCATGCTAGCCACTACCATCGACAAGGGCTCTGCTTCGCCAATGCCCATGCAACAGTCTTGTAGCGTGAAACTCAGTAATATCCCAAATGTATAATTAGGGTTAATCAAGTATAATTATATGTGTAGAAATTAAAACTTTTTCTCACATCTTGAAAAACCCTAAAATCTCATGTGATTTTTGTCCAAGAGTTGTGTAATCCAAAAACACAAAGCTCTTGTTGACCAAAAATCAAACTCATTCTCCAATTATCTTAAATCTTGTGTCAAACATTTGGAATGTATTTTCCTTGGTCCCAAAACTGATATGGGACCCTCTCTAAAAATATCACAAGTTGTAAAACTAGTTTGATAAATTTTGGAGGTAAAACAATCCTTTAAACAACCTTCATGAATTTCCTGAGAAAATGCATTGCATAATAACCTCTGGAAATTTTATGCAAGGTTGATCTCATTGTCAGCAAGCTCCAGTTAAAATTTCATCAAAATTGGAGTTCATTTGCTATCTCAAATAATTCTGCTAAGTTTCAGCTGTTAAAAACTAAATTTAAAAGCCTACACTGCCCTTGGGCTAGCTATATTCAAAGTTGGTCCAGCCCAACCATGTCTCGCACCTCGCCAGACCTCATCTCCACCTTGATCAGTCGCAGCTGCTGGATTTACATCCAACACCACGACCTCCTCCGCGATCAACACCGCGAGGACCTCCCACCTCATGAGGTCATTGCTTGCTGGATCGCTGATCCATGGTCATGACCTCCCCGTGTGTTAAACCTCAAAGACCTCCTCGAGTCAGTTAAACCATCGCAATGAGGTCATCCCATTTGTTGAGGTCGTGGCGCTGGATCAAATCCAACCGCCACGACCTCCTCCTCAACATACTCAACAGTCATCCCATTGCGTGAGGTCATAGCCCTTGGATCCAAGATCCATGGCCCCGACCTCCCTCACCTTAAACTAAACAAACCTCCCACTCTAACCTAGGTCGTGCCATTGGATCAAATCCAACACTCACGACCTCCCGTTATCAAGCACTCACAACCTCCCCATCTTTTGTTGTGCATCGTTAGATTAAAATCTACGGTCCACGACCCCTTTTTGTCTCATGCGCACTGAGACCTCCCAACAAGACGTGAGATCGTAGCCCTTAGATCTAAATCTAAAGGCCATGACCTCCCTTGTGCGTTATGCAAGCTCAGACCTCCACCTCTTTTGATCGAACCCTTAGATCTAAATCTAACGGTCCCGACCTCCCTTGCTGCTATGCATCATATCAGACCTCCCGGTCATTGTGTGCCCTTGGATTTAAATCCAAAGGCCATGACCTCCCTCATGTCTTTTTGATCGCGTGCGATTAAGTCCTCACCGGAGGTCCGCGACTGCTGGATGGAGATCCAACGCTTTGGACCTCTGTCCCTTTTCCTCACGTCGTTTTCTCGATTAAGAAATCGGAGGGCCACGACCTCCCCATCTTGATCGTGTGGCTGGGACCTCCTCCCACCACTTAAAACATAACGGTTCAAAATGAGATCCGATGGTTAGGACCTCCTGTGTCTTATCCAACGCCATAAGGACCTCCCCTGTTCTTCTCCTTCCTCTGGCGCACACGCGTGCTCTGAGCGGTGGAGTTAATGTCCACTTGTCCATCGTGTCCTTTCATGACTCTTTCTCGACCAAGATTTAATGCAGTCGACTTTCCGCCTATCAGTCAAGACACCTGCCTGGTTGTCAACTTTAGGTCATGTCCATCCCATGGACCAACCCGTGGGCTAAGCTCACCATGGAGCTTAGCCCCAGTTCAAAACCTTCACTCAGGCTATAAAGTATCCTTTGGGATCCTCCCTTGGCTTCCTTTGCACACAACCGACCTCAGCCTTGCACTTGTGCGTGGCTGAGCTCCTCCTCCACTAACTCTCACTCACCTCCCATCTTGGCTGCCATTGTTGAAGTCCTTGGAGCTCATCAGTGAGACAAGGGTTCCATGGGGCCCTCTTTCCAACCTTTGCTCACTTTTGCTCCTAAACACCTCTTGGAAGTTAACCCTAACTTAAATTGTTTGGGCATTTTTCAGAGGTGGACAAAGAGGAGCTTGAGCTGGAGCTTTGGCCGTGAGTCAAGCTTCGTTGTCTTCCCCAACTCCGGTCATCACCTCCACGACCTCCCGGCACCTTAGGACCTCCTGTACTCCTCCCGTTAGTCCTTTAGCTGCCGGGCACCCGCATGAATGATTTTATGGAGCTTTTCTTGGCACAAGCTTGAATGTTGCGCTGAGTCGCTTTTGCATTTTCGTGTTTGGCCGTCTTTGGTCATCTTTTGCCTCTCTCCGCTCACCGCGCTCAAAGCCGTCGTTGCCGAGAGGAGGTCCACCGGTGCGCGCAACGTTATTGTACACTCGGTGGTATCATTGACCTCACCGGCGAGCTCTACATCGCCGCGAGATCACTTCTTCACGCCGGGATTTTGTCGGACGTCCCGGCGTGTCATTGTCGTTTTAGGACATAAATTCACCGCTTTAAATGCCCAATCATCGCAATCATTGGTGTCTTAACCGCCATTAACCCCGTCCCTTTTGCGCGCATTAAAACCCTCGCGCGGACCTCCTCGTGGTCCCGCCGCATTTATCTCATGTCCTAAGCTCGTGCGCGCTGGGTCCAGGGCGCCCCGACCTCCTCCGAGGAGATCCGGAGCGCCCAAGACCTCCCCTATGTAATCATGGCCGCCCAGACCTCCCCGGAGGTCTCAGAACGTTAGACCTCCCTTAGGACCTCCCTAGGCCATCTCACCGCTCATGACCTCCCCTGTAGATCTTGACCGTCAAGGTCCTCCCTGACGATCTCGAACCATCGAGGACCTCCTTGGAACATCTGGACCGTCCCAGACCTCCCCGTGAGGTCTTGACGATGCAGATCTTCCTTGGGGAGATCTTGATAGTTTAGATCTTCCTTTGGAAGATCTCACCGCTGAGGACCTCCCCTTAGATCTGGTCCGCTCCGGACCTCCTTCTGTGTTGTGGTCCGTTGATTTCGTGATCTCGGTCACGACCTCCCCTCACCTCGCGCATGTGAGTTGCTAAGAGGTCCAGACCTCTGGACCTTCACGTGCTGCAGTGTGATGTTCTCTGGGAGATCTTGAGCCGTTGGATTTAAGATCGGTGGCTCACGCCCTCCCATACCCTTGTGAGTTTAGAAATTCCAAAGAAGGTCTTAGTTAAACCTGAAATAAGGTATAGACTTTAGAATTTCATATCTCTTTCATCTTAATTCCAAATGAGGTCATTCAAATTGTGTTAACTCTGTCTTGAACTTGACTTTAATCCAAAAATGATTGTAAGTTGAGTTCAGCTCCAGAGCACAGTTTGCCATTAGATTTTAAAACCAACTTTAAAATGTGCACTTAAATCAATGCTTAACTTGTAAAATACATAACTAATGCTCTATAGGTTATTTTTGGGTGAGACCAACTTTGTTGGTTTCTCTCTTAGTGAACTCACTGTGAAAATTAGTTTTGAGCTTGTTGCTGTTAGGAAATTGAGGACTTGTGCATTATAATTTTGTTCAAGTTCTTGTTTTTGAAAATTTGTAGAGAGTGCAATATAGCTCCAAATGAGATGAACTCAATTGTGTTATTCATCTCATGAGGTGCTGGTTTTACAGTAAAAATTTCAGCTTCGCTGCTGTTCTAGAAAATGTTGCCTCATAATTAAATTAGTGAATAGTGCAGTTTGGTAATTAATAGGCTGAGCAGAATTGATTTCATCATATCTTTTGCATTGAGGATCCAAATCAATTGGTTCTTGTTGCTAAAGTCATGATAAATCATTGTCTTGCTGCTGTAAAATTTTCATAGCTTTTGGAGTTCATTTGTTGTGCTGTCTTTGTTGTTTTTCGTCGTTCTTATCGGTTCTTTCTCGCTTTTCCGTTAGGTTTCGACATTTGTGGTGATCCCGAGAGCGACCCTCTGCCACAATTTGACCACCAGCAACAAGGCAAGCAGTTTGACCATTTCCATCATTGTCCCATTACTTTAAAGCTTAATACTTTGTTTTACTTCTATGTATGCATGCTACTTTGTGTTAAATGTCGCTAGCGAGCCTATAGTTGCATGATCTGTAGGAATTGTTTATCCTCTACTACCATGAGCCTAGGTTATTTGCTGTGGTGGGAGCTCGTTGGATGAGCTCCTATCACTTAGTAGTTTCGATGAAAATTGCTTAGACATGCCTAGTTATCGGTAGAAATGGGCGATCATCGACTTAGTCGATGGTCTTGATCACTCAAAAATGATTATTACTCCTATATGTCCAGCACTTGTGCTTTGATTAATTTGTAAAATCAAAAACTGAAAATAAAAGATTGATTTAGACTTGGGCATATTGGATGGATGGTGCGGTTTTTGGATGTGGTGGTATGCCCGGTCCCTAAGGACCGAGTACTTGGGTCACTAAGCCAGCGATTTCACAGACTAACCACGCGAGGGGCATATGGAACCCTCTTGACTAAGTACTCTAGGAGGTGTTAATTATGAGCGAGCTCGGTTGGTGTGTTTACAAAAACAAATGTATATGTATAGTGTGGGAGGGGAGCATTAGCTTCCGGGAAGGTTGTGATGTCTCCTTCTCCCCGTGGGTTGTGCAGCTCGTAATTAGCATTCATCCTTTGGAAAGGTCTCAGAGGACTTAGCCGTGCACAACACCTTCGGAAGTGTGCGTAAAGGAAAGGCGGTCGGACGTGTGGGTAAAGTGGTACACCCCGCAGGATAAAACTATTCAATAGCCTCGCCCTAGGTTATGGACATGCTTGGTAAGGTCGTTCAAGACTAGACTACAACCTTTAATTAAAACTTGACATGGTTGGTATGAACGGGAGTTCATGCTATTGTTGTGGTGACTTGGGTTAGTCACTTCCGTGATTGTTCTTGTTGTTGTTATTATGTTATTATCTCGTTGTTACTTCAACATTTAAAAATGCTTTGCCAAATTGCCTTCAATCTATTATGTTATTGCAAATAAATGTTGCTTTATGCTAAAATGAGTCCAAAGCCTCATCCACTTAAATAAAGCTTGCATGTAGCTATTTATAGTTCTCGTTATCTCACACGTAAGTCTTATGGAGTACTTTATGTACTCATCTCGCCCGTGGTTGTGGTAATTTTGTGGCTTTTGTTGCAGAGGAAGAAGGAGAGCTCCAAGAGCCTCTCTTTTGTGCTACGTGTTGCGCTTTCTTGACGACTAGCTTGGCGGTCCCACGATGCCTAGGGTTAAGGCACACCGATTGGCTTTTGTGTTATAGCCATCTTTATGGCACTTTTGCTTCATTGTTATCTTTTGTATTTATGCTTTTTGGCCTAAGGGCCTCTCTTTGTAATATCTATTCCATATTAATGTTAACTTCGGTTTGTTGCTTATGTTCTATGTGTTGTATGGAATTGATACATTCTTTTGTTGTGAGGTATGTATACCGCATTCGGGAAGTATACATCTCTCGAGACCGGGTTTATTTGGTTGATAATACTAGGTCAATCGGATGACTAAGTATTATGAGCCTAATAAACGTCGGGTCTCACAAAAGTTGGTATCGAGCCATATTGACCGTAGTAACGCAAGCTTGGTCGCCTTAGGATATTTTGAAAACCTATTTTCAAAGCATCAAATGAGTTTTGAAAGCTTAGGAAATTCTCGGATTTTATTCCTTACCTATCTTAGCTTTCTCTCTCATCCCACTCTAATTTGAGTTTTAAAAGTTGTTTTCCTCTCTTCCTTCTACAAAATAGTTGTTATCGATTAACACTGGGTTTTTGGGAGAACCAATGAGATTGGCAAATTGAAGTGTGAGCTGCCCACTACAAGGTTTTGAAGTTCTGGAGTCGGTGATTCGACAAGGAGCTTGGATGCGAAACCTGGACAGCAAGCATCAAATTTCCGGACAGCAGTCTCAAAGGTGTCTAATTAGGATAGATAATGAGAGGTTAATCAACTAAAACTTGTGGGAATAAAAGGGTAAGATGTGATACTAGTTAGCTAAGTATCTAACACTTATTTCGCTGCATTAACCTTGCTCTCTAATAGTTTTAGATCTCATCTTACAATCTGATTTTTGATCTTCTCGACCAATTACTCGTTCATTCAATACGGGTTAGTTGAGTTGAGAAGTTGAGCCTTGCTTTTGGTGTTTCTTGGCTGTTTTTAGAGTCTTTTAGAAGCTTTTTAAAGTTTAAATAACCGTTGATTTTGGCTTTCGTTTGGGGTGATATTCCATTCCCCTAGTCGATCGCTTTTGCTTTCTTTAAGGCTTTGTTTTTGGGTCTAGTTGCTAACCAAGATTCCTTGTAACAGATGGCCGGATGCACTCAGAGCGGCCAAGGCGATCACCTGGTCGGACGAGGAGCTTCCTCCTCCTCCGACCATGGCCGAGGTTCTTCTTCAGATCGAAGCAACCGCGCGGATGACAGAGAGTTCTCTTGGGACGCCATCGCGCGCAACACCACCGCACTTACGGAGCTTCGTGATCTCGGCGAGGAACGCCCATCACCGCGTGGAGGACTCATGGAGTTTCTTCGTACTCACCTTTTCCTTTTCGGTCCGAGGACCCTTTGGATGCGGACGATTGGCCGTCTTGTGGAGCGTAAGCCAGATCGCGCAGCGCCGAGCACGAGAAGGCGCTGTTCGATCGCACCACCGGAGGGTGCAGCTTTTTCATGGTGGGAGAGCTTTCATGCCATGCAGCCCGCAGACCACACCGCCTCTTGGGAGGAGTTTCAGACGCCTTCCGTCGGGCTCACATCCTGCCGGCTTGATGGAGATCAAGAAGTAGGAGTTTCTTGCGCTCAAGCAAGGCGTGGCTCACCATGGAGTATGTCTCGAGTTCAACCATCTAGCTCGTTATGCTCCCGAGGATGTGGCCACCGATATGGCTAAGCGAGCCAAGTTCAGCGTGGCTTGTCCGAGGAGTGAAGGACAAGCTATCCATTGTCGACTTCCCCGATTTCCGGACCTTGGTCGACAAGGCCATTGTCGCCGAGCATGCGGCTCGAGAGCTTATGGACTCCATAGCGCAAGTGGGAGGCCCATAAGTCATCCAGGCAGTTCCTCCGTCCCGCTTGGCGGTCTCGAGGTACCACTCTCACTCTTGGCGCCCGAGGTCACTCCGCCTCGTTCCTCGTCCTTCGCAGCCGTGTCTCGATCCACGCACTGCGAAGTCACAGAGCGCCCCGCAAATCCAGCGGTTGGGGTCACATGTTTCTCATGCAACGGAAGGGGCATTATGCGAACCAATGCCCTAAGAAGGCGAGAGCGACCCCTCGTCCTAATGGAGGGCGGGCAGAGGTGGAGCATCGCAGGACCAGAAGATCATCCCGGCTACCCAAGGCGTGGGTAGTGGTCGCGTCAACGCCATCACCACAGAGGAGGCTCAGGAGGCACCCGACGTCGTGCTAGGTACACTTTCTGTTAACTCTCATCCCGCTACTGTTTTGTTTGATTCAGGAGCATCTCATTCATTTGTTTCTGAGTCTTTTGCTGCTATCGGAGAGCTTCTTTTCTCTCCATTGTCGGTCCCGCTACTCATTCGCTCTCCTGGTTCGGAGTTGAGAGCCGAATCTGAGTGTAGGGAT
Source organism: Phyllostachys edulis (assembly GCA_036346405.1). Classification (NCBI taxonomy): domain Eukaryota; kingdom Viridiplantae; phylum Streptophyta; class Magnoliopsida; order Poales; family Poaceae; genus Phyllostachys; species Phyllostachys edulis. The sequence continues at coordinate 5,790,452 of CM070558.1, forward strand.
GTCCCTATCGAGATCGAAGGCGTGGGTTTCTTAGCAAACCTTATCCTTCTCCATTCAGCGAGTCTTGATGTGATTCTTGGCATGGATTGGTTGTCCCAAAGACATGGGGCAAATCGATTCGCGCCAGAAGCTCATCTCTATCTAGTCCTCTCGTGGCGGGTTAAGCTTTTCGCCAAGTCGCTAGATCCGCATCTCTTCGCTTGAAGCGAAGCCCGCTCTAGATATTAGCGAAGTCCCAACAGTTTGTGACTTTGTTGATGTCTTTCCCGCTGATCTTCCGGGGATGCCACCCGTTCGAGACCTCGAGTTTGTCATTGAGTTGGCTCCCGGTACCGCCCCTATCTCAAAGAGGCCTTATCGGATGCCACCGAACGAGTTGGTAGAATTGAAGAAGCGATTAAGTGAGCTGCAAGAGAAGGGTTTCATTCACCCTAGCTCATCTCCTTGGGGTTGTCCGGCAATCTTCGTAAAGAAGAAGGACGGTACTTTTACGCATGTCGCCGATTATCGCCCACTTAATGAAGTGACGGTAAAGAACAAGTATCCATTGCCCGCATTGACGATCTCTTCGATCAATTGACCGGAGCTCGAGTTTTCTCCAAGATTGATTTGAGAGTGGGATATCATCGAGTTCGGATTCGCCCGAGGATATTCCAAAGACGGCGTTCTCTACTCGCCACGGCTTGTATGAGTACACCGTCATGTCGCTCGCTTAACCAATGCTCTGCCTTGTTCATGAACCTCATGAATTCGGTATTCATGGAGTATTTGGATAAGTTTGTCGTGGTCTTCATCGATGATATTCTTATCTATTCCAAGAACGATGAGGATCATGCCGAGCATCTAAAGCTTGTGTTAGGCAAGCTACGTGAGCACCAACAGTCGCGAAGTTCACAAGTGTGCGTTCGTTGAAGGAAGTGGCTTTCTTAGGCCATATTCTTTCAGCGGAGGCGAGTATTGATCCTAGCAAGGTCACCGATGTTCTTTCATGGAGTCCGCCCACTTCGTCACCGGTCGCGGAGTTTTCTTGGTTTAGCGGGATATTATCGCCGCTTATCGAGAACTTCTCCAAGATCGCTGGCCGATGACGGAGTTGCTCAAGAAGGACAAGAAGTTCTTGTGGTCTGATGCTTGCATGGCAAGTTTCCATATACTCAAGAAGCGTTTGACCACCGCTCCCATTCTTGTTCTTCCTGATATCCATCGCAGCTTCGATATCTTTTGCGATGCTTCTCGTCGAGGCCTCGGTTGTGTCCTTATGCAAGAAGGCAAGGTAGTGGCCTATGCATCAAGGCAATTGAGACCTCATGAACTCAACTACCCTACTCATGATTTGGAGTTGGTCTGCTGTGATTCATGCACTTAAGATTTGGCGACATTACCTAATCCAGAATCGTTGTGAAGTGTATTCGGATCACAAGAGCCTCAAGTACTTGTTCACCCAACCCGACTGAACCTCGTGCAAAGGAGATGGTTGGAGTTGATCAAGGATTATGATATGGGTATTCACTACCATCCGGGCAAGGCTAATATCGTTGCCGATGCGCTTAGTCATAAAGCGCATTGTAATGCCTTAGTGCTCAAGGAGCATTCGCCTCTCTTCTCGAGGCATTCCAGCGTCTCAACTTGGAGATAGTTGAGCATGGATCTCTTCTTTGCCTTGGTTGTGCAACCAACCTTGGTGGATCGGATCAAGTCCGCTCGGCGATCGGATGTTGGAGTGAGCCACATTAAGGCAAATGTCAAGAACGGAACGACCAAGTGCTTCTCGAGGATGAGCATGGCGTCGTGAGGTTCGGCAACGCCTTGTGGTTCCAAAGGACATGGAGTTGCGGAATTTAATCCTCCGAAGCCCATGATTCGCCTTTATCCATTCATCCCGGGCCACAAAGATGTATCAAGATCTCCGCCAGAGATTTTGGTGGACCCGAATGAAGAGGGAGATCACGGTTCGTTGTCGAAGAGTGCGGCGTGTGTCGTCGTGTGAAGGCCGAGCATCAGCGTCCTGCTGGATTGCTTCAGCCTTTGCCAATTCCTGAGTGGAAGTGGGATTCGATCGGAATGGATTTCATCACCGGTCTACCCACGTCCCCGAAGAAGAATGATGCCATTTGGGTCGTCATCGATCGATTGACTAAGGTGGCACATTTCCTTCCGTCAAGACCGAACTTCGTAGGTCTTTTGGCGGAACTCTATATCGCCCGCATCGTGAGTTTGCACGGTGTGCAAGACGATCGTGTCGGATCGTGGATCCTTTTCACGCCTCGTTTTTGGCATAGCTTGCAAGAGGCTATGGGCACTGTCTTACCTTTAGCACGGCATATCATCCTCAAACTGATGGTCAGACCGAGAGGGTCAACCAAGTTTTGGAGGACATGCTTCGTGCTTGTGTCCTTTCATATGGGAAGCATTGGGAGAAATGCTTGCCATTCGCCGAAGCCAGATAACAACAACTTTCAGCCGGTCTCGGCATGGCACCATTTGAGGCCTTGTACGGAGAAAGTGTAGGACCCGTTGAACTGGTCGAGACCGGTGAGAGACCTCTCTTTGGCGGACTCAATCAATGAGGCCGAGCGCCAAGTCCAGCTTATTCGTGAAGGTTTTGGGCACACCTCAACCAAGCAAAAGAGCTATGCGGACCGCCGTCGACGTGAGTTACGTTTTGAGCCTAATGACTTTGTTTATCTCAAAGTCTCTCCTTTGAAGGGCCATCAACGTTTGGCGTCAAGGGCAAGTTAGCTCCTCGATATGTCGGTCCCTACCGCGTTATCGAGAAGAAGGAGCTGTTGCCTATAAGTTGGAGTTGCCGGCTGCACTTGAGGGGTACATGATGTTTTCCATGTGTCCCAGCTTAAGAAGTGCCTCCGTGTTCCAACCGAGGAAGCTCCGTTGAAAACCCTCGATGTCCGTGAAGATTTGACCTATCGCGAGCACCTGCTCACGTGCTCGATGAGTCTGAACGAAGGACAAGGAATAAGACCATCAAGTTCCTTAAAGTTCAAGTGGTCAAACCATTACGAGGATGAGGCTACTTGGGAAAGAGAAGATCGTCTGCGTGCGGACTATCCATCTTTCTTTACCGAGTGAGCCAAATCTCGGGACGAGATTTCGTAAGGGGAGAGATTTTGTAACATCCCAAATGTATAATTAGGGTTAATCAAGTATAATTATATGTGTAGAAATTAAAACTTTTTCTCACATCTTGAAAAACCCTAAAATCTCATGTGATTTTTGTCCAAGAGTTGTGTAATCCAAAAACACAAAGCTCTTGTTGACCAAAAATCAAACTCATTCTCCAATTATCTTAAATCTTGTGTCAAACATTTGGAATATATTTTCCTTGGTCCCAAAAAAACTGATATGGGACCCCTCTAAAAAATATCATGAGTTATAAAACTAGTTTGATAAATTTTGGAGGTAAAACAATCCTTTAAACAACCTTCATGAATTTCCTGAGAAAAATGCATTGCATAATAACCTCTGGAAATTTTATGCAAGGTTGATCTCATTGTCAGCAAGCTCCAGTTAAAATTTCATCAAATTTGGAGTTCATTTGCTATCTCAAATAATTCTGCTAAGTTTCAGCTGTTAAAACTAAATTTAAAAGCCTACACTGTTCCTTGGGCTAGCCATATTCAAAGTTGGTCCAGCCCAACCATGTCTGCACCTCAGCAGACCTCATCTCCACTTGATCAGGTCGCAGCCGTTGGATTTACATCCAACAGCCACGACCTCCTCCGCGGTCAACACCGCGAGGACCTCCCCACCTCATGAGGTCATTGCCGTTGGATCAGTGATCCATGGTCATGACCTCCCCTGTGTGTTAAACCTCAAAGACCTCCTCGAGCTGTTAAACCATCGCAGCGAGGTCATCCCATTTGTTGAGGTCGTGCTTGGATCAAATCCAACCGCCACGACCTCCTCCTCAACATACTCAACAGTCATCCCACAGCGTGAGGTCATAGCCCTTGGATCCAAGATCCATGGCCCTGACCTCCCTCACTGTTAAACTAAACAAACCTCCCACCTAACCTAGGTCGTAGCCATTGGATCAAATCCAACAGCTCACGACCTCCCTGTGTTATCAAGCACTCACAACCTCCCCCATCTTTTGTTGTGCACCGTTAGATTAAAATCTACGGTCACGACCCCTTTTTGTCTCATGCGCACTGAGACCTCCCAACAAGACGTGAGATCGTAGCCTTAGATCTAAATCTAAAGGCCATGACCTCCCTTGTGCGTTGCAAGCTCAGACCTCCACCTCTTTTGATCGGAACCCTTAGATCTAAATCTAACGGTCCCGACCTCCCTTGCTGCTTGCGCATCATATCGACCTCCCGGTCATTGTGTGCCCTTGATTTAAATCCAAAGGCCATGACCTCCCTCATGTCTTTTGATCGCGTGCGATTAAGTCCTCACCGAGGTCCGCACTGCTGGATGGAGATCCAACGCTTTGGACCTCTGTCCCTTTTCCTCACGTCGTTTTCTCGATTAAGGAAATCGGAGGGCCACGACCTCCCATCCTTGATCGTGTGGCTGGGACCTCCTCCCGGCCACTTAAAACATAACGGTTCAAAATGAGATCCGATGGTTAGGACCTCCCGTGTCTTATCCAACGGCCATAAGGACCTCCCTGTTCTTCTCCTTCCTCTGGCGCGCAGCGTGCTCGAGCGGTGGAGTTAATGTCCACTGGCCCATCTTGTGTCCTTTCAATGACTCTTTCTTCGACCAAGATTTAATGCTTGTCGACTTTCCGCCTATCAGTCAAGACACCGCCCTGGTTGTCAACTTTAGGTCATGTCCATCCCATGGACCAACCCGTGGGCTAAGCTCACCATGGAGCTTAGCCCCAGCTCAAAACCTTCACTCAAAGCTATAAAGTATCCTTTGGGATCCTCCTTGGCTTCCTTTGCACACAACCGACCTCGGCCTTGCACTTGTGCGTGGTGAGCTCCTCCTCCACTAACTCTCACTCACCTCCCATCTTGGCCGCCATTGTTGAAGTCCTTGGAGCTCATTAGTGAGACAAGGGTTCCATGGCTCCTCTTTCCAACCTTTGCTCACTTTTTGCTCCTAAACACCTCTTGGAAGTTAACCCTAACTTAAATTGTTTGGGCATTTTTCAGAGGTGGACAAAGAGGAGCTTGGAGCTGGAGCTTTGGCCGTGAGCTGCGAAGCTTCGTTGTCTTCCCCAACTCCGGTCATCACCTCCACGACCTCCCCAGCACCTTAGGACCTCCAGGTACTCCTCCTGTTAGTCCTTTAGCGCTGGGCACCCGCATGAATGATTTTGCGGAGCTTTTCTTGGCACAAGCTTGAATGTTGCGCGGAGCTGCTTTTTGCATTTTCGTGTTTGGCCGTGCTGGTCATCTTTTGCCCTCTCCGGCTCGCCGGCGTTCAAAGCCGCCGTCGCCGTCGAGAGGAGGTCCACTGGGTGCGCAACGTTATTGTGCACTCAGTGGTATCATTGGACCTCACCGGCGAGCTCTACATCGCCGGCGAGGATCACTTCTTCACGCTCGGGATTTTGTCGGACGTCCGGCGTGTCATTGTCGTTTTAGGACATAAATTCACCGTTTTAAATGCCCAATCATCGCAATCATTGGTGTCTTAACCGCCATTAACCCCGTCCCCTTTGCGCATTAAAACCCCTCGCAGCGGACCTCCTCGTGGTCCCGCGCATTTATCTCATGTCCTAAGCTCGTCTTGGCGTTGGGTCAGGGCGTCCGACCTCCTCCGAGGAGATCTCGAGCGTCCAAGACCTCCCCTGCGTAATCATGGCCGTCGAGACCTCCTCGGAGGTCTCAGAACGTTAGACCTCCCTTAGGACCTCCCTAGGCCATCTCGGCCGCTCATGACCTCCCGGGTAGATCTTGACCGTCAAGGTCCTCCCTCGACGATCCCGAACCATCGAGGACCTCCTTGGAACATCTGGACCGTCCCAGACCTCCCCGTGAGGTCTTGACGATGCAGATCTTCCTTGGGGAGATCTTGATAGTTTAGATCTTCCTTTGGAAGATCTCACCGTTGAGGACCTCCCTATAGATCTGGTCCGTTCGGGACCTCCTTCTGTGTTGTGGTCCGTTGGATTTCCATCTCACGTCACGACCTCCCCCTCACCTCGCGCATGTGAGTTGCTAAGAGGTCCAGACCTCTGGACCTTCACGTCTTGGCGTGTGTGATGTTCTCTGGGAGATCTTGAGCCGTTGGATTTAAGATCGGTGGCTCACGCCCTCCCATACCCTTGTGAGTTTAGAAATTCCAAGAAGGTCTTAGTTAAACCTGAAATAAGGTATAGACTTTAGAATTTCATATCTCTTTCATTTTAATTCCAAATGAGGTCATTCAAATTGTGTTAGCTCTGTCTTGAACTTGACTTTAATCCAAAAATGATTGTAAGTTGAGTTCAGCTCCAGAGCACAGTTTGCCATTAGATTTTAAAACCAACTTTAAAATGTGCACTTAAATCAATGCTTAACTTGTAAAATACATAACTAATGCTCTATAGGTTATTTTTGGGTGAGACCAACTTTGTTGGTTTCTCTCTTAGTGAACTCACTGTGAAAATTAGTTTTGAGCTTGTTGCTGTTAGGAAATTGAGGACTTGTGCATTATAATTTTGTTCAAGTTCTTGTTTTTGAAAATTTGTAGAGAGTGCAATATAGCTCCAAATGAGATGAACTCAATTGTGTTATTCATCTCATGAGGTGCTGGTTTTACAGTAAAATTTCAGCTTCGCTGCTGTTCTAGAAAATGTTGCCTCATAATTAAATTAGTGAATAGTGCAGTTTGGTAATTAATAGGTTGAGCAGAATTGATTTCATCATATCTTTTGCATTGAGAATCCAAATCAATTGGTTCTTGTTGCTAAATTCATGATAAATCATTGTCTTGCTGCTGTAAAATTTTCATAGCTTTTGGAGTTCGTTTGTTGTGCTGTCTTTGTTGTGTTTCGTCGTTCTTATCGGTTCTTTCTCGCTTTTCCGTTAGGCTTCGACATTTGTGGTGATCCCGAGAGCGACCCTCTGCCACAATTTGACCACCAGCAACAAGGCAAGCAGTTTGACCATTTCCATCATTGTCCCATTACTTTAAAGCTTAATACTTTGTTTTACTTCTATGTATGCATGCTACTTTGTGTTAAATGTCGCTAGCGAGCCTATAGTTGCATGATCTGTAGGAATTGTTTATCCTCTACTACCATGAGCCTAGGTTATTTGCTGTGGTGGGAGCTCGTTGGATGAGCTCCTATCACTTAGTAGTTTCGATGAAAATTGCTTAGACATGCTTAGTTATCGGTAGAAATGGGCGATCATCGACTTAGTCGATGGTCTTGATCACTCAAAAATGATTATTACTCCTATATGTCCAGCACTTGTGCTTTGATTAATTTGTAAAATCAAAAACTGAAAATAAAAGATTGATTTAGACTTGGGCATATTGGATGGATGGTGCGGTTTTTGGATGTGGTGGTATGCCTGGGTCCCTAAGGACCGAGTACTTGGGTCACTAAGCCAAGCGATTTCGCGTACTAACCACGCGAGGGCATATGGAACCCTCTTGACTAAGTACTCTAGGAGGTGTTAATTATGAGCGAGCTCGGTTGGTGTGTTTTCAAAAACAAATGTATATGTATAGTGTGGGAGGGGAGCATTAGCTTCCGGGAAGGTTGTGATGTCTCCTTCTCCCCGTGGGTTGTGCAGCTCGTAATTAGCATTCATCCTTTGGAAAGGTCTCGTAGGACTTAGCCGTGCACAAGACACCTTCGAAGTGTGCGTAAAGGAAAGGCGGTCTCGACGTGTGGAGTGCAGTGGTACACCTGCGCAGGATAAAACTATTCGAATAGCCTCGTCCTAGGTTATGGACATGCTTGGTAAGGTCGTTCAAGACTAGACTACAACCTTTAATTAAAACTTGACATGGTTGGTATGAACGGGGAGTTCATGCTATTGTTGTGGTGACTTGGGTTAGTCACTTCCAGGATTGTTCTTGTTGTTGTTATTATGTTATTATCTCGTTGTTACTTCAACATTTAAAAATGCTTTGCCAAATTGCCTTCAATCTATTATGTTATTGCAAATAAATGTTGCTTTATGCTAAAATGAGTCCAAAGCCTCATCCACTTAAATAAAGCTTGCATGTAGCTATTTATAGTTCTGTTATCTCACACGTAAGTCTTGCGGAGTACTTTATGTACTCATCTGCCCGTGGTTGTGGCATTTTTGTGGCTTTTGTTGCAGAGGAAGAAGGAGAGCTCCAAGAGCCTCTCTTTTGTGCTACGTGTTGCAGTTTCTTCGACGACTAGCTTGGCGGTCGGTCGATGCCTAGGGTTAAGGCACAATCGATTGGCTTTGTGTTATAGCCATCTTTATGGCACTTTTGCTTCATTGTTATCTTTTTGTATTTATTGCTTTTGGCCTAAGGGCCTCTCTTTTGTAATATCTATTCCATATTAATGTTAACTTCGGTTTGTTGCTTATGTTCTATGTGTTGTATGGAATTGATACATTCTTTTGTTGTGAGGTATGTATACTTGCATTCAGGAAGTATACATCTCTCGAGACCGGGTTTATTTGGTTGATAATACTAGGGTCAATCGGATGACTAAGTATTATGAGCCTAATAAACGTCGGGGTCTCACAAAACCTAGGGCATGATCGTGAGTCGTTGGATTTAGATCCAACGGTCATTAATCGTGGTATGATGAGGTGGTCCGATCGGCCAATCAATCACGACCGTTCATTTTACATCTCACGGCCCAGATTTGCGGCGCGTTTGGAGCGGTCCGAACGGCTCAACAGATCTGGTCAGTTGATTTCACATCGAATGGTCCACAACGATTCAAGTGTAAGGGATGGTTTAAATGCACAGCACGTGTTTAAAATCTTGGGCCCACACGTCAGTTGCTCAAGCGATTTACTTAACGTGTTGGTTTTCTGTGCGTGGGTCCCGCATGTAAGTGATTCATTTGTTTCTTTAAGACAACACTTAATGCTAATGATCACCATTAACTGTTAACGACCTAGCTACAGTGTTGGTCTGAAAACGACAACGGGATTTAGTCCCGCGGTGGTTTCTCGGCGACTCGCCGGCGCTGTGCGCCATGGCAGCGCATTCTGAGGACATGCACAGGTGTGCAATAGTATTGCACACCCGTTGAGAGCATTCACGGCATCTGAGCCGGCCCAGAATGGCGGCTAGCCGGCGACGAGTGGCGGCGACCCATACGGCAAGTGCGCAAACAGCTAAGTGAAGCTCCGCAGCAGCATACAAGCGGGTGCCAGGGTCCTAGGGACTATTAAGAGGTTACCTAAGCGGAGAAAAGTACTCGGGAAGCTTGGGGTTGTTGGAGCTTCACCGGCGTTGAAGAAGACGACGGCGGCGGCACGGCTTCAAGAGGAGAAGAAGATCTGAGTAAAACGGAGAGGAGTGAGTCATTGGGGTAACTCAAGGACCGCATAAGAATGCTTTGTGAGCAATTAAATTGTCAAAAGCTTACCAGCCGGAGTTGGAGAAGACAGGCGATGTCGGCGGCCGACAAAAGGGGAATTTCAAAATCCGACACCTCCTGTGAAGCATTAATGAAATTGATTGAGGGGAAGTATTTAAGATACCCTAATGCACATTATGACGCGCAAAATTTAGGATAATACCTCCCGGACACGAAGAAGACAAGGTGAGCTCCTCGGGTGCACGCTCTAGGGTTCCAGAGAGCACGAAGTTGGTTCAAAAGCTACACGGCATGCGAGGAGCTTGAATTAGCAAAAATGGAGAAGGCATCGAGTAAGAAATCTAGGGCTACCACCCGGTGGAAGCTTACCCTAGAGATGAGCACGAGAGAGCTTCCTCCTCCTCAGCCGAAAAGAGGAGAAGTGAGGGAAACTGATGGCTAGGAGAGGTATTAAGCTCGGGCGATGACGGCAACGAAGGCGGCATCAAGTGGAGAAGCAATGCGATAGGCTGGGGAGGGTGGTGGATTGACGGCGTCGAAGAGCCGCTCTGACGCTGCCGTCGAAGCCCGGCAGCGTGGCGGCTCCTGTCTTGGTCGGGGACAATTCCGACAGGCGGGCCCGGCGTGGCAGTCACACAAAATGGTGCGGACACGAGTGTGGCTCGAGCTGATTTAAGTGGTTGGGATCGGGATCGTTGGATCGCGAACGAAAGGTTGAGATTCGCTGAGCTTTCGGACCGGCCGAGACGGCGCGGGATCTGGGCCGTCGGATTATAATCGGATGGCCCACGTGAGGCTGGTGCGATGAGTGCAGCTAGTTGACTCAGCTGAGTCAAGTGGCTGGGTCGGGCTCGAGCCCAATGAATAGTACTTGATTGGTTGGGTTTAGGGTTTGACTAGGATTTAAATTGGCCTCTCTACTTTGACCAGGGCCTTATAAATATAAATATTTTTTCCAAAAATTTTGAAATAATTCACAGAGGTTCCTGGGATAGTCTATTGTCCATAAAAATTATAATATCATACTGTTCATGATATGTTTTGGATATTATAAATTCAAACTTAAGTTAGGTTACAAAGTTGTGTTTGAATTTTATTAGGGTTTAACCCTGTCCCATAAATTTGGGAAAAATTATATTTATTCATTATAATTACTATAGTATTTGAATAAATTATTTTCAGGAGTTGTTCATAAAGTTTTGTTCCTACTTTTCTTTTGGAGTTGAATTACAAGGTGTAGGTTTAACACTTGTTAAAGATTTTCCTAGTGCAATAAATTAGGCAAAAGTTTGAAAACAATGATGCATGCTCATGAGATGCATAATAATTCTCTTTATTAAGTTGAGGATGTGACAGTTTATGTGTTAACGTGGATTGGTATTAGGGCTTGCGGCCGGTAGGACATAAATAGCCGGCGGCTATTTCTGTCTCGGGAGGAGAATTAGGGCCGGCAGCCATATAGGTGATTAGGAGGTGGCCGCTGGAAATCTGTTAGATGCTGTGTGTTTATTCATGAGGCTGGTGGCTGGAGGCAATAGATTTATTGATTGCTTGTGTGCATCTTATGGCCGTGGCTTTTACTTGGATGTGATCAAGGGCTACTTGGTTTTTCTTGGCACGCGGCTGTAGCGTGATCTTCTCAAGAAAAACGCCAAGGGCTAGCGGCAGCAGCATTGATGTTGTGCGTGTGCTGGCGGCTGTTCAACTGTTGGTGCTTTTGCATGACGTGAGATGCTCATGTGAGTTTGGTTTGTGAATATCATTTGCAGCCGATCTACAAGAATTCTTGTTGTCCTTTTGCTTGGTTTGATTGCCACCTTTAGTTGTCTGGTCAGAGTAATTCTTCACTGAATTATGGATCAAAATTTATTCCTGTTTAGTGTTGGTTTTATCAACGGGAGGATATCGTTGCTACAGTATGCGGGTAGTTGCTACAGTATCACGAAACATATTTTTCTCCTCTTTTGCTGTCTTTTTGTTTTTGTGTTCTCACTGTGTTGGCAGGTTGGACAATCAAAAGACAGTAGATTCGAGGAAAAACTTTTGCTGTGGATTACAATCATTCATCCCCCCTCCTCTGATTGTCATTAATGATCCTACAAGTGGTATCAGAGTGGGTTGCTATGGTGTCAGAGAGGTATGTGAATCGTCCTCCCATGCTAGATGATACTGATTTTGCTTTTAGGAAGTGTCGTATGCAAGCTTATATTGAGGCTCAAGGTAATGATGTTTGGAATAAGGTTTCTAGACCTTATGAGGTTCCTGAAACTGTTACTAATCTAAATAAAATAGATGCTGATTTAAATACTCAAGCACGTAACTTGCTGTTTCAAGGGATTTCTCGCAAAGAATTTGATCGTGTAGCTCATATTAATTCTGCCCATTTAATATGAAAAATTCTTTGTGATTATCATGAAGGAACCACTAAAATTAAGAAAGTACGTAGAAATCTTTATCAAAAAGAATATTCTGATTTTGCTATGAAGCCTAGTGAAGCTATTGATGATATTTTTGCTCGGTTTGAAAAAATATTGATTAGTTTGCACGGTGTTGATGTTATTCCTACTAATGAAGAAAGTGCTACTAAAATTTTGAGATCTTTGGGTTCTGAGTGGTTGATGGTTGTCACAACTATCAGTCAAACTATTGATCTAGATACCTTAACCATGGATGATCTTTTCTCTAGATTGAAAACCTATGAGATGGAAGCTTTGCCAGCTAAGATCGATATATCTTCACCTTTAGCACTTGTGACTAACTCCATGCAGGCTGCCTCTTCGAGCTCTTTTCTTGTATCTGCCTTGTCTTCTTTTTCAGAGTAACAGTTCAAACAACTCCCTAAAAAGACTTGGTGTTGATCTCCTCACGGGCATACAAGGCACTCAACAACATGAGGATGAGGAAGCGAGGTGGTGTCTCGAGTTCAATCAAGTGCTATGAATGTGGCGAGCTAGGTCACATTAAGGTTAAATGTCCAAAGCTCAAAGGAAAGAAGATCAAGGAAGACAAGAATTATCGACATCGACCATCTAAGAACAACAACACCAAGGGTGGCAATTTCTGTCGCAAGTTTGCTGAAAAGATCATATCGGCTATCGAGCATCTTGATTTGAGTGATGTGGAATATGAGAGTTGCGACAACATCGACGATGATGATGATTCTAAAGGCAAAAAGAAGAACAACGACTTCACAGGCATGTGCTTCATCGAAAGCAACGACAACGACAGTGATCCCGATGAGGTAAGACCATCATATGATGAACTTGAAGATGTTTTTATTAAACTTGCTATTGAATTGAAAAAGATAAAAAAGAAACTGAAAGAAAATAATTGTCTTGTTGAAAGCTTAACTTCTGAAATTAATAGACTTAGAGCTTCTATTCCTGATGATGAATCATGTGAGTCTTGTTAAGTTTTACATTCTCAGTTGGAGACTGCTAGGTTAATAAATGCTAAATTTGATAATTTAAGACTAGCACATGACTCTTGTGATGAAGATTTAAAACTTGCAAATGATGAAATTGAAAAGCTCAAGTTCAGTGCTTCTACATGTTTAGAGTCAAGTATTTCAAATACTCAATCTAAAGCTTGCTCTAATTGTAAATTTCTAGAAGCTAGATTAAATTCATCTCAGGAATCAATTCAATAGATGCTTTATCATGAGATAGCTTCTTGCTCTAACAGTCCTAAACTTACAATAGAAATTGAATCTTTGACCAGACAACTTGCTGATTTTGCTGAAAAGGAAAGGTCGGCTCAGTCTAGTGCTTCTAACAATCTTGTAAATAAATCTGTTAAATGCACAACTTGTCCCACTCTAGCTAAAGAAAATGAATATCTTAAGGACATTTTAGAGAGATTTTCCTTTGGCAAGAAAATTTTGAATATTATCCTAGACAAGTCAAAAGTGAGTGTTAAAAATCATGGTCTAGGGTTTAATTTTGTTGAGCATGCCAAGAATAATCCTTCTAAGATTGTTAAGCTTCTTGAACCTGGAATATTTGAAGTAGAATCTGAACCAAAACAAATTGTTTTTAAATCTGCTGGTTTTGTGCAAAGCTCTTCTGCTAATGTTGTTAGTGCTAGCTTGTCATCTCAAAAGAATTCTAATTATGTTAAATTTCATTGCACCTATTGTGGTAGAGATGGGCACTTGAATGAATTTTGCTTTAGGCGTGTTAAGAAAGAGAAAAAGAAAAGATTGAATGCCTTAAAACAAAAACGTGCAACCTGTTTTGTTGTCTCTAGAACTAATGCGAAAGCTATGTTTTTAGAGGACTTTCATGATGGCTTTAAATCCGCTTCTCGTACTGGTTTGAGATTTAATTCACATAATTTGCGTTTTGATCGCGCACACACACATGATTCTGGTTCTAGTTTTGTTGCTGTTCCTCCATATCGTGTATCTTAGTACTGGATTTCTAGATCTTATTTGCAAAGTGAGTTGGATGTGTTGCATCTTATGGGTTTATTCTGAGGGGGAGCTTGTTGTTTAAAATTTCAAGAGCTTTGTATATTATTCTTGCAAAAACATTTCTTCAAGTTCAAGCCATTGAAATTGAATGAGTTGTAGAGCTACCTTTATCATATTTATTCATGTGTTGTGTAGCTTTGATCATGACTGGTTATAATTAATTTGCTACATTAGAACTAAAACTTGACATGGCAGAATACTTTGACTAGATTGATTATTATTCTTACTTTGTGATGTTCATTGAAAAGGATTAGCTTGATTGTGAGTCTTGATTTGAAGCCAGTATGTCTCTCATTGCAATCCTTTTATGCTCACTCATTTTCGCATGTTATAAAAAAAATGATGAGAAAGAGAAAATTGAAAAGATGTATGCTTCAAGCATGCCATACATATCTATGTATGTTCAAAAGAAGGAAAATAATAATAATAAATATATTCACACACAAAAGTGCTCGAATGAAAGAAGTATGCTTCAAGCATGCCACTAGTGAAAAGAAGTATGCTTCAAGCATGCCACCTTGAAAAGAAGTATGCTACAAGCATGCCACATGCATAAGATTTGATTGTGGAGCAATAGGGTGTTACATCAGACTGCTAGCTCATCTAGATTTAAAGTTTGCCTCACTGTTAGGCTTTAACTTTACATGGTGATATCTCCTTGTGGTGTTTATAATCAGTTTAGTCATTGTTGAGATGCCTGTCATTGAATTAAAATTGTTTAATCATTCTATAGAGTGGTTTTGATATTGCTATATGGTATATGACTTTATATGATCCGGTTAGCTCTACTAAAAAAGATGGCTTGATTAATCTATTAAAGTGACTTGGATAATCTACAAAGCTTCTTGATTTTTACTCTCCTTGCTCCCTTGTTTTAGAATTATTCCGTTTCCAAAGTTTTTGATGATTACATTGCCAAAGGGGGAGAAAAATGGGAGAAATTGAACAAATTGCAGATTTTGTTTTTGCTTCCCTTGAATTGAGGGGAGTTTTTCAGCTCCATGTGTTGAGAGGGGGTTTTCAGCTGTGGTTTTGAAGTGTTTGCTTTGCAGCTTTGAAACTTTCTTTTCGCAAATTTCCTTTCTTTCGAAAATTCAACTCTCGATTTTGAAGTGTTGTCAATGTATTCATCAAGGGGGAGATTATTAGATCATATGGCTAGGTCTAGTATATTTTAGCTGATGAATAATTGACAATGTTGGGTATTGATATTATTTGAGGCGTGTGGTGTGCGTGGACTTATATCGGTCAAGTTGGAAAGAACTTGTGACGGAAAAAGATGGTGTTTTGGTCTTTGCATGTGCAGGGTAACTCAGAGGCGATCGTGGTCTATGGTAGTGACCAGGAGATGGCTTGGTGCGAAGGACAAGTTCGACTACCCGACATGGTCGCAAGAGGGAGAAAGAGAATAGGGTTCGGGGAACTCACCAAGACTGAGAGAGAGGCCAGAGGAGGTCAGCGAACAGCGATGGGGAAGCTCGCAATTGAAGGCAAAGGACGATGGCGATGAAGGGGTTAGCCTGGACTGAGGAGAAGAGGAAATACGGTGGCTCCCGCGAAACAAAACTGAAATTGAGTGAGGGGATTTCTTCAAGGAGCTCTAGGGCATGAATTAACGAGAGTAGAAGAGGGGACTGCACTGGTGCGGCGAGGGCTAAGAGGAGGCGCGTGGTGGCTTGAACTCAGAGCTCGGGTCTTCGAGCAAACCACAACAACAAAAGCGAGAGAGGGATAGTTGGGTGGGGGAAAGAGATGAAGGGGGGCTGCTCTAGCTCTTTATAGCCCAGAGGATACGAGGAGAGAGCTGCTGAGAGACTCGGAGGTATGCGGCGGCCAGAGGCAGGTGGGCAACGAGACAGAGCAGGTAGGCGAGCAGGTGAGTGCATGGGTGTGTAGTAGAGCGGGCATGAGCGTGCCAGTGTGGCTCGGTGCTAATTCCAGGAAAAGAAATGGGATGAGCCCAAATAGAGAGGATTAAATTTGAAACCGAGATACAAGTTGAAACTCGAAACCCGAATTTTGAAATATGGCAGAAACTAGAGGATTTTGAAAATACACAATAATTTGAAATAGGTTTTTGAAAACTAAGAAAACAAATGAAAAGATACTACCCAACATCCGAAAATGGGATGTTACAAACCTACCCATCTTAAATGGAATCTTGACCCTGAGATTCAAGTTGCTCTAGGAATAGGGATGGGAAATCCAAATTTATCTAGTCTACGTGCTCCCAAGTTGCTTGTCTTGCCGAGTGGTTGCTTCATTTAACATTGCAAAGGCGGATAGTCTGGTGTCTGGTCTGCTTCTCCATGACGTCAAGAATCTTGACTGGATGCTTTGGATAGGTCAGGTCATTCTGAAGGGCAATGGCTTCAACTGGAGTATGCTCTTTGGGTACTCGGAGACACTTCTTGAGCTGAGAGACATGGAACACGTTGTGGACATCTACTAGATCTTCAGGCAACTCTATTTGGTAGGTGACTTCTCCACGCTTAGCAATGATCGAGAATGGGCCTATGTATCTTGGTGCAAGCTTGCCTTTCACCTTGAATCTTCGAGTTCCACGAAGCAGTGATACTTTGATATACACATTATCTCCGACTTCAAAAGTTAATTCCCTTCGACGGTTGTCGGCATAACTCTTTTGTTGGGACTGAGCTGCTTGAAGTCGATCTCTGATCAATCGAACTTTCTCTTCGGCTTACTTGAGGGTGTCTGGTCTGAAGATATACCCCCTCCTGATTCTGACCAATGCAGAGGGGCTCTGCATTTTCTTCCGTAGAGTGTTTCAAATGGGGATATTTTCAGACTAGACTGAAAATTGTTGTTGTATGTGAGCTCGACATACGGTAAGCATTTCTCCTAGTCTACTGTAAATTCTAAAGCACAAGCTCGAAGCATGTCTTCTAGAATATGATTTGTTCTCTTTTTCTGACCATCAGTCTAAGGATGATACGCTATGCTCAAGGCAAGGTGGGTTCTGAGTGCATCATGCAGACTAGCCCCGATATGCGAGGTGAACTAAGAACCTCGATCCGAAACTATCCTCTTGGGTACTCCTTGTAAACACACAATGCGAGCCATATATAGCTCGGCTAATTTGTCTCCCTTGTAGGTGGTCTTCACTAGGATAAGATGGGCGACTTTTGTCAATTTGTTGACTATGACCCATACCGAATCACATCTGGACTTGGTTCGAGGTAGACCAGTAATGAAATTCCTTCCAATTTCTTTTGATTTCCATTGAGGGATTTGTAGTGGTTGAAGCAATCCTGCAGGTTTATGATGTCCCGCTTTGATTCGTTGGTACATATCGCAACAAGCTACAAACTCAGCAATGTTTCTTTTCATTCGCGGCCACCAATATAGAGTCTTCATGTCTTGGTACATTTTGGGGTTGCCCGGATGCAATGTATAGGCTGAGCTGTGAGCTTCTTTCAATATCAATTCCTTGAGTTCCTTCTCATGGGGAATAAAGAGACATTTCCCACACCACAGGACTCCTTGCTCATCTTCGATCATCTTAGGGGCTTTTCCTTTCGCCATGAGATGCTTGAATCTCTGGACTCCAGGATGTCCTTCTTGAGCGGTCTTGATCTGCTCTTCTAGAGTTGGGTGCACCTCCACAGCGGCTAGGGTGCCTTGCTCTATTAACTCGAGGTTGAGTGCTGCGAATTCCTTGTAGAGCTCAGGTTGGTGCTCCTGAATCATGACATTACTACATTAGGACCTACGGCTCAATGCATTAGCAACTACATTAGCCTTTCTAGGATGGTAATGGACATCCAAATTGTAATCCTTAATCAACTCTAACCATCTTCTTTGTCGAAGGTTGAGATCCAACTGGGTGAAAATATACTTAAGACTCTTGTGGTCTGTATATATATCACAATGATTTCCAATCAAGTAATGCCGCTAAATCTTTAAGGCATGCACTACTGATGCTAACTCCAGATCATGAGTTGGATAGTTGTCTTCGTGCGGACGGAGTTGTTTGGACACATAAGCTACGACTTGTCCACCTTGCATGAGTACGCAGCCAAGACCTTGGCGTGGAGCATCACAATAGACTTCAAAGTTCTAGTGTATGTCTAGCAGGATCAACACTGGTGTAGAGGTTAACCTTTTCTTTCATTCGTGGAAACTTTTTTCACAGGTTTCTGTCTATTCATATTTCTTTTCCTTTTTAAGCAGATGGGTCATCGGTTTGGAGAGCTTCGAGAACCCTTTGATGAAGTGTATGTAGTACCCGGCCAAATCGAGAAAACTACACACTTCAATTACTGAGGTAGGCTGCTTCCATTCCAAAACAACTTCTACATTGGATGGATCAACTGCTAATCCTTCAACAGATATGATGTGTCCAAGGAAACTGATCTCTTGAAGCCAAAATTCACATTTGCTATACTTGGCATAAAGCTGGTGCTATTAAAGCTTTTCTAGGACTAAATGTAGATGTCCAACATGCTCCTCATTGGTCTTCGAGTAGATCAAGATGTCGTCTATGAATACAACCACAAACTTGTCCAAGTATACCATAAATACTTTGTTCATGAGGTTCACGAAGTAGGCTGGCACATTGGTCAAGCCTAACGACATAACCATGAACTCAAATAGGGCATACCGAGTGGTAAAAGCCGCTTTAGGGATGTCTTCCTCTCTGATCTTGAGTTGATGGTAACCTGACCTTAGGTCTATTTTGAAGAAAACTGTTGCTCTTGACAACTGGTCGAACATGTCATCGATGCGGTGCAATGGATACTTGTTCTTGATGGTCACATCATTGAGTGCTATGTAATCCACACACAATCTGGTGGTGCCATCCTTCTTCCTTACAAACAGTACTAGCAAACCTAGGGAGAGGAACTAGGCCGGATAAAACCTTTGTCTTGCAAGTCTTCATTCTAAGTCTTAAGCTCTTCGAGTTCATCGACTGCCATCCGATATGGTCTCTTGGCAATTGGGGCCATCCTTGATATTAAGTTGATCACAAACTCAACATCTCTATCTGGTGGCATGCCCGGTAATTCTTCTGGGAAGACATCGAGCTGAGCTTGCACTATAGGTGTTGTCTCTAGGAACAACTCTTCAAGGTGGTGGACTGCTCTGTAACATCCCGTTTTTCCTAAGGGTTCTTGCCGTTTTCGAAGCTAAAAAGGAACCATTTGGTTTATTTGCCTACGCAAGCTTAACTTGGGATTTTTGGAGATTTGGGAGTTTAACCTGACCTAACCAAACCTCAACTAAGTCTTTTGGTTCGTATTCATGGTCCTTTTGAGGTTCTCCGGTGCTCTCTGGTTTTAGCTCTCTTTCTTTTGCGTGCTCTGAGTGCCTTTTTTTAGCCCTCTCTCTGGACCTCCTCTGTGTTCATAGGACCTCTTCTAAGTCCTCTGGACCTCCTCTGTGTTCACAGGACCTCTTCTAAGTCCTCTGGACCTCCTTTGTGCTCATAGGACCTCATTGGAGATTCTTTGGACCTCCTCTAAGTTTGGATCTTTCCATATCTTTTAATCTAGATTTCCTTTGTTGGTTTGAATCTATTTAATGTTTAGACCTCCCCTTTGTTAGATCCGACCGTTAGGACCTCCCCTTTGGAGATCTTAACCGTTCAGACCTCTCTTTTGTTAGATCTGACCGTTAGGACCTCCCATTTGGAGATCTTAACCGATCAGACCGCCCCTTTGTTAGATCTAACCGATAGGACCTCCCCTTTAGAGATCTTAACTGTTCAGACCTCTCCTTTGTTAGATCTGACTATTAGGACCTCTCCTTTGGAGATCTTAACCGTTCAGACCTCCCCTTTGTTAGATCTGACCGTTAGGACCTCCCTTTGGAAATCTTAACCAATCTGACCTCCCCTTTGTTAGATCTGACCGTTAGGAGCTCTCCTTTGGAGATCTTAACCGTTCAGACCTCCCCTTTGTTAGATCTGACCGTTAGGACCTCCCCTTTGGATATCTTAACCGTTCAGACCTCCCCTTTGTTAGATCTGACCGTTAGGACCTCCCCTTTGGAGATCTTAACCTTTTAGACCTCCCCTTTGTTACATCTAATCGTGAGGACCTCCCCTTTGGATATCTTAACTGT
Organism: Phyllostachys edulis; assembly: GCA_036346405.1. NCBI lineage: Eukaryota > Viridiplantae > Streptophyta > Magnoliopsida > Poales > Poaceae > Phyllostachys > Phyllostachys edulis. The sequence continues at coordinate 5,810,464 of CM070558.1, forward strand.
TCAGACCTCCCCTTTGTTAAAACTGACCATTAGGACCTCCCCTTTGGAGATCTTAACCGTTCAAACCTCCCCTTTGTTAGATCTGACCGTTAGGACCTTCCCTTTGGAGATCTTAACCGTTCGGACCTCCCCTATGTTAGATCTGACGGTTAGGACCTCTCCTTTATAGATATTAACCATTCAGACTCCCCTCTGTTAGATCTAACCGTTAGGACCTCCCCTTTGGAGATCTTAACTGTTTAGACCTCCCCTCTATTAGATCTGACTGTTAGGACCTCCCCTTTGGAGATCTTAACTGTTCAGACATCCCCTCTGTTAGATCTGACCGTTAAGACTTCCCCTTTGGAGATCTTAACCATTCAGACCTCCCCTCTATTAGATCTGACCGTTAGGACCTCCCCTTTGGAGATCTTAACCATTCAGACCTCCCGTTTGTTAGATCTGACCGTTAGGACCACCCCTTTGGAGATCTTAATTGCTCAGACCCCCCTTTGTTAGATCTGACCGTTAGGACCTCCCCTTGAGAGATCTAACCGTCAGGACCTCCCCTTGTAAATCTTGACCGTTAGGACCTCCCTCGAGAGATCTTGACCCTCGGACCTCTTGTGAACTGTGAGTAGGTCTTTTGGACCTCCTATCCTCTGGACCTCCTCGTGTCCTTTGGACCTCCCGTTCTCAGGACCTCCTCATGGTTAGGACCTCCATTAGAGGTCAGGACCCCTGGTGTTTTGCACAGACCTCCCTTGCGGCTGAGACCAACCCTTTGACTGATCTGTTTTCTTGAGTTTGACTGGCCCCACTTGTCAGCCTTGCTCTGTGCGCATTTAATGGCTGTTGTATCACATTGAATGCAGTCACATCTGGGGTACTTCTTTTTATTCTTTTGATGACCTACCCTGTCCTGACCTTGTCCTAGCTACTACCGATCATTGACATGTTTTGCTCTAACCCTTGCTGTTTCTCCAGCAGCTCCGGCTATTAATAACCTGGCCATGCCTCCCTTTGTCACCTTTTTGCTCATTCCCAATCTCCTTGCACTTGCCTGGTTCTCTCAAAGCTCAGGACCTCCCCAAGGAGCTTCCCGAGGCTGTGCTGAGCCTTTGCTTTCTGGTTTTGGCTGAGTTGATTTGAGCTTTCTTTTTAAGTCTTCTTTTAAGGTCCTTGCTTGGAGTTGGCTTGCTTATTTGGTTTTTTGGCGAACGTGTAGATCCCGCGTTTGAGGAGGAGTTTTTGGATCCAGCGGTTTCTACTGAAGGTTCACCACTGCTCAACGAAGGCATGTCGCAGACCTTTGATCATATTGAGCCTAGCTTTTCAAATGTATTTTGCTTTACTTTATCATGCATGGCTATTATTATAAGAAATGGCTTGGGACAGTAGTTATTCTCCTACTTGACAATATGCCTCCTTGGACAATTGTATTTGACATGTTGACATGATCCTCTTGGACGCCTTAAGTTGGGTATTTAGTTGGTATTGTTTGGTATTGCCAACATGGGACCGTATGTTTATGCTTAGTCTTGCTTGTAGAACCGGGGTCTTGGGAATCATGTTCCTTCTCTAATAACTTGACTAATGGAACTATGGAATCTGTGGTTGGTGCCACTGTTGAGTAACTATGGTAGGATGCCATAGTAGTGTTGATTGTGGTGCGAGACCACGTTGTTAAAATCTTGCGTGCCAAGACTAGGGAGGTCTTTGGCTAGGTGAACCCAAAGTGCTTTCTTGCTCGAGCAAGTGATCGTGCAGTAAAGGGGGTGCTCTTCGCACACTGGGATGTGGAAGCCTTGCCTGAGTAGCAATTAAGGACTTAACTTTGTGTTCTGTTGATTTGGGCTTTTTGGTGCAACCACAAGATCATTTTATGGGGATGGTCTGGGCCGAATAATTAGTGATGTCTTGACCTGGTTCTGTTGTGGTGGTGCGTGCTGATTCGCATGGTGCAAGAGGGGGCCAGGTTCCTTTTTCTAGACGGCGAAACCTTAGCGGGCTGGTCAGGTCAGGACAAAGCTTTCTAAAGGCCTTGTCGCGCTCTCTAGACTGCTCACCTTTGGAAGTGAGCAAGGGTTTCAACGGGAACCCGCCCCGCTAGAGAGGTGGTGAATTGTGGGTAAAGTTGTACACCTCTGCAGAGTATCAATCTATTCGAATAGCCAAGTCCTTGGTCATGGACATGCCCGGTGAAAATGGTGCAAGGGGTAGACTTCTAAAAAATTTGGTGTTCCATGGCTGGCTTGGGATGTCTACAAGTATTCTGGGTGGCTCCGAATGCTTGTGACGTCCTCGGTTGGTTGTGGAGGTTTTGTGAACCCTAGGGAGGTCCAATGAGCTCCTGAGTGGGTGCTTAGAGGAGATCTTGGAGACCTAAGGAGGTCTTTGGGAACTCTAGAGTTGGTGCTCTAGAGAGGTCTTGGGAGAGGTCTTGGTCGTGGGTGCGACCAGACCTCCCCCAAGTGGTCTTGGGAACTCTGGAGTGGGTACTCTAGGGTGGTCTTTGAAGGGATACGGGTAGGTTACGATAGCAACAATTCAAAATTTCTACCACGTAAACCAGGAAGCCAAGCAAGAAAATGATCACAGATCGTTACCACTAGACCAGAGCAGCGGAAGAAGCGTCGGAGTGGCCTGGTCCGACGAAGAGCGCGTCAATGTACTGGTCATAGTCGATCGTTCAATGCCCTCGTGAGTCGATCGTCTCCTCTAGCACCTCTGCAGTTCCTTGCGAAGATCGCGGATCGTCCTCAAGCGCAACAATGTAGAAGCGCCTCTATAGTATCCACACGTCCAAGAAGGAACAACCGTACGCTGGTGTGCTAGCACCAAATCGCACGGCAAGGCTCTCAAGAAGATGGCGGCTAGGGTTTTGGTAGGGCAACTCACGTCAACTCTCCCCCTCCCAATAGCCTCATGCATCTCCTTATATAGAGCCCGTGACGGATCCTATCCGAACACGCTTTACGAATCATATCCGTACTGGTTTGTTCCAACCCATTAAGTGTGTGACCCGTTAGGTTCATGTGTAGTTCGGTTGTGACTCGGAAACCCTTTCCGACCACGAGTCGTAGCGGTTCCTAGCAGGACATAACAATTCCCGAATACACATAAATTATATCGGACGAACCTTAATGCAATATGATCTACAACCAAGTCCTCATCACTTACGACCAGGTCCTATCTCTATACGACCAGTTCGTATTTGATCACGATCAACTCGTAACTCCTTACGACTTGGTTTCGACCACTCTGTGATTACGTTCGACCAGTCTACGATTTGCTTGTATCTCCATACGACCAGTCCGTAACTGGTTGAACTAAGCGACCTACTCATGTATTCTCCCTTTGCCTCACGATATCTGGTTGAACTCCAGGTGAGATATTGTGTCATCCATGGACTGTTCAATACTTTCTCGATCGAGTATCAGATAACCTTATGTGGTCGAACTCTTCAACCACTAGTGGCATGGCCATGCACTTTCTTCATCCGACCACTTCGAGGGGCCCAGAGATATCTCTCCTGTTATGTTAGGAGGGGCAAATCCCATATCCGACCAGTCACATCCCTCTGCATGTTTCATAGCATACCCGAAAGCTACCTTTATAACTACCTAGTTACGAGTAGCGTTTGGCAACCCCTAAGACTGCTATTACACATGTAGGAAACCATGCTGGTCTCAGGTCTAAGGATTATACATCATCATTGCTTGAGACCAACTAACGACACATAGAATCATAACAATCTCAATAGTGTCTCAAGGTGGGTCTTATCCAACACCATGTTCTCTAATATGTGTCCACATTATCGATTCGATATCCCTATATCCATGACCGGTGAAACATGGTCATCAATCAATATATGTCTTTGGTCGAGAGTCACTAGTGTTAAGATCCAAAGACTTTCGACCGAGGATACTTTTAGAACGACATCATCATAAGTTAAAAAGAGCTTCACCAACAAGTCACATACTCGTTAATCTTCATGGTGATGATTCATTCAAGGAACAAGATAACATATTATCAAATATTGTGAACATAATGAAATATAATCATCTCTATGATTGCCTCTAGGGCATATTTCCAACACACTCTTTGCGTCAGATCCGGTCAGCACAATCCCAGGAGAGCCCGCACCTTCTGTCTTGCATGCAATGACCAGACCAGCTCCTTCAATGCATGCATCGACCATTCCCACTTCCTATCCCACAGCACCATGCTGCACATCCAAATGAGAAGCGTTTACATTTTTTACCGCCAAGACTTCAGCCGACTTCCACTCTACACCTGATGCAACCATGCCTGCATCCGACTTCTGCTCCTGGACTTTGACTACAACCGTGTTGTCCCTTGCCTCAATCCCGAACTCCTTTCCAACCGCCCTCGGTGTGACCCAGATGGTATCTAATGCCGAAAGCCCCAAAGTATTCGCCTTAGTAATTGAGGAAGACTGCCCTTCACAATTCTCAGGAGCATTTGATTTGACTTCAGAATTATTCTTTAACATCTTAGTATCTCTATCTTTCATCTCAACATCTTTGCCTGATTTGTCCTCCCCCTTATGATCCTCCTGCCTAGGAAGACCTTCGACCACCCTATCCCCCTCTGGAGCTTCAACTTTGAAAAAAAATATCATAAACATATTCCCCAACCACTATCTCAACACTTGAAGGTATGGCATTTATATCCAAAACACCCACCAGCAGACGAATCAAATCATTCTTGTGAACCTTCTCCATATCCACCCTCATAGCTAAACCAAGGATCGAACCTATAGCACATAAACTCAGAAAATCACGAGCTTCAAGAGGCACCCTAACACCTGAATCCAAACCTTCTGTAATTGGTGCTTAGGTGCAGGTTTCAAATTCCATTCCACAAATTGTAACATCACCTTGTGTTTCTTCACGTGAACATCACCAATAGCCGTCATCGTCAGCAATTCAAGCCTAGTTGGAAAGTGAACCAAAAATGAGTTCTCCCCCTAAATCTCCACCTGTGGCTGCCAATTCAATGGAATTAATCTTCTCAACTCAGCAATCAGAAGATTTTCAAACAATGGCTCCCTAATGATCTTAATAAGCCTCGTCTTATTGTTTTCTTTCTTCAACTTCTTCGTCCCTGACGTTGGGTGTGAGCACCCCTGGGTTATCTCCGTAAGACCGAGACTAAGCATGGTCTTAAGGACATAACTCTAGGGTCTCAAGTAAATGGATTCCAACTTAACTCAATCTCAGTGAAAGGCTTAACTACAATCTAGAGCCCCGACGATCATGCGCGCTGCTCCTCTGCGAGCACTACATGATTGTCGGTTCTCCAACAAGTCAAGCACTACACTTAGTGAGTTAAATAGGAAGCCATGAACAGCGAGTATGCAATCATATTGGCTCCCAAGATCAGCGACCAATATGCTCATACTCTCATACAACGTTGATCACATCCATACAACAACATACATAGATAGTTCAAAAGATATACAACATAATAGTTAAAGTCTACATCTATTACAAACGGCCGACCGGCCAAATTCAAATAAGAGTATTAAGTAGCAGCGGAAGCAAGTAAATAAACCAAAATATCCAGCATGGTATGCCCCATAACCCATCGGCAACCAACTGGGAGTTAAATGATAGCATTACTCATTAGCGTCGCCAAAATCGGCGCTAACAAGCTCAACGGGCTCATACACTTCCTCACCTGAAATTGTAGCAACTGGGTTGAGTACAAAGGTACTCGTAAGTCTTACACAAATAAAAATTAGTTATGCTAGAGGTTGTTCCAAAGGATGGCTCATATTGGCTTAGTTTTGCAAAAGAGACGCAACAATTTACAACCTACACATACTAGTTTTTCAAGTGCCATTTCAAAATAAGATTTGAAGTAGAAGTAAAGCATGTAAATAAATAGTAAATTGAATAACAATTGAACCATACAAATGACAAAGTGGCTGTCCACTTTGATACAACAACAAACATGAACATCCCATTCATGACGATACCAAGTTATAACTACAATTTTAATTCCAAGTCTAATAATAGCAACCATGTAACTCAAGTGGTCGTCTATAACCGTGGACACGGCTATTCGAATAGATTTATACCCTGCAGGGGTGTACTACTTTACCCACACGACTTGATTAGCCCGTAAGCTTCCAGATGCCTCCGAATATAGCATACTTCCTATGGTATGCCGGGCGGGTAAACCAAGACTTAGTATTTTTCAGCAAGTTGACAATATTGAGTTGAGTCACCCATGCATGACGTAATCCCACTTAGGATAGGCTATATCACCTACCAACCAAATGGACACGCAAGTTGTGCCGGGAACACCGACCCAATGAATAAAGTTTAAATAGTGCTCACCCGCACATTATAGAATTGCAATCGGCACCCTACGAAGCATATATGCGATGGAACACATATACGTCCTCACACCACCAGTCCTCAACTCAACAACACCAAGCCCTTACTTAACCAAGCAGTGCCCATACACCGCGTATGGAAGCACGAGTTTTACTTGAATCAAAGATGTTACTAAAGTTCGGTCCTTAATTGTCCAGACAAGTCAAACACTTACCCAAGCTCGTGCACAAAGACACCATCACTTGTCCAGACTAAAAGCTCATTTAAAATGACAAAATTTAACTCATAAAACAGATATAAAGATCTGAAATAAAAGTATATAATGAAAGTTGTGTTTATCCCATAATTGTCAGGTTATTCCCGACAATCAACTACCGGTTCTAGACTTGCATGGCTAAGCAAACCCAAACAATATATTTCAACCATTCTAACTTAAGCATGTGGTACTGGAATAATTCAAGGATAACCTCAATGAATAGGAGATAACTAATCTACACATCACAAAAATAGCGACATTATCAAAATATCATGCAAGCAATTATCATTGCACTAACTTAACAAAACTGGGATCAAATATGATGCAAAAAAAAAGTTCAAATGATGCTTGCCTTGATGGTAGCTTAGCTGCTCTCCCTCAGTGGCATATAGGTCAATATCGATAGGCTCGGAATCTATATAAATACAATACTGAATAAACATCGAGAAATACCCAAAAATTCAAAATACTCAAAAATGCATGATTTTTCTACAGGAGGTAAATCATGATTTTAGATGAATTTAGGTGAAATAATTACTCCATTTAGATTTAGTATGTGAGAGTTATGATGGTTTGAATTTCAGTTTGCTGGAAAATCCAATTTAATTCCCACCGGTTACTCTTCATTGAAATTAATTATTTGAGCAAAATTTGTAGAACAGTAGTGGGACAAAGTATTATATGGATAAATAGAGAATATTAATACAAGACTAAAACAATTGAGTTTGCCTCATTTGGAATTTTCATGATTTAGTTATGAATTTCTAAAGTTATCAGCATTTCCTTTTGTAAAAATAATAGTGTTAATGCATCATTCTCCAAAATAATACTCTCTGCTAAAGAGACATGTTTGAAACCAATTTTAATATAAAGTTCATTAAAAATGAAAATTACCATAAGTGGTTTCATCCATTTTGGAGTTAAGATGAATTAGTTATGTATTTTTGAAGTTATACATATTTTACAGTGTGCAAATAATTCATTTTCGGATTTTCTAACTCATTTACTATTTTTCTTACCAGGCACGCCTCTAGCATGATCCTTGACCAGATGGGCCCCGGTCAAGGATTGACTCGGTCAACAATGACCTAAACCGGCTGTGAATGAAACGTATTTTATAAAATATGCTTTCCGATTAAGAAAACGTACTTCCTAGTTAATCATATCAAGAATATGTTTTCCTTAAAGGAAAACGTATCCCATAACTCTACACTATCACTTATCCGTCCATGGGCCCACATGTCATTCTCTTAAGGCCAATCATTACGCAGTTAAACACCAGATTCCGATAGTGATCCCCCAACATTAATTACTAATCATAGCAATTAACTCCTAATTACTCTGCTACAGTGCCGGTCGCGCGTCCGACAACGCGACCGCGTGTTTGCCAGGCGGCTCGCCGGCGCTACGCGCCACGGCGGAGCCGGCCAAAGCATGCATTTGCTCCGCAATAGTGCCGCGCACCTCTAGGTGGTGGTGGCGACATCAATGGCGGTCCGTACCGGCGGCTAGCTGGAGGTAAGCGATGGCGTCCAATACGGCAAACGAGCATGCAAGAAATAAAGCTCCGCAGCGGTCATTCAGTGAGTGCCAAGGCGTCTAGGGGCTAAATGGAAGCTACCTGAGCAGAGGAGGGTGCTCGGGGAAAGCTGGAGTGGCTGGAGCTGCGTTGGCACCGGAGAAGAAGACGGCGACGGCACGGCTCACGTGGAGGAGACAACCTGGTGAACCAGAGAGGAAGTGGATGGTCGGATCATGATAAAGACCAAGCAAGGATGCTAAGAGAGCAATGAATCGAAGAATGGCTTACCGAAACCAAGTGGGAGACGAAAGGACTGTTCTAGGGCCGAATACATGATTTCTTCGATTCAACGAAAACCTGTCGTGCAATACCCAAATTAGTTGAGGGGAAAACTTAAGGATGTCCTAAGGCACAAAGTGACACGCTCAGTTGAGGATAATACCTCTTGGAGACAATGGTTGACACTGGGAGGTCTTCGAGTGCGCGCTCTAGAGCTTCCAATGGCACCTCTGTGGTCCAAGAGCTACAAGCAACCGAAGGAGCTGAGGTTAGGCAAAATGGGAACGACATTGAAGGTAGGAGATAAGGGAACCACCCGGTCAAAGCTTACCCTAGAGATGCCCGTGGGAGAGCTTCCCTTTCCTCAGCCACCGAGAGGAAAAGTGAGGAAGAACGGGATGTCGAGGGTATTATCCCCAGGGAGATGACGGAGTGGAGGCGGCGTCAAGAGTCGGATTGACGGCGTCGACACTGCCGTTCTGTGCGCGTCGGAGACGCTCGAGCGCGTGGCACTCGCTCTCTGCATGTCGCAGCGGGAGGTAAGGGACGACCCTGACAGCGCGGACCCACGGTGTCAGCGTCTCACCCGCGCGCGCGCGAGTCCGAGTGGGTGCGCCGTTGAGGACTATTGGATCTGGATTGGACGGCTTGGTTGCAAAAGGGGCGATTGGACCGTTATGAAGGGGTGCGCTATCTGCGCCGTTGGGTTTTGATCGGACGGTCCAGGGGTGGTGCAATTAAGTGGTTGGTTTTGAGTCGTTTCTTGAGTCGGACTCGAGCAGATGAATAGTGTGGTGGTTGGGTTTAGGGTTTGGTGAGATTTAAATTGTTTTCTCCGCTTTGTTGTGATGTAAAACCGAACACGAGTAAGAGGCGGGCGATGGCGTGCTCGGGCCTTCGTCCACGGAAGCGTCGTAACACGAGGATTTATCTGAGTTGAGGGTCCGAAAGACCGCCTACTCTCTGTCGGTGGCTGCGGGGTTCGAGGATCCTCCCAAGGCTCACCTAGTGACTTGCTTGTATGTATTGCTCCCGAGCCCCCTTTGAAAGGAGGGATACATGGGGTATTTATAGGCTCCCAAGCCTGTACAAATGACCAAAATACCCCTTTGGAGATTCCTACCCTATAACACAAGCGAGGTGGATTATAGTCTTTCATGAGTACAATAGCATTTCTGTGCAGATGCATGTCTTCCGATAAAGGGCCCGTCGATATGATAGATGAATTATTCTTACAACATTAGCCTCTGTCCTTGACGTTCATGTGAGAACGCCAAAAGCGATCTTGATGTGCTTTTCGCGTAGAGGTTGATATTCCAAAAAAGTCTTGGTGATTCTGAACGGTAGTTGCATTCCGACGGACGAGGCCCCTCCGGTCTTGTGGGCTCCGTAGGGCGCGTGGTGTTGCTGGGCGCTTGGGAGCGGGGCGCCGTAGGGCGCGTGGTGGACGCTTCGGAGGCACGGGGAGCTCCGGAGGCACGAGGTGGTCGGCGAGGGGCTGTGCGAAGCGATGGATGCTCCAGATGTGCGAGGAAAAGCCGCGAGGACGTGACGCCGCGAGACCGCGATGCCGCATGGGGTGCCGAGGCTGTAGGGCGCGGGGCCGCCTGCAGGGCGCTCCTCGCAGGGTCTTCAGGCGAATGCGAACTAGAAGCTTCTTTGGGGTCCCGCTGTTCTTTGACATGACTGGACAAGACTTGTCTTTGCGTTCTCTTTTTTTTTGACGAAGTAGTGTCCACGCATAGCCCCTGAGGTCCACGATAGTGCTCCATCCCCATAGATATTTTGCAATGGTCTAGTAACATGCGTTATTTTGTAGTTGTTTTTGTTAGACGTGGCTGTCTTCACGTGACTTCTGGAGTATTCACTTGATGGGTGGCCATTCCTCCTGCTAACTCCTGCCCAGCAGCTTTATTTCTTTTCTTGTTGTCTTCATTCCTTCCCCTATTCCTCTTGCTAGCTCCTGGTGGCTCTCGGGTCTTCCGGCGATTTTCTTGTTGGCGCCTCCTCCTGGTGACGCCTCTGGCTTGGCTCGACGTGGCCGTCAGGGTGCCTCCCGGCGCTGCCTCCAGCTCGGTCTGTTGCGGCCGCCAGGACGCCTCCCGGCGCTGCCTCTGCCTCAGCTCGATGTGGCCGCCAGGGCCGGCTCCGGCTTGGCCCGACGTGGCCGTCAGGGCGCCTCCCAGCGCTACCTCCAGCTCGGTCCGTTGTGGCCGCCAGGGCGCCTCCCGGTGCCGCCTCTGCCTCGTCCCGACGTGGCCGCCAGGGCCAGCTCCGGCTTGGCCCGGCGCGGCCGCCTCCCTACACCGCCTCCGACTCGGCCCGACGTGGCCGCCAGGGCTGGCTCCGGCATGGCCCAGCATGGCCGCCTCCCTACACCGCCTCCGGCTCGGCCCGGCGTGGCCGCCGGCACCACCAGCGCCCCTGCGCACGCATCCACGCTCGGCTAGGAGCGGAATGGCAAGCCCAGGCGGCCGAGGGACGCGGGTGCCGGTGCCCCGGGGCGCAACTGCCAGGGCGCAGGAGTGCGGGGGTGCCGGGGCGCCGGGTGCTGGGACGCAGGAGTGCCAGGGCGCTGGGTGCAGGGCGTTTCGTGCAGGGCGTGGGGCGTTTTGTGCAGGGCGTTTTGTGCCAGGACGCAGGGCGTTTGGGTGCCAGGGCGCTGGGTGCAGGGCGTATCGTGCAGGGCGTGGGGCGTTTTGTGCAGGGCGTTTTGTGCCAGGACGCAGGGCGTTTGGGTGCCAGGGCGCTGGGCCCTGGACTGCCAGGGCGTAGGGCGCTGGGCCTGCCAGGGCGCAGTGGTGTTTGGCTGCCAGGGTGTTACTCCGCATGGCGCCATGGAGGACAAAAGACCAGTGCCTTACCTTTGCACCCAACCCATGTGGCGCTGCGTGTGGCCACTATGGGCCAGCTCATGTGATTGACGCAAGATTGTAAACTTTCCTGACTTGTGGACTTGTGGTGTACTATATACTGCTCTCTCATACATACTTCACATCATTTGGCTTTGTGAACCTCAGTGATAGATTTCCCTTCAACATGCACATCTTGATTAGCCACTAGCTTGCATGATATCAATACAGGTTGAGCAGATTTAACATGCACCGCAGCAGCTGATGGTTCTGGGCTCACAGATTCATTGTCCTGCTTGGGAAAAATCTTTGATTCAACATTGCCGGATGAAACTGAGATAGGTGTTGTTGCAACAACCCCAGAACCCATAAAAGGTCTTGGAGCAGGAGGGATGGTGTGCTTAGAAATAGATTCCTCAACAGGTCTTCTCATCTGTAGAGGCTTTGCAAGTGTAACATCCTCCAAGTGGACTGGCATGGGAGGATCACCTTGCCTGTAGATTGCAGATGCTCGCTTTCGAACTTGACTTGGTCGAAGCATGGGGAGCTCCGGGGCAAGATCATCCTTCGGTGTTATTGGGCGGAGGTTATTTTTGTCTGGGACCCAACCCTTGAGCACCTGATTGTCCTTCACTTTCACCGTAGTGAGAGAAAAACCAGGACATTTCTTCGACATCTTGCCAACAAAATGCTTGTCAATAATAACATCCTTGCCTGAATTACCTTGCACATGAGCGCTACTATACTTGGAGGTTTGATTCTCAGAAGTCTTGACTAGATTAGAGGAATCACAAGGTCGACTGGACCTATTACCTTGGGTTTGCTGTACAGGCAACACCTGAATTGTGCGCATTTTAGACTCAACACTACCAACTGATGTATGGTTAACCTGTACCCCATCATGTCGGTTATTTGAGTCATCTAGTGTGCTAGGAAGAGGTGGGACGCTCTGAATGGGCTGTACCCTCTGTGGTAGTTCATATACAGTATACTCGTATTTCCTTGGGCGACCACGCTTACGCTTCACACCAAAGCTTGACGGCTGCTCAATGGACAATGGCTCATTAAGCACATCAGCTTTATTCCATTCTCATGTCATCTCTACTAGTTTGCTCTAACTTTTTGCAGCTGGACCCAAGAATGATGACAGTACCATACAAGTACGGCACCCCGAGGCCGCGAGGGCGCAAGGACGAGAAGGCCATCGCGGGGGCATGAAGGCACCGCGAGGGCACGTGAGCACGAGGCCACCACAGGGGCGTGAGGGCACCGCGAGGGTGCAAGGACGAGAGGCTGTCACGGGGGCATGAGGGCACCGAGAGGGTACGTGAGCATGAGGCCACCGCAGGGGCGTGAGGGCACCGCGAGGACACAGAGGGCGCGGTCTCACTACCCTTGCAAGCCGGTCAGACCAGCTGAGGCAAACAAAAGGTGCCAAAGTTGCAACTCTTCAAACCATTCGATAACAACATCAATTGTTTATCACTATGTAAGACCAAATCATGTATAGTCTCACTTTATTGTTCATCCATTCTTCACATGGGCGGCGAGTGTATGTTTTGGTCCCATTTGTTAGGTTTGATTTGACACAAACCAAACACGAACTAGTGCTATTGTGACTTCTTCACGGGTGACTAATAATTATGTCTTCGTATGCTGAAACAGAAAACACAAAGGAAAATTAGCGACAAGGAGGACTAGTGTTTATCATGTGAACTTGCCATTCTTTGTCAAGCCCATTCCACTCCCTTTAGTCCTTTAGTTGGGAAATTATATGGTGACTCATATCGATGGCTAGACCCATGGCTTTGAATTCTGGTGGCCTGACCTGGATTAACACAAGCTTTGAATCAACAAATTGTTAGGCTATCTAGCTATGTGCGAGTCAATCAATAAAGTGTTAAATCACAAGCTTTGAATCAATGAAGTTTGAGAGGAGCCTCTATTCTTCTCTTCTTGTGTTTTTGCTTGATTGTCGACGACCAATACACAGCATGTTATCAGCACTTTCGCAGATCCTTCCCAGGAGTTTTTGTCAGCTAGGCCCGAACAAGGACCCTGTGCTTCTATATAACGCACAGTCATTCACCGCTTCCATGCAATTCAGTCACAACCGGTTATATTCTTACAGCCACACTGACACTAAGTCTTCGCTGTCATCCCAATTGAAGTTCCTTCCAGCTACAATTCATAGCTACCAGCCACCAATTCAACTAGCTCGGCCAGGTTGAGATTTTCCCTAACTTGTACTACAGAAATAATCTACCATTTCTCTTATACATGCTCTTTCTTTTTGCTGAACGTCCAGGATATCTACAGATTGCTGAATCCTAATGGTGGACACGGTCAGCTCTGTAGTTGTCCAGGAGACGGTTAACCAGATTCTTTCTGGTGTGATCGACAAGTACGAGAACATATCAAATGCAAAGATGAACATGGAGATGAACATGGAGAGGCTGGACATGGCGCACATCAAGTTGGAGGCCGCACTGGAGACATCCCAGAAGTGGAAGATCAACAAGTCTATGCTGCGTTGGCGGAAGAAGCTGAAGCGTGCGGCCCAAGAGTGCGATGACACACTACGCAAATGCAAGCAACGAATCCTAAAAGAAGAAGAGATGGAGCAGGAGGTAAAGAATTACTCCTTCCCTAAACGGATCGCTCATACAACCAAGTCATTCGTCTCCTCTTTTTTAAGTGGTAGTACTAGTAGTAACTATGAGTCCAGTAGACGCGCTGTCCGAAGATTCGAGTGGTTTGCAGATTGTGCTAGTGATTTTTTGAGATTCCTGGAGCTTGGTGGCACACCGCGGCAATACATGTTCTTGGACCCTCTTGTTAAGCACCTTCTTGCAGGCAAAACAACAGTGTGTAAATTTGCAAGGGGAAATCAACACCATCTGTTTCTTATACGGCCCTTCAGAACTGCCGACCACAGGATGGAGAGCTGGCTGCTCTTTATCCACAAAGACGGTGACGCACCAGACAATGATTTCATCCTTGGTCTCGCCTTACAACTTTCGGAGAGCACGGACATAGTTGGGATTGCAGTCAAATGCCTGGAGTTGTTTTATACACCTCACTTCAAGTCTAGAGCCGAAAGTGTTAAGATAAAGCTCACTCAGCTGCCAACGCAAGACTTGTACTGGGTGCCATATTTTGATTCTAGCGATCGACATTGGGACAATACTTACGGTGTTTGTACTCAGTGGTTTCGCCCAAACCCACTATGTTGCAAGCAGCCCTGTGGTAGTAGCAACACTAATGTTCCATCAGAGTTGTTATCGTGTACGAGCATTTCTATGGAACCAGTTATCGAAGTGTATTTGCAGGCCTACATCCCACTACCTGCTAGGTGCAACAGACGGAGGACAATCATCAAAGGCAAAACAAGTTCCCTGCAGAAAGGCTTTCCGTATCTGAAAATTGGACTCCTCTTCTCGCCCCATGCTTCTTCAGAAGACTTGCAGCCTGCCGTCGGGGGTTCTGCGACAGAGATGATTAGCGGGGAGGAGCAACATGAATTGTATATAAACATTACCTTGGAACAGCTGAGCGAGATCATGCTGCCAAAGGCGATAGATTGCCTTCGCCGGAACGCCGGAGCGGCGGCGTATCAGATGCTCTGGAAGTCCAGACATGGTAGCGCATACCTTCAGGTTGAGAAGACAACCGTTCGGAAGCTGTTGCAAAGACAAGAGGAGAAGGTGGAGAGACGGACATATGTCGTCACTGAATTCCTCATCTCGTGGGTTGCACATGTGCCTGCCCGGCTGCAGGGCTCGATCACGGACTGGATTCAGAGGGACAAGGAAATGCAGCTAGCGATTTGAGGCTGTGTACGCAGCCTGTTTCTTACCAGCTAGCGGTTGATCACTTTGTTGCAAAGAAAAAAAAACCCGTGTTTGATCAGAGATGGGCTGATGTATTGGCCGAGGTGATGTACATACAGCGGTATACGTGTCCCTCATCGCCGCAGCGCCTCATCCTCGTGATCCCACATCGCCGGGGCGAATGAGGCCGCCGCGTCCAGCTGAGAGAAGGCTCCCCGCGCGCACACCTCGACCACCACCACCTCGACTATGCAGACGCAGCGCCGTGAATGTTAACCGTGTGTGCTAATCTCTACGTATATGGTATATCTAGATTTTAGAGAGAGTTTGTTTTGCGTAGTTCTATATTATTTAGGAAGTATTCATTATGGATATTAGAGTTTATATGGTATCCCTTCAGGATACGCATAATCCTTACTGAATACGAATAGTCGTTTGCTCTCAATAAAAGAGCACACCCTGTCGCATTAATTATCCGATGTTCTAGTGTCTAGCTACTTGATTTATCATGTCACTCTGCTACTTGATTTATCACGTCACGTCAGCCCACCGCGCACGACCGAGCGCGCTCCCACCAGTGAGTCATGACATGGTCAAATCGTACTACGACAGGATGTGGCAGTAAAGTATAACGAGTCGTCCAGTAAACTCGTGATTACAGTAAAATCAGCTTCAGCTGCTAGTAAATTATAATGTATGTGAAAGTAAATGTGATACTCATTTTTACTGTTACACATTACACAACGGTTCCAATTTTTTTCATGGTTTTTAGGAATCGTGATGGGGAGGGGGGACGTGGCAGTAAACTCCAACAAACAGTATAGTAACATCGGTAGCACAGTAAAAGCAACAACTTGCAATGTATATGGAAGTAAATATTATATCAATTTTTACTGCCGAACAACTCACATTTGTTTTAATTTTTTTTTGAATTTTCTCAAAAGCCGCAAGCGGGAGAAGTTGTACATATTACGGGGATAGACCGCAACGTTCAGGATTCTCTACAAATGGATGAGTCATGTGATGGATTAGACAAGGCCGATAGCAATTAACTTGTTAGGCCAGGATTCTGGACAACGCCAGCTTAATTTGTTGATCCTACCTAGTCTTGGTTTAGCGGTTGATATATTGACTCCTTGGGTACATTGTACATGTGTACAATATATATACTATACATTAGGCAAGGCAGTACTTGTCCAACGAATCACATTCGAATGGCACAAGGATGCAGAGGCCAATGGTATTTTTCTTGGTCATCCGCAAACATGTAAGATTTAACATAACAAAACTCTAGGCTCCGCTCAACCTTATTCTCTTTGGTACGCCCTGGGTAGACCCTTCCACACACGGACCCTTCCAAGCCGATGCAAGACACTAGACGGAACAATTATAACGCATCAAGCAGACACGTATGGCATCAATACTCTTGGTAGACCCTTCCACACACGGAGACTTGCCGTCTTGTTCTCCCCGTCGCATTAACTATCTGATGTTCTAGTGTCTACCTACTTGATTTATCGACACTACTTGATTTATCACTTCACTCTCTGCTACTTGATTTTGTCACGCAACTGAAGTACTGAACTCCCCTCTTCATCCCGTTAGACAAGTGTTTTATGCACCTTGGTGCGTGGGCATCTAAATCAATACCTTTTGATGTACTTTAAGATTCGCAAAGTTTAATGTGTGTATCTTCACATATTTATAAAAAAGTGTACTAGAGATGTCAAACTCTGAAAAAAATTAAATTCATCTTCAATTTAACTAGTTTGAGCTAGTTTCATGGTATATAATCACTCTAGTTGCAACAAATTCAAAAGTAGTTCAAACTAGTTTGAACGGAGTTCAAAACTCACTTGCTATAAATATATCAGGGGTATAAAACATTTTCATACTCAAACTCCAAAATTTGCATCGATCATACATGTGTATCGAACGGTTTATGATGTGGGTGCTTAGGCAACCAGGTGCCTTACGTAATTTCCCTTATATATATGTGTATATATACACATACACTATTCTGTAGCTGAGCGTAGAATATCTAGTCTATCTTGCCACCAAATTTGCCTGCCATCGAAGCGCGCTCCCACCTGTGAGTCGTGTGGCCCAGGACCAACAGTTGTGGCCATGAACCCATGACCCCCACGCGCTATGTCACATGGTCAAGCTGTGCTACGACGGGATGTGGCAGTAAAGTGCAACGAGTCGTCCAGTAAACTCGTGATTATAGTAAAACCAGCTTCAGCTGCCAGTAAATTATAATGTATGTGAAAATAAATGTGATACTCATTTTTACTGTCACACATTACACGATGGTTTCAAATTTTTCATGGCTTTTTAGGAATCGTGATGGGGGAGGGGGGACGTGGCAGTAAACTCCAACAAACAATGTAGTAAAATCGGTAGTGCAGTAAAAGCAACAATGCTCGACAATAATTTGGAATGTATATGGAAGTAAATATTATATCAATTTTTATTGCTGAACAACACACAATCGTTTTAATTTTTTTGAATTGTTTCAAAAGCCACAAGCGGGAGAAGTTGCATATATTACAGGGATGGCCTGCAACATTCGGGATTCTCTGCCACTGTACCAAATTTAGAATATCTCTCTCTGGCAGCACTACAACCCTAAAAAATGCGGTGAAATCTTAGGCCCTCCGGCGATCTCCACCGGCCCCCATTCCTGTCAGGATTAGAGGTTGTCTTCGGCTACAACCCCCACCCTGTACGTACCTCGTTACGAGAAAAAAAATAAGTATGTGAATTGTTTCCTTTTTCTCGTGGCGGGAAATAACTAGGGTTCCGCTTAAAAATTTCCCCAATTCCGCACAATCGAGTTCTCCCCCATCGATCCCCTATAATTCGTGTTTTCTAGAGGCCGGTACGTGCGGATCCACTAAATCATGGCATGTATACAAGCTTTGAAGTAAATATACAATGTTCTTATAGTAAATCTCATGATTTTTTTTTATCTTTTTTGGTTGTGGCAAGAAATGAAAACATCCGGCGAGATTCCCTCGAAGGTGAGGAAGATCGCCGTAGAGAACAGCCAGTCGGTGTTGGCGATTTTCGTGGACCCATCTCAACTTGACCCTGCCGAAGCACAAATATGAGAGGTCGTCCGTCTAGTCAGAGGACTCTGTTGTCCTAACGTCTGCCCCGGAGCCCGCAACGGAGTTGACCTGGTAAAGCGATGCATTCATAGCAATAAATCCTTCTAGTATTTTTTTTGATTTACTGTCCCGTTACTTAGACCTTATGACACAATCATACAAATGGATGAGCCATGTGATGGATCAGACAGGCCGATAGCAATTAACTTGTTATGCCTGGATTCTGGACAACGCCAGCTTAATTTGTTGATCCTACATGTGTACAATATATATACTATACATTAGGCAAGGCAGTACTTGTCCAACGAATCACATTAGGCAAACATGTTAGATTTAACATAACAAAGCTGAGATATTTTGGTGTCTTCTAGTTAAGTCTTCCGTGCAGTATATTTTAGCTAAGCAAGGGAAATTGGAGGCATAAACTTTGCTCTCTATGGGATAGCTAGAAATGCTCTAATTAATTGATAGAAAAAAGGAAAGTAGTAGATCTATATTATAATGTAACATCCCAACTGTATAATTAGGGTTAATCAAGTATAATTATATGTGTAGAAATTAAAACTTTTTCTCACAACTTGAAAACCCCTAAAATCTTATGTAAGTCTTGTCCAAGAGTTGTGTAATCCAAAAACACAAAGCTCTTGTTGACCAAAAGTCAAATTCATATTCCATCCATCTTAAATCTTGTGCCAATCAATTGGAAATATTTTCCCTTGGTCCAAAAACTGATATGGGACCCCTCTGAAAAATATCATGAGTTATAACACTTGTTGATAATTTTTGGAGGCAAAACAATCCTTTAAGCAACCTTCATGAATTTCCTGAGAAAAATGCATTGCATAATAACCTCTGGAAATTTTATGCAAGGTTACTCTCATTGTCAGCAAGCTCCAGTTAAAGTTTCATCAAATTTGGAGTTCATTTGCTATCTCAAATAATTCTGCTAAGTTTCAGCTGTTAAAACTAAAATTTAAAGCCTACACTGTTCCTTGGGCTAGCCACTTTGCAAAGCTGGTCCAGCCCAACCCCATCTGACCTCCTTCCCCACCTTGATGAGGTCATAGCCGTTGGATCTAATCCAAAGGCCATGACCTCCCCCTCAACCAACGCACCCAGGACCTCCCCTTCGAAGTCCTCTGGACCGCGTGGACCTCCTCGGGTCAACGTGGGCGCCAGACCTCCTCATGGTCAACACCGCACAGGCTTTCCCACCTCATCAGTCAGAACTGCTGGATCAAAGATCCACGGTCATGACCTCCCCGTGTTAAACCTCAAAGACCTCCTCGAGCTGTTAAACCATCGCAATGAGGTCATCCCATTTGTTGAGGTCGTGGCCGTTGGATCAAATCCAACACCACGACCTCCTCCTCAACATACTCAACAGTCTTCCCACCTCGTGAGGTCACACCCTTAGATCCAAGATCTATGGCCCCGACCTCCCTCACCGTTAAACTAAACAAACCTCCCACCTAACCAAGGTCGTAGCCATTGGATCAAATCCAACGACTCACGACCTCCTGCGCTATCAAGCACTCGCAACCTCCCCATCTTTTGTTGTGCACCGTTAGATTTAAAAACTACGGTCACGACCTCCTTTGTCTCATGCGCACTGACCTCCCGGCAAGACGTGAGATCGTAGCCCTTAGATCTAAATCTAAAGGCCATGACCTCCCTCATGTCTTTTTGATCGCGTGCGATTAAGTCCTCACCGGAGGTCCGCCTTTGTTGGATGGAGATCCAACGCTTTGGACCTCTGTCCCTTTTCCTCACGTGCTGCTTCGCGATTAAAGAAATCGGAGGGCCACGACCTCCCCATCCTTGATCGTGTGGCTGGGACCTCCTCCCGGCCACTTAAAACATAACGGTTCAAAATGAGATCCGATGGTTAGGACCTCCTGTGTCTTATCCAACGGTCATAAGGACCTCCTGTTCTCTCCTTCCTCTGGCGCGCATGCGTGCTCGAGCGGTGGAGTTAATGTCCAAATTGCTTGTCCTCAGTGCACCTTTATGACTCTTTCTTGACCGCATTTAATGCAGTCGGCCTTCCGCCTCATGGGTCACTCGGACCGCCACCATGTCCACTTTACGTCTGTCCAATCTGCTCGACCATGCCATGGGCCAAGCTCACCATGAGCTTAGCCAAGGCCTAAAACCTCTTTGCCCTAAGTATAAGAACACCCCACCGTGCCTTTATCTTCCTTTACAAGCCTTTGTTCCTTGCTCGCTCTCCTGTGCTTGTGAACTCTAAACCACCGAAACCATCCTTGGCCGCCATTGTTGGAGTTTGAAGCTCCTTGGTGGGCAAGGGTCGCTGGAGATTTCTTCTTCCTCTCCTTGCTTCCATTTGTGCCTTCCTCTGGGACCAAGACCTCACTCGTTTTGGTTTGGACATTTACAGAGGTGGACAAAGTGGAATCTGGAGCTGGAGCTTTGGCCGTGGAGCACCTTTCTTCCCCAACTCCAGTCATCGCCTCCACGACCTCCCGAGCACCTTAGGACCTCCAGGTACTCCCCTGTTAGTCCTTTAGCGCTGGGCACCCGCATGTATGTTGTTGCGGAGCTTCTCTTGGGCACACGCTTGAATGGATGTCGCGGAGCTTTAATTCGCATTTTGAATTTTTGCCGTGTTGTGCCTTCGTGTTCCTCTCGGCTCATGGCGTTTAAGACCGCCGCCGCCGTTGAAAGGAGGTCCACTGGGTGCGCAAGGCTATTGCACACTCAGTGGTACCATTGGATGTCGCCGGCGAGGCCTACATCGCCGGCGAGAACCATCTTTTCAAACTCGGGTTTTGTCGGACGTACACGGCGGCGCCATTGTCGTTTTTAGGACAAAGATCCGCCGCGATTAATGCGTTCATCATTACTCAAATCATTGTAATCATTGGATGTCTTAACTGCCTTAAATCCACCCTTTAATGCGTGCATTTAAGACCTCCCGCGCGCACGGACCTCCTTGATGTCCAGCGCGCATTTATTCATGTCCAAGCGTGTGCGCAAGTTAAGGCGCTGGGTCTGGGATCTCCATGACCTCCTCCAAGGAGATCTGAGCGTCCAAGACCTCCCTTGCGCATCGTGGCCGTCCTGACCTCCCTCGGAGGTGCAGCGGACGTTGAGGACCTCCCTTAGGACCTCCCCTAGGTTATCTCAGCCGTTCATGACCTCCCCGGGTAGATCTTGACCGTCAAGGTCCTCCCTCGGACGATCTGAACCATCGAGGACCTCCCTTGGAACATCTGGACCGTCCAAGACCTCCCTGTGAGGTCTTGACGATGTAGATCTTCCTTGGGGAGATCTTGATAGTTTGGACCTTCCTTTGGAAGATCTCAACCGTTGAGGACCTCCCCTTTAGATCTGGTCCGTTCCGGACCTCCTTCCTGTGTTGTGGTCCGTTGATTTTCGCATCTACGGCCCCAACCTCCCCTCATCTCGCGCATGTGCGTTGCTAGGAGGTCCAGGACCTCTGGACCTCCCGAGCGCTGCAGTGTTGTTGTTCACTGGGAGGTCTGAGCCGTTGGATTTAAGATCTGTGGCTCACGTCCTCCCATACCCTTGTGAGTTTTAGGAATTCCAGTGAGGTCTTAGTTAAACTGAAATAAGGTATAGACTTTAGAATTTCATATCTCCTTCGTTTTGAATCCTTTTGAGGTCATTCAAATTGTGTTGGCTCTGTCTTGAACTTGACTTTAATCCAAAAATGATTGTAAGTTGAGTTCAGCTCCAGAGCACAGTTTGCCATTAGATTTTAAAACCAACTTTAAAATGTGCACTTAAATCAATGCTTAACTTGTAAAATACATAACTAATGCTCTATAGACTATTTTTGGGTGAGACCAACTTTGTTGGTTTCCTCTCTTAGTGAACTCACTGTGAAAATTAGTTTTGAGCATGTTGCTGCTAGGAAAATGAGGACTTGTGCATTATAATTTTGTTCAAGTTCTTGTTCTTGAAAAATTATAGAAAGTGCAATATAGCTCCAAATGAGATGAACTCAATTGTGTTATTCATCTCATGAGGTGCTGGTTTTACAGTAAAAATCTCAGCTTCACCACTTTTCTAGAAAATGTTGCCTCATAATTAAATTAGTGAATAGTGCAGTTTGGTAATTTATAGGCTGAGCAGAATTGATTTCATCATATCTTTTGCATTGAGAATCCAAATCAATTGGTTCTTGTTGCTAAATTCATGATAAATCATTGTCTTGCTGCTGTAAAATTTTCATGGCTTTTGGAGTTCGTTTGTTGTGCTGTCTTTGTTGTTTTTCGTCGTTCTTATCGGTTCTTTATCGCTTTTCCGATAGGATTCGACATTTGTGGTGATCCCGAGAGCGACCCTCTGCCACAATTTGACCACCAGCAACAAGGCAAGCAGTTTGATCATTTCCCACCATGTCCCATTACTTTAAAGCTTAATATATTGTTTTACTTCTATGTATGCATGCTACTTTGTGTTAAATGTCGCTAGCAAGCCTATAGTTGCATGATCTGTAGGAATTGTTTATCCTCTACTACCATGAGCCTAGGTTATTTGCTGTGGTGGGAGCTCGTTGGATGAGCTCTTATCACTTAGTAGTTTCGATGTAAATTGCTTAGACATGCTTAGTTATCGGTAGAAATGGGCGATCATCGACTTAGTCGATGGTCTTGATCACTCAAAACTGATTATTACTCCTATATGTCCAGCACTTGTGCTTTGATTAATTTGTAAAATCAAAAACTGAAAATAAAAGATTGATTTAGACTTGGGCATATTGGATGGATGGTGCGGTTTTTGGATGTGGTGGTATGCCTGGGTCCCTAAGGACCGAGTACTTGGGTCACTAAGCCAAGCGATTTCGCGTACTAACCACGCGAGGGGCATATGGAACCCCTCTTGACTAAGTACTCTAGGAGGTGTTAATTATGAGCGAGCTCGGTTGGTGTGTTTTTAAAAACAAATGTATATGTATAGTGTGGGAGGGGAGCATTAGCTTCCTGAAGGTTGTGATGTCTCCTTCTCCCCGTGGGTTGTGCAGCTCGTAATTAGCATTCATCCTTTGGAAAGGTCTCGTAGGACTTAGCCGTGCAAAGACACCTTCGGAAGTGTGCGTAAAGGAAAGGCGGTCTCGGCGTGTGGAGTGCAGTGGTACACCTGCAGGATAAAACTATTGAATAGCCTCGTCCTAGGTTATGGACATGCTTGGTAAGGTCGTTCAAGACTAGACTACAACCTTTAATTAAAACTTGACATGGTTGGTATGAACGGGGAGTTCATGCTATTGTTGTGGTGACTTGGGTTAGTCACTTCCAGGATTGTTCTTGTTGTTGTTATTATGTTATTATCGCGTTGTTATTTCAACCATTTAAAAATGCTTTGCCAAATTGCCTTCAATCTATTATGTTATTGCAAATAAATGTTGCTTTATGCTAAAATGAGTCCAAAGCCTCATCCACTTAAATAAAGCTTGCATGTAGCTATTTATAGTTACGTTATCTCACACGTAAGTCTTGCGGAGTACTTTATGTACTCATCTCGCGTGGTTGTGGCAATTTTTGTGGCTTTTGTTGCAGAGGAAGAAGGAGAGCTCCAAGAGCCTCTCTTTTGTGCTACGTGTTGCGCTTTCTTGACGACTAGCTTGGCGGTCGGTCGATGCCTAGGGGTTAAGGCACACCGATTGGCTTTGTGTTATAGCCATCTTTATGGCACTTTTGCTTCATTGTTATCTTTTGTATTTATTGCTATTTGGCCTAAGGGCCTCTCTTTTGTAATATCTATTCCATATTAATGTTAACTTCGGTTTGTTGCTTATGTTCTATGTGTTGTATGGAATTGATACATTCTTTTGTTGTGAGGTATGTATACTTGCATTCAGGAAGTATACATCTCTTGAGACCGGGTTTATTTGGTTGATAATACTAGGGTCAATCGGATGACTAAGTATTATGAGCCTAATAAACGTCGAGTCTCTAAAAGTTGGTATCGAGCCATAATCTTGACCGTAGTAACACAAGCTTGGTCGCCCTTAGGATATTTTGAAAACCTATTTTCAAAGCATCAAATGAGTTTTGAAAGCTTAGGTAAATTCTCGGATTTTATTCCTTACCTATCTTAGCTTTCTCTTCTCATCCCACTCTAATTTGAGTTTTAAAAGTTGTTTCCCTCTCTTCCTTCTACAAAATAGTTGTTATCGATTAACACTGGTTTTTGGGAGAACCAATGAGATTGGCAAATTGAAGTGTGAGCTGCCCACTACAAGGTTTTGAAGTTCTCGAGTCGGTGATTCGACAAGGAGCTTGGATGCTAAACCCGACAGCAAGCATCAAATTTCCGGACAGCAGTCTCAAAGGTGTCTAATTAGGATAGATAATGAGAGGTTAATCAACTAAAACTTGTGGGAATAAAAGGGTAAGATGTGATACTAGTTAGCTAAGTATCTAACACTTATTTCGCTGCATTAACCTTGCTCTCTAATAGTTTTAGATCTCATCTTACAATCTGATTTTTGATCTTCTCGACCAATTACTCGCTCATTCAATACGGGTTAGTTGAGTTGAGAAGTTGAGCCTTGCGTTTGGTGTTTCTTGGCTGTTTTTAGGGTCTTTTAGAAGCTTTTTAAAGTTTAAATAACCGCTGATTTTGGCTTTCGTTTGGGGTGATATCCCATTCCCCTAGTCGATCGCTTTTGCCTTCTTTAAGGCTTTGTTTTTGGGTCTAATTGCTAACCAAATTTCCTTGTAACAGATGGCGGGCCTTTTCGTAGCGGCCAAGGCGATCCACCGGTCCGGACGAGGAGCTTCCTCCTCCTCCGACCATGGCCGAGGTTCTTCTTCAGATCGAAGCGCAACCGCGGATGACCGGAGAGTTCTCTCGACGCCATCGCGCAAACACCACCGACACTTACCGGAGCTTCGAGATCCGGGCGAGGAATGCCCATCAGCCGCGTGGAGGACTCACGGAGTTTCTTCGTACTCAGCCCCCTACCTTTTCCCGGTCTGAGGACCCGTTGGATGCGGACGATTGGCTTGGCTCGGTGGAGCGAAGCTCCGATCGCGCAGATGCCGTGGAGCACAAGAAGGCGCTGTTCGCATCGCACCAGCTGGAGGGTGCAGCTTTGTCATGGTGGGAGAACTTTCTCGCCATGCAGCCCGTGGATCACACCGTCTCTTGGGAGGAGTTCCGTCTTGCCTTCCGACGGGCTCACATCCTCGCCGGCTTGATGGAGATCAAGAAGCAGGAGTTTCTTGCCCTCAAGCAAGGCCGTGGCTCAGTCATGGAGTATGTCTACGAGTTCAACCATCTAGCTCGTTATGCTCCTGAGGATGTGGCCACTGATATGGCTAAGCAGGCCAAGTTCAGGCGTGGCTTGTCTGAGGAGCTGAAGGACAAGCTATCCATTGTCGACTTTCCTGATTTTCAGACCTTGGTCGACAAGGCCATTGTCACTGAGCATGCGGCTCGAGAGCTTATGGACTCCATAGCGCAAGTGGGAGGCCCATAAGTCATCCGGGCAGTTCCTCCGTCCCGCTTGGGCGGTCTCGAGGTACCAGTCTCACTCTTGGCGCCCGAGATCACCTTGTTCCTCGCCCTTCGCAGCCGTGTCTCGATCCGTGCACTGCGAAGTCAGCAGAGCGGCCCCGCAACCCGGCCGGGGTCACATGTTTCTCATGCAATCGAAAGGGCATTATGCGAACCAATGCCCTAAGAAGACAGAGCACCCTCGTCCTAATGGAGGGCGCGGCCAGAGGTGGCGCACCAGACCGAAGATCGTCCGGCTACCCAAGGCGTGGGTAGTGGTCGCGTCAACGCCATCACCACAGAGGAGGCTCAGAGGCACCCGACGCCGTGCTAGGTACACTTTCGTTAACTCTCATCCCGCCATCGTTTTGTTTGATTCAGAGCATCTCATTCCTTTGTTTCTGAGTCTTTTGCTGCTATCGGAGAGCTTCTTTTCTCTCCATTGTCAGTCCCGCTACTCATTCGCTCCCCTGGTTCGGAGTTGAGAGCCGAATCTGAGTGTAGGATGTCCTATCGAGATCGGCGAGGTTTCTTAGCAAACCTTATCCTTCTCCATTCAATGTCTTGATGTGATTCTTGGCATGGATTGGTTGTCCCAAACATGGGGCAAATCGATTGCGCTAGGAAGCTCATCTCTATCTAGTCCCTCCGTGAAAGGTGTTCGCTTTTAAGAAGTCGCTAGATCCGCATCTCTTCGCGCTTGAGCGAAGCCCGCTCTAGATATTAGCGAAGTCCCAACAGTTTGTGACTTTTTGATTGCTTTCCGCTGATCTTCCAGGATGCCACCCGCTCGAGACCTCGAGTTTGTCATTGAGTTGGCTCCCGGTACCGCCCCTATCTCAAAGAGGCCTTATCGGATGCCACCGAACGAGTTGGTAGAATTGAAGAAGCAGTTAAGTGAGCTGCAAGAGAAGGGTTTCATCCGCCCTAGCTCATCTCCTTGGGGTTGTCCAGCAATCTTCGTAAAGAAGAAGGATTGTACTTTCGCGATAAAAGGCCGATTATCGTCCACTTAATGAAGTGACGGTAAAGAACAAGTATCCATTGCCCCGCATTGACGATCTCTTCGATCAATTGACTGGAGCTCGAGTTTTCTCCAAGATTGATTTGAGAGTGGGATATCATCAGGTTCGGATTCGGCCTGAGGATATTCCAAAGACGGCGTTCTCTACTCGCTACGGCTTGTACGAGTACACTGTCATGTCGTTCGCTTAACCAATGCTCTGCGCTTTGTTCATGAACCTCATGAATTCGGTATTCATGGAGTATTTGGATAAGTTTGTCGTGGTCTTCATCGATGATATTCTTATCTATTCCAAGAACGATGAGGATCATGCCGAGCATCTGAAGCTTGTGTTAGGCAAGCTACGTGAGCACCAGCTGTACGCGAAGTTCAGCAAGTGTGCGTTCGTTGAAGGAAGTGGCTTTCTTAGGCCATATTCTTTCAATGGAGGCGAGTCTGTTGATCCTAGCAAGGTCACCGATGTTCTTTCATGGAGTCCGCCCACTTCGGTCACCGGCGCGGAGTTTTCTTGGTTTAGCGGGATATTATCGCCGCTTTATCGAGAACTTCTCCAAGATTGCGAAGCCAATGACGGAGTTGCTCAAGAAGGACAAGAAGTTCTTGTGGTCTGATGCTTGCATGGCAAGTTTCCATATACTCAAGAAGCGTTTGACCACCGCTCCTGTTCTTGTTCTTCCTGATATCCATCGAAGCTTCGATATCTTTTGCGATGCTTCTCGTCGAGGCCTCGGTTGTGTCCTTATGCAAGAAGGCAAGGTAGTGGCCTATGCATCAAGGCAATTGAGACCTCATGAACTCAACTACCCTACTCATGATTTGGAGTTGGCTGCTGTGATTCATGCACTTAAGATTTGGCGACATTACCTAATCGGTAATCGCTAGAAGTGTATTCGGATCACAAGAGCCTCAAGTACTTGTTCACCCAACCTGACCTAAACCTCGTGCAAAGGAGATGGTTGGAGTTGATCAAGGATTATGATATGGGTATTCACTACCATCCGGCAAGGCTAATGTCGCTGCCGATGCGCTTTAGTCGCAAAGCGCATTGTAATGCCTTAGTGCTCAAGGAGCATTCGCCTCTCTTCTCGAGGCATTCCAAATCTCAACTTGGAGATAGTTGAGCATGGATCTCTCGCTGCCATGGTTGTGCAACCAACCTTGGTGGATCGGATCAAGTCCGCTCAGCAGTCGGATTTGGGAGTGAGCCACATTAAGGCAAATGTCAAGGCCGGAACAGCCAAGTGCTTTTCTGAGGATGAGCATGGTGTTGTGAGGTTCGGGCAACGCCTTGTGGTTCCAAAGGACATGGAGTTGCGGAATTTGATCCTCCGCGAAGCCCATGATTCGCCTTTATCCATTCATCCCGGGGCCACAAAGATGTATCAAGATCTCCGCCAGAGATTTTGGTGGACCCGAATGAAGAGGGAGATCGCGGTTCGTTGTCGAGAGTGCGACGTGTGTCGTCGTGTCAAGGCCGAGCATCAGCGTCTCCGGATCGCTTCACTTTTTGCCAATTCTCGAGTGGAAGTGGGATTCGATCGAATGGATTTTATCACCGGTCTACCCACGCCCCGAAGAAGAATGATGCCATTTGGGTCATCATCGATCGATTGACTAAGGTGGCACATTTCCTTCCGTCCAAGACCGAACTTCGGTAGGTCTTTTGGCGGAACTCTATATCGCCTCGCATCGTGAGTTTGCATGGTGTGTCAAGACGATTGTGTCGGATCGTGGATCCTTTTCACGCCTCGCTTTTGGCATAGCTTGCAAGAGGCCATGGGCACTGTTTGCTTCAAAGACGCATATCATCCCCAAACCGATGGTCAGACCGAGAGGGTCAACCAGGTTTTGGAGGACATGCTTCGTGCTTGTGTCCTTTCATATGGGAAGCATTGGGAGAAATGCTTGCCATTCGCCGAGTTTTCTTATAACAACAGCTTTCAGGCCAGTCTCGGCATGGCACCATTTGAGGCCTTGTACGGAGAAAGTGTAGGACCCGTTAAACCGGTCGAGACCGGTGAGACCTCTCTTTGGCGGACTCAATCAATGAGGCCGAGCGCCAAGTCCAAATTTTATTCAGGCGCTGCGCCTGCACGCTCAATCCAGCAAAAGAGCTATGCGGACCGCCGTCGATGTGAGTTACGTTTTGAGCCTAATGACTTTGTTTATCTCAAAGTCTCTCCTTTGAAGGGCCATCAACGTTTCGGCGTCAAGGGCAAGTTAGCTCCTCGATATGTCGGTCCTTACCGCGTTATCGAGAAGAAGGAGCTGTTGCCTATAAGTTGGAGTTGCCACTGCACTTGAGGGGTACATGATGTTTTCCATGTGTCCCAGCTTAAGAAGTGCCTCCGTGTTCCAACCGAGGAAGCTCCGTTGGAAACCCTCGATGTCCGTGAAGATTTGACCTATCGCGAGCACCTGCTCACAGTGCTCGATGAGTCCGAACGAAGGACAAGGAATAAGACCATCAAGTTCCTTAAAGTTCGTGGTCAAACCATTACGAGGATGAGGCTACTTGGGAAACAGAGGATCGTCTGCGTGCAGACTATCCATCTTTCTTTACCGAGTGAGCCAAATCTCGGGACGAGATTTCTGTAAGGGGGGGAGATTTTGTAACATCCCAACTGTATAATTAGGGTTAATCAAGTATAATTATATGTGTAGAAATTAAAACTTTTTCTCACAACTTGAAAACCCCTAAAATCTCATGTAATTCTTGTCCAAGAGTTGTGTAATCCAAAAACACAAAGCTCTTGTTGACCAAAAGTCAAATTCATATTCCATCCATCTTAAATCTTGTGCCAATCAATTGGAAATATTTTCCCTTGGTCCAAAAACTGATGTGGGACCCCTCTGAAAAATATCATGAGTTATAACACTTGTTGATAATTTTTGGAGGCAAAACAATCCTTTAAGCAACCTTCATGAATTTCCTGAGAAAATGCATTGCATAATAACCTCTGGAAATTTTATGCAAGGTTACTCTCATTGTCAGCAAGCTCCAGTTAAAGTTTCATCAAATTTGGAGTTCATTTGCTATCTCAAATAATTCTGCTAAGTTTCAATTGTTAAAACTAAAATTTAAAGCCTACATCGCTCCTTGGGCTAGCCACTTAGTCGGTCCAAATTTCAACCCCATCCGACCTCCTTCCCCACCTTGATGAGGTCGTGGCCGTTGGATCTAATCCAAAGGCCACGACCTCCCCTCAACCAACGCACTCAGACCTCCTTCAAGTCCTCTCGACCGCGTGGACCTCCTCGTCAACGTGGGCGCCAGACCTCCTCCGCGGTCAACACCGCACAAGCTTTTCCCACCTCATCAGTGTCAGAACTGCTTGGATCAAAGATCCACGGTTATGACCTCCCTGTGTGTTAAACCTCAAAGACCTCCTCGAGTTGTTAAACCATCGCAATGAGGTCATCCCATTTGTTGAGGTCGTGGCCGTTGGATCAAATCCAACAGCCACGACCTCCTCCTCAACATACTCAGTCAGGTCTTCCCACCTACGTGAGGTCACAGCCCTTGGATCCAAGAGCCATGGCCCTGACCTCCCCTCACTGTTAAACTAAACAAACCTCCCACCTAACCAAGGTCGTAGCCATTGGATCAAATCCAACAGCTCACGACCTCCCTGCGTTATCAAGCACTCGCAACCTCCCCCATCTTTTGTTGTGCACCGTTAGATTTAAAAACTACGGTCACGACCTCCTTTTTGTCTCATGCGCACCAGACCTCCCCAGCGCACGTGAGATCGTAGCCCTTAGATCTAAATCTAAAGGCCATGACCTCCCCTCATGTCTTTTTGATCGCGTGCGGTTAAGTCCTCACTGGAGGTCCGCACTGTTGGATGGAGATCCAACGCTTTGGACCTCCTGTCCCTTTTCCTCACGTGCGCTGACATGAAATCGGAGGGCCACGACCTCCCCATCCTTGATCGTGTGGCTGGGACCTCCTCCCAGCCACTTAAAACATAACGGTTCGAAAATGAGATCCGATGGTTAGGACCTCCCCAGGTCTTATCCAACGGTCATAAGGACCTCCCCTGTTCTCTCCTTCCTCTGGCGCGCATGCGTGCTCTCGAGCGGTGGAGTTAATGTCCACTGTCCTCTCAGCACCTTTAATACTCTTTGTTGACCAAGATTTAATGCGTGTCGCCTTCCGCCTCATGGGTCACTCGGACCGCCACCATGTCCACTTTACGTCCCGTCCAATCGCTCGACCATGCCATGGGCCAAGCTCACCATGAGCTTAGCCTGGCCTAAAACCTCTTTGCCCTAAGTATAAGAACACCCCACCGTGCCTTTATCTTCCTTTACAAGCCTTTGTTCCTTGCTCGCTCTCCTGCTTGTGAACTCTAAACCACCAAACCATCTTTGGCCGCCATTGTTGGAGTTTGAAGCTCCTTGGTGGGCAAGGGTCATTGAGATTTCTTCTTCCTCTCCTTGCTTCCATTTGTGCCTTCCTCTGGGACCAAGACCTCACTGCTTTGGTTTGGACATTTACAGAGGTGGACAAAGTGGAATCTGAGCTGGAGCTTTGGCCGTGGAGCACCTTTCTTCCCCAACTCCACCATCGCCTCCACGACCTCCCAAAGACCTTAGGACCTCCGTACTCCCCTGTTAGTCCTTTAGCGCTGGGCACCCGCATGTATGTTGTTGCGAGCTTCTCTTGGGCACACGCTTGAATGGATGTCGCGAGCTTTAATTCGCATTTTGAATTTTTGCCGTGTTGTGCCTTCGTGTTCCTCTCGGCTCATGGCGTTTAAGACCGCCGCCGCCGTTGAAAGGAGGTCCACTGGTGCGCAAGGCTATTGCACACTCAGTGGTACCATTGATGTCGCCATGAGGCCTACATCGCCGGCGAGAACCATCTTTTCAAACTCGGTTTTGTCGGACGTGCACGCGGCGCCATTGTCGCTTTTAGGACAAAGATCCGCCGCGATTAATGCGCTCATCATTACTCAAATCATTGTAATCATTGATGTCTTAATCGCCTTAAATCCACCCTTTAATGCGTGCATTTAAGACCTCCGCAAGACGGACCTCCTTGATGTCCAGCCACGCATTTATTCATGTCCAGCGCAGCGCAAGTTAAGGCGCCGGTCAGGATCTCCATGACCTCCTCCAAGGAGATCTGGAGCGCCCAAGACCTCCCTTGCGCATCGTGGCCGCCTGCACCTCCTCGAGGTGCTGTGGACGTTGAGGACCTCCCTTAGGACCTCCCTAGGTTATCTCACCGCTCATGACCTCCCGGGTAGATCTTGACCGTCAAGGTCCTCCTCGGACGATCTGAACCATCGAGGACCTCCCTTGAACATCTGGACCGTCCCAGACCTCCCCTGTGAGGTCTTGACGATGTAGATCTTCCTTGGGGAGATCTTGATAGTTTGGACCTTCCTTTGGAAGATCTCAACCGTTGAGGACCTCCCTTTAGATCTGGTCCGCTCCGGACCTCCTTCCCTGTTGTGGTCCGCTGATTTTCGTGATCTCGGCCCCAACCTCCCTCATCTCGCAGCATGTGCGTTGCTAGGAGGTCCAGGACCTCTGGACCTCCCGAGCGCTGTGTGGCGTTGTTCACTGGGAGGTCTGAGCCGCTGGATTTAAGATCTGTGGCTCACGCCCTCCCATACCCTTGTGAGTTTTAGGAATTCCAAAGAGGTCTTAGTTAAACCTGAAATAAGGTATAGACTTTAGAATTTCATATCTCCTTCGTTTTGAATCCTTTTGAGGTCATTCAAATTGTGTTGGCTCTGTCTTGAACTTGACTTTAATCCAAAAATGATTGTAAGTTGAGTTCAGCTCCAGAGCACAGTTTGCCATTAGATTTTAAAACCAACTTTAAAATGTGCACTTAAATCAATGCTTAACTTGTAAAATACATAACTAATGCTCTATAGACTATTTTTGGGTGAGACCAACTTTGTTGGTTTCCTCTCTTAGTGAACTCACTGTGAAAATTAGTTTTGAGCATGTTGCTGCTAGGAAAATGAGGACTTGTGCATTATAATTTTGTTCAAGTTCTTGTTCTTGAAAAATTATAGAAAGTGCAATATAGCTCCAAATGAGATGAACTCAATTGTGTTATTCATCTCATGAGGTGCTGGTTTTACAGTAAAAATCTCAGCTTCACCACTTTTCTAGAAAATGTTGCCTCATAATTAAATTAGTGAATAGTGCAGTTTGGTAATTTATAGGCTGAGCAGAATTGATTTCATCATATCTTTTGCATTGAGAATCCAAATCAATTGGTTCTTGTTGCTAAATTCATGATAAATCATTGTCTTGCTGCTGTAAAATTTTCATGGCTTTTGGAGTTCGTTTGTTGTGCTGTCTTTGTTGTTTTTCGTCGTTTTATCGGTTCTTTATCGCTTCCGATAGGATTCGACATTTGTGGTGATCCCGAGAGCGACCCTCTGCCACAATTTGACCACCAGCAACAAGGCAAGCAGTTTGATCATTTCCACCATGTCCCATTACTTTAAAGCTTAATATATTGTTTTACTTCTATGTATGCATGCTACTTTGTGTTAAATGTCGCTAGCAAGCCTATAGTTGCATGATCTGTAGGAATTGTTTATCCTCTACTACCATGAGCCTAGGTTATTTGCTGTGGTGGGAGCTCGTTGGATGAGCTCTTATCACTTAGTAGTTTCGATGTAAATTGCTTAGACATGCTTAGTTATCGGTAGAATGGGCGATCATCGACTTAGTCGATGGTCTTGATCACTCAAAACTGATTATTACTCCTATATGTCCAGCACTTGTGCTTTGATTAATTTGTAAAATCAAAACTGAAAATAAAAGATTGATTTAGACTTGGGCATATTGGATGGATGGTGCGGTTTTTGGATGTGGTGGTATGCCCGGGTCCCTAAGGACCGAGTACTTGGGTCACTAAGCCAGCGATTTCACAGACTAACCACGCGAGGGCATATGGAACCCTCTTGACTAAGTACTCTAGGAGGTGTTAATTATGAGCGAGCTCGGTTGGTGTGTTTTTAAAAACAAATGTATATGTATAGTGTGGGAGGGAGCATTAGCTTCCGGAAGGTTGTGATGTCTCCTTCTCCCGTGGGTTGTGCAGCTCAGAATTAGCATTCATCCTTTGGAAAGGTCTCAGAGGACTTAGCTGTGCAAAGACACCTTCGGAAGTGTGCGTAAAGGAAAGGCGGTCTGACGTGTGGGTACAGTGGTACACCCTGCAGGGATAAAACTATTCGAATAGCCTCGTCCTAGGTTATGGACATGCTTGGTAAGGTCGTTCAAGACTAGACTACAACCTTTAATTAAAACTTGACATGGTTGGTATGAACGGGGAGTTCATGCTATTGTTGTGGTGACTTGGGTTAGTCACTTCCAGGATTGTTCTTGTTGTTGTTATTATGTTATTATCGCGTTGTTATTTCAACCATTTAAAAATGCTTTGCCAAATTGCCTTCAATCTATTATGTTATTGCAAATAAATGTTGCTTTATGCTAAAATGAGTCCAAAGCCTCATCCACTTAAATAAAGCTTGCATGTAGCTATTTATAGTTCTGTTATCTCACACGTAAGTCTTGCGGAGTACTTTATGTACTCATCTGCCCGTGGTTGTGGCAATTTTTGTGGCTTTTGTTGCAGAGGAAGAAGGAGAGCTCCAAGAGCCTCTCTTTTGTGCTACGTGTTGCAGTTTCTTCGACGACTAGCTTGGCGGTCCCACGATGCCTAGGGGTTAAGGCACACTGATTGGCTTTGTGTTATAGCCATCTTTATGGCACTTTTGCTTCCGCTGTTATCTTTTTGTATTTATTGCTATTTGGCCTAAGGGCCTCTCTTTTGTAATATCTATTCCATATTAATGTTAACTTCTGGTTTGTTGCTTATGTTCTATGTGTTGTATGGAATTGATACATTCTTTTGTTGTGAGGTATGTATATCGCATTCGAAGTATACATCTCTCGAGACCGGGGTTTATTTGGTTGATAATACTAGGGTCAATCGGATGACTAAGTATTATGAGCCTAATAAACGTCGGGGTCTCACATATAATATGTTATCATATTACTTTTAGGATCTATATGATAAAAGGATTTTGTGGAACTCGAATGCCGACTAGAGAGGGTGAATAGGAGTATCTACTCTTTTTCAAACCCCAACGGTATTTAACTTCTTCTTCTCCTCAGTAGATATGGAAGCTATGAAGATTATAAACATAAGCACAACAAAAATCTTGTGTTGAAACTGAGAAAACCCCGAGGCAACCCTGCTTGGCTGGTCTGACCGTCAACAACTGGTCGGTCTGACCGACCAAGGGTCGGTCTAACCGCGTGGAGGTCAATCTGACCGCCTAAGAGGCCGGTCTGACCTCCAGAAGCAAAACATCATCCCGCGTAGATCACAAAATGACCTAACTTTGAATCCAGCGATCCAAATCCCCTAATATTTCAACCATAGCTCATCAAAAAGGTCAGGAACATATTCTAATCGACGATCGGGATGATGGAAGCTAAGGTTCCATGAATTTCTTGGATGAGATCAAGAAGGCACAAGAACCAAGAAAACTCGAATTTTGATCTAAAAACATGCTTGTGTGTGGATGATGGTTAAGATGGCCCTAGATAGATTCCCACACATCCTATCAAGCTAGATCACAACAAAAAACCCAAGAAAAACCAAAGTAACACACCAAATCCCAAAGACATCAACGAAAGAGCAAGAACAAGAGAGAACTTATCTTGGAGCAAACCTTGCTTAGATTGATTCAAGAGATTATTCGTTTACAGCCACTCCACCATGGAGGACAAAAGCTCAACACTTGAGCACTCAATCAATCCATCTCTCACAAACCCTAGCCTCCTCTATTTCCACTTCCCCAAATCACAAAGTATGGTTTCTTCTTGGAAGAATCCTAGAGGTGCAAATTCTGCCCCATCCTTTTATAGTAGAGGCCAAGTCAAGAGAGAAAACTTTATCGGGCGCCCGTTAAGGCCACACAC
This sequence comes from Phyllostachys edulis, assembly GCA_036346405.1. Classification (NCBI taxonomy): domain Eukaryota; kingdom Viridiplantae; phylum Streptophyta; class Magnoliopsida; order Poales; family Poaceae; genus Phyllostachys; species Phyllostachys edulis. The sequence goes on from CM070558.1 coordinate 5,846,169, forward strand.
AAACGTGTCTGCACTCGCACATGCTTCTCAAAGCAGATGACGGACCGGGCTTCCTGAATCCTTCTCTTTATGATCATCTTCTTTTGACCTTAATAGACTCTCGTTGCGCCGTCTTTCGCCGCTGTTTCTCCAAAGGTCACCAACTCGATATTTTGGCAAAGATATCAAAATACCTATTCTCGATTCTTTTCCGAAGATCGAGTCTAATCGTCGCGAAGCAATCCCATGCTTCGCCACATGTAGGTTAATCAATGGATCTCTTCATGTCGGAAAGTCTCTCTCATCCGGCTCCCACCGGAACCACCTTGGCACTTGCACCGACCCCCGCATCACTTGATGCAACCCGTCGCAACGAACTTCTTGTTTGGTCACCCTTGTCCATCTTGTGTCATACTTGAGTCGAATGACTTCACCTGGCATCCTCGATCGTTCTGGACCTTAGCTCTCCTAGCCTAGTCTCGATCATCCTCACTGTTGACTGTCGTTGACTCCAAGCCACTTGCTCAACAATAGACCAAGAAATCGATTCCGAGCACAAGTTCTTCGCAACTTGACCAACGTTAGCCAAAACATATATCATTCAACACATATGCACGGAAACTCATGACTTTAGCCAATCCCACGAAATTCACCGCCTTCCTGGCACATGAATAGAAAAGGCTGGTCAGACTGTCACCTATGGCCGATCTAATCACCCCCTTGGTTGGTCAGACTGTCCGAGACTTAAGAAAATTTCCATGTCACTCAAACCACACTCTCTCTAAAATTTTCATACCCTATCTAGTTTTTCCTCGAAACTCCGTTTTCAATAAGACCAAGTGTAAATACATCCTCTCATCTTCCTACACACGTGATTTTTTTTTTGCCGACTTCCCAAATTCACAAATCGAATTTTTGACCAGTCAGACCACCGTATGTGGCTGGTCTGACCGCCACCCATAGCCGGTCAGACCGCCATCATAGCCTATCTGACCTCCTCAGCCTTACACAGTCTGAATTTTCCTGAAAATGAGGGTTTCTGAGCATGGAGAAGACAAGGCGGAGGGGTTGGTGAGAGCAGGCGAGGGCGACGACTTGGGGGGCCGAAGGATGACACAGTGGTGTGGGTGCGGTGCTCGGACCGGGCGAGCTGGCGCGGCGAGGACGGCGGTGGCGTCATGGCGCGGGCACATCCGACAAGACAGAGCGAGGAGGGGCACCTAAGTCGCAGGCAGCAGTGGGAGTTGGTGGAGGCGAAGCATAGGGAGTCGGTGGCGTTAGAGGGCCAGAGGAGGTGGCGTTAGAGGGCCAGAGGAGGTGGCGTCAGAGGGCCAGAGGAGCCGGTGGCTGTGGCAGAAGCGCACAAGGGGGAGAGAGAAGAAGGCGCGGCTCGGCTACGGCGGTCAAGGAAGAAGAAGGCGACGGGAGTGGGCTGCTGCTGCTAGGCCGAGGCAAGCCGAAAGAGAAACGGGCCTGGGGGAAAGCCAGGTGGGCTGGGAAGGGCTAGCGGGCCAAGAGAAAAGGGTAAGAAAGGGGCCCAGGGAAAATCGGGCCGGCCCAAAGAGAGGGATGGGCTTAGCCCAACAGAGAAAGAAGGCCGAGAGAAAAAGGGCCCAAAAAATCAAAAGAGAGGAATTCAAACCAGAATTTGAATTACAGAGGTCAAAAATATTTGAAACACAAACCCGAACTTAAAGAAGCTAGAAGGTTTTCGAAAATAGCTTGATAAATTGAAATACGGTGAAAGACAAAAACCGAAAATAGTAACACTAATTGTTATCCGAAAACGAGACATTACAAGGAGGCGGTTGTCCGGCGGGCGAGGCAACAGGAGATGACATGAAGGTCCCGATGGGCCCTATTCCAGCGACGACGAAGGCACCTCGTCAAGGCCGATGGCAGCATGGCCATGATCTCTCACTGGATCTTCTGGCTTCTTCTCTCAATGGATCTTCTGGCTTCTTCTACGCTCAGTTGGTGAGAGCAAGTGGTTCGCTCTCTCCCGTCAGCGTTCAAAGCCAGTCGAAACCTGGCTTCGATGCTTGCGTTCACCAATAAGTTAAACACAAGCTTTGAATCAACAAATTGTTAGGCTATCTATGTGCGAGAACAATCAATAAAGTGTTAAAATAAAAACACAAGCTTTGAATCGATGAAGCTTGAGAGGAGCCTCAGGCGACTACATCTTGTGTCTGCTTCTCGTTCTTGTGTTTTTGCTTGATCGTCGACGACCAATACACAGCATGTTATCAGCACTTTGGCAGATCCTTCCCAGTAGTTTTTCTCAATTGTTACCGTAGCACCGAGCTGGAGAAAACGAAGAACGCGTTCTATGGAAAAGTCGCATTTCACTACATCAGTGCTTCTGTAATCGTTCCAGCATAGCTAGTACACTTGTAGAAAAGGAAGGACGCGTTCTTCGAAAAAGTCGCATTACACTAGTATTAATCAGTGACACAACCGGTTAGATTCTTACAGCCACACTGACACTAACTCTTCATTTGTCATCCTAATCAAGTTCCTTCCTGCTACAATTCATAGCTACCACCACCAATTCAACTAGCTCGGCTAGGTGAGATTTCCCTAACTTGTACTACGTAATCCACAATGTAACTAATCTACCATTTCTCTTATACATGCTCTTTCTTTTGTTGAACTTGCAGGATATCTACGATTGTTGAATCCTAATGGTGGACATGGTCGGCTTCTGCTTGTCCAGAGACGGTTAACGATTCTTTCGGTGTGATCGACAAGCACGAGTACATATCAAATGCAAAGATGAACATGGAGATGAACATGGAGAGGCTGGACATGGCACACATCAAGTTGGAGGCCGCACTCGAGACATCCCAGAAGTGGAAGATCAACGACAAGTCTATTCTGCGTTGGCGGAAGAAGCTGAAGCGTGCGGCCCAAGACTGCGATGACACACTTGACACTACGCAAATGCAAGCAACGAATCCTAAAAGAAGAAGAGATGGAGGCATGGAGCTGGAGGTAAAGAATTACTCCTTCCCTAAACGGCTCGCTCACACAACCAAGTCATTCGTCTCCTCTTTTTTAAGTGGTAGTACTAGTAGTAACTATGTGTAACGATCTTAGATCATTACAGGGTAAACACCGCCAGGAAGAAGGCTGGACGGCGTCGGCTTGGTGGGATGAGAGATTAGACTATAGACTGGGATGATAGAACCTTGGGAGGGAGACTAGATTAATTCATCTTTCTTGCTTGCTTGCTTGATAATGGATACATGCTATCCCTTTTATGGGGACGACCCGACTTAACCCCTAAGAAATAATCTATAAGGAAACTTATCTCTAACAATCCAATCTAATAATAACTTGCCTAACTAATAGATAATACCAAACACCTAATAGATAGATTCCTAAATAATAAATCTTTCCTAATAAATATGGGTGGTTATGAACAGTACACACGTGAACAGTAATGTCGGCCCGTGACAACTCCCCTCCTTTCGCGACAGCTCATCCTCGAGCTGTGGTGGCAGCCATGGCTGAAGCCCTAGGTGACCCCATGTTGACGAGAGGTTGCGATGGTGACATGAGTTCTTGAAGATCATTGCCTCCACGCACCGTTGCGGCAAACTCACCGGTTGCTACGGCAGGCATGACAACAACCTTGGCAGCGTCGCAGTGGCCACGATGTACTTCGGCAAGGCCGCGACAGGCTTCAGCGACACCATGGCAGGATGCGGTAGCGGCGCGGCAAGTTCCGACAACGTCACTGTAGTTGTTGAAAACGCCGCTGCCTCTTGTTGCGCCTTCTTCTCCTTCTAATCCGCTGTCATCTTCTCTAAAAGTAGCATGCATGTCGAGGAAGATGACCGTCATCTTCTTGTTGTTGTCGTTGGTACTCATGGCCATCTTGTTGGCGTTAGCCTTTATCATAGCCAACGACTCGGCGGTAGGTCTGATGGTCTGATCTGTCGTCATAACCATGGTAGCAGAAGTCATGGGAAGGGATCGACTGCTCTGATACCAAATGTAATGATCTTAGATCATTACGGGGTAAACACCGCCAGGAAGAAGGCCGGACGGCGTCGGCTTGGTGGGATGAGATATTAGACTATAGACTGGGATGATAGAACCTTGGGAGGGAGACTAGATTAATTCATCTTTCTTGCTTGCTTGCTTGCTTGATAATGGATACATGTTATCCCTTTTATAGGGACGACCCGACTTAACCCCTAAGAAATAATCTATAAGGAAACTTATCTCTAACAATCCAATCTATTAATAACTTGCCTAACTAATAGATAATACCAAACACCTAATAGATAGATTCCTAAATAATAAATCTTTCCTAATAACTGTGGGTGGTTATGAACAGTAACACGTGAACAGTAATGTCGGCCTGTGACACTATGAGTCCAGTAGATGCGATGTCCAAAGATTCGAGTGGTTTGCAGATTGTGCTACTGATTTTTTGAGATTCCTGGAGCTTGGCACACCGCGGCAATACATGTTCTTGGACCCTCTTGTAAGGCACCTTCTTGCAGGCAAAGCAACAGTGTGTAAATTTGCAAGGGGAAATCAACACCATCTGGTTCTTATACGGCCCTTCAGAACTGCCGACCACGGGATGGAGGGCTGGCTGCTCTTTATCCACAAAGACGGTGATGCACCTGAGAATGATTTCATCCTTGGTCTCACCTTACAACTTTCGGAGAGCACGGACATAGTTGGGATTGCAGTCAAATGCTTGGAGTTGTTTTATACACCTTACTTCAAGTCTATAGCCGAAAGTGTTAAGATAAAGCTCACTCAGCTGCCAACGCAAGATTTGTACTGGGTGCCATATTTTGATTCTAGCGATAAACGACATTGGGAATATATTCACGGTGTTTTTAGTCAGTGGTTTCGCCCAAACCCACTATGTTGCAAGCAGCCCTGTGGTAGTAGCAACACTAATGTTCCATCAGAGTTGTTGTCATGTACGAGCATTTCTATGGAACCAGTTATCATGGTGTATTTGCAGGCCTACATTCCACTACCTGCTAGGTGCAACAGACGGAGGACAATCATCAAAGGCAAAATAAGTTCCCTGCAGAAAGGCTTTCCTTATCTGAAACTTGGACTCCTCTTCTCGCCCCATGCTTCTTCAGAAGACTTGCAGCCTGACGTCGGGGGTTCTACGACAGAGATGATTAGCGGGGAGGAGCAACATGGATTGTATACAAACATTACCTTGGAACAGCTGAGCGAGATCATGCTGCCAAAGGCGATAGATTGCCTTCGCCGGAACGCCGGAGCGACGGCGTATCAGATGCTCTGGAAGTCCAGACATGGTAGCGCATACCTTCAGGTTGAGAAGACAACTGTTCGAAAGTTGCTGCAAAGACAATAGGAGAAGGTGGAGCGACGGACATATGTCGTCACTGAATTCCTCATCTCGTGGGCTGCACATGTGCCTGCCCGGCTGCAGAGCTCGATCATGGACTGGATTCAGAAGGAGAAGGAAATGCAGCTAGCGATTTGAGGATGTGTACGTAGCCTGTTTCTTACCAGCTAGCGGTTGATTCAGCTGATGAACTACAGAACTGGTGCCTCAAGTTCTAGATCATCGAACTGGTGCCTAAAGTGTGTGTACACCGTCTTAGTAAAAACAGTATACATCAAATTACTAAGTGTATTTGTAGCGCATAGCTGTGTGCCTGTGTTTGATCACTTTGTTGCAAAGAAAAAAAAATTGTCTTTGATCAGAGATGGGCTGATATATTGGCCGGCCATGGTGGGCAGCGGCGATGTGCTCGCGCGTAGTGTGGAGACGGCCGAAGGCTATGTTAGTCAGGTTCGGCCTTGTCTCGTGTTAGAAATAATCTTGTCAAAAACCAACTAGCTAAGCATGTGATAGGAATAGGAGATACTTGTTCACATAGGTGTGTTACCGTGTACAAGTGTATGTGTGAATCTGCATGTAGCTAATTAGTGTGTTGTGTTTGTTAGCTAATTAGGATCAAGTCAAAGTGTGGACCGGATCATGTGGATCATGGCACGTATGTAGGAGGGTTAGTGGTGTTGTGCATGCAGTTAGTAGTGGCTTGTATGGCGTGAGTTGAGGGCAGCTTGTTGCCTAGCGTGTGTATAAATATGTACCTAGTCATTGTATTCGTTGAGTCGAGTAACTAATAGAACAAGCATTTGTGCTCAGTTGTTCTACCGTGTTCATCCTCTCCACCGTGCAAGTGTGTGTTCAAAGCCATAAGCAAGTGTTCTCCTGGGCAAAGCCAACAATTGGTATCAGAGCGATGTGTGAGGTGCGAGGAGGCGAGGTGCAAGTAGAAGCCGTGCAGCACTACGCCTGCGGGGCGCGACACGGCATGGTGTCAGCGGCCTGCGAGGCCCGGCATGATGGAGCGACGGGCTCCCATGACGGTGGCGCACGGCAGCAAGCGGAGCAAGCGGTGAAGCGCGGCGGCTTAGGTGAAGTGCAAGAGCAGCAACAGCGTCGACGGCCCCACGTCGTCAACGGCGCTAGCCAAGATACAGGCGTCAGAGACGGAGGTGAACCGGGCGTGGTAGGAGCACAAGTGCATCAAGGCCTCCGAGGCCTCCGTGTTGCAACTACGCGAGAGATATGCCCGGCAACCTTGTTGCCCTGGTGTGTGGCTGGCTGTAGTGGTTGTACGCCACATCTGGTAGCTGCCGTGAGGTATTGTGGAGGATAAAGAATGAGAGCACATGGAACAGCTCCGGGCCTGCCGAGTGCCAAAAGTTGTGTGTGTGCTCATGACGTTCTTTTGTTTTCTCCATTGTGAATTAGTTGTGTGCGTGTCCGAGAGCTTAGTAGTACAAGAGAATAGAAGTGTATTCTCTGCGTGTACTCCCGTCTAGCTGTTGTACTTGTGTGTATTCTCATGTTAGTTGTGTCTACGAGAAAGCGTGAGTTCTTATAGGTGTGTCCAAGAACTCACTAATGTAAGCTCCGGTCTGAGTCTCCGTCGCCGATGGTACTAGCAAAAAATGACAAATTGGAGCTGACAGTGAAATTGTCATCAAGTTGCGTCACTGGCGGCGAAGAAGTAACGGTTGCACAGGTTCCGTGCGACACGAAAGGTAAGAGTGTGTTGCAAACCCGACCGTGTCGAGTGGAAAGGAAAGGCAGAACTTCTCAAAGATGCATATGAAGATCAGCCTCCAAATTGGATGATGGTTGACAAGATTAGAGGGGTGAATGTTAGAAATAATCTTGTCAAAAACCAACTAGCTAAGCATGTGATAGGAGATACTTGTTCACGTAGGTGTGTTACAGTGTACAAGTGTATGTGTGAATCTGCATGTAGCTAATTAGTGTGTTGTGTTTGTTAGCTAATTAGGATCAAGTCAAAGTGTGGACCGGATCTTGTGGATCATGGCACGTATGTAGGAGGGTTAGTAGTGGCTTGCATGGCGTGAGTTGAGGGCAGCTTGTTGCCTAGCGTGTGTATAAATATGTACTTAGTCATTGTATTCGTTGAGTCGAGTAACTAATAGAACAAGAATTTGTGCTCAGTTGTTCTACTGTGTTCATCCTCTCCACCTTGCAAGTGTGTGTTCAAAGCCCTGAGCGATTGTTCTCCTGGGCAAAGCCAACATCTCATATGCGACCCTAGGTGGAATTGGCTCGGCCCAGCAGTGTAACACCCTGGTTTTCTGAGCCTTTTCGAAAATCTCAAAATAAAAAGAACCATTTGGTTTTATCATGGTCTAAAGCTTAATTTAAGATTTTGGAATGAGTTAAAATGACTAATCCAAACTTCAACTAATCCCCAATTGGTTTGTTTGGTTTATTTGGAGTTGTTCGAGCTTTGGTGTTGTCTCTCCCCTTCTGTGCTCGTCCCGTTTTCTCTTCGTGCCCTACCTCCTCTTTGGTTTAGACCTTCCTTGTGTTTGGACCTCCTCCTTGTCCATACCTCTCTTCGATTCTGACCTCCCTTGGGTCACGACCACCCCCGAGAGGTTCCAAGCTCAAGTTTGTGTTTCAAATATCCTTGATTTCCGAAATTCAAAGTTCGTGTTGAATTTCTCCCTTCTCGACCCCTCCCTTTGTTTAACCTTCTTTCCTTCTCGACCGTCAGACCTCCTTTGATTTCATCTTGACCGTCAGACCTCTTTTGATTTCATCTTGACCGTCAGACCACCTTTGCTTCCATCTTGACCGTCAGACCACCTTTGCTTCCATCTTGACCGTCAGACCTCCTTTGATCTTATCTTGACCGTCAGACCTCCTTTGATCTCATCTTGATCGTCAGACCTCCTTTGATTCCATCTTGACCGTCAGACCTCCTTGGATCTCCTCTGCTTGATCTTTCTTCTTGGATCTCCTCTGTTAGACCTTCTTTCGCTTTGGACCTCCCTTGAGTCCAGACCTCCCTTTCCTTCAAGTGGTCTGGTCTAGCGCCACGCCTTTCCCTCTCGAGGACCATCTGATCTAGTTTGGACGGCCCAATTGAGATAAGCGTTCGAGCGGTCCGAACACTCTTATCACCTTGGTCTGCCCCGATCTAAATCGGACGGCCCCGCTTCACCGTGCCTTTCCTTGTCCTTGGACCTCCTCCTCCTCGCGGCCATGTGGTCTTTTTGCAAAGACCACCCTCCTAGTCTTTTTGCAAAGACCACCCTCTTGGTCAAAACCACCCTTCGTGGCCACGACCTCTAGTCTTTTTACAAAGACAACCCTCTTGGTCAAGACCACCCTTCGTGGCCACGACCTCTGGTCTTTTTGCAAAATACCACCCTCTAGTCTTTTTGCAAAGATTACCCTTTTGGTCAGACCTCCTTGACCTCTCATGACCTTCTCGTGGCCTCCACAGACCTCTTTCTTGAGCTTTGATCTGCCCCACCCATCACCCCCGATCACCTTCTCCTTCCTTCTAGTCAGATCACTGACGCCACGTAAGTCTTCGCATTTAATGCCGGTTGTGTCGCATTAAATGCTATCACTTCTGCAGCACCCGTTCCCTCTCTTGTCTTCTTCTTTACCTGCTTCCATCTTCTCCTTCACCTACCCTTGAGCGTGTGTGTCTTTGGAACTCTCAGCAGCTCTGGCTATATAAGCTTGAGCAGCTCTGGCTATATAAGCTTGAGCAGCTCTCTATCTTTACCTTTTTCCTCATTTCAGTTCTCTTGCTCTCCCGACCAGTTCTTTGGACCTCTTCCCAAACCATCGGACCTCCCTCCACCAGCTCCTTGGACCTCCTCCAGACCGTCGAAACCTTATGTTGGTTCTAGTTTGGTGTTTGTTTGGAGTTCTCCGATTTTATTTGGTCTTTATTGAGTTTGCTTTGTTCTCTCGTAGATTATGCATTTACACCGAGGAGCCCGAACTCTTTGAAGAAGAAGACACTCAAGCCTTCGAGCAAGGCAAGTCATACCCTTGATCATGTTGTAACCTAGTACTTCAAATTATGTACCTTCTTTTTTAAATTTATTAATGCATGTGTGTTCTTACTCAGTTATTTAAATACCTGTCTTTAAATTCATAGCTATACCCAAAATCCTTTGTATGGCCAATGATGATATTGAATCAAACATGTTGTCATCATAGATAAAACTTGGTCAACACAATAGTGTGGACCAAGATCATTTGAAAGGCAAAATGCTTAGTCATGCTTAGACCAAAAGTCTTCATTTGGGAAGTTTATTGCCAAAGACCAATATTTGTCCAAACATTTTAACTATGACATTGGGTTGTCATGGAAATTTGTAAATGTTTTCGAAAGCAAAGGAGAAAGGAAAATGGGTTTGGACTTGGGCGAAACGGTTGTGTGGTTGTTGCATGTTAATGCACGGGATCGTGTCATTTCTATGGCCGATGCCCAAGGGTTTTGTGGATAGTCACCCAAGTCAGTTAAGGACCGGCCTTCGAGCGTTCCTTTGCTATGCCTCATCGTAAAACTACATGTCTAGGGTGGGGTGGACTTGGCCAACTAATTTGCAACGTTCCATCACAGTTGTTCCATTCAGATGCGGTGAGTAGTCTTTTATGACCTATGTTAGTCCCACCTGGCGCAAGAGGGGGCCTTGATCTCTGCGGGTTTCTATCCGCAGGGTAGGCAAAACCTTAGCGAGGGGGGGACTGCGGTGGAATGGCGCATTGTAAAGGCCTTGTGATAATCTCTTAGTCGCACACCTTCGGAAGTGTGTGAGCAGACAGTATAAGTTGATTATCTCATGTGGGTAAAGCTCTACACCTCTACAGAGTGTAAAACTATTCGAATAGCCGTGTCCACGGTTATGGACATGCTAGCAAAGCCACTCCAAGTTAGATTTTTGGTTTTATGGTTTCAATTGACTTTGTTAAATGGTTTTGGATCTCTATCCAAATGGGTTTCGGCAGGGAGCCTTGTAACAGGAGGGTATCCTTCACCACTTGTGATGAATGTTATCCAAACTGTAAAACTGAGATTTAGAAAGAAAAAAATGAATTTTAATTATCGTATAACTGCCTTGAACTTAGTACATATATTTAGAAAGAAATATGGCTTTATGCAAATCAACTCTATAAGCCTTCGTTTGTGATATCCTTGCATGCATGACAACCTGTTATTGACTGGTGTGACTTGTGAGCACGGTTGTTGTGCTCACTCTTGCTTGATTTAATCATTGAGCAGGAGAGGACTTTGAAGAAGATGAGCCCCAAGATGACTAGGCCATGCCCTCCAGCCGATTGCCTGTGGTGTATCGGGTGGACTTGTCATTTTGTCCTCGCTGTGTATTTTGCTTTTGCCGGCTTGTAAGTCATGGTTGTAATCAACCATTTGTTGTTAATAAAGTATGTGTTGATGGTTGTTATCACTTTGGTTTGCTGTGTGAGCTAGTCGTTGATCCTTAGGACTAGTTCAGAACACAGAGGACTTGGGGCCTTTCCAGGTCTCACGACCTCGGGTTTGGTCTCTCGATCACCCCCGAGCTGGGTCTTGGCACTTGGGGACATCCTAGGTCTCACGGCCTCCTCTGATCCGGTCCCAGGACCTCTAGGTGGTCCTGCTGGACCTCCTGGGTGGTCCTAGAGGTCCCCTCAGCGATCCCCGCTGACCTCCTAGGAGGTCCTGTGGATTCTTCCAGTGGTCCCGAGGACCTCTCGGGTGACCCTGTCGTCGTTCTGAGCAGCTCCTCACATAGCCTGCATAGCTTGGCCCCACCATGCGGGCCACATGTCATCGCTGCATGCGTGGGGTCACGGAGATACGTAAGAGATAGGTTACTCCCATTGATCTCAAGTTGTCAACAAAGATGTTCTATTCTACATGATCGAGCTCGCCTCAAGAGGAAAACATACAAATGGCTCCGCTTTTGGTTAGAAACTTACTATCCGCTTGGTTGGTTGAATGAGGCCGAACGATAGTTCCGCTCGAAATGGAGTGGTTCACGGTTTGGTTCGGGAATGGAACCGAATGGTTCAGACCAACTCGCTCCATCGGAAGGAATATTCTCGAGATGTTGTACTAGTGCGCTCGATTTAAAAATCCCGAACCACACGGGTCCACACGAGCGCCATCTTCCCCAACCATTCCCTCCTCTTCCATTGATGTCTCCGAGTGCAAAAGCACGATGAGCTTCGCCACCCTAGCGCACAGTGCAGGCGGCTGCCCGACGGCGACGCTGCAACCAGCAGGCAGAGGCGATGGCCAAAGGGCAGAGGCGGCGTCTGATGGTGACGCAATGCCAAGCCAAGCGGGCAAAGGCGGTGACCCAAGCGACGGGATCGGTGGCCAGGAGGGAGATTCAGCTGGAAGAAAGAATGGGGAGAGGAAGAAGAAAGGGAGAGGGGAAGAAAGAGTGTCGGCAGGAGAAGAGATAAGGGAGAAAAAGAAAAAGAGGGAAAGAAAGGAAGGAAATGAGGGGGAAAAAGAGAAAGGAATAAAGAAAAAAATTGTGGCAATCCAAATACAACCTCATTCATCAAACCAACACACCATTTTTAACCATCCAGGATCATCATATCCCACTAACCAAACAACATCATGTATCATCTTATTCCACCAACCAAACACCACACTTGTATCATTTCATCTAGGATCATCTCATCCATCCTGTACCATCCCATCCCATTCAGTCTGATTCACTCAAACAAACGTAGCCTTAATGACACCGATGCTAACACTCAAGACGCGGTCTTGGTGCCGCTTTTGTGATGACCGAGGATTGCGCCAGTGTGCCAAGGACACCAATCTTCATTGTACCAAGGACTTATCCTCAACTCCAATTAACAACTCGACAACCAATGGCAACGATGAAGAAACGACATTTCCTACACTCCTACTAGATAAATAGTCGAGGTCCATGAAGATCATTAAGAGTAGTGAGAATGAGAGCATGCTTATTTGTGAGTGGGTGAGTGCCCGGGTGGTAGATCCAGTCAAAAATGAGTGGAGGCATAAGTGAACTGTCGAGACATATCTTCTGGCTGGGTAGAGGCACATTAGTCGACCATCTGCATTAAAACTGAAATTTAAGTGGAGGTCTTGACAGCACCACTCACTCTTTTCGGCACGCTTTGTGCCAAGCCGATGCAAGACACTAGACGGAACAATTATAACGATCAAGCGCATAACGTATGGCAACCATACTCTTGAAAAAAATCCAATATATTACTTGGTCCAATTGCCTAGCCTCGAGAGTTTCACCAAAGTGTATGGCTCTATTGATACTTGGTAGACCCTTCCACGCATGAGAGACTTGTCATCTTGTTCTCCCTATCGCATTACCTATCTCGATGTTCTAGTGTGTAGCTACTTGATTTGTCACGCCACTCTCTACTTGATTTGTCTCCAATTGATTTTGTCACGCAATCAAGTACTAAACTCCCTCTTCATCCAGCTTAGACAAGTGTTTCATGTCATGGGTATCCAAATCAATACCCGTTGATATACTTTAAGATTCGCAAAGTTTGACATGTGTATCTTCACATACCTATAAAAAAAAGTGTATTTGAGATGTCAAACTCCAAAAAAAACTTAAATTCATCTTCAATTTAACTAGTTTGAGCTAGTTTCATCAATATAATCACTCTAGTTGCACTAGATTCAAAAGTAGTTCAAAACTCACTTGCCATAAATATATCAGGGGTATAAAATATTTTCATACTCAAACTCCAAAATTTGCATCGATCATAAACGTGTATCGGACGGTTCATGATGTGGGTGCCTAGGCACCCAGGTGCCTTATGTAATTTCCCTTATATATATGTGTATATATATACACACACACTATTCTGTAGATGAGTGTAGAATATCTATTCTATGCACCAGCCAGCCCACCGCGCACGACCGAGCGTGCTCCCACCAATGAGTCGTGTGGCCCAAAACCAACAGTTGTGGCCATGAAACGACGACCCCCACGTGCTATGTCACATGGTCAACCCATGCTACGACAGGGTGTGGAAGTAAAGTTTAATGAGTCGTCGAGTAAACTCATGATTACAATAAAACCAACTTCAACATCCAGTAAATTATAATGTATGTAAAAGTAAATGTGATACTCATTTTTATTGTTACACATTGCACGGTGGTTTCAATTTTTTCATGGTTTTTAGGAATTGTGATGGGGGAGGGGGACGTGGTAGTAAACTCCAACAAACAGTATAGTAAAATTGGTAGTGCAGTAAAAGCAACAACACTTGACAATAATTTGTAATGTATATGGAAGTAAATATTATATCAATTTTTACCGCCGAACAATTCACAATCGTTTTTTATTTTATTTTTTCAAAAGCCGCAAGTGGGAGAAGTTGTATATATTATGGGGATGGGCCGCAACGTTAGGGATTCTCCGCCACTATAACAAATTTAGAATATCTCTCTTCGGTGGCACTACAACCCTAGAAAACACGGTGAAATCTTAGGCTCTCTGGCGATCTCCATCGCCCCATTCTCGCCAGATCGAGGTTGTCTTCGCTACACCTCCACCTCAGACGCACTCGTTATGAGAAAAAATAACTATGTGAATTGTTTTTTTTCTCATGGCGGGAAATAACTAGGGATCCGCCCAAAAGTTTCCCCAATTCCACGCAATCAAGTTCTCCCCATCGATCCCCCAAAATTCGTGTTTTCCATAGGCTGGTACATGCGGATCCACTAAATCATGGCATGGATACAAGCTTTGAAGTAAATATACGACGTTCTAACAGTAAATCTCATTTTTTTTATCTTTTTTTTGTTGTGGCAGTAAATGAGAACATCCGACGAGATCCCCTCAAAGGTGAGGAAGATCGCCATAGAGGACAGCCAATTAGCGCTGGTGATTTTTGTGGACCCATCTCAAGCCGACCCTGCCGAAGCACAAACATCAGAGGTTGTCCGTACACTACTACAAAAGGCTAATACTAGACGCCTCATCACAGACGGTTGACCAAAACCATCTCAGATATATGCAATCATAGAAGGTTTATTTTAGAGATCATCTGTTATCGGTCGCGCTTAAAACCGCTCAGGAAGAGGTCATATCACGACGGTTCATAACTAAAACCGTCTGTGAAGTATCACAGACGGTTCTAAAAATGAACCGTCTGTGATAATTCTACATATCACAGACGGTTCTACAAACGAACCGTTTGTGAAACCTCATAGACGGTTCTTAACAATAACCGTCTGTGATATTGCCACATATCGCAAACGGTTTTTTGTTATAACCGTCTGTGATAGTCTCTACAGCTCCCGATCGATGAGTTTCTTCGTCGCCGATGCGTCTCTTAATTCGAAGCGGAGATGCGTCTCTTCGTCTCACGCTTCGAATTTATTCCTTGTTTTATAAAAAGGATCATCCGCCATTGAAGATGATCATCCCACATACTTATAAAAAAAACAGAAATGGCCACCTCTTCCTTGTCGCCGCATTGATGGCCTACTCCGCCGCACTGCAGACGAAAGCAAGACTCTCTCACAGACGCCGAACCATGCTTGCGGAAGAACACTGCTTCAACAGTGTCTTCACTCTCCGCCGCCGAGAATTTGCCGAGCAGTGATGACCACCTTCGCTGCCTTAACATCCTCCTCCGCCGTGTCTTCCGGTGATCTCCCACTTTCGGCGAAGTTTATCGCACATCGACGTGGTCCTCCAAAATGACGCTGCACGCCTCCGTAAGGCTTGCTGCCACTTGGATCACAGAATCGAGGCAAAGAAAGACCGAGTCGACCAGCCGAGACCCTCAAGCAAAGGAAGAGAGCCTATGGGCTCAATTCTTCTTGGTTCAACAAATCGAGGGTCTTCGGAGACACTCGAATGAGCGCGTCAGCGGGTGGATGCATTTCAGGCTTCGTTCGCTGATGATAACGAACCGTCCAATGCCGACACCATCGCCTATGAAGTATTGAAGACGGAGATAGCAGCCTACCTCCGTCACTAGAAAAACTTTGTTTATTTATATAGGTTTCTACTTTTTGAAGACGGGTGATCTTTTTTTAATCTTTGTGTTTAATTATATCGATACGGTTTAGGGAACAAATTATATATATATATATATATATATATATATATATATATATATATATATATATATATATATATATATATCCGATCTGTGATATAATTAAATGACAAAATTGATATATAAACATGTAATTTCTTCTTGTCATGTAAGTGTATATACAAGATATACTTGAGAAAAACTATTTCACGACGGTTCCATAACGGAATCGTTCGAACCATCTGTGATATGGGGCATATTCGTGATATTATCACCGACGGTTCCATAATAGAACCGCTCTATGATAAGTCTCTTTATTACTAGGAGCCCGCCGCTAGGGTTTGCGCCCGCCTCTAACTCGTCACTCCCCAACTCCGCTTAGGGTTTGCGCCACCCTAACTCGCCACTCCTCAACAGATTTACTCGCTCCTCCCCACCTCGATGCCGCCGCCGACCCTGTCGCCGGCCTCTGCTAAGGGCCCGGCCGGCTTTGCTTTCCCCATCCTCCTCTATTCTCCTCTAGATCTGTTAGCTTAATGTCTTTTGTTGAGTTTGATTTTTATGCTTGAGCCTTAAGTTGTGTCCTGATGTTTGTGTGATTTATGCAAGGTGAAGGAGATGGATCGATGAGGGTTGTGCTGGTGGTGGGGTCGCCGCCGTGGTTGCGCTGTACTGAGGTATCACCCTACCTTATTCCCTCTCTGTTTCTACCCCCTTGCTCTGTGATGAAAATGGCTAGTGCTCTGCGATGGATGCCGAGGGCTACTACTGGTGTGGTGGCCTTGGTCTTGCTGTCTTGCTGACTTGCTGTTGAACTGCTCAATGATGTTAATAGTCTTATGCCTAAATTGAATTGATAATTAGTTCATATTAATAGTCCCCTTGCTCTGTGGTGTAATGATGTTAATAGTCTTATGCCAAAATTGAAGTGATAATTAGTTCATATTAATAGTCCCCTTGCTCTGTGATGTAATGATGTTAATAGTCTTATGCCGAAATTGAATTGATAATTAGTTCATATTAATAGTCCCCTTGCTCTGTGATGTAATGATGTTAATAGTCTTATGCTGAAATTGAAGTGATAATTAGTTCATATTAATAGTCCCCTTGCTCGGTAACTGTGTTCATGCCGATCAAGTTCTCCTACCTTGCGCCCTAGGTGCGCCCTACCATTCCATTCATAATCTCTTCTCTATAAAGTCTCCAAGCAAGGGTCGCTTGTGCCATTAAAACCGCATCATATGTATATTATATATATATTGTTCGTAGTCTCCTAGCCACTTTGGGGGATCGCCCACGCAAAGATGAGAAGAATGATATAGTAACCTGATCGGATGCGGGGGAGAAGGACATCAATTACTGGATGTTGTCGATAGAATCATGTATCGAAAGTGGCGTTGTGAGTACATGGGAAGTTTGAGCATGTAATCATCTTTAAACCCAACAAGAACACCAAGCAATTGGTTTTAATGGCACAAGCACCACCGCTGGAGATAGTCAACAATGTTGCTTGGTGTTCTTGTTGGGTTTAAAGATGATTACATGCTCAAGAATGGTTGGTTGCTGATACATGATGCCACATCCCAGTCGGAGTACCTGCACGTCCACGTCACTATCTGAACATAGCGACGTCCAATTACCTATCGACAACATCCAGGTAATTGGATGTCCTAACAGTCTCCCGGCATCCATACTTTTTAAACTTGCAGGGGCTCAATTAGGTTGCCCATGGCTATCGTAAGATTCCTCAAATATTGAATGTGTCAATTAAGATTATATCGGTAGCATAATTCTTAATCAAGGAACAAGGTAATTCCTAATTAAAAATCATACTAGAAGCATAATAATAACAAGTAACAATTCCAATATTCAGTTCCTTGATATATGTCATGCAATAGTTCCTGTGATTAGTGACTATTGCACATATATCCTTAAACAACATTGCATCGCATACATACAAGGCATACATTCACATGATTATACATAACAATTTACACTTTGGTTCGGTGTTACAAAGAATGTATGACTTTGGTCATCACAAAAATTTCAACAGCGGAAGCAAAACTAAACAACAAAAGCCACCAACGGCCCCATCACCCGCAGTCTATTGCGTGGAGACTAGAACTAGCTTCACTCGTTAGCGTCACCCTGATCGGCGCTAACGGGCATCTCATACAGATAACCATCCTCACCTGCAACAAGAGGTCATAACCCCTGAGTACGGAAGGTACTCAGCAAGACTTACACAAACTAATAAAAGAAAGTGTTTGATAGTACCTATACAAAGGAATAGAAATTTTACATGCATAAGGTTAACAACAGAAGGGTTATAAGGGTTCAATTTGCGGAAAGCAATACATCTTAACCTACCATTGCTAAATTTTGACAAAGCAATTTTATAAATCAATTTGGATTAAACGGTAAGTAAATGAGAGCATATTCATAAATAGTAACAATAATTAAATTGACAGATTACTATCACACCGTGCATGACAACCCTCATGCCGAAATAATTCCCAAAACTGGATTTAGAGCAAAGTCTATACAGGTGACATCAATTCAAGTGTTGTCCGTAACCATGGACACGGCTATTCGAATAGTTTTTAAACCCTGCAGGGGTGTACATCTTTACCCACACGACTTAGTTAGCCTCAGAAGCCTCCAAATAATAGCACACCGCTTTTGGTATGCCGCCGTAGACTAAGATTTGGTATTTTTCAACAAGTTGACGCTTATTGAGTTGGACAACCCATGTGAGACCGATCCCGCTTAAACAACGATCGATAGCATCTCGCCAACCGGCTCATATGTTGTGTCGGGAATGCCGACCCAATCAATTAAATGCAAACTCGTGTTAGCCACACATATTAGACCGCAGCGGGGCCTCAAGGTACGTACATGTGATGGAACACATATACGCCTCACCCTTCTAAGAACATCCGACATCGATATAAAATTCACATGGCATAAGACACGTCCCAAGACTTAAGCATCTATGCCATATGAGATCAATACACATGTCCCTACTCTTATGTTCCCAACTCAAGAGCATTAACCTTCTACTTAACCAAACAAGGCCCATACAATCGCGTGTGGAAGTACGTTGGGGCTTGAATTGGGCTGTTAGAGTTCAGTCCTTAATCAACCCAGACAAGACATCCACCTTTCCCAATTCTCGTGCACAAAGGCACCATCACTAGCATCCACTTGTCCAGATTTGAAATCAGTTTATCAAACAAGATTTAGAGTCAATTCAGATTTAAATAGACTAAACAAAGAATCAAAATAAACAAAATTCATTTGCTGTTCCCAGGTTTGACAAGATAAGCTTGCCAAACACTACCGTTCTATAGACTGCATGGCTAAGCAAAGTTCTATCCTAAATATAAATATTTTAATACCAATAATACCTTAAGCTGAGTGTATGATTAAATTCAAGGTAAGCCACAAAGATTGGGTTGTAACTAACTAGAGACAGATCACAAATAAGTTTTAGAAAAATTGCATGCAACAGTATCACTGTGTTTTGTAAATCTACAGTTCACAAATTTGGGATCAACATGGTGCAGAGAGGAAGCTTGCCTTGGTAATAATAAATAACCTCTTGCTCAGGTTCTTGCGGTTCAACAATAGATTCAACAACCTCGTAAGAACCGTAATCTAGAAGAAAATAAAATCCAATGAACACAGAGAAAAGCAGAGAACAAGATGAATAAAAAGAATGCATGGTCAATGGCTTAATGCATCATTAGCAACATGCTTAAGCTATATCAATTTAATTAAGAATAATAGACTCGCAACTAACCTTTGTTAGTACTAATTACTACAATTTAGAGTTTAGATTGAACTACGCCTTGATTTTAGAAATCAAACAGATGTACCATTTATTGAATTACTTGCCTAGCTAAATATCATGTAAATGAAATACTTTGCTTGAGCTAAGTGTATTCAGATTAATGTCAGATCTAACCGATCATCTAGTAACTAATAATAGTAATTTAAGAAATTGGACCCTTGTCAGATATGTCATTGTTTGACCAACAACAAAAACAAAGAAAGAACCTTTTACGCTTTTGCTGACTTGGAAAAATACACAAAACAAGGCTTTAAATTGGAGTTGAGTTATCTCGAGAGTAATTAATATTACAACCCATCATGGCTAACCCTAAATGCTCGGTTCACAGAAAGAAAAGAAAGAGTAGGCTTTTGTCGGTTTTGACCGACAATAACCAACAGAGAGGGAACATGAAGCAATAAATAGATTGGTGACATTAAGAATTAAAAGAAAGATTACTAGTGATACTAGGGTTCAGCTAAGCCCTAAATAAGCTAGTATACTGGTAAGAGAAACCCTAGGTCTTGAAAACGATATGAAGGACCGAAAAGTTATAAAAACAACTTTTCAGTTAAAGCAAGATTGGAGCATCACATGAACATGTGAGTGATTCATGTAAGTTAGTGATGTCCTTAGGGAGCTTAAGATGACAAGGATCAAGGTTTAAGCTTACCACTAAGGTTGGAGAAGATGAAGTCAAGTCCTTGGTCAAAACAAGAAGATCCAAAGTTCTCTTCTCTCGTCCGACCAAAATGGAAATGATTGAAACTTAAGCTCTAAATACTATCACCCACGTTCTTGATAGGAAGGGATGGGGTCTAACTCACCAAAATGAGATTTCAAGTGGTGCTCCCACTTGCTTAAGTCGACAGAGAGTAAACCCCGGTCCAACCCTACAAGAGATGCCCAAAATCCACATTAATATGAGATTTAGGCATGCTCATAGTGAACAAGGGTAAGAGCAAGGAAGCTTCACCGAAGGAAGGCAAACTAGTGGAGCTCCTCTCGTCAACAATGGCAGAAGCTTAAAAAAATAGGGTTTATATAGAGTTAGATCTCCTAGAGCAAGCGAGAAATCTCCAGACCTGATGAGGTGGCAACTAGGGCTACATATCAAAGGAATATTCGCATATTCCCTGTGCATTGTCACCGCCCCCCGAGGATGTTTGCGTGACAAGCAAGCAAGAAGAAAAGGAGGAGAGAGTCGTCGCTGACAAGCGGGCCCCAAAGGTAGTCACAACCACGCACATCACACGGCAAGCTTCAGAGAATAGCAACCGTTCGATTAGAAGTGAGCGGCTGCGATGAGGTGGCCAAATAACACCTAATCGATATCCTTCAATATGGGCCGTGCGATCGCAAAGGAACGGCTAGGATTGATGGTGTGTTCGGGTGGTCCGAAGGTTACAACCCACAAGGACCGTCCGATCACAATCCAACGGTCAAAACTTTAATGCGCGCCCACGAGTTTACAGCCCAGAAGGAAGACACGGTTGGATCTAAAACCAACGGCCGAGATTGATGGGAGGTCCGGATGGTCCGAAGGTTACAATGGATGTGGTCCGTCCGATCAAAACTCAACGGAGGATATCGCTGGTGCTTCCGCCGTCCAACGCCCACCGATCCGGTCCATACATTGAGGATCCAACGGCTCGCACGTCTCTCAATTTCTGCCATCTATAAATGGCATAACCTGGTAATCGTGCGCCGCACAAATCAGATCCTACAGTCAATATTGGATGGCTCATTGGAGTGGTCCGAACGGCCTAAAGGATCTGGTCCGTTCATGGAGAATCCAATGGCTATGAAGGGAGGCGCGGTAGGATGGAAATCTGACAATGGATATTGCTTGCAGGCATGGGTGGCCTGCAGACAGCAATGAATCTTGGCCGTCATGAAGATCAACGGCTCGCTCACTTGGAGTTGGGGCATGCGCGTGAATGTGACAGGCTGACCTGTGCATCGGGTTGACTCAACGTGTTGAGGTCGAGCCGCCATAAAGGCCAATGGTTGGGTTTGGGCCTAAGGGTTGACCAACACATTTCAAAATTTCAAAAGCTTGACTGGGCTTTAAAAATAGCAATTAAATTTGTAAAAATATGAAATTTTGCAGAATTGTTATCGGGATGATATATTCCCAAATAAATTTTGAAACCACTATTTCTCCTTTGGAAATACATAAATAACTCACTTAAACCTAATAAATTTATTTTAAAGACAAATATTTTCTCAAGATCCAAATAATTTCAAAAATTCAACAAAATTTATTTTTGGGCAAAATAAATCATTTGGCTTCTAAATAAAATACTTCCCGCCTTAATACCAACATTGAGTGGTATTTCCTTGTGAAGCTTTGATCAAGTTGGAGTTTTTGGTTAGAAATTGGGGAAATTAGATTGTAACATGTTGTTCAGTTTTGCCAAAATGAACAGTGGTGCTATGAACAGCATCTTATTACTGTTTATTAAAGCTGAGGCTGTTACATACTGTCTCATCCTTCTCATGCTGCGTGGACGATCCCCCCAAAGTGGCTGAGAGATTACGAACAATATATGTATAATATATATATGATGTCGGTTTTAATGGCACAAGCAGCCACTGCTTGGGGCTTTATAGAGAAAAGTCATCACAGACGAGTTTGACATTTACAAACCGCTCGTGATATATACATATCACGACGGTTTGTGGTGAAACCGCCTGTGATAGGTACATATCACGACGGTTTCACTAATAACCGCTCAGGAAAGTGTGCAACACGACGGTTCGAAACCGCTCGTGATGACCTCATTCATCATCGACCCATAAACTCAGACGGCCACGAAACCGCTCGTGATGACGCTTTTGGAACCGCTCAGGAATACCTTTTCAGAGTAGTGGTAGCACATCCAAGCACTGTATTTCTAAGAAACAATGGACAAGAAGAGGAAGGTTGTTGAGTCAGAGGACGTTGTTGTCTCCGACGTCTGGCCAAGGAGTCCGCAACTAAGTCCTACCGACATCGTCTCCGCTATTTAGACCTTATGACACAATCATACAAATGGATGAGCCATGTGATGGATTAGACATGGCCGATAGCAATTAACTTGTTAGGCCAGGATTCTGGACAACGCTAGCTTAATTTGTTGATCCTACCTAGTCTTGGTTTAGCGGTTGATATATTGACTCCTTGAGTACATTGTACATGTGTACAATATATATAATATACATTAGGCAAGGCAGTACTTGTCCAACGAATCACATTCGAATGGCACAAGGATACAGAGGCCAATGGTATTTTTCTTGGTCATCTGCAAACATGTTAGACTTAACATAACAAAGCTGAGATATTTTGGTGTCTTCAAAAGATATTTTAGCTAAGTAGGGGAAATTGAGGCATAAACTTTGTTTCTATGGGATAGCTAGAAATTCTCTAATTAATTGATAGAAAAAGGAAAGTAGTAGATCTATATTATAATATGTTATCATATTACTTTTAGGATCTATATGATACAAGGATTTTGTTGAACCCAAACGGTGACTAGAGGGGGTGAATAGGAGCACCTACTCTTTTGCAAACCCCGACGGTATTTAACTTCTTCTTCTCCTCAGTAGCTATGGAAGCTATGAAGATCATAAACATAAGCACATCGGAAGTCTTGTGTTGAAACCGAGAAAACCCCGAGGCAACCTCGCTATCGGGTCTCGACCACCAAGAGCTCTGGCCCCGACCGCTGGAGGTCAACTGATCACCGAGAGGCCACCGACCTCTAGCCACAAAACATCATCTCGTAGATCACAAACGACCTAACTTTGAATCCGCGATCCAAATCCTCTGATATTTCAACCATAGCTCATGAAAAAGGTCAGAACCTATCCTAATCGACGATCGGGATGATCAAAGCCAAGATTCCATGAATTTTTTGGATGAGATCAAGAAGGCACAAGAACCGAGAAAATTCGAACTTTGATCTAAAAACTTGCTTGTGTGTGGATGATGGTTAAGATGGCCCTAGATAGATTCCTCTTCTCATGTTCTTCTTGATTTCTTTGATGTCTTCATCTTCTTTCTACTTTTCTCTGATCTGACTCTAAATGGTTGGTTGAACTTCTAGAGCATTGACACAGCCCTGGCTGACAATCTCTAAGTTCAGGTGCTTCAATTCTTCATACAATTCCTACCGCTTCTTCCAATCATCGTGGTGTTGCAACACGCTCGCTTAGGGCATCTCGCCACTACATTGGCTTTTGTTTCGATGATAATGGATTCCAACATTGTAATCCTTTATCAGCTCCAACCATCTTCTCTGACGGAGGTTAACTTCTGACTACGTGAATATATACTTCAGACTCTTATGATCTGTGAAAATTTCACAGCGGTTACCAATGAGGTAATGCCGCTAGATTTTCAAAGCATGCACAATTGTTGCTAACTCTAGATCATGAGTCAGGTAATTGCCCTCATGTGGCCTCAACTGACAAGATGCATAGGCTACAACTTTGCCTTCCTGCATCAACACACATCCGAGACCTTGACAGGATGCAACGCAGAGTCCTTATGGATGTCTTGTAAGACTAGCACTGGTGCAAAAACTAGTCTCTTCTTCATTTCCTGGAAACTATTCTCACAGGCCTCTATCCATTCAAATTTCTTCTCCTTCTTCAGAAGTTGGGTCATGGGTCTTGTGGTCTTGGAGAAACCTTCAATGAATCTGCGGTAATATCCAGCTAGACCGAGGAAACTTCTCACTTCTATAATGGACCTGGGTTGCTTCCAATCCATTACGGCTTCGACTTTGGCGGGGTCTACTACAACTCCTCCTGTTGACACAATATGTCCGAGGAAAGCCACCTAACTTAGCCAAAATTCGCTCTTGCTGAATTTGGCATAAAGCTGGTGCTCTGTAAGCTTTTCCAAGATTATTCTGAGGTGCTTCTCATGCTCTTCTTCATGTTTTGAATAGATGAGAGTGTCGTCGATGAAAAAAACCATGAACTTATCCAAGAATTCCATGAACACTTTGTTCATCATATTCATGAAATAAGCAGGGGTGTTTGTCAAACCGAAGGACTTTTATCAGAATTCATACACCCATATCTAGTTGTGAAGGCTATCTTCGAATGTCTTCCGGCCTGATCTTCAATTGATGATAGCCGGATCTTAAATCAATCTTCGAGAAGTCGTAATCTTCAGGATTTCCTGCTTCTAAGGTTTCATTTTGGGGGAAAGAGCGAGAATGAGCACAACTTCCGTTCTCGCGAGCCAACACACAAGATACAATAATATACATGCAAGGCTTAACAAGGATGGATCGGGTTCTTTTATTTGCTAAAGCAATGTTTTCAATTATCATAATTACAAAGTCCTATCACTTAGCATTTTAACCAAATTGTATTTTATTAAAGAGAGTAATTGTGCAATATTTATATCGCCAGCGTTCCTCTCGTGGAACCTCTACCAGATGCTTTTTTGATGGGAGCTACTTCCATTTATTACCACCGCCGAGCTCGACGGCTCAGAAAAATCTAATCTCGTGGCTAGGTGAGCCCGCCCCGATTTTCACCCACAAAGGTTTTTGAAATAGAACTAACTCAAGTAAAGCTTCCATGCCCGCCTTTGACTATAGGCATGGTCGTTCAATGCTTTATTACTCGCAGAGGTTGTACACTTTGCCCATAAGAGATAATCGCCTTGATATATACACACGCTTCCATAGCCATGTGAATCAAGGGAGATCACAACAAGGCCTTTATAATGTATCCTCAAGATTAGTTACATCCGCTAAGGTTTCGCTTCACGGGGTTACGCTCATATAGACCCGTTAACCTTACCTGCACTTCTCTTGCACCATCAGAACGACTTTACGCCAGGCACCCGACTCCCTTCGCCACGAAGGCTTATGGCAACGCTGCTCATCTACCCGGTGCAACTCAGATCGTGAATATAAATTATTTAGCCAAAGTTGTACTTTTATGCACTTATGGTCGCATTGTTTTACATTGGGAGGTCATCATAGGATTAAGTCCTTAGGGTTATCTCGGGCGGTTCATTCCACATTCCATCCACCTTGGGCTACATTAGCACCCATCATCACATCATCCATCCTACCATCTGCCCAGATGGTAAAAGCATTATTAGGGTTTTGAGAAGTAAAACCAATTTAACTCAACCATCTCACCATTTACCCACAATGATTGCCCAAAACCATATTCATGTTTAAAAGATGATGATTGGGGTATTTAATACCCTGCATTTAAACAAGACTAGCATGTCACTTAAGTACAACCTATAACTAGTATTTACCATATAGTTACTAGGTGACAAGGATTAAGGGATTCAAATTGTTAAGGATGGCATAATAATTATTTAATCAACAAATGGGTATTTAACTACCTTAAGCTTTAACATACATTTGATTAAAGAATTAAAGCATGCAATTTTGGTAATTTAAATGAATATAAGGGATTCAAATTGTCAAGGATGGCATAATAATTATTTGATCAACAAATGGGTATTTAACTACCTTAAGCTTTAACATACATTTGATTAAAGAATTAAAGCATGCAATTTTGGTAATTTAAATGAATATAATTTACATAAAATGTAGGATCAATATGAAGATCTTCAAATCCTATTCTATTTAATGTACCGAAAAAGGCACAAACAAGTATAGAGAGCAAATAAATAAAAATGAATAACAAATGAACTCCAAATTAAACAAGACCTATGCCATTAGCAAGATCTTGAATTTACAAAATTTTAGAAATAAATTTCATAATTTTTGGAGTTATAACGAGGAGAACTGAGCTCAAGTTTGAAAAGAAATTAAATTGGGAAAATGAAAAGAGGAGAGAGACATTGGCTTATTGACAACCGGGCCCATCAATAAAGGCTTAGACCACGCTATAAAGGCATGGATCGGTAGATCAACATGCACTGCACCGTCCATGGGTCCATGGGCTCACGGTGAACAAGATCGGCGCGGAGCCACTGCTATTGGGTTGCAAGGAAACATGTATAATTGGCTTCAAACAATTGCCTTGGGCCCATCGGTCATTGGTTGCTCACCAAGACCAAAGCTATGTATTGCATGATTGTCAAATTGGAAGGTGAGCTAATAGACTCATCGTGCATCCACTAACCCCTAAAGAGAACAGAGGAGCTAGGGGACCAGAGGAAGGGGCGACAGGCAGCCACGGCCAGATGCGGCCGGAGGGGCGGCGAGGACCAGCGAAATGGGTTGCCGGGCAGGGGACGAGGCCAAGGGAGGTGGCGTCACGGCCGGGGCGTCACCGAGGAGGAGCTGGCGGTGGCGAGAGCGGACGGGCGCGATGGTCGAACAAAGGTGCCATGATGTGGCGGCGAGAGATGAAGAAGGCGCATGCACGGGCTTTTGTGGAGGAGAGGAACCTCGGGAGTAGACCGTGCGGGCAGAGGATAGCCGAGGCGGTCCGGCGGCGTGGGCTGATGGCGGCACGACGGAGGCGCCGTGGGGGGCTCGACGGAGAGGGAAGAAGCCATGGGCTTGGGGTGTCTTCGAGATGATGGTGCGGTGCTCCAAGTGTCGGCAATTTGACTAAGGCACCTCGAGGCTTGATCGATGATGATGGGCGACAACCGGCTGGAAGCGAGGGAGAACAGGCTCGGGTGGCGCTCAGGGACGAAGAAAACGACGGGAGGTCGATTGAGAGTGGGTTGGAGGCGAGGGGAGCTCTGGGAGGTGCTCACATTGGCTTAAATAGCCGAGAGGGAGAAGAGAGCAGTTGAGGCGCTGACGGTTGCACAGAGCTAGTTGCATGGGCGTCGACGGGAGCAGTTGGGGGAGCGATGGGGAGGCGACAAGGTGTGGCACTCGTTGACGAGGGTTGCCGCTATCGTCACGGCATAGACCAATGGGGCCAGGCGCATGCGGTGACGCGAGCAGCACAGGCAGTGCAGACGCGCGCGTCTGTGGCACAACGCGCAGCCAGAGCTTGCTGACGTAGCTCTGGCGCGGCCACGGTCCGTGCGCAGGGAGGCGAGGCGACGCTGGTGACAAGACGGGCCGAAGCTCGCTGACACGGCCAGGGCGGGGAGCTGAGCGAGGTAGGCGCGCGTGTGCGCAAAGCGCGACGCGTGGTCTGAGCATGGGTAGGTGTGAGAACTCTCTCGGGATACACTAGGAAAGGTCTCCCAGGACCTCTTAGGAGGTTCGAGAGACCACCCGAGGTCCGGGAGGTCCTCCAAGTATGCCCCGAGAGGAGGTCCATCAGACCTCCCAGAGAATCTCAAAGTCCTCCCGAGGTTCTGCCTCCGGCACCGAGCTAGTCCCAGAACCGGCTAGCTCGCATGTAACAACATAGGTGTGACCACAACCACTCGCCAAACAAATGATGAAGCAGATAAATTAACTTATATTAAACAAGGACCTTAAGGTCAAGGTTGCTTACAGAGGTTTGCCAACTAGGGCTTACAAAAACCGACAAAAGAAAACTTTACAAAGGAACCACAAAACGCTTGAAGCCATCCGCAAGCCCACAGTGCAGCCGAGTGGAGGATGTCTCCTAGAAGGTCGGGTCATCAAAGAACAACTCCTCAAGAGGTCCGAGCATCCTCGAATTGATCATCTTCGCCATCGCCAACAGAGGGCTTAAAGCCATGAGTACATTGAATGTACTCAGCAAATCGCAGGGAACAAGTATGTAATTAATATTCATGCATTGGCTTGACAATGAGAGCTATAGGGTTAGTTGTAAAAAGCAATATTTGACAGTGAATAACATAAATAGATTTCAAAGCTAAAGTTGAAAGAACATTACATAAATACATTTGTTTAAAAGGAGGTCGTGAGCACCAACTCACTCCCAAGACTAATCGTGGGAGGTCTAGCCGCACGCACGCCCAAGACCTCTCCCACGACCATTCTCGAGCACCAACCTCCAGAGCTCCCAAAGACCACCCTAAGGCTCCAAGACCTCCTCTCGAGCACCAACTCCGAACACCTTGACCACCCTAGGTTCACAAGACCTCTTTGAAAAGCTACCCCTTGCACAAAATCACCAGCAATGTTCATGACCAAGGACTTGGCTATTCAAATAGATTTTTCACTCTGCAGAGGTGTACAACTTTACCCACAATTCACGGCCTCTCTAGCGGGTCGGATTCCCATCGGAACCCTTACTTACTCCGAAGGTGAGCAGCCTAGAGAGCGTGACAAGGCCTTTACAAAGCTTTGAATCGACTCAGAGTCGCCTCGCTAAGGTTTTGCCATCAAGAAATTTCTCTTGCGCCAAGTGTGAATCAAAGACACACTTTAAACACAATGTAACCAAGCCACTCATTGCTAATTATTTGGCCTGCACTCACCCCCATAAAATGGTCTTGTGGTTGCACGGTAATACCGGATCAATGGATCACAAAGTTAATTCCTTAGACCACTCAGGCAAGACAACCTCATCCCATTGTGCGTATAGCACCCCCTTTACTGCACGATCACTAGCCCGAGAGAGAAAACATTTTAGGTTCAACCCAGCCAAAGATCTCCCTGGTCCTGGCACTGCAAATTTTTGTAACAGTGGTATCGCACCACAATCGACACAACTGTGGCATCCCACCACGGTTGCACAATAGTGGCATCTCACCACAATTCCATAGTTCAATTAGTCAATTTTTTTAAAGATGAATCATGATTCTCAACACTAGCGGTTCTAAAGCAATGGCTAAGCATAAATATGGTCCCATGTTGGCAATATCAAACAATACCAACTAAATTACCCATTCTAAGTTGTCTAAGGGGATCATGTCAACATGGTGAGTACAATTATCCAAGGAGGCATATTGTCAAGTAGGGAAATAGCTACTGCCCAAACCATTTCTATAAAAATAGCCATGCATGATAATGTAAAACAATATACTTTGAAATGCTAGGTTCAATATGATCAAAGGTCTCATGATTTGCCTTTGTTGAGAAATGGCGAGGCTTCGGCAAAGGCTGCTAGATCCAAGTACTCCTCCTCGAACTCAGGATCTACATGTTCGCAAAGAACCAAATAAACAAAAGAACTCTAGGCAAAAGAACTTAAAAGACTTAAAAGAACTTAAAGCAAACTTAACCAAAAACTAGAAGGCAAGAGGTCCCGATTTAAAAGGGAGGTCCAACCCGAAAGAGGGTGGTCTTTGCAAAAGACCAAGACACGGCTGAGAGGCCATCATGGCCAAGAGGGTGGTCTTTGCAAAAATACCAAGAGACGGCCATGAGCGAGAGGGTGTTCTTTGCAAAAAAAAAAGACCAGCAAGGACCACCAAGGTGGTCTTCGCAAAAAGGCCGGCAAAGACCAAGAAGGTGGTCTTTGCCAAGGGAGATCCTGAGGAGATCCCGAGGGGGAGGTCCTGAGGAAGACACGACTATTCCACGTGGTCGTAAAAGAAACACGACCACGTAATATAGTCGAGGGAGAATACGATCACACAATGTGGTCGTAAGAACAAGAAAAGGATAGGCAATGAAGGAACTCACCAAGGTTGAGAGAGACCGGAAAGATGGGGAAACAGAAGACAATCAATGTGGTCGAGGTTGGCATGATGATCTCGTGAACTCTTGAGGCAAAGAAGTTGGTGGCGAGGGCTCCAAAGATCCTTCTTGGCGATGAAGGCAGCTTCCATGGCTTCCTTGGTGAAGCTTCTGCGCAAGCTCGGAGAAAACTAGGCGAGATCTAGGAAGTTAGGAAATGAGGAAAAAGGTGATGAAGGGAGGTATACAGTGCTATATATAGCCGAGAAGAAAGAGAAAGAGAAAGAGCCACAGGAGGCTCGTGAGATACACTAGTCAAAAGGTAGGTGAAAAACAAGGCAATATAAGACAGGGTATGCCATCAAAAGGATAAAAGAAGGTACCTCAGATATGACCGCATTTAATGTGATGCAACAATCATTAAATGCGCAAAAGACTTTTGAGGCAGAAGAATTGAGAAAGTGAGCAGGCCTGACTTGTGGGGCCACTCAAACTCGGGTGAACAGACCAATCAACGGGGTGGTCACCACCAAAGGGGAGGTTGTGACCAACAAGGGTGGTCTCAACCGCAAAGATGGTCTTTGCAAAAGGCCAGAGGTCTTGACCACGAGAGTGGTCTCGACCAGCAAAGGTGGTCTTTGCAAAAAGACCACGGGTCTTGACCTCAAGGGGAGGTCTTAACTCAGAAGGTGGTCTTTGCAAAAAGACCACAGGGAGGCCCAAAGTAGGGGGAGGTCTGGACGGCCAAGATGCATCAAGGGGAGGTCCTGACGGTCAAGATCTACAAGGGGAGATCCTGACGGTCAAGATCAGCAAGGGGAGGTCCTGGCGGTCAAGATCTACAAGGGGAGGTCCTAACGGTCAAGATCAGTATGGGGAGGTCCTGACGGTCAAGATCTATGAGGGGAGGTCCCGATACCAAGATCTATAAGGGGAGTGGAGCGATAGCAAGGAAGATGCGGGAAAGTCAGCCATCGATCTCGACGAACGGAGCAAAGCAATTGGGTCGTTCGGACCGAGCGAACGCTCCATCAGATCGGGCCGTCCAACACGGATCGAGCGGTACAAGAGCGATAAAGGTCTGGATCAAGCGGGAGGCTCGAATGGTCGCAAGGGAGGTCCAAATGAACATAGAGGAGGTTCAGAGGACAAAAGGGGAGGTCCAACGGAGGAGATTCAAAAGGAGAGATCCAAGGGAGGATATTTCAAAATGAGGAGGTCCAAAGGAAGAGGTCCAAAGGAGAACTCACGGGAGGTCCTGAGAGAAGAAGGAGAGGAGGTCAAATAAGAGGGTGGTCCAGAGAGAGGAAAACCAACCCGAACTTGACTCTCAGAAATCAAAGAGGTTTGAAATACAAACCCGAGCTGGTCTAAACTCAAAAGGGGAGGTCTTAGACCTACAAAGAGGTCTGGGCAAGGGGAGGTCCAACACAAGGGAGGTCTGGACCGAGAGGGAGAGGTCCAGACACAAAAGAAGTCCTGGAAAGGAGAAGCTAGGCCTAAAGGTACACAGAGCAAATTAAGAAAGGGAACCAAAAGCCAAAGAACACCAGAGAACTCCAACAAGCACAGAGCATCATCCATTGGACTTAGTTGAAGTTTGGTTAGTTCAAGTTAAACCTCCAATATTTCTAAAATTCCAAGTTAAGCTTGAGCAAGCAAATAAACCGAATGGTTCCTTTTTAGTTTTGAAAACTAGCAAGAACTCTAGGACAAACGGACGTTACTAAAGAGTGCTGTGGCACACATTGTCATCACAAGCACTTTGAGCCCTAGGTCAGTGTGGGAACTGTAAGAGCGGGGCATGCAAGGCATAGGCGACGAGGAGCATGCGGGTGGCAGAGGGAGCCAGGAGGCGCACGAGGTGGTGGTAGGGAGCTCGTGGTCAGAGGAGGAAGAAGGGCAAGGGGAGCTTGGTTGACTTGGCCAGGGAGGAAGAAAGCACGGGATGGGAGCTGGGCCAAGGTGGGCCAAGAAGGAAAGAAAGGGCCAAGGAAATGGCCAAGCCCAAAGGATGAAGCAAAGCCGAGCCCAAGAAGGAAAATGGGCCAAAGAGAAAGGTCCCAAAATCCGAAAAGAGGAATTCAAACTTGAATTTTGAATTGAGAATTTCAAGGAGGTTTGAAACACAAACCCGAGCTTAGATAGAAGCTAGAAGATTTTGAAATTATACGCTAATTTGAAATACGATTGAAAAGCTTAAAACCAAATATAATTACTATTCACCATTTTCAAAATGGGATGTTACAATTCCCACACCTACTATCAAGCTTGATCACAACAAAAACCCAAGAAAACCAAAGGAACACACCAAATCCCAAAGACATCAACGAGAGCAAGAACAAGAGAGAACTCATCTCGGAGCAAACCTTGCTTGGATTGATTCAAGAGATTATTCGTTTACAGCCACTCCACCATGGAGGACAAAAGCCCAATACTTGAGAACTCAATCAATCCATCTCTCTCAAACCCTAGCCTCTATTTCCACTTCCCTAAATCACAAATTATGGTTTCTTCTTGAAGAGTCCTAGAGGTGCAAATTCGCACCCCATCCTTTTATAGTAGAGGCCAAGTCATGAGAGAAAACTTTATCTGGCATCATAAGCCCACACACAAACGTGTTCAGACTGCACGCTTCTCAATGTAGATGACGGACCGGCTTCCCTAATCCTTCTCTTCATGATCATCTTCTTTGACCTAAACAGACTATCATTGCGCCGTCTTTCGCCGCAGTTTCTCCAAAGGTCACCAACCCGATATTTTGGCAAAGATACCAAAATACCCATCCTCAATTCTTTTCCGAAGATCGAGTCTAATCGTCGCGAAGCAATCCCATGCTTCGCCATATGTAGGTTGATCAATGGATCTCTTCATGTCGGAAAGTCTTTCTCATCCAGCTCCCACCGGAATCACCTTGACACTTGCACCGACCCCCGCGCCACATGATGCAACACGTCGCAACGAACTTCTCGTTCGGTCACCCTTGTCCATCTTGTGTCATCCTTGAGTCCAATAACTTCACCCGCCATTATCTGACCACCTCAGCCTGACACAGTCTGAATTTTCCCAAAAACAAGGGTTTCTCTAAACGCATCGACGCTATTGCCAATTGTTTAACACACTAAGATTATAATCATATCGCCTAATCTCCACAGATTTAAAATCAAGTTGCAATTTTGAATTACATGACTGGTTGACTGATATGGCTAAAAGAATAAGCACCTTAACACAAAGTCACATGGTATTGTATCCTCATTTTATTCGCCTTTAAGATTATGTACGGACACTTGCCAGATTTCATGTTGCTTCTTGTTTGGTCCAAAATGTTCCTTCTAACCAAGTACTTTCCTTCACCGCTAACTCCGTATTTTTGTCGTGGCTAAGTTTATCGGTCTCATCATACGCAATTGATAGATTAATACAGCATCGCAGACTTACTAACCCTCTTTTTGACGCTTTACCTTTTCTCCTCCTAAAGTCCAAGACACCGCTACCCATGCTCTTCCACTACGTTGTCGGGCTTGTCACCATTTTCCTCCGTGTCCCCACCAAAATCTCTATACAGGATATTTGCTCACCATTCATGAAATCCAACACCGTCGACAAGCACATTCTTCTGTACCGCTTCACTTGTCAGCTCAATTTCATCGTTGGAACTCAATTCTAGCGGAGGCAAGAAAACAGAGCAAGAGTCAGTAGTTTTCATCTCAACTCGAACTACATTGATCATATCACATTATTCCAAGCTTACAAAAGATGGGTACATGCCCTTTAAAGGACTTACAAACCAACATCACCGATCGACTCATCTAAAACCGACTTATGGAGACTAATATTGTTTATTGTTTACAACTCATCTTTGGCTAAGTACTAGTTGTGTGCACTGGCTCTTCACCAAACTAGTCAATTTGGTTTTTGACACTTTTCTCAATAAAACTTCCAATAGAAGCTAATTTTCTATTTTCTGTTCATTCGATGTATAGAGTGTTGATTAATGGTATGGTAATTCCAACTAATCGCTACTTATGGAAACTTAAGATTCCTCTAAAAATCAAGATCTTCTTATGGTTTCTATTCAATGGAGTAACCTTAACCAAAGATAATCTAGCAAAGAGACAATGGAATGGTAGTAC
The DNA here is from genome assembly GCA_036346405.1 of Phyllostachys edulis. NCBI lineage: Eukaryota > Viridiplantae > Streptophyta > Magnoliopsida > Poales > Poaceae > Phyllostachys > Phyllostachys edulis. Next base: position 5,879,988 of record CM070558.1, read on the forward strand.
CAAATGTTGTTTTTGTATAATGGATGAAATAATACAACATTTATTTTTTGATTGCCATTTCGCTAAGTTTATTTGGCGTGTGGTACATATTTCATGGTATTAATCCGCCTTCAAGTATTTCTCATATGTTTGGAAATTGGCTTGTGGGGATTAACCGAAACTTATGTATCTTTTATTGGTTGGGGGCAAGTGCTCTTTGTTGGGCCATATGGTTGAGCCGTAATGAAGTGGTGTTTGACAAGGCACAAGTTTCTTCATTATGCGTGTCATCTTCGAGAGGTACCTATTGGTTTCGCTTCGTCACCGCCGAAGGGAGGAGGATCGCCCTATTCTTCGTGACATGGGCCGACGCCTGAAACTTCATTATGGAGATTTATGCCAATCATGGGTGGCGCTTTAGTAATAGGATTTGCCTTTAATTTTTAGACTTGGCTTGGTTGTAATAAGTTGCTTTTGGTTGCATCTCACTACCAGAACAGATATTTCCCGAGTGCCAAAACACTCGGGAAAAGAAGCCAAACACTCGAATGTGTCAACGCTTGACCGACGAAACCATCGAAAATTGACACTGCCATTTTCCCGAGTGCATAGCGAAAAACGACACTCGGAAAGATTCCGACGAATCCAAATGGAATTGCCACGCAACACGTTTTCCCGAGTGTTGACACTCGGGAAAGTTTTGTCATTTGCCTGAAGTCTTTTCCCGAGTGTCGACACTCGAACTATTTAGTTCATTTCGAGTGTCGACACTCTGAAATCTTTGGTTCATTTACCGAAAGTGCCAAAACACTGAAATCGCAAAACACTCGGAAAGCGACAAAAACAATGAGAACCCCATTTTGACAAATTCATTTAAAATCCATTCCACAAAGAATCAACTAATCCATCCATCCATTCCACAACAATCAAATAATCCATCCATCCATCCATAGACATCATAATAGTTCCCAAGCTCACAACATTCAAGTTCAAGTTCAAAATGTAAGCATAAGGCATTATACATATGACATTCAAATAGTAATTTCATACTCTTATGTACATAAAACAAAAGCAAGTATCAAGACAACCATTTGCATGCACAGAAATTTCGCTTCAATCTTCTCAAGACAAAAGCATCATTTTGGGAGTTCTGCAGATAGAGCAAAACTTAATATTAGTGCTATCTTACAACAAAAGTTAGGAATTGATATTACATGAAAAGATAATTAACCAAACTATTGACAAAGCAAAAAATTCCTTTAAATCATGATGAACAACCTAATAACATGGCAAATCGCTTAAGAACATGAAAAGCACAAAAGCTAAAATGTTAAACTCCAACTCTCAATATTTTGTTATTGTGAACTATTGATCAACATTTATGTCTCAAGCACTTATCATCAAATTCATAGAAAGGAGTGTACATACAAATTATTATATGTTGACACATTTCAAAAGAATTTATGATATAGATATAGAGAATTAGTTATATATGTAGCCATTTTTATCCATTTTTTTGCAATCACCGATTGTGAATGTTTTCTAACACCGTATCCTTTAGTATATCATGAAAATAGCAAGCACTGGTGGTGGCCTCTCGGCGATGGACATCGTGTGAACATTAGGACTAGCATCTTCACTTGACAAAGATTAGCGAGAGAAGCAATCGATCCCGCCGCTCCTACATTTTCATAAGAAATCGCATTATAAGAAATTTGCAAGAGCGACCAATAATTACATTGCATGTCATTTCAATGTCTTCGAATCAAGCAAATATAAGAGACTAACAATATAATAATCAAGATGCGCGATTACTACCGAGCAGATAAGTGAGGCAAAGGTTCCCCCGACGGAGAGACATTAAGTCGAGTCCCGGTCCCGAGTGCCTGCATATTTGTTTGCACATTGCCATACATTAGCCAAGTATGAATATATATATATATATATATATATATATATATATATATATATATATATATATATATATATATATATATTGCATATTACTTTGTTATTGTACTACCACGCCCAACTAACTCGCAGGAGCATTTGCTCCAAGCTATTTGCCTAGCCTCAATTTCTGTCGCAATGCTACCAAGCTCGTAAAACCGAGATCGGGAAACATGTGATGGTTGCTGTCGACTTTGAAGGTGTACTTCATCCGTTGATGCAGCACTCGTGGATCGGACCTCCGAGAGGGTTGTCGGTGTGCTAATGTACCCAGCACCCATGAAGAAACGACCATGTTTCTTCCCTTTCAGCCTTGTACACAGCACTCGCGTCTAGTGGTGAATTCATGACGCCATAGTCCGCCATGAATCTCCTTAGCAAGATCAAGATATGCACTGTTGGACAAAATCATCAGGGGCGAAAATCATCGAGGCAAAATGATCGAAATCATACCAAGTTCTCGTCATACCGGGCGCACAAGGTGCCCTCCGATCACCCTCCTAGCTACTACATATGCCTCCATATCGAGACAGTCTCGCTTCTTCTTTTCCTCGCACCCAAAAAAACACGGCGGTCAATACATATGTATCTCGCAACATACAATCAATATGATTATGTTGACCTACCAGTTCTTCTTGTAACGTGCCATGAAGGAGCTGCCTTGACGATGTGCTGTGTCCGTCCATCAACAATCTCCGCTCCCTAGCAAAGACGAGAGTTCTGAACCATCGCTCGTTGCACCACTTGCCTTGGGCAATCTGCCATGCATTTTCACACTTAAGGGCCCACCAAGGTATTGCCTAAATTAACCAAGTGTTAAATATGAATAAACTAGAATTGATTGTAATCAAGGACATCGCTTGTTGGGCTTGGTTACCCGCATGTACTCGCCCAAAGTGATATTCTTTTGGCAAGCGTCGGCCCTCTAATTTGTTGTCCAAGGACTTGTGTGTGGTAACAGATCACCGCTTGGATGCGTGCTTCGTAAAACATCTGTGGGATCAGCTTCTTAACACAATTACGTAGCACTCTCCTAGAATTAGCTTCCTGTCCCTCAGCCCATTGAAACCACCACTACAATCCAAGAATAAAGAATTGATAAAGAATAAGATGATTAAGTTAGTTGATGAAAGCAAAAAGGAATTGATAAAGAATAAGATGATTAAGTTAGTTGACATTTATTACTTGGCTACTAAACATCCAAAAGAAACACACACACACACACACACACACACAAAAAGTATCCACCCTTCTAGTAGTTTAGCTCAGTTTTGCTTGCTTGTCCCAGAGCAATTGCAAAGACTCATATATTACTTTGACAATCTGTTGCTTTACATGTTCACTTTTAAGACAGATAACATTTTTTCTGTGATTTATATGCACTCTATGAAATTGTAGATTTTTTCTTGGTGATAGGCATGGTGCATTATCAAGTTAAAAGGACCGCATACATTCTAGCACACCTAAGAAAGGATAATGCAAAATACTTGGTAAATTTATAATTATGCTTCTTTCCAATATATCGTGTTGTGCTTTGCATATCAACCTACTACATGTAATAAAGATTAGATGGGTGAGATTGGAGGCCACATGTTCCTTGAAGGTCGATTTAAATATTATACGAAAAAACCATTCATTCAACAGACACTAGTAGCAGCAACTTAAGTTCTTATTTTGAATATTTTTGTCCACTGTTATCAATTTAAAAAGCTAATAGAAGGGGATTACCTAACCCCATGAACAGATCTAACAGAGTCAGGACTCTAGAAAACAATATACTATTGCTTTATACTAATGACTGATGTTACCCATAGAAACCAAAGATGGATATAGCTAGTTTTAGTATAAATTTGTTGTGGATCATTGAAAAAAATGACCAGCAACAAGATAGATTTATCTAGAAATTAGCCAAGCTAATTGCTTCCAAATTTTTACAAAAACCATCATTTTCATGGTTATGCATCATCTAGTTAAATAAATTAGAAACAATGGTTCTTTAAATCAAATGGGTACAACTCATTGCGACTCGAGAGTTGTGACCTAATCAACCCTAACATGCATAGGAACACATAGAAGCAGATTTGAATATTCAGTCACTTACCCAAAAAATTTCCTCCACCCGCTGCAAACAGCTATCAAATGGAACCTCTCCTTCAGCAGCGGCGGTATCTTCAGCAGCCTTGTAGTGGCACCATGTCCATGTAGGCTCCCGCCTTCCTCTGTAGGTGACCAACCCAAGGAAGTGCCATCGAATCAACATGCCAATTATGCCATTCGGAAGTCTACATTTGTCACCCCCGCCTTCTTCTCGCCATTGCCTGCATATTAGTTTTTTTGAGGTATGCAATTAAGTGGGCTAAATTAGTGAAAGTGCAAACAGTTTCTTACATGTCGCCAACAGGAACGATGATAGTCTTCTCCTCCTCTCGGGTTGGTCGTCGTGGCAGGTTCGCAGTCCTCGTATCCAAAATTCTTGTGTCTCATGGTGCTCATCCTCCTCACCTCCGCCGCCTCGGGTGCTCTTCCTCCTCACCTCCGCCTCACGGTGCTCATACTCCACATCATCAAGACGCGAGGGCTGCAGGCACAGAGCCCTGATCTACTAGAGGTAGACCCCGCTGCCTCGAGGCCGCGGTGCCCTCTGCCTCCTCGAGGGGCCATGGCTGCCCCTCTACCTCGTCGAGTGGCCGAGGCTGCCCCTGTGCCTCCTGGAGGGGCCGAGGCTGCCCCTGTGCCTCCTGGAGGGGCTGAGGCTGCCCCTGTGCCTCCTGGAGGGGCCGAGGCTGCCCCTGTGCCTCCTGGAGGGGCTGAGGCTGCCCCTGATCCTCCTGGAGGGGCCGCGGCTACCCCTCTGCCTCCTGGAGGGGCCGTGGCTGCCCCTCTGCCTCCTCGAGTGGAAAACAAGCGTCTACCTCGACTAGAGTATGCTGCCTCGCCACTCATATTTTGGTGTCCTGAAATGAAATGAAATAAAATAAATCAATTAATATAGCGTAATCAAGTAAGCTCATAGAAAAATGTAATATAACGTAATCAAGTAAGCTCATACAAAAAATTAAAAACATGCAGCAAATAAATGGAAGACATACAAGATGACAGTATATCAATCCACCATAAATGGACAACACAAAAGAAAATAAGCAAACTTTATTTCTTTTCCACTTATCCATTACCTTCAAGATTTCTTGGGTGAGGGAGCCGAGGAGCTGCGGTGGGGAAGATGGCTGCAGTTGTGTGTCGGTGGAGGCAATCGGCAAGAGGAGACGGCAGCACTGTAGGCAAGTACCCTAGTATAATCATTTTTAGATTAGTTAAGCAGAGAAGTATAGTAGAGGCAAGGATATAGATCTTTTTTTGACTGAAAAAGATATAGATCTTGATTTTGCATGCACATCACATGACATATGGGAATAACAAACTAGCTAGCATATACATACATATATGTGTTCCAGTTAGTTATCAAGAATATCGGATCGATGCTGCTATATATGCATGATCTGTACAAGAATCATGCTAGGAATTTGAGCACTATCCACCTAGGTTTGTTTTTAACATGTAAGAGTGCGATTGATTAAAATACTAGGAACACATGATTTATTTTTGGCTTATATAGATCTAGTAGATCTAGTAGGAATAAATGCCTAAACTCTTAGTTTTGAAAACCTCAAGAATATTGGAAGTGCACATGGAACTAACTATGTTACTTTATGTATGTATCTGAGCCGTACAACGAATAATTATCTTTGATTGTTTTTTTTTGCAATGTTTCTTGGATATTGTTGATTTTACGTGTGAGTATGATGTAGGGTTTGGATTGACATGAAGACAATATACATGATCAGCGGACATAAAACACTTTCTTTCAATATATATGAATGCCTTTATTTATTAACACGTTAATGTAGCATTGTAATGACAAAGATATCAATCCACCATAAATGGACAACACAAAAGAAAATAAGCAAACTTTATTTCTTTTCCACTTATCCATTACCTTCTGATTTCTTGGAGCCGAGGGAGGCTGCGGTGGGGAAGATGGTCATAGTGTGTGTCGGTGGAGGCGGTTAGCGAGGGGGCGGCTACCTTGAGAGCAAAATGCAAAAATAATCAAGCCTCGTGACTGTAGTATCTCTGGACTGTATTGAAAACCATGAGCTATATTAGGACATAATCGGCACTTAAGCATTGAAATTTAGACAAAACAAAAAAGATCGCTACACACAAACTAATTAAGTTTGCATGGGGAATGTGTGCGTTGAAAGTGCTACTGAAACCAATCGTGGTTTCATGTTTGTCCATATTGATATAGCTCAACAAATTGTCTTTATGATATCATTTTCTAGTACTATACCCATTAATAACCCAAAAGGGAAGAAAATATCAGCTCATGAGTACTTAACTTTCTATCTCTATTCCAATTCCTACTCAAGTGATCTTTTTCCTAGTAGAAGATCATCTACAATGAATACTTATTTACTTGGTACACTATACTTGCACACAACTATATATATACTACCGACTAGTAGTATGTTTGAGAAATCCACAGTTAAACAAACTTGATATATAGTTGATATTCCCACAATTAATATATAAGACATGCAATTAGTCGGACCATTAATTAAACCACATTTTCTTTTGAAGACATTAGACTAGAACTATCTAATTTTAGAGACAATCGATCAATTGCAAGCTAGCATGCCAACACAAAACTTATCAACACACCCGATCACTCACACAACAATAAGCCCCGGTAAAGCTCTAATGCAAGGCACCATTCCACATCCCACTAGCTAGCTAGGCACATGCATGAAAATGAAGCTCTATTGCAAAGTCTCATTAGTTAAAGAAAAAAAGGACGTCGATCAGGTTGAACAAGAGCATGTGCTAATTAAGGGTCATATCAGAGACAGGCTTATAGGCAATGCTGGGTTAACAGCTAGCACACGTCAAATTAAGGTCACAACTTGCCGACCCTACCATTTATTCTTTCACATATAATATATATGGGCCACTAGTTGTTATTGTACACACTTTGTTCTAATGGCATCTAGCAAATAAGTGCAGTTTTAGCAAATAATCAACATTAATTTCAGCAAAAATAAATGACAATGAAGCATAATCTAACATGAACTTAAATGACCAAATCAACATATATATATATATATATGAAGATCCTCAAAATCATTTAAGCAGCATAATATGCCCATCACACACAGTAAGTGTACAACTAAAATCTGCATTAAGCTAAGATTTAGAAGTTTGTATATTAAGCTCATTGCAATGCGCAGGAGGTTCCAATGCTGTGTAACGTTTTTGACCATATGTATGTACATATAAGCATGAGCTCCCCATTTTTCTATCTTAGAATAACCCATGCATCCAGCATATATCTCGTTGCAATGGCTAGCAGCTTTTAGTAGTGGTCCAAACCAAGGAAGTAATCGATTATATATACATGAAAAGCAATACGACATACACAAAAGACATGTACAAGTGGCTAGGTCACAACTTTATATATTTACTAAATTTGATGGACATGCCTTGGCTCTATGTTAGATTTTTGCGGTTTATTCACGAGTTAGTGATGATTGAGAGAACACCTCAGCGAAAACAACTAATCAAACTAATTGACTTACATTCACAAGCGAGGAGGCGGCGTCGACATTGGATGAGATGGGCGGAGGTGGTGGAGGCAGGCGGGGGTCCGGATCTGAGAGGAGGCGGCGACGGTCGGGATCGGAGAGGAGGTGGAGGGCGGGCGGCGAGGTTGGGATCGGAGGGAGGTGGGGCGGCGGAGGTGGGGTGTGGCGGCGCGATGTGGAGGTGGGGAGGAGGCGAGGGGAGGCGGCCTTCTCATGAGCGTGGGGAGGAGACGAGGGGCGGTGGCGGCAGCGGCAGCGGAGGCGGTGGAGGAGGAGACAGCAAGGCGGAGGCGGTGGAGGTGGCGGAGGCGGAGGAGCGAGGAGGCGCCGGTCGTGGGGAGAGGGGAGCAGCCGCGCAAAGCCGGATTAGGGACGACACGCGAGCAGCAGTGGGGAAAACGGGGTTGGGAGGAAAAAAACGAGTGCGCGGGGGTGAAAAAAAATGGCGTGCCCTAATTTTTTTAGCTCCCGAGTGTCTGTAACGAATGACACTTGGGAAATAATTTTTCCCCGTTGCTCCCGTCAAAGTTTCCCGAGTGTCCGAGCGGACACTCGGTAAATTGTAATTTCCCGAGTGTTTTATTCGTTTCCCGAGTGTTTTGTAAGGCACTCGGGAAGTTCCCGAGTGTATTATTAAAAACACTCGGGAAACTTCTGAGCACTCGGGAAATTAGTCAATTCTGGTAGTGTTTTTTGATGCTGACTAGCCATATACACTCTGCTGTGCAGAGGCTAGAATAATAATTATTCCCTTTTCAAAAAAAAAAAAGAAAAAGAAGAAGCAGCTAGCAGCTCACATCCTTGCCGACATGCATCTCTAGATTATTTCTCCAGCGTGCATGCACTTCACACTAGTCAAATACAATATGGCTTTGTCATCTCAAGAGAATAAATTAATATCCAACATTTACATGTGATCCCAAAGCTCCTTCCTGTTAATCCCGTACACTACAATGACAGCAATTGACCACTGATCTCTCTATTCATTCTCTCAGGCACGCTGATGCATATTACTTTTCGCCGAGCAGTGAGGGTGTCGTACAAAATTTAGAGACCAAATGGCAGAGATGGTCAGTTCTGCGGTTGTTCATGAGGCGGTTAACAAATCGTATCTGGTATGCTCGACAAGTATGAGGAAAATCAACTGCGGACGAGCACATGGAGAGGCTGGAAATGGCACACATCAAGTTGGAGGCTGCACTTGAGACATCTGCTAAGTGGCATATCACTGATGCGCCGTTGCTACGTTGGCAGAAGAAGCTGAAGCGTGCTGCTCAGGAGTGCGATGACACACTGCGCAAATGCAGGCAGCGTGTCCAGGAAGAAGAGATGAAGCAAGAGGTAAGGAATTCCTCCTTTCCTAGAAGAATTGCCCATGCCGCCAAGTCATTGATCCCCTCCGTCTTTTACCACAACATCAATGAGTCCAGTAGATCTGCTGTTCGAAGATTTGTGTAGGATCATCAACGGCAAAGAGAGGATGAATGATTGTAATATCTAGAGGAAGCTTTTTTTTTTCTTCAAATCTACTGTCTTTTGATTTTTCAACCTGCTAATACAATATAAACAAAAAAAAAACAAGACTAAAAACAGCAAACAATTTTCTACAGCATATGTTACTGTAGCTATTTACATAACCGAAGCTTCAGCTTTCTTGTGTTGGTCCGAACAGCAACCAGCACAAACACCTCCTGCCAAAATCCTGTAGACGCCGCTAGCACCAATTCACGTCCAGAAGAATTCAAGCCATCAATAGCCAAAGCTTTTCTCATGTGCGCCCAAGCAAACAGCTGCAGCCTCTTGGCAATTAATAAATCTGAAAAATTCAAGCCAATGCTGCAAGCATATGCAATAAACAAATCTAAAAACTCAAGCCAATGCATACACATCAAAAAGCTGCTAGGCTGCTAGCAATAAACAAACATGTGGCCAGCAACTGTGCTCCTAATTCCGGCCGCAACTGCTCAACCTGTACAGCCGCTAGCACAAATAATTCGGTTTTTTTCTATTCCTTCAAAGCAAAAGCATGTATTGCAAAAGCCAATGACAACCGAACACACAGCCAAGCACAAGACCAAAAAAACAAATCTCAAAAACCTGCAGCTCCAAACGCATACGCACCAATCACATCCATCACTTCATCAAGCACCGGACCAAAAAGGCTGCTAGCAATAAACTAATCCAAAACCCAAAAAGCTGCAGCAGCCACCAACAACTCTAAAGAAAGTCCAAGTCGCTGCAATCTGCTTTTTCTGTCTCCCAAAACACCGCACACCACCTTTTTCGCAGCCTGTAAATATATACATATATATGTGCTGCCTCTAAACGTGTTCTCATCCGACACGATTTTATAATTCTAATTCAATCCTAATAAACAAGGATTTCCTAATTTTTCTAGCTTTTCAATTATGGACACTTCCAAAATTGTCACATGTCAAAGCCTCCGGACCGCATCTCCATAGCTCCAACACGCATCATCCATCTTTGATCTCCACGCGCCCTAACTCGAGTCCGACCGTCTCCTCCAGCATCCTCGACCCTCTGGACCGTGACTTCGCACCAAGCCATCTACCAGTCACCGCCGTAGACCACGATCGCCTCCGAGTTACCCTGCACATGCAAAGACCAAAACAACATATTTTTACGGCACAAATTCTTTCCAACTTGACCGACATTAGTCCACACACACCACACGCCTCAAATAATATCAATACCCAATATTGTCAATTATTCATCAACTAAAATAAACTAGATCTAGCCACATGATCTAACAATTTGAGTGGTTTGCATATGGTGCTAACGAGTGTCTGAGATTCGTGGAGTATGGAGGGACACCACGCCATTGCATGTTCCCCGCTCCTCGTATTTGGGCGAAACACTAGAGTATAAATCAGTACGGGGAAACAAACACCATTTGTTTTTTATACGGCCCTTCAGTATTGCAGAGCGCAGAATAGAGGCTAGGTTGATCTTTGATTACAAAGATGGTAGTGCACCGGAGGATAATTTTTTCTTTAGTATGATGCTACAGCTTTCAGAGAGTATGGACATAGCTGGTATTGTAATTCAGTGCTTGCAGTTGTTTGCCCCTTATTTCAAGTCTACTGCTGAAACTGTTAGGAAAGAACTTACTCAACTACCTATGCGAGACTTCTCCTGGGTGCCATATGTTGATTCATGCCATAAAGAACATTGGGACAACATTCACAGCATTTGTACTCAATGGTTTCGCCCAAATCCACTATGTTGCAAGAAGCATGGTCAGCACAAGATTTGTGATGGTAGCAACATAGACACGTCAGAATTACAGGGTGTTTCTCTAGAACCAGTTATTAAAGTGAATTTGCAGTGCCAAGTCTCACTGCCTGCGTTCAACAGAGAGATGACAACTGCTGAAGGCAAACTTTCTCTTAAAGATTTTCCACATCTGAAAGTTCACCTCGTCTTTACGCCCCATGGCTCTTCAGAAGACCTGCTGCCAGCAGTCGAGAGTTCTCTGATAGAGATAATTAATGGTGGGGAGCAACATTGCTTACATACAAACATTACCTTGGAACAACTGGAAGGGATCATGCTGCCAAAGGTGATGGATTGCTTTTGCCAGCATACGAAAGCGACAGTGTATCAGATGCATTTGAAGTCTAGACATGGTACTGTATACCTTCAGGTTGAGAAGGCAGCCATGAAGATGCCGAGCACAAGGAGAACCATTCGGGGAGATAGGAAAGGAAAGCTGCTGCAACAACAGGTGTAACGACTGATTTAGGACTTACCTCCAGGCCCCCCTTCCTTTCTCCCCTCCTTCTTCCCGTACGCGCCCGCACGTCGCTACAGTGGTCGTCGCCCAGCCGCAGCTCGCCTTGTCTTGTCGCCACTCCGTCCCGTCCCATTGCCGCTCCTGTGCCGCGTCGCCTGCTCCCTGCCTGCGCCAGCGCCTGCGCGTCGCCCTGCCTGCGTCGCCGCCGCCTGCTGCTTTCTGGACCGGCCCCCCCTCCTCCTCCGCGCCATGGCTCCTATAAAGCTCCTCCTCTCTGCGTGAGCTCCCGTCGCCCGAGCTCGTGCAGCACCTGAGCCAGCCGCGCGCCGCCTCCTCGTCTCGTCGCCGCTTTGGTAAGTCGCCGCCCCTCCCGAGCCGCTCCGCCACCGCCCGGCCTCCCCTCGCCGGTGCACGCCCTCAAGCAGCAGCGCTCCGCCGTGCCTTTCGTGCCGCCCGAAACCGCCGCACCATCCGCGCCGCCTGAAGCTCCTCCTTGCCCCTCTCCCGAGCCGTCGCCGCCTCCCGGCCGCTGCCAATCAGCGACACGCCGCCGCCCCCACTGCCCGCCTTGCCGGCTTGCCCTGCCGCCTCCACCGTCGCCTCCTGTGTAGTCATGATAGCGAGAGAAAGAAATGGGGAAATAGAGTTGATTTGGGGATTTAGTTGGGATTTTGGGCCCACATGTCATTTGCTTGCCCTCCTCCTTTGGCTGCCATGTGGGGCCCTCCTTTTTCTTGTCTTGGCGTGGACCGGCCTCGCCCTATCGCATGGACCGGGTCCATGCACTGCTCAGGACTCCCTCTTTTTCTAATTCAATTAACCTTCAAAAATTCATATCTTTTCCATTTTAACTCCAAAAATTATGAAATAAATTTCTAAAATTTGTTAAATCAAGATCTTGCTAATGGCATAGGACTTGATTAATTTGGAGTTTATTTATTATTCTTTATTTATTTATTTGCTCTCTTTGCGTTGTGTCTTTTCCGGTATTGGCTCGATTAGGATTTGAAGGCGCGGCGACCCATAAGTGATCAAGACCAAGATCCCCTAGCCTTTAACCAAGGCGAGTCAATACTTTGACCATATTGATCCTACATTTTATGCAAATTATATTAATTTAAATTAGCAAAATTGCATGCTTTATTTCTTCATCAAATGTATGTTAAAGCTTAAGGTAGTTAAATACCCACTTGTTGATTAATTAAATTAATATGCCATCCTTGATAACTTGAATCCGTTAATCCTTGTCACCCTAGTAACTATATGGTAATACTAGTTATAGGTTGTATAGCGACATGCTAGTCTTGCTTAAATGCAAGGGGTATAAATACCCCAATCATCATTTCCTCAAACATAAAATGTTTGGGTAGTCATTGGGGTCCATTGGCTAAAGGTTGTGAAAATAAATTGGTTTTACCTCTCAAAAACCCCTATTGCTAGTTCTATCTGGGCGGATGGTGAGGAGGTGGGTGCTCGGGGAGCACATGGTTGGTTGGTGGTGGAATGAACCGCCCGAGATAACCCTAAGGACTTAATCTTGTCTCGACCTCCGTGTTAAACATGTGCAACCACAAATGCGCAAAGTGCAACTTGGCCTAGTACAATTATCAAACCACTGAATGTGTCTCATGCGGTGGAAAAATGTATCATGCAAGCTTGCGGTAAATAAGGCTTGAAAGGGATCTGAGGCAAGGGTGAAGTTGCTGCTTGCTGGGGTAAACTAACTACAGCGTGGGGTAACATCCCACATGAGCGTATGGGCGTAACCCCATATGGGTGAGATAACGGAAGGCGAGGTAATTAGAAAAGTTCTTGTGGATTGTCGCCCAACTACATGACTACGGAATCATGTGGGGTAATGGGTATGACTATCTCTTGTGGGTAAAGTGTACAAACCTCTGCGAGTCTAAAAGCTGTTTAAGCAGTAGTGCCTCACGGTCAAAAGCGGACATGGGAATCATAACTTGAGTTAGTTCTATTTCAAAAAGCTTTGTGGGTGGAATGGGAAAATGGTGGAAGGGCTCACCTAGCCTGTTTTGGATTTCTCTGAGTCATGAGAGCTCGTGGTGTGGTCTTTGGGGCAGCCCCAATTGAAAGGATGCATTGGTAGAGTTTCATGGATGGAATCTCTACTATTATAATTATTGCACATTAATCTTTTAAATTTGCAAATTTGTTAAAAATGCTAAATCATAGGATTTGTAATTATAATATTACAAAAGCTGGCTTTCATAAATAAAAGAACTGAGCCATCCTTGTTAAGCCTCGCATGTATATAATTGCATTGTGTGTTGGCTCATGAGCACGATAGTAGTGCTCATTCTCGCTTCTCCCCAACCCTTGAGATAATGAAGGCAGCGGAGACTCGCCTACTACGATGGACGAAAGATGATGGACAAGACTATGACGAGGTAGCTTGGATTACGTAGTTTAGGTCTCGCCCGGTCTAAGTAGACTTCGTTGGTACTCGCGTACAAGCGATATTATCCAACTCTTGGTTAATATCCGTCGTACCTGAGTCACCCGATCGCTTGCACGTGTGAGATGAGCCCTACCTCACCTTTTGCTTCATTTGTAGCATTCGCTATCTTTATGTGATGTAATCAATTTGGCACCTTTCGGCCCTTTTGTAAACTTCGACCAGCGTGGTCTATGTTACTCGGTTGGTTGTAATATTTAATATTTCAGTTCACGCTTGTATGAATGATTGACAATGTGTCTTTGTGAAGTGCTAACTCTTGATCCGGGAATAGCAGTGATTTCCTGAGAGGATTTGGATTCTCGAAATCAGGGTCCGACAGTAGTGTCGAGCATCTGTTGTAGGAGCCTTAGCTAGATTGGTCGAGCCCTAAGGACTTGCGTCCTATTTTCAAAATTAAGAAAAGTTTTGCCAAAAATATAGAGTATTTATTGCTTCTACTCATCATTCCTAGTTCCATACTTATCTCTATTCTCTTTAAGTGTTACTAATCTTTTCTCTGTTTCAAAATTTGTAGATGGCTTCTCCTCCATTTGCGGGCCCATGGGACCATAGCTCTCATGGAGTTAATGAAGGCGGTTTCGTCGAACTCCTTTGCTTGGTGATCACGTTTCTTAGCTTCCCCGCCTCCGCTCTTGAGAGGGCGGAAGGCGATGGTCATAGCTCACGAGTCTTGGGACATGGAGGTTTTCCTCTATGCCGGAGACAGGCGAGTTCACGACCCACGAGTTACATCTTGAGGCACCCGCCGCGGCGACTCAAGCGCCATCGAGATGCGGCCGTGTCACCGTCACCGCTTGTGTCGAAATCTGAGGTCCTCTGCAAGAGTCACCGTCTTGCTTCTTCCCATGTCTCTCTGACGGAGAGAGCTTCCGGAGTCGCCGTGCGCCATCGACAACGAGCCCCGCTGACCCAGGTGCGATTGACCGGCGATGATCCACAACATCCACTCCCACACGGCGAAATCCGGCGGCCGGATGCTTCTCACCGGCAATGAGGCTCACTCCGACACCCGCCGCACCAACATGATCGAAGCGATGAAGCCCACCATGATGTCTTGTGGGAGAGAGACACTATCGGCGTGGGCGAGACATCATCAAGATGGAAGAGCGCCGCCCTTGCGAGTAGCCGTCTCACGGCCGCCTGGCGGCCGCTTCGCCGGCCGGCTCGGCTTGATTCCTCCTCGGCGCGAGGACTCCGCACTAGGTGATGGCACGCAAGAGCGTCACGGCCCGATCCGCCGCCCTTGACGACCTTCCGGTGTCGGCGTGGACCACGGCCCCGCCGTTCCTTCGCCCGCGCATCAGCTCGAGTCACTCGTTCGCGAGCTTGATCGAGCCGCTCCGCTCCGCTCCCGATGGAGTAGTCGGGATAGGCTAGGATTAGCTAGCGATGCTTGCTTTAGCGATCTTTTGGTTGCAAGCACTTTCTGTTTCCTTCTTTTGTAGACGTGGTGTTTGTATCTTATGTCGTGGCTTAGCATAGCCTATATGCTATGTTCAGAAGTCATGTAACACCTAACCCCCCCCTTATTATAATGTAGCCACTCTAGGCTTGGTATTGAATTTGATCGTTCCTCCTCATTGGTTTGGAGTTCTTTTGTGGTGCTATAGGGGGCCAGTAAACCCTCATATATCCTCTCTAGTTCTTAACCTCTTACATTAAGCTTTAGATGGCACCAAAGAGAGCGACATCCCAAGAAAGTGGTGCCACGTGCAAAAGAAAGATGACCACGCATAGACCACAAGGCGGCTGCCCCATTGATCGACTTTTCTCGGCGACTCATCTTTCAATCCGTCGGACCCGACCACCAAGAGCTCCAACCCCAACTCTGCATTCCGATTGGAAATGGTCTCTGCATTCTTAGTCCGCTAGGCAAAGAAGCGACAAGCAACCCAATGACTAACCTTCCTTTGCTTGGTTGTGGAGAAAAAAGGCACTTGCCAATAGATGTCCCCAAAGGAAGCAAGGCCAAGAGATCGGATGTTTCTATTGTGCGACCTAGGACACCACATGAGCAATGTGTCTAGCGGAATATTGAAGAACCGACAAACAATGTCATCGTCACCAACCTCAACTTTGACAACGAAGAACTTATCAAAGACCCGACAAAAAAAGCAAGTCATGCTGCCAAAGTTCTATCATCGAACCCAGAAGCTCTGCCAAATGTTTGCTTTGAATGTGGCAAGACAGGACATGTCGCCCAATCATGCCCTCCATCTGCGACAAGATGCAAGAAGAGTATGCTTCACATGTGGGCAATCACGGACACTATTGCTACGTGCCCGATTCCCTCTTGTTCTATTGTGAGGAACACCATCAATCGAAGATTGTCCTATGAATCGTAGCATGCACGCATTGTGGGGAAAAAGGACATCGAGCGGACAAATCTTTGTGAGTTGCCCCAAGCTGCGATAAGGATCATCGGCCGGTGAATGCCCGATGAGTAAGGTTCGTGCTTCCTTTGTGAAGGACAATACCCTTGCCCCAAGGATTGTTTCCTGCGCCCATATCTTGACCAAGGCAATTGAGCTACAAAGAACCGATCTTCAAGTCGCGTGAGACTCGTCACAAGCAAAGTTGGTAAAGATAATCAACATCGGACACCCTCCATCTTAAAGGAGAATAGCGGATGGCACGAAGTGTCAAAGCACCTCGGTGGAAATGAGAGGAAATGGGAATGTTTTCAGTGCTCCCTTCCCATTGGACAACTTTTCTGATCCACCGGCTCATCTCCATTGCTTTGCTTGCGAAGAAAAGGACACTTTGCTAACCAGTGCCCTCATCGCCACCACCTGCTCCAAGGACAACCCAGGCCGCCCCAATTCAGGGCGAACCTCGGCCCCAAGCAAGAGCCACCAGACTTCCCAAGCTTGAGGTCTACCCCAACCTGAGCCGTGGCAGGTGAATCATGTCACGTGAGGAGGCACAAGATGCTCTGAGGTACTAATGGAGTGCGTTCTCTGTCAATTCAGTACCTACACAAGTTTTGTTTGATTAGACTTAGCACTCTTTTGTTTCAAGAAAGTTTGTTGAAAGGCCTAAGTTGCCGACCTATAAGTTAAAAAACCCGTGGTACTTAGTTCACCGGGGGACCCACAGTATGCTACCTCAGTTAGTCCCAGAGTAGAGATTGCTTTGGAAGACTCTGGATTCCTAGCCTCCCTTCTTGTGCTAGAATCTCAAACATTGGATATCATCCTAGGGATGGATTGGTTGGCTGCGTATCATGGACTAATAGACTGCGCCAACAGGAAAGTGGTACTCACCAAAGACCCTGGAACCACAATAAGGATTAGTGTGGATCGTCCCTCTCCTTTGGTTCGAACAATCCACCATCTTGGAGAGATGCCTCTAGAGACAACGCTTTGTAGTCCAAACTTACCCCGAGGTTTTCCCGGAAGAATTGCCAAGCATGCCCACAGCGAGAGATATCGAGTTTGTGATCAACTTGAAGCCGGGGCGGCCCCAATTGCCAAGAGACCATATAGGATGGCGGCGAACTTGAAGAGTTGAAGACACAACGAAGATTTACAAGAAAAAGGATTCATTAGACCTAGTTCTTCTCCACAGGGTTCGCCGATTCTCTTTGTGAAGAAGAAAGATGGTTCCGCCAGATTGTGTGTGGATTCTGAGCCCTCAACAAAGTGACCATCAAGAACAAGTATCCCTTGCCCGCATTGATGACTGTTCGATCGGTTGGCGAGAGCTTGAGTTTTCTCCAAGATAGACCTACGATCGAGGATACCACCACTCAAGATCGGGAATGAGGACATTCCTAAGACGGCCTTACCACCGGTATGGCTTGTTTGAGTTCACAGTCATGTCGTTTGGCTTGACCAATGCACCGACCTACTTCATGAATCGATGAACAAGGTATTTATGGAATACTGGACAAGCTTGTAGTCGTGTTCATAGGCGACATCTTGATCTATTCAAGACCAAGAAAGAACATCTTTGAACACCTACAATTGGTCTGGAAAAGCTTAAAGAGCATGAGCTCTATGCCGATACATTAAATGTGAATTTTGGCTTGAAATCAGTTTCCTCGGACATATTGTATCCTTGAGAGGAATAGCGATTGATCCGGCCAAGGTAGAAGCCGTGATGGATTGGAAGCTTGACCTACATCGATATGAAGTTCGTAGTTTTCTCGGTTTAGCGGATACTCTGAGCGCTTCATGGAAGGATTCTCAAAGCTCTCCAAACCAATGACCCATTTGCTTAAAAGGAAAAAAGTATGAATGGTGAGGCTTGTGAGAAGAGTTTCCAAGAATTGAAGAAAAAGTTAACTTATGCACGAGTATTGACCTGCGGGACATTCATCAAGACCTTGAAGTCTCTTGTGATGCATCGCGCCAAGGTCTTGGTTGCGTGCTTATGCAAGGAGGAAAAGTTGTAGCTTATGCCTCCAGATAGCTCAGATTCGCATGAAGACAACTATCAACTCATGACTTGGAGTTAGCGGTGAGTAGTGCGCCCTCAAGATTTGGCGGCATTATTTGATTGGAAATCATTGTAACATCTACACGGACCACAAGAGTCTTAAGTACATCTTCACCCAATCCGATCTCAACCTTCGGCAAAGAAGATGGTTAGAGTTAATAAAGGATTACAATTTGGATGTCCATTATCATCCGGAAAGGCTAATGTAATCGCCGATGCATTAAGCCGCAAGTCATACTTCAACAATGTTATGATTCAAGAGCACCAACCGAGCTTTATAAGGAATTAGAAGCCCTAAACCTTTGTTTGATAGAACAAGGTAACCCGACGCCATGGAAGCACATCCAACTTTGAAGAGCAAGTCAAGACCGCTCAAAAAGAACATCACAGGTCCAAAGGTTCAAGCGTCTCATGGCTAAAGGAAAAGCCCCCAAGATGATCGAAGATCGACAAGGAATTCTATGGTATGGGACCGTCTCTTTGTTCCCCACGGAAGGAACTCAAGATTTGATCTGAAAAAAAGCCCACATTCGGCATATACCCGACATCCAGCGGTACAAACATGTATCGGGACATGAAGGTTTTGTATTGGTGTACGCATGAAAAGAGATATCGCTAAGTATGTAGCTTTGTTGTGATGTATGTCAATGAATCAAAGCCGAGCGTCGAAGCGGCGGGGATTGCTTCAACCTACAAATCCCGATGGAAATGGGAAGAAATTGGAATGGATTTCATTACGGTCTACCCGAACCAAGTCCGGATGTGACTCAGTATGGGTTATAGTTGATAGACTGACCAAAGTAGCCCATTTTATCCCAGTAAAGACAACCTACAAGGGAGATAAGTTAGCCGAGCTATACATGGCTCGTATTGTGTGTTTACATGGAGTACCCAAGAGGATAGTCTCTGATCGAGGATCTCAATTCACCTCACATTTTTGGGCTAGTTTGCATGATGCCCTTGGGACACACCTTGATTTGACCTGACTTATCTTCCATGAGACCGATGGTCGAGACGGAAAGGACAAACCAGATTCTAGAAGACATGCTTGAGCATGTGCTTTGGAGTTTACAGTGGACTGGGAGAAATGTCTACCGTATACCGAGTTTGCATACAATAACAGTTATCAGTCAAGTCTAAAAAAATGTCCCCATTTGAAGCACTTTATGGGAGAAAATGCAGAACCCCTCTACATTGGTCAGAATCAGGTGAAGGATATATATTTGGACGGATACCCTCAAGCAAGTGAAGAAAGTTCGACTAATCGAGATCGCCTTCAATTTGCTCGGTCAAGACAAAAGAGTTATCTTGAAACAACCGTCGAAGAAATTGACTTTTGAAGTTGGAGGCATTTGTATACCTCAAAGGTATCCCCACTTAGTGGAACTCGAAGATTCAAAGTAAAGGCACAGCTAGCCCCAAGATATATAGGACCATTCGATTACCATGGCGTGGGGAAGTAGCCTATCGACTAGAGCTACTGGAACATCTGTCGAGAGGTTCACGGCGTGTTTCACGTCTCGGCTCAAGAAGTGTCTCGAGTACACGAAGAAGCGAGCGCGGTTGAAGCCATCGCCCTTGACAAAGATCGACTTATCCGAGCATCCGATCAAGATCCTCGGCGTCATCGAGAAGCGAACAAGACGCCAAGTCTTCGCCTTTGCAAGGTCGATGGAGTCACCACTCGGCCAAAGAAGCCACACAGAGCGAAGATCAAGCTGAAACAAGACTACGCGTTCTGTTGGCGGGCGACCGAATCTCGAGTCGAGATTCCGTTTAAAATGGGTAGGATTTGTAACGGCGATTTAGGACTTACCTCGGGCCCCCTTCCTTTCTCCTCCTTCTTCCGTCTGCGCCCATGCGTCGCTCTGATGGTCGTCGCCCAACCGCTTCGCCTTGTCTTGTCGCCACTCCGTCCGTCCCATTGCGCTCTGTCTTGCGTCGTCGCCTTGCTCCCTGCCTGCCTTGCGCCCGCTTCGTCCTGCCCTGCCTCGTCCTTGTGCTTGTTGCTCTGGGCCGGAGCCCCCTCCTCCTCGCGCCATGGCTCCTATAAAGCTCCTCCTCTCTGCGTGAGCTCCCGTCGCCCAGCTCCGTAAGCACCTGAGCAGCCGCGCCGCCTCCTCGTCTCGTCGCCGCTTTGGTAAGTCGCCGCCCTCCCGAGCACGCTCGCCACGGCCTCCCTCGCCTGGCACACGCCCTCAAGCCGCAGCTCCGCTCCGCCCGTGCCGCTCATGCCGCCTGAAACGCCCATTGACCATCGCGCCTTGAGCTCCTCCTTGCCCTCTCCCGAGCTGCCGCCGCCTCCCAGCCCGCCCCGACCAGCAGCCGCCCATGTGCCCGCCCGCCCTTGCTTGCCCGTGTATCCTCCTCCGTCCCGTCGCCTCCTGTGTAGTCATGAGGCGAGAGAAAAAATGGGGAAATAGAGTTGATTTGGGGATTTAGTTGGGATTTTGGGCCCACATGTCATTTGCTTGCCCCTCCCTCCTTTGGCTGCCATGTGGGGCCCTCCTTTTTCTTGTCTTGGCGTGGACCGGCCTCGCCCTATCGCATGGACCAGGTCCATGCAACATTACATGGACTCCCTCTTTTTCTAATTCAATTAACCTTCAAAAATTCATATCTTTTCCATTTTAACTCCAAAAATTATGAAATAAATTTCTAAAATTTGTTAAATCAAGATCTTGCTAATGGCATAGGACTTGATTAATTTGGAGTTTATTTATTATTATTTATTTATTTATTTGCTCTCTTTGCCGTTGTGTCTTTTCGGTATTGGCTCGATTAGGATTTGAAGAACGCGGCGACCCATAAGTGATCAAGACCAAGATCCCTAGCCTTTAACCAAGGCGAGTCAATACTTTGACCATATTGATCCTACATTTTATGCAAATTATATTAATTTAAATTAGCAAAATTGCATGCTTTATTTCTTCATCAAATGTATGTTAAAACTTAAGGTAGTTAAATACCCACTTGTTGATTAATTAAATTAATATGCCATCCTTGATAACTTGAATCCGTTAATCCTTGTCACCCTAGTAACTATATGGTAATACTAGTTATAGGTTGTATAGCGACATGCTAGTCTTGCTTAAAATCTTAGGGTATCAAATACCCCAATCATCATTTCCTCAAACATAAAATGTTTGGGTAGTCATTGGGGTCCATTGGCTAAAGGTTGTGAAAATAAATTGGTTTTACCTCTCAAAACCCCTATTGCTAGTTCTATCTGGGCGGATGGTGAGGAGGTGGGTGCTCGGGGAGCACATGGTTGGTTGGTGGTGGAATGAACCGCCCGAGATAACCCTAAGGACTTAATCTTGTCTCGACCTCCGTGTTAAACATGTGCAACCACAAGTCTTCAAAGTGCAACTTGGCCTAGTACAATTATCAAACCACTGAATGTGTCTCATACGGTGGAAAAATGTATCATGCAAGCTTGCGGTAAATAAGGCTTGAAAGGGATCTGAGGCAAGGGTGAAGTTACTGCCATTTGGGGTAAACTAACTACACAGCGGGGGGTAACATCCCACATGAGCGTATGGGCGTAACCCCATATGGGTGAGATAACGGAAGGGCGAGGTAATTAGAAAAGTTCTTGTGGCGGTCGCCCAACTACATGACTACGGAATCATGTGGGGTAATGGGTATGACTATCTCTTGTGGGTAAAGTGTACAAACCTCTGCGAGTCTAAAAGCTGTTTAAGCAGTAGTGCCTCTCTGGTCAAAAGCGGACATGGGAATCATAACTTGAGTTAGTTCTATTTCAAAAAGCTTTGTGGGTGGAATGGGAAAATGGTGGAAGGGCTCACCTAGCCCTGTTTTGGATTTCTCTGAGTCGCCGAGCTCGTGGTGTGGTCTTTGGGGCAGCCCCAATTGAAAGGATGCATTGGTAGAGTTTCATGGATGGAATCTCTACTATTATAATTATTGCACATTAATCTTTTAAATTTGCAAATTTGTTAAAATGCTAAATCATAGGATTTGTAATTATAATATTGCAAAAGCGGCTTTATAAATAAAAGAACACGAGCCATCCTTGTTAAGCCTCGCATGTATATAATTGCATTGTGTGTTGGCTCATGAGCACGATAGTAGTGCTCATTCTCGCTTCTCCCCAACCCTTGAGATAATGAAGGCAGCGGAGACTCGCCTACTACGATGGACGAGAAGATGATGGACAAGACTATGACGAGGTAGCTTAGTTACGTAGTTTAGGTCTCGCCCGATCTAAGTAGACTCGTTGGTACTCGCGTACAAGCGATATTATCCAACTCTTGGTTAATATCCGTCGTACCTGAGTCACCCGATCGCTTGCTGTGTGAGATGAGCCCTACCTCACCTTTTGCTTCGCTGTAGCATTACGCTATCTTTATGTGATGTAATCAATTTGGCTTGCTCGGCCCTTTTGTAAAACTTCGACCCGGCGTGGTCTATGTTACTCGAGTTGGTTGTAATATTTAATATTTCAGTTCACGCTTGTATGAATGATTCAGCAATGTGTCTTGTGAAGTGCTAACTCTTGATCGAGGGAATAGCACAGTGATTTCCTGAGAGGATTTGGATTCTCGAAATCCGGGTCCGACAACAGAGACAGGGCGGGAGATTCGACACATGTGATCTCTGAGCTCTTCAACTTATGTGTTACACATGCGCCTGTTCGGCTGCAGGGCTCGATCGTGGACTGGATTCAGAAAGAAAAGGAAACACAGTTAGCACCACCATCACTATGCCTGAAATTCTAAATCACGTATAGGGATGACTGGGGAAACAGGGAGAAATAAACAGCCAAAACATAAAAAGCATATATATTATCAGAGCTCAGGGCTCGAATTTGGGCGAATGCTCCAATTATAGACTCAAGAGGAGCAAAGCTACAGCATGAAGTTTGTAGCGTTACATATCAACAATTTGTGTTTTGTTAGCTCTTTGATGTGTAGTTATTTTATGTAAATTTCAATGTGCAATTATGTACCATGAGCTATTAAAATTGAAGAAAATTCACAAAATCCACCCCCATTGTCTGTTATTCCATTTACTTATCATTTATCATTACTTACATCCATTGCACTTTATTTGACCGGAAATCCTCAATTTGCTATCCTCAGTTAGTTTTAAGCTTTATTTGTTAGGGTGATTTTTTTTTTTTGCGAGGTGTTAGGGTGATTTCAAAAAGAAGAAAACGCAGCTAGTACAGCTAATGCTATTGTGGCTTACACTAAAACAGCCTATAGGACACACATGAGAAGTGGTGATGAGTGATATCACGCCAAGCCAATACTACACACAGAAAGCAATAACTATAAAGCAGCAAGATTCAAGCAGACAGGCATGGCATGAAAATTATTTTTTCAAAAAACCCTTTGTTTTACTTGGTCCAGTTAAGTAATCTCCAGGAGTTTCACCAAGTGTGTATGGTTCATTTGATGGACTCTTCCACAGGCGAATACTTTGCTTAGTTCCAGATATGATATGTGTACCGAGTACTGACACGTAGATGCAAGAGATTCAAGTCGTCTTGTTCTCCCTGTCGCATTTATTCTACGATCTTCTGATGTGTAGCCACTTGATCACATCGCTCTCCAATTGATTTGTCACGGAACTGATCTCCCCTCTTCAGCTGTTCACCATTTACAGCAAGATGCAGAATTCTTCTCCTCCCCGCAGCATCTGTCCTGGACGTCCTCTTCATGCGAGTTGGGAAATGGCTAGCTTACCTTTTCATCCTCTCAAAGTCATGGTCGTCCACTATCCATCCTCTTCCTCTTCAAGTTCTCATCACACCTTGCAGTATGTTCCCCTCTGCAATATCTCTGCATACAGCATAACTGTTCACCACTTGTAACGACTGTTTTGGGGACTTACCTCCCAGCCCGGCCATCCCTCTGTCTTTCCCTCCCTCCCCCTTCCTGTTGCACGTGTCACCCGGGTCAGCAGCAGCAGAGGTCACCGGCTCCCCTCCTTCTCCCGTGCACACGCCTCACCAACTCCCGCAGCTTTCCCGTGGAAGCCGCACCTCGCTCGTCGCCTTGTCTTGTCGCCACACCAACCCGTCGCGTCGTCGCCACTTGCCGCTCCTGTGCCGCGCCGTGCGCTGCGTCAGCCAGCCTGCGCGACCCAGAGCAGCCTCGGCAACCGTCGTCGCAGCGCTTCCTCCGCGCCAGCGCCGCCTGCGTCCTTGCCACCTCGGGACGCGCCCGCGCTCCGGACGGACCCCCTCTCCTTCCAGCGCCATGGCCGCCCTATAAAGCTCCTCCTCCCCACCTTGACCTCCCACGCCCCGAGCTCCGGTAAGTCCAGAGCAGAGCTGAAGCCGTGCCCTCTCCTCGGCCGCTCCGCCTCCTCGCCTTGTCGCCACTCCGGTGAGTCCCCGCCCCCGGCGACCGCGTCTCGAGCACCCCCACGACGCAAGGAAGTTCATCCCCACCTCGCCGCCGTCCCAGCGCGAGGTGAGCCGCCGCCGCTCCTCCTCTTCCTCCGCCGTGGTCGCCGTCGCCACCCGCTCCGCCTCGCCCGAGCCGCCCGACCACCAGCCTGGCCTCCCCCTGGCACCAGCCGGTCTGTGCCCCCACCGGCCCCTCCTGCCGCCGTGCCGCCAGCGCCATTGCCATCCGCCCGCCCGAGGCCTCACTGCCCCTCTCCCGAGCAGCACTGCCTCCCTTGTGGCCGTCGCCACCGACCAGCCAGCGCCACCCAGCCCGCCCGCCCTGCCTGCCCTGGCCCGCCTCCACCCGTCTTGCCCCTCTGCCTTCCTCTGTTTTCTCTGAGGAAGAAATGGAATGGGGAATTGGGTTGGAATTTGGGGACTGATTTGGGAATAAAAACTTGTTTGAGGCCCACATGTCATTGGCTTCCTCTCCTCCTTAGGCTACCAAGTGGGCCGCGCCCCCACTTGTTCCCGTGGGTGGCACTGGTCTAGTGCCCATAAGCCCGGTCCACCACCACGTGTTGTAGACCACATTTCTTTTTCTCTCTTTTTCTAAGCCATTTAACCTTCAAAAATTCATATCTTCTCCATTTTAACTCCAAAAATTATGAAATAAATTTCTAAAAATTTGTTAAATCAAGATCTTGCTAATGGCATAGGACTTGATTAATTTGGAGTTTATTTATTGTTCATATTTATTTATTTGCTCTCTTTGCCGTTGTGTCTTTTTCCGTATTCTCATGCGATTAGGATTTGAAGGCGCCGGCGACCCATAGTGATCAAGACCAAGATCCCTAGCCTTTAACCAAGGCGAGTCAATACTTTGACCATATTGATCCTACATTTTATGCAAATTATATTAATTTAAATTAGCAAAATTGCATGCTTTATTTCTTTATCAAATGTACGTTAAAGCTTAAGGTAGTTAATTACCCCTTGTTGATTAATTAAATTAATATGCCATCCTTGATAACTTGAATCCGTTAATCCTTGTCACCCTAGTAACTATATGGTAATACTAGTTATAGGTTGTATAGCGACATGCTAGTCTTGCTTAAATGCAGGGTATTAAATACCCCAATCATCATTTCCTCAAACATAAAATGTTTGGGTAGTCATTGGTGGTCCATTGACTAAAGGTTGTGAAAATAAATTGGTTTTACTCCCCAAAACCCCAATTGCTAGTTCTATCTGGGCGGATGGTGAGGCGGTGGGTGCTCGGGAGCACACGGTTGGTTGGCTTGTGGAATGAACCGCCCGAGATAACCCTAAGGACTTAATCTTGTCACGACCTCCGTGTTAAACATGTGCAACCACAAGTCGCAAAGTGCAACTTGGCCTAGTACAATTATCAAACCACGAATGTGTCTCTTACGGTGGAAAAATGTATCATGCAAGCTTGCGGTAAATAAGGCTTGAAAGGGACACCGAGGCAAGGGTGAAGTTGCTGCTTGTTGGGGTAAACTAACTACTGCGCGGGGGTAACATCCCACATGAGCGTATGGGCGTAACCCCATATGGGTGAGATGACGGAAGGGCGAGGTAATTAGAAAAGTTCTTGTGGATTGCGCCCAACTACATGACTACGGAATCATGTGGGGTAGCAGGTATGACTATCTCTTGTGGGTAAAGTGTACAAACCTCTGCAGAGTCTAAAAGCTGTTTAAGCAGTAGTGCCTCTGGTCAAAAGGCGGACATGGGAATCATAACTTGAGTTAGTTCTATTTCAAAAAGCTTTGTGGGTGGAATGGAAAAATGGTGGAAGGGCTCACCTAGCCCTGTTTTGGATTTCTCTGAGTCGCCGAGCTCGTGGTGTGGTCTTTGGGGCAGCCCCAATTGAAAGGATGCATGGGTAGAGTTTCAGCCGGATGGATTCTCTACTAATATAATTATTGCACATTAATCTTTTAAAATTGCAAATTTGTTAAAAATGCTAAGTCATAGGATTTGTAATTATAATATTGCAAAAGGGCTTTCATAAATAAAAGAACTGAGCCATCCTTGTTAAGCCTTGCATGTATATAATTGCATTGTGTGTTGGCTCATGAGCACGTAGTAGTGCTCATTCTCGCTTCTCCCCAACCCTTGAGATAATGAAGACAGACGGAGATTCGCCTTCTATGGCGGCCCGGAGATGATGGACATGGCTACGACGAGGAGTAGTGTAGTTCTGTAGTTTAGGTCTCGCCCAGTCTAAGTAGACTCGTTGGTACTCGCGTACAACTGATATTATCCAACTCTTGGTTAATATCTGTCGTACACAGGTCACCCCAGTCGCTTGCCTGTGTGAGATGAGCCCTACCTCGCCTTTTGCTTCCGCTGTAGGTTACGTTGCTTGTATGTGATGTAATCAATTTGGCCTGTTCGGCCCCTTTTGTAAAACTCGACCCGACGTGGTCTATGTTACTCAGTTGGTTGTAATATTTTAATATTTCAGTTCACGCTTGTATGAATGAATCAGCAATGTGTACTGTGAAGTGCTAGCTACTGATCCAGGGAATAGCACAGTGATTTCACAGAGGATTTGGATTCTCGAAATCCGGGTCCGACACCACTTCCATAGCTCCATGCAACTCAATGGTTTCGCCCAAAGCCATTATGTTGCAAGCAGCATGATCACCACAAGCTTTGTGGTAGTAGTAACGTATACACACCAGAATTACCAAATGTTTCTCCAGAGCCAATTATCGAAGTGAATTTGCACTGCCAAGTCTCACTGTCTAACAGACAGAGGTTTACACATCTGAAAGTTGGACTCCTATTTTCTCCTCATGACCCTTCAGAAGACATGTTGCCTGCAGTTGAGAGTTCTGCGATAGAGATGATTAATGGTGAGGAGCAACGCTGCTTGCATACAAACACTTCCTTCGAACAACTAAACAATACCATGCTTCCAAGGGCGATAGATTGCCTTCACAGGAATGCTGAAGCAGTGGTGTATCAGATGATTTGGAAGTCTAAACATGGTAGTACATACCTTCAGGTTCAAACGAGAGGCATGCATACGACGACCGCACAGAGAGCCATTCAGGAAGCTGGGAGAGGAACTCTGGTACAAGAACACGACGAGAATGTGGAGAGTCAGACAAATGTGGCCGCTGACTTCCTCAACTTCTTGCTTGCACATGCGCCCGTCCGGCTGTAGGGCTCAATCATGGACTGGATTCAGAAAGATCGAGCAATTCTAGATGGTGTAACGGGGATGATCGAGGAACAGGGATGATCGTGTAACAGGCAGAAATAAAAGAGTGGAAAGGAATATTCGAGGGAGTTACTACTCATAAATGAGGACAAAATATATGTAAACATACAGGTATATATGTTCTCAGAGATAGAATTTGGGCCAAACGCGTCGATTATAGGCTGAAGAGGAGCAAAGCTACATCACGAACGGTGTAGAGCTACATATGAACAATTTGTGTTATGTCGGTGTTGGTCAAGAACTGTGTTCTACATTACGAGTTTAGGTAAGTGTAACCTATATCCTTTCTTTGGATTCGAAACTTGTGTTTCATATGGTTATGTTTGTTTCTCACCAGCTTATCATATATGCTGGCAATTACATGGTTTTCATGTATTATACATAAAAAAAATCTAATGTACAGCATCGCCCTTTGCATGTGTAATTATTTTTTATGTTAATTTGAATGTGTAATAATATACCATGAGCTACTAAAATTGAGGAGAAAATTATAAAATCTCATCATATTGTCTACTATTCCATTTACTTTTCCTTTATCATTACTTACATCCATTGCACTTCATTTGATAAAAAATTAAGATGCCCTCATTGTGAAATTAAAACTTAATCCCGTCTGCAAATTTTATACTGCCTCGCAGCTGAAATGTGACATCTTAATTAGGAACCATCTTATTACTTTCTCACAACTTTCCAAGCCCTTTCATTTGTTGTTGAACTCCACTCCTCGTATATAGTCCAGATTTACCTTTGCGTCGCACAGTTCAATTTGATCAGAATCAATTCAACCGCCACGGCTGGCCTCCATAAAGAAAACCCAATTTGTTTCAAAAGGTTGGGTTGACAGCACACCGCTTCAGTAAGGGGAAAAGTGAGGATTATGCATTCCATTAATAAGCTCACCCACACATCAAATTCTCCCTTGTTTGTGTGAGTAGAGCTCTTGTTGGTTTTTCATCAGCAGGAAAACGACTACATATATTCATTGTGATGACCGGGGGATGAGGGATTGTGTTTGTTCCGCTGTGTGCCAAGGACACCAATCTTCATTATGCTAAGGACTTATCCTCAACTCCAATTAACAACGCTGACACCAATGGCAATGATGAAGAAACGATTACTTCCTACAGTCCTACTCCTAGATAAATAGTCGAGGTCCATGAAGATCATTAAGAGCAGTGAGAAGAAGAGTGTCGACATCAGTGAGCTGTCGGACATCTCTGCTATTGTGCAGAGGCATATTGATCAGACATCAGCAGGAAAACGACTACATATATTCATTGTGATGACCGGGGGACGAGGGATTGTGTTTGTTGCGCTATGTGCCAAGGACACCAATCTTCATTGGGGCAATTTCTTCTTCTTCTCTTCTTCATTGTACCAAGGACATATCCTCAACTCCAATTAATAACGCTGACAACCAATGGCAATGATCAAGAAACGATTACTTCCTTCACTCCTACTCCTACTAGATAAATAGTCGAGGTCCATGAAGATATTAAGAGTAGTGAGAAGGAAAGCATGCTTATTTGTGGGTGGGTGAGTGCCCTGGGGTGGTAGGCATGCAAGCAAGGGGCGGATCCAGATAAAAAAAATGAGCGGAGATGTCGGACCCGGATTCTGAGAATCCAAATCCTCTGTGAATCACTGTGCTATTCCCTGGATCAGTAGCTAGCACTTCACAGTACACATTGCTGCATCATTCATACAAGGCGTGAACTAAAACAAATATATTACAACACATGGTAACATAGACCTCATCGGGTCGAGTTTACAAAAGGGCCGCACAAGGCCAAATATAATACATTACAAAAGAACGACCAAGTCTACAGCGGAAGCAAAAGGGAAGGTAGGGCTCATCTCACACGAACAGCGGCGGGTGTCTGTGTCTGACAGATATTAACCAAGGGTGGAT
Organism: Phyllostachys edulis; assembly: GCA_036346405.1. Lineage (NCBI taxonomy): Eukaryota > Viridiplantae > Streptophyta > Magnoliopsida > Poales > Poaceae > Phyllostachys > Phyllostachys edulis. The sequence continues at coordinate 5,909,782 of CM070558.1, forward strand.
AATATCGGTTTATGCAGTACCAACGAGTCTACTTAGATGGGCGAGATCTAAACTCTGAAACTATCCTACTCCTCGTCATATCCTTGTCCATCGTCTTCTGGTCCATCGTAGTAGGCATAGTCTCCTTCATCTTCATTATCTGAAGGGTGGGGGAGAGAAGCGAGGATGAGCACTACTACCGTGCTTTCATGAGCCAACACACAAATGCAATTATATATATGCACGGCTTAACAAGGATGGCTCGGGTTCTTTTATTTGCGAAAGCCAGTTTTGCAATAATATAGTTACAAAACCTATGACTTAGCATTTTTAACAAATTGTAATTTTTATAAAGAGAGTAGTGTGCAATAATTATTTCAGCAGAGGTTACCTCCACCTTCATGCTTATTTTGATCATGGTTACATCCACCATATTAACAGCACTGGGGTACATCCACCCAGGGAAAAACAAATTCAGGGCTAGGTGAGCCCGCCACATTTTTATACAACCCACAAAGTTTTGGAATAGAACTAACTCAAGTTAAGTTCCCATGTCCGCCTTTGACCGTAGGCACGGCTGTTTAAACAGTTTAATACTCTGCAGAGATAGCACACTTTACCCACAAGAGACAATTAACTCATTGCCCTACACAATTCCTTAGATGTGTAGTCGAGAGGTTGTCACAATAACGTTTCGACTTATCTCACCCCTTCTGTCATTTCGCACATATAGGGTTACGCCCATAGTGTTGAGCGGGATGTTTTACCTCAGCGACTGGTATAGCGGTGCTATACCTCAGCGACTGGCAAAACGTCACCCTCCTCTCGGTGTCCCATTCAAGCGGAATAAATCCCCTTGGCTCCCCATTTATCCGCCCAGCGAAATGGCATCCAAGGTTCAATAAACCTACTAAGCTAAGTCGCAAGTTTTTCTGCAACTTGTGGTTGTACTTGTTTAACACGGGAGGTCGTGACCCGATTAAGTCCTTAGGGTTATCTGGGCGGTTCATTCCACAACCCAATCATTCTCGTGCTCCGAGCACCGATCCGCCTCACCATCCGCCCGAGATAGAGCTAGCATTTTAGGGTTTTTGAGGAGTAAACCAAACTATTTTCTCGCCTTAGTCATTAGACCACCAATGACTACCCAAAACATTTTTTTGAAGACATGATGATTTGGGGTATTTAATACCCTAGATACTTGAGCAAGGCTAGCATGTCGCCCAAATGCGACCTATAACTAGTATTACCATAGTATTACTAGGGTGACAAGGGTTATTGGATTCAAGTTGACATGGATGGCATATTAATTAATTAAACAACAAGTAGGTAATTAACTACCTTAAGCTTTAACATACATTTGATTAAAAATTAAAGCATGCAATTTGTTAATTTAAAAGAAACTAATTTACATAAAATGTAGGAGCAACATGGTCAAAGTATTGACTCGCCTTGGTTAGAGGCAAGATGATCGTGATATTCTTGGTCTTGATCAACTTGAGGATCTCCGGCGTCTTGAATCCTAAGCAGGCGATTTACTGGGAAAAAGCACAACGGCAAAGAGAGCAAGTAAATACAAATGAATACACAAATGAACTCCAAATTAATCAAGTCCTATGCCATTAGCAAGATCTTGATTTAACGAATTTTTAGAAATTTATTTTGCAATTTTTGGAGCTATAACGGAGGAGATATGAATTATTGAAGATTAAATGGAAAAGAAAAAGGAGGGAGAAAAGGGCTGTGGTCCACGGAACAGTGCACGGACTCGGTCCACGCACAGGAGCGACTCGGGTTCACGCAACAGTGCGCGGGGCCCACTGGGCAGTGAGGAGGGGAGTTGCTTGCGGCTCTGATTGCAGAGGCCACAGTCGATGAGTGAGAGGAGGGTGCTTGTGGTTTCTTGTCTGGCAAGGCCCGCATGGCAGTGGGTCAGAGGGGGGATTAGGACAGCACTTAAGCCTTAATGATGGCCATTAAGGCATTAATGGCGAAACGATCTTGTCTGAGGAGACACGCGCGCAAGCGCCGCAGGAGTCTGGGCAGGCGGCTCAAGGCCAAGTGGCCGAGGCCAGGCGAAGCGGCGAGGGCATGGGCGCGAGTGGCGAGAGTGGAGGTAGTGACGGGTGGCGCCGGGTAGGTGAACAGCGGCGGCGGGTGGTGAGCGGTGGGCGGCACAGCCCGCAGTGGAGGCGGTTCGATGATGCTCGGGGCGGGAGAGAGCACGGGTAGAGCTTGGCGAGGTGGTTCTAATGGGCTTGGCGGGGTGGCGGAGAGTGGTTGTGGCGGTGGCGGAGTGCGGTTGAAGGTGCGGCCGGAGACGGAGAAGAACGGCGAAATCCGGCTGACTCTGAGGGCAATAGCCGGGGATCTTGGGGAAAGATTCCTAGGAGGCCGAGGCTCACGGTGACAGTGGTGGCGGTGCGGAAGTGGCGGAGGCGGGGAAGAAGGGTGGAAGTGGCGGCGGTCGAAATGGGGACGAGCGGTTTTGGGGTGGATTCTTACCAAACTTCAATGGGGCGGCGTGGGGTGCTCGGGGAAAAGGGCTATATAGGGAGCCAAGGCGAGTCGTCCTGAGGAAGGCGCGAGAGGTCATTGGCGAGGGCAAACGGGCGCTGTCCGTTGCGGCAAGCGCGCGGAAGTGACGAGCGAGGCGGCGAGGCAGCGAGGCATGGGCGCTCGAGCATGACGCAGGCATGACACGGTAGCGTCGTCTTGCTTCTTGCAGTGGCACTCTGTCTTGCGAGGATGGCGAGTGTGACGCCGCGGTGTGGGCGGATTCGCCGCGGCCGAGGCGGCAAGCGGGAGTTAGTGGCGACGGCGCGCCTGGTCCAGGAGGCGGCGATAGCGCCATTGCGCCTGGCGGCTCGGGTCGTCGCTCTTGCGGTGCCGCAGACGGTGGCACAGAGCAGGTGGCGAGGGAAGCGGCGGCATGGGGCGCGAAGCGAGCTACTCACGCTTCTTCTGCTTTCGGTTCGGTTTCTGAAGGCGAGGAAGGTGAGCTGCAGCCTGAGAGGCGAGAGAAATGGCGGCCCTTCTGAAGAGTGGGCGGCCAAGCTGCTGCTGCCTGCAGCTTTGACGAGGAGGCTGGGAGAAGAAGATGGCCGAGGGGACTGCTTTGCCTGCCAGGCGACAGAGGAGGCGAGCGAAGGACGGGGAGTTAGCGGCTCGAGCTCTTTGGGCTGCTTGGTTTGACCGAGAGAGAGAAGAACGGGGAGAAGGTGACCAGTAGTTGTTGCCTGGTGGTAGAGAGAAGCCAGGAGGTGGGGGAAAGAAAGGAGGACGGCGGTGGAGATGGGCCGGGGATTGGCGGGGAAGAGGGCGAGCCGGCAAGGGCTTGGCCCGAGAGGAGAGATGGGCTCGGCCGAGAGAAGAGCGAAGATCCAAGTCAGATTGGCGGAGATTCAAAGCGGAGGAGAAGAGCTCCAATCGCTAATTCGAGTTTCAAATGTTACTAACGTTACATTTGAAACACGAACCGAAAGGAAAAACGGAGGTTTTCGAAAATAGGAGCTAGTTGAATTACGGCGAAGAACGAAACGAAATCTATTTACTATTTGTCCATCCAGCGGATGTTACAGAGACATCAATGGGCTGTCGGGACATCTCTGCTATTGTCTTGGAGCCATATTGATCGACTACTCTACTAAAACTAAAATTTAAGTGGAGGTCTAGGCTCCACTCAACAATATTCTCTTTGGGTACGCCCTGTGCCAACTGCCAAGCCGATGCATGGCACTAGACGGAACAATTATAACGCATCAAGCAGACACGTACAACACCAATACTCTTCAAAATAAATTTCAATATATTACTTTGTCCAATTGCCTAGCCTCCGAGAGCTTCACCAGTCTAACACGGCCCAGTGTAAACAGTTCAACCCGTGGCGAATTCTCAAGAGCCTGACTTGGATTAAGTAGTTAAAAGATAAACACAAACTTTGAATCAACAAATTGTTAGGCTATCTAGCTATGTGCGAGAGCAATCAATAATGTGTTAAAAGAAAAACACAAGCTTTGAATCAATGAAGTTTGAGAGGAGCCTCGGGCGACTATTCTTCTCATTCTTGTGTATTTGCTTGATCGTCGGCAGGCAGTTGCCGACGACCAATACACAACATGTTACTTATCAGCACTTTCGCAGATCCTTCCCAGTAGTTTTTGTCAATTGTTAACGTAGCACCGAGCTGGAGAGCTACATATATTGGCATGTCATGCATTTTTGTGGTGTTTGGGGTCAAAGTACACTTGTAGAAAAGGAAGAACGCGTTCTATGGAAAAGTCGCATTTCACTACATCAGGGGAAAGACACAAATCTAACACGAACTAGTGCTAATCTGACTTCTTCACAAAGGAAAATTAGCGACAAGGAGGGCTAGTGAGTGTTTATCTTGCCTTTTCATCCTCTCAAAGTCCTGGACGTCCACTATATCCATCCTCTTCAAGTTCTCATCACACCTTGCAGTATGTTCCCCTCTGAAATATCTCTGCATACAGCATAGTTGTTCACCACTTCCATAGCTCCATGCTATTCAATTACGGGTAGAATCTTGCAGCTACTAAGTTAAATCTTTGCTTGTGGTCCCAAGTTCCTTCCTACTACTAATTCATTTCACAAGGTCAGGACTTGACTAAGAATTCGTTCATCTATTTTAGTGTACCATGCACACTGATATATATTATACATTTCCTGAGCAGGGAGGGGATGCTACAAATGCTTGAATGCTAATGGCAGAGATTGTCAGTTCCGCAGTTGTCCAGGAGACGGTTAGCCAAATCGTATCTGCTCTGGTTGACAAGTACGAGGGGAAATTGAATGCAAATGAAAACTTGGAGAGGCTGGAGATGGCACACATCAAGTTGGAGGCCGCACTGGAGATATCCGATAAGTGGCGGATCAATGACGCATCGTTGATGCGTTGGCGGAACAAGCTCAAGCGTTCTGCTCAAGAGTGTGATGACACACTGCGCAAATGCAAGCAACGAATCCTAGAAGAAGAAGATATGGATCAGGAGGTAAGGAACTCCTCCTTTCCTAAACGGATTGCACGTGCTACCAAGTCACTTATTTCCTCCGTCTTTAGCCGCAATATCAACGAGTCGAGCAGATCCATTGTTCGAAGATTTGAGTGGTTTGCAGATGGTGCTAGCGAGTTTCTGAGATTCGTAGAGCTTGGTGGCACACCACGCCGTCACATGCCCTTCGACCCTCTTATCAGGCACCTTCTTGCCGGCAAGAAACTAGAGCACAAAATCGTTCGAGAAAACCAATGCCCTTTGTTTTTACTATGTGTGCCCTTTAGTACTGCAGAGCATGGAATGGAGGCTAGGCTTATGTTTTTCCAAAAAGATGGTAATGCACCGGAGGATGATTTTTTACTTAATGTGATGCTACAGCTTTCGGAGAGTACAGACATAGTTGGGATTGCAATCAAGTGCTTGCAGTTGTTTACCCCTCATTTCAGGCCTATAGCTGAAACTATTAGGAAAGAACTTACTCGACTACCAACGCAAGACTTCTCCTGGGTGCCAGATATTGATTCGTTCCATAAAGAACATAGGAACAATATTCACAGCATTTCTACTCAATGGTTTCGCCCAAACCCATTATGTTGCAAACAGCATGATCACCACAAGCTTTGTGGTAGTAGCAACGTATATACACCAGAATTACCAGATGTTTCTCTAGAGCCAATTATCGATGTGAATTTGCACTGCCAAGTCTCATTGTCTAACAGACAGAGGACAATCACCGAAGGCAAAAGTTCTCTGAAAGATTTTCCACATCTGAAAGTTTCACTCCTCTTTTCACCTCATGACCCTTCAGAAGACATGTTGCCTGCAGTCAAGAGTTCTGCGATAGAGATGATTAACGGCGAGGAGCAACGTTGCTTGCATACAAACACTTCCTTCGAACAACTAGACAATATCATGCTTCCAAGGGCGATAGATTGCCTTCGCAGGAATGCTGAAGCAGTAGTGTATGAAATGATTTGGAAGTCTAAACATGGTAGTGCATACCTTCAGGTTGAAACGAGAGCCATGCATACGACGACCTCACAGAGAGCCATTCAGGAAGCTGGGAGAGGAACTCTTCTGGTACAAGAACAGGACGAGAATGCAGAGAGTCAGACAAATGTGGTCGCTGACTTCCTCAACTTATCAGTTGCACATGCACCCGTTCGGCTGAAGGGCTCAATCATGGATTGGATTCAGAAAGAAAAGGAAATGCAGATACCACTTCTAGATCGTCTAAAGGGGATTATCGAGGAAACAGGCAGAAATAAAAGAGTGGAAAGTTCGAGGGGAGTTACTACTCATAAATGAGGACAAATATATGTAAACATACATCTCAGAGACAGAATTTGGGCCAAATGCATCGATTATAGGCTCAAGAGGAGCAAAGCTATAGCATGAAGGGCGTAGAGCTACATATGAACAATTTGTGTTATGTCGGTCTTGGTCAAGAACTGTGTTCTACATTACGAGCATCACATGGTTATGTTTGTGTCTCACCAGCTTATCATATATGCTAGCAATTACATGGTTTTCATGTATTATACATAAAAAAAATCCAATGTACAGCATCGCCCTTTGCATGTGTAATTATTTTTTATGTTAATTTGAATGTGTAATAATATACCATGAGCTACTAAAATTGAGGAGAAAATTATAAAATCTCATCATATTGTCTACTATTCCATTTACTTTTCCTTTATCATTACTTACATCCATTGCACTTCATTTGATAAAAAATTAAGATGCCCTCGTTGTGAAATTAAAACTTAATCCCGTCTGCAAATTTTATACTACCTCGCAGCTGAAATGTGACATCTTAATTAGGAACCATCTTATTACTTTCTCACAACTTTCCAAGCCCTTTCAATCTGTTGTACTACGAGGAGTTAGTATATAGCTTGTTCATATAGAAAAATGTGGCGAGGTGGTTTAGAGTTTTTGGAAAACACGACAGTCAAGAGCTGGCTCCTTCTCTCTTTGCATAGCATCGATCAGCAAGATCAATTACAGATCCATTACAATCCGTGCCTCACGGTATATATACAAACTAAATTAGTTAGGATCAGGAAAATATACTAAACATAACTAGGAAACTTAACATGCAAGGTTACTATTCTAACATCCTCCCTCAATCTCAACCGGTGAAACAAGATTGAGATTGTGCTTGCAACTTTCGAATAGTTTGTGTAGGCAATGGCTTGGTGAAGATGTCAGCAACTTGGTCCTTGGAAGATATGTGTCGGACCGGATTACGAGAATCCAAATCCTCTGTGAATCAACATGTGCTATTCCCTGGATCAAGAGCTAGCACTTCACAAAGACACATTCTGAATCATTCATACAAGGCGTGAACTGAAACAAATATATTACAACACAGGTAACATAGACCTCATCGGGTCGAGTTTTACAAAAGGGCGCACAAGGCCAAATATATTACATTACAAAAGAACGACCAAGTCTCTGGCTGAAGCAACAGGGAAGGTAGGGCTCATCTCGCACAGGCAAGCGACTGGGGTGTCCTGTGTACGACAGATATTAACCAAGGGCTGGATAATATCGGTTGTACGCGGGTACCAACGAGTCTACTTAGACTGGGCGAGATCTAAACTACAGAACTATCCTACTCCTCGTCATATCCTTGTCCATCGTCTTCTGGTCCATCGTAGTAGGCATAGTCTCCTTCATCTTCATTATCTAAAGGGTGGGGGAGAGAAGCGAGGATGAGCACTACTACCGTGCTCGCGAGCCAACACACAAATGCAATTATATATATGCAAGGCTTAACAAGGATGGCTCGGGTTCTTTTATTTGCGAAAGCAAGTTTTGCAATACTATAATTACAAAGCCTCTGACTTAGCATTTTTAACAAATTGCAATTTTATAAAGAGAGTAATGTGCAATAATTATTTCAGCAGAGGTTACCTCCACCTTCATGCTTATTTTGATTAAGGTTACATCCACCTTATTAACATCACTGGGGTACATCCACCCGGGAAGAACAAATTCAGGGCTAGGTGAGCCCGCCACGTTTTTATACCACCCACAAGGTTTTGAAATAGAACTAACTCAAGTTAAGTTCCCATGTCCGCCTTTGACCGTAGGCACGGCTGTTTAAACAGTTTAATACTCTGCAGAGATAGCACACTTTACCCACAAGAGACAATTAACTCATTGCCCTACACAATTCCTTAGATGTGTAGTCGAGAGGTTGTCACAATAACGTTTCGACTTATCTCGCCCCTTCTGTCATTTCGCACATATAGGGTTACGTCCATAATGTTGAGCGGGATGTTTTACCTCAGCGACTGGCATAGCGGTGCTATACCTCAGCGACTGGCAAAACGTCACCCTCCTCTCGGTGTCCCATTCAAGCAGAATGAATCCACTTGGCTCCCCATTTATCCGCCCAGCGAAATGGCATCCAAGGTTCAATAAATCTACTAAGCTAAGTCGCAAGTTTTTCTGCAGACTTGTGGTTGTACTTGTTTAACACGGGAGGTCGTGACCCGATTAAGTCCTTAGGGTTATCTGGGCGGTTCATTCCACAACCCAATCATTCTCGTGCTCCCGGAGCACCAATCCGCCTCACCATCCGCCCAGATAGAGCTAGCATTTTAGGGTTTTTGAGGAGTAAACCAAACTATTTTCTCGCCTTAGTCATTAGACCACCAATGACTACCCAAAACATTTTATTTTTGAAGGCATGATGATTTGGGGTATTTAATACCCCGGTACTTGAAACAAGGCTAGCATGTCGCCCAAGCATGCGACCTATAACTAGTATTACCATAGTATTACTAGGGTGACAAGGGTTATTGGATTCAAGTTGACATGGATGGCAATATTAATTAATTAGACAACAAGTAGGTAATTAACTACCTTAAGCTTTAACATACATTTGATTAAAAATTAAAGCATGCAATTTGTTAATTTAAAAGAAACTAATTTACATAAAATGTAGGAGCAACATGGTCAAAGTATTGACTCGCCTTGGTTAGAGGCAAGATGATCGTGATATTCTTGGTCTTGATCAACTTGAGGATCTCCGGCGTCTTCGAATCCTAAACGGGCGATTTACCGGAAAAAGCACAACGGCAAAGAGAGCAAGTAAATACAAAAAGAATACACAAATAAACTCCAAATTAATCAAGTCCTATGCCATTAGCAAGATCTTGATTTAACGAATTTTTAGAAATTTATTTTGCAATTTTTGGAGCTATAACGGAGGAGATACTAATTTACGAAGCTTAATAGGAAGAAAAAGAAAAGAGAGAGAGAGGGCTGCGGGTTCACAGAACAGCATGGACCAAGTCCACGGCACAGTGCGGCTCGGGGGTGGCTCGGGTCCATGGCACAGTGCGCGGGCGGGCCCACTGGGCAGTCACAGAGGGAGGGGGAGGGCTAATGACAGGTGGGGCCACGTCCTAAAAAAAATAAAAATAAAAACAAAAACTTTGCTCCTACATGTGTACAATTAACTTGTTAGGCCAGGATTCTGGACAACGCCAGCTTAATTTGTTGATCCTACATGTGTACAATATATATACTATACATTAGGCAAGGCAGTACTTGTCCAACGAATCACATTCGAATGGCACAAGGATGCAGAGGTCAACGGTATTTTTCTTGGTCATCCGCAAACATATTAGATTTAACATAACAAAGCTGAGATATTTTGGTGTCTTCTAGTTAAAGTCTTACGTGCAGCATATTTTAGCTAAGCAGGGGAAATTGGAGGCATAAACTTTGCTCTCTATGGGATAGCTTGAAATTCTCTAATTAATTGATAGAAAAAAGGAAAGTAGTAGATCTATATTATAAGGATTAAGTACATGTTTCGTCCCTTAACTATACCCGATGATTAATTTTCGTCCCTCAACCGAAATACCGGATATAATGACCCTCCAAGTTTGCATACCAGACAAAAACTATCCCTCTACCTGTTTTAGAGCGGTTTTGACTGGTGTTTGACCTACGTGGCATTCAAGCCGAATAAAAAATTACCTCGGTCACATCTCATCCCCACCCCGCCGCATCTCCTCCCCCACCCCGGCGACCCTGCCAAGCTCCTCGCCTCTATGCCTCTCCTCTTCCTCACCGGCGTCCACCTCCCCACCCGCTGCGGCCTCCGCCTACGCCTCCATCTCCCCCTCGCGTTCGCAGCGCCTGCGTTCCCCAGCTTTCCATCCACCCTAACACCTTCGTTCCTTCCACCTCCCTCAGATCCGCCGCCTCCACCCCCTCATGGAGGTAGAGTCGGGAGCTCGGAGAAGGCGGGATGCGCGGGAGGAGGGTGGAGGCGGAGGCGAGGAAGACTATGCATGGACCCGATGGGCGCTTCTTGCCGTCGTGGGCGCCAGGCGGGACTCGTCTTGGCGTGGCCGCGGCGAGGTGGGTTCGAGGCGTGGCATGCGGCGATCTCGGCGAGTCACCAACGTCTCGCTGCAGGGAAGGGCTGGCGGGATGCTCTCCCTGGCCGTCGCGGGGCTCTGGTCGCTCACCGGGCTCTACCTCCACTACAACGCACTCCGCAGCGGCGTGCCCCTGGAGCTTACTAACCTCACCTAGCTCACCGACCTCTACCTTGACGTCAACAACATTGTTGAATTGCTTGGATTGATTCGATTCTTTCTTTTTTTATTCTCGTCACCTCTCCTGGCTTGGCGTTTCTTGATCCCAAAATGTGTGCTTAGGCTACCCTATCTGTTGGATTTTCCCGGGAGGATTTAATTTATCGGGACAACTTGCAAGCAGCTCTTGTTGATTGATTGCAACGTTTCTTGGCTGATACCTATGATTTGGTCATGGATTCATTTACCTTCGATCTTGGTTTGCTTGCCATTTTTGCCACTCTTCTGGTTACTACTCTTGACTCTTGAGCTGGCCTGGTGTGTACTGGGAGGGGGGCTACTTCAATGGAGCTAACCGCTCTTGCTCAAACTTATCTCTTCTTATTAGCAGTACCAATCAGTGAATCAGATGAAGCATTGAATAAGATGTTGTTACGATCTCGCCTGTTCTTACAAATTGGAGCGCAGCATATATAAACTGTTCCTTGTGTCTCTGACCTGATTTATTGTTGCTGTTGTTGATGCGTTCCAGTGGTGCAGTTGTGCTACAACCAGCTCACCGGAAGCATCCCCACGCAGCTCGGGCTCTTGACCGCACGGGGTTCTCAGCGGAGCGCACGGCGACCACCTTCTTGTTGAACAGGTGCTGGGCGACCGCCTTCTTGCTGCTCGCCAAGGCTTGCGTCGCCGGCATGCTCCGCTCGGAGCATCGCGTCGCTCCCGCCGCTTGCGACCGTTGTTGCTGATCTCCTGGGGCTCACCTCCCACGCGGCCATGCTCGCGCTCTCCGCCGCCGGCGCCATCGCATACTCGGTGGCCGTCAGCATCGCCACTGTGGTCTGCAATCACGCTGTCGTGGTGGCTGCCATGGAGCGCTGCTTCAGCCACACCGCTGTGCTCAGGGTGTGCGTCATCATCAGGGGCCACGTGCCCACGGATCTAGCGCTGGCGCTGCCCACCAACCTTGGCATGCGGCTGTGGAGGTGCTATTCCAGCTCTGGGTCATCTCGCAACGCCGGAGGGTCAGGAAGCTCACGCCAGGGGTCGCCGGCGAGGCCAGGGGTCACCGGCGAGGCCTTCTCGATCACCTACATCCACGCACTCTGTGTCGTCCTCAAGTTCATCGTCAGCTGCATGTTCTCTGAGGCGCAAGAGGAGTGGTGATGAGTGAGAGAGTTCGATTTTTTTGGCCAAGAATGCCACGTGGGTCCAAAACCACTCTAAAACAGATGGAGGGATAGTTTTTGTCCGGTATGTAAACTTGGAGGGTCATTATATCCGGTATTTAGGTTGAGGGACGAAAATTAATCATCGGGTATAGTTGAGGGACGAAGAATGTACTTAATCCATATTATAATATGTTATCATATTACTTTTAGGATCTATATGATAAAAGGATTTTGTTGAACCCAAATGGCGACTAGAGAGGGTGAATAGGAGCACTTACTCTTTTTCAAACTCTGACAGTATTCAACTTCTTCTCCTTAGTAGCTATGGAAGCTATGAAGATCAGAAAAATAAGCAGAAAGGAACTCTTGTGTTGAAACCGAGAAAACCCCGAGGCAACCCTGCTTGGCTGGTCTGACCACCAAGAAGTCATATGCCGATCGTCATCGTCGTGAGTTGAGTTTTGAAATGGATGATCATGTCTACCTTAAAGTCTCTCCAACGAAAGGAACACATCGTTTCCAAGACAGAGGCAAATTGGCACCTCACTACATCAGACCATTCCGAATTATAGCAAAACTGGGACCGGTGGCCTATCAATTGGAATTGCCACCATCACTTTCAGATGTGCATGATGTGTTCCATGTTTCACAACTGAAGAAGTGTCTTCGCCTTCCAACCGAAGCAACTGAGTTGGAAGAATTCGACTTGCAACCCGATCTTTCTTATCGAGAGCACCCGATTCGTATTCTTGAAGAAACGAAGCGCAAGACGAGAAATCGCAACATCAAGTTCCTCAAAGTTCAGTGGAGCGACCATACTGAACATGAGGCTAATTGGCAACGTGAAGAACTTATGCGAAGTGAATATCTAGATCTTTTTTCTTCTGCTTGAAGCGCCTTCGAATCAAGAAAGGCAATGTTAAACAAAGCAATAGAAAAGAAAATGTAATAACCATTCCTTGTAACCTTGTAGGGTATCTTAGCACTATCTTTGAAGGAAATCAAAACAACAGATGTGGTATTTCCTATTAGAATCTTCCAATCCTTTTTCCGACCTACCCAAATCTCGGGGACGAGAACTTTTGTAAGGGAGGAGGTTTGTCACATCCCCAAGTTTATTAATGATAATTGGTATGCATCTCATCGGCATGCTTCATGATTTATAAATTTTTGCATAATTTATTGCGCTAGGAAAATCTCAAACAATAATTAAACCTACACTTAAAAATTTAACTCCAAAAGAAATCTGGAAAAAAAACTTATGGTAATCTTCTGGAAAGAATTTATTCAAATACTGTATTAGTTATCAAGAATTAATATAATTTTTCCCAAATTTTTTGGGAATAGTATTAACCTTCAGACAATTCAAACACAATTCATTAACCTATCTCAGGTTTGGATTTAAACTGAGCAAAATATATTTTGAACATTGAGGTTTAATAATTTTTTTAGGAACTAGGTCAACCCAGGAACACCTCTGATTTATTTCAGATTTGTAGGATTTTTATTTCTATTTTTAGTGGCCTGGTCAACGTTGAATGGTTTGAATTTAAATCAGTCAAACCCTAGACCTAACCAGCTCGCACTGTTCCTCGGGCTCGAGTCCGGCTCGGTGAGTTGACTCGATCAAACCACCTAAATGCACCTCCCATGAGCCGTTCGATTAGAAATCAACAGACAAGATCGCGTAACCGTTCGGCCCAGTCCGAACGATCGTGCACAACATCAACCCTCCGATCCAGAATGAACGGTCCACACCTACCCACTTAACCCTCGCTCGCGCGCCGCACTGAGTCGCTACCAACTGGGCCCTACCCGTCAGGCGTGTCTTCAACCTCGTCTTTGGCGCTCAGCTGACGCCGGCGCTGCCCACGAGCTCCTACGAGCGCTCCGTCACACCGTCAATCCACCACACGAATGAGCCACTCCTGGAGCTCCCCCACTTCACGCCACCTCCATAGCCATTAACATTCGAGGTTAATACCCCCTCTTTCACCTCCTTTCACCTCATTCCTTCTCTTGGGGTTGAGAAGGAAGAAGCTTGTTTGAGCACCACACTCGGGTAAGCTTCAACCGGGTGATACCATCCTCCTTCTTGTTTGATGCCATCTCCATTTTTGCTAAGCTCAGCTCCTGTGGTTGTTTGTAGCTTCCAATCCACCTTGGTGTCTTTCGGGTTGTCCAGAGCATGTCCCCAAGGACACCACTGAGCCATTATTGCCTACGGTGAGTATTATCCTTGCCAATGTGCGTCATCTCGTGCCATTTAGCATGACAATGAAAACCCCTCAATCAATTTTGATAATGCACGATAGGGTTGCGGTGACTCGAAGTTTTCCCCTTTTCGGCCGAAGAACCAACCCTTCGTCCCCACCTTGCTCCGGCAAGGTATTTGTCAATTCATTGCTTCTACAGCATCTTCATATGGTCCTTAATCCATTCCGACCATTCATTGTCTGTAGGATTGCTCAAGGACTCCTCTCCTCGCAAAGCCATGCCGCCGCTATTATCTTCTCCGGCGCCGACGTTGCTCCAACCACTCCCAAGCTTCCCCGTCGCTTAGGTAGCTCACTAGTAGTCCCTAGAGTCTTGGGCACTCGCTTGTATGCGCTGCGAAGCTTCACATTACTGCATGCATGTTTGCCGTGAGAACGCCGCCACTCAACTCCGGCTAGCCGCCCATACGGGCCACCTCAGACGTCGCCACCACTTCCATTTGGTGCACAACCCTATTGCACAGCTATCCTAAGCCTTGGCCGGCTCCGCCGTGGCATGTGGCGCCGGTGAGCCGCTGGGCAAGCGCATGAAATGGGCGTGTCCATTGTCGGACGCTGACCAGAACTGTAGCAAGATCATTAGGCGTAATGGCAATGATTAGCATTTAAGCGTTGTCTTAGTCGTTCTAATTTGTCGCTTACACGTGGGACCACGCACATAAATCCGAGACGTTAAGTGAAAATCATTAAGCGGCTGACAAGTGGGCCTAGCCACTTAAGCACTGTGCACCGTGCGCTTGCGCCGTGGACTTAGTCCATGAGATCGAGTCGCTGACGGGTGGACCCGACACGTCAGATTGGAATTTTAAATCGGAAGTTAATTAGAAAACACACTATTCACTGGCCCCGCTGGTCAGTGACTGTGGCTAGCGTAGCGCCGATAAGAAAAGTAATAATTGCTTTAGGAAATTCGAAACCCATTTATTTACGCACAGAAAAATATGAACAACTTCAAAAATACATAACTAATTCATCTCAACTCCAAAATGGATGAAACCAGTGCTGATAATTTTCATTTTTAATGAACTTTATTTTAAAATTTGTTTCAAACTTGTCTCTATAGCATAAAGTATAATATTGGAAAATGATCCATAACTCTATTATTTTCACAATAGAAAAAGGCTGATAACTTTGAAAATGCATAACTAATTCATCAAAACTCCAAATGAGATGAACCCAGATATTTTGAACTTGTAATAATATTCTATATTTATATATATAATCCTTGTATCCCCCACCACTCTACAAATTTTGGCCAAATAATTAAATTGCATGAGCTTTGACATATTGAAATCTGAAATTCAAATTGCTATAACTTTCACATGATGACTCCAAAAAGAATAATTCTTTCACCTAAATTCATCAAAAATCATACACTAGCCATTGTAGAAAAATCATGTATTTTGAGCATTTGGATTTTTGATGTATTTCTCGGTGTTTATCGATATCGTTATTTCTCTAGATCTCGTACACTACTGAGAGTGAACAACTGATCTACCAGCAAGGCAAGCATCATTTGAACTTTCTTTTACATCATATTTGATCCCAGTTTTTGATAAGTTAGTGCAACGATAATTGCTTGCATGCTTATTTTTATTATGTCGCTATTTTTGTGATGTGTAGTTAGTTATATCCTATTCATTGAGGTTATCCTTGAATTCATTCTAGCACGACATGCTTAATATAGGATGTGTGAATTATTGTACGGTTTTGCTTAGCCATGCAAATCTAGAACGGTAGTTTGATTGTCGGGATTAACCCGACAATTATGGGAGAAACACACTTTCTTATATTCTTTTTATTCCAGATCTTCATATCTGTTTTATAAGTTAAACTTTGCCATTTTAAATGAGTTTTAAGGTCTGGACAAATGGTTGCTAGTGAGGGTGCCTTCGTGCACGAGATCGGGTATGTGGTTGACTTTTCCGGACCAATAAGGACCGAACTTTGGTAATATCGTTAATTCAAGTACACTCGTGCTACCACACGCGGGATATGGGTACTGTACGGTTAAGTAGGGGAGGGTTTTATTGTGTTATGTCCCATGGTGGTGTAAGGGCACTTGTGTTATCATTTGTCTGTAGGAGCCGATGTAATGTTCTGTAGTGTGCATAGCAGCACCAATTTTTAATATTTACATTGCATCGGTATTTCCAATACAACTTGTCAGCTGCTTAGCAAGTGCTATTCATCACTTGTACTAAGTAAGGGAACATCTTGCAAGGGGGACTTAGCCCAATAGGATTTTCTTGCTGAAAACAACCGTATCTCGATTCTCCTTGGCCGGCATACCTAAGAAAATGTGTCATTATTCGGAGGCATCTAGAGGCTTACGGGCTAGTCGAGTCGTGTGGGTAAAGTAGTACACCTTTGCAGAGATAAATCTATTCGAATAGCCGTGTCCGCAGTTATGGAGAATCGCTTGAGTTCGGTAGTTACTATTGTTAGACTTTGAACTATTTTGTGGGTACAACTTGACATTCGGTATGAACGGGTGTTCATGCATTTTAGTGTAGCATAGTGGGCTATCACTTTGGTGTTTGTTTGATTCATTTGTTTATATTTGTATTACTTATTCACATGATTTACTTCTACTTCAAATCTGTTTTTTAAAATGGCAATTGATAAACTAGGATGTGTAGGTTGGAAAATTGTTGCATTTTTCGCAAAACTATAGCCACTAATGCTATCCTTTGAATGTCCACTATGCATAACTAATTTTATCTTTGTGTAAGACTTGCGAGTACAACTTTGTACTCAACCAGTTTGTCTACTGGTTCCAGGTGAGGAAGATTGTGAGCTTGACGAGCTTGCGAGTGTCGATTTAGGCGACATTGACGAGTAGTGCTATCATTTAACTCCCAGTCAGTTGCCGATGGGTAATGGGGCATACCATACTGGACTTTCGGTTTATTTACTTGTTTCCACGGCTACTTTAAGTTCTTATTTGAATTTGGTCGGTCGGCCACTTGTAATAGTTATAGACTTGAACTACTATGATGTATGTCTTTTGAACTATCAATGAATGAATGTTGTATGGATGTGATCAATGTTGTATGTGAGTTTGGGCATGTTGGTCGCTGATTTTGGGAGCCAACATGACCTCATGCTCACTGTTCATGGATTCCATTTTAACTCACTAAGTATGATCTTTGATTGTTTAGAGAACCGGTAATCATGCAGTACTTGTAGAGGAGCGGTACGCATGATCACCGGGGCTCTAGTTTCAGTAAAGACCTCTCACTTAGATGGAGTTAACTTAGAATCCATTTACCTGAAAGCCCAAAGTTATCTCCTTAAGGCCGAGCGGGTTTTGGTCTTACGAAAATAACTTGGCAGGTCCCACAATTTAGCCCTGAGATTGGTGTTTCCTGAGTTCTCGAACTCAGTGGTGTTAATGAGTGGAGGTAGCTCCAATCAAAAGAAGCATGCGGTAGAGGTTCCGACGGAGGGGACCTCTACTAAAATAAATGTTGCACAATTACTCTCTTTAATAAAATGCAATTTGGTTAAAATGCTAAGTGATAGAACTTTGTAATTATGATAATTGAAAATGTCGCTGTAGCAAATAAAAGAACCCGGGCCATCCTTGTTAAGCCTTGCATGTATATTATTGCATTATGTGTATTGGCTCGCGAGCACGGAAGTTGTGCTCATTCTTGCTCTTTCCCGAAAAACCCTCAGAAGCAGGAAATCCCAGAGATTACGTATACCACAAGGATCTAGAAGTTGGAGGCCCAGGAAATGTTGAAGCGTAGTTTAGTTTCTTTAGTCTAGGTCTCGCCTCAGTCTAGTTGACTCCGTCGGTGGTTGCGTGTATCCTATATTATCTGAGTTTTCAGGTAATATCGAACGCACACGGGTTTCCCCAGTCGCTTGCCTATGGAGAGATGTGCTCTCACCATTTTACTTCTGTTGTCGCTTCCACAACTTTTGTAATGTAATCTTTGGCCTATTAGGCCCTTATTGTAAAACCCGACCCGATGTGGTCTATGTAAACTCTGATGTGTTAAATTAATGGATAGTATCCATCAGTACGAGCAACAACCTGGCTAAATAACTTGGCTAAATATTTTGTATCCATCAATACGAGTTGCACCAGGTAGATGTCTCACGACGCCGTAAGCCTTTGTGGCAACGGGGGTCGGGGCGCATGACGTAAGTCGTTAAGAGGGCGCAAGAGGGGGTCTGGGTAAGGGTTAACGGATCTAAACGGATGTAACCCTTCAAAGACGAAACCTTAGCGGGTGTAACTAATACTGCTGGAGGCATTGTAAAGTCCTTGTGGTGATCTCCCCTTGATTCACATGTCTAAGGAAGCATGTGTACATATCAGGGCAATTATCTCTTGTGGGTAAAGTGTACAGTCTCTGCAGAGTAATAAACTGTTTAAACAGCCGTGCCTACAGTCAAAGGCAGACATAGGAACTTAACTTGAGTTAGTTCTATTTCAAAAACTTTGTGGGTGGAATGAAAATGTGGTGGGCTCACCTAGCCCTGAGATTGGATTTTCCCTGAGTTTCCGAACTCAGTGAGGCTAATAAATGGAGGTAGCTCCAATCAAAATAAGGATAAGGTGGAGGTAGCCTCTGCTGTTATTAAATATTGCACAATCACTCTCTTTAATAAAATGCAATTTGTTAAAAATGCTAAGTGATAGGAATTTGTAAATATGAATATTGAAAAATGTTGCTTTAGAAAATAAAAGAACCTGAGCCATCCTTGTTAAGCCTTGCACATATATTATTGCATTGTGTGTATTAGCTCGCGAGCACGGAAGTTGTGCTCATTCTCACTCTTTCCTCCAAAATCCTCAGAAGCGGGAAACCCCGAAGACTATGCGTACTACGAGGATCTAGAAGTTGGAGGGCCAGGAGATGATGAAGCGTAGTTTAGTTTATTTTAGTCTAGATCTCGCCTCAGTCTGGTTGACTCCATCGGTGCTTGCGTGCATCCAATATTATCCAAGTCTTTGGTTAATATTGGATGCACACGGGTTTCCCCAGTCGCTTGCCTATGGAGAGATGTGCTCTCACCCTTTTGCTTCTGTTGTTGCTTCCGCAACTTTTGTAATGTAATCTTTGGCCTGTTCGGCCTTTATTGTAAAACCTGACCCGATGTGGTCTATGTAAACTATGATGTGTTAATTAGTGAATGGTATGGTTTTTTACGCCATGCATGATGGATTCAGCAATGTGCCTGTGAGTGCTATCTACTGATCCAGGGAATAGCACAATGTTTTCATAGAGGATTTGGATTATCGGAATCCGAGTCCGACAGCACCAGAGTTGACCGATCGATTGGGAGAGCCATGCACGTGATTGGTTACCTGGATGACGTTAAGGAGGCGGTTGTCTGGCGGCGAGGCGGCAGGAGATGACACGAAGGTCCCTATTCTAGTGGCGGCGGCACTGTGGGAGTCGACTGGATTCCCGGCCGGCCGTCGCAGCGATGACGGAGGCACCTCGTCAAGGCTGATGGAAGCATACCCATGATCTCTCAATGGATCTTCTGGCTTCTTCTCCCTTCGATGAGATCCATCATGTTTGAGGACTGGGCGTAGCTTAGTTGGTGAGTTCGCTCTCACCTATCAGCGTTCGAAGCCACTCGAAACTTGGCTTCAACGCTTGTGTTCACCAATAATTCCCTTGGATTACACACACATGGACAAAGCGTATGTTTGTGCTCCGTGAGGTGTAAGCATTCGCTCTAGATTAGACATATGCTAGGAAGGCACATGTGTGGAGCTATATATTAATTGGGCTGCTGGTGCGTGCATGGGCCTAAAAAAAGTAGTAACCCAGTCTAACACGACCAGTGTAAACAGCTCAACCCGTGGCGAATTCTCAACTAGTTAAAAGATAAACACAAGCTTTGAATCAACAAATTGTTAGGCTATCTAGCTATGTGCGAGAACAATCAATAAAGTGTTAAAAGAAAAACACAAGCTTTGAATCAATGAAGTTTGAGAGGAGCCTCGGGCGACTACATCTTGTGTCTTCTTGTCGTTCTTGTGTTTTTGCTTGATCGTCGACGACCAATACACAGCATGTTATCAGCACTTTCGCAGATCCTTCCCAGTAGTCTTTGTCAATTGTTACCGTAGCACCGAGCTGGAGAAAAGGAAGAACGCGTTCTACGGAAAAATCGCATTTCACTACATCAGTGCTTCTGTAATCGCGTCCTTGTAGAAAAGGAAGGACGCGTTCTGGGAAAAGTCGCATTTCACCGGTATTAATCTAAGTCTCGTCGGGGAAAAAAAACTGAATCGGCCGCACCCATCTAAAGCAAACTCCCTTTAGCCCTTTAGTCGTCATGTGAGAAAGACACATTTCACTTCATGTGACACGTACCAGACCCATATCTCAAAGTCCTGTACGTCCACTATCCATCCTCTTCCTCTTCAAGTTCTCATCACAGCTTGCAGTATGTCCCCCCTCTGAAATATCTCTGCATACAGCATAATTGTTCACCACATCCATATCTCTGTATGCATACAGTAGAATCTTGCAGCTACTAAGCTAAATCTTTGCTTGTGGTCCCAAGTTCCTTCCTATTACTAATCAGTTCACAAGGTCAGGACTTGACCAAGAATTCATTCATTTATTTTTGTGTACCATGCACACTGATATATATTATACATTTCCTGAATCCTGAGCAGGGAGGGGATGCTACAAATGCTTGAATGCTAATGGCAGAGATCGTCAGTTACGCAGTTGTCTAGGCACTACCAGAAACCCCAAGTTCCTTCCTATTACTAATCAGTTCACAAGGTCAGGACTTGACCAAGAATTCTGTTCTGCATTTTACCGATTTTCCGAGTACCTAAAACACTTAGGAAAGTCCCCAAAAAACTCGGGGACGTAATTCCCGAAGGCCGACCGTCGGGAAAAGCCACTCGGGATAATTTAGTCGGGATTCAAACTGGTTTCCCGAGTGTTTTTAGATTTACACTTGGGAAATATAATTTTCCCGAGTGTTTGAGATTACGGGCTAGTCAAGTCGTGTGGGTAAAGTAGTACACCTTTGCAGAGATAAATCTATTCGAATAGCCGTGTTCGCAGTTATGGAGGTAAAGTAGTTCTCGAACTCAGTGGTGTTAATGAGTGGAGGTAGCTCCAATCAAAAGAAGCATGCGGTATAGGTTCCGGGAGGGACCTCTACTAAAATAAAGCGGCGCACAGCCCACCCAGTCTGCCATAGATTGCCAGACTCGACGAGAGTACCTACACTCCACCAAAAGGTGCATTACCGATTCTGGGGCTTGTCTGCAAAGGGGGCAAAGGGCCTGGTTTAGCCAGCCCCGCACTTGTAGTCTGTCCGAGGTCTAGAGTCTGTTTTGAATTGCTAGCCACGCGAACTGTTTGCATTTAGGTGGCTCTAATATTTTCCAGATGAGACTTTGAAACTCCGCTGTCGTTGATCCTAGGAATTGTTTTGGGCAGTCATTGGGGGTAAATGACTGAAATGTTTTATAACCTAATTTACATTTCTCAAAAACTCTAATAAGACCACATCTAGACGGATGGTATGATGGTCGGTGCTGATGTAGCCCAAGGAATGTTAGAATGTGGTATGTACCACCTAGATGACTTTAAGGACTTAATCCTGTGATGACCTCCCAATGTAAAATAGTGCAACCACAAGTCTATAATGGTGTCGACCTAGCTAAAGAATTTGTATCCACCAGTTCGAGTTACACCATTAGAGGGACCCATGAGTCATGTTGCTGGCATATGTCGTCGTGGACATGGGTCGGGATGTTGGCTTAAGCTGTCGTGTGGCGCAAGAGGGGGTCTGGGTAATGGTTGACGCAGGTGCGGAAGCGTAACCCTTCTCAGGTGAAACCTTAGTGGGTGTAACTGACACTGAGGGATGCATTGTAAAGACCTTGTGATAATTTTCCTTGATTCACATGTCTAAGGAAACATGTGTACATATCAAGATGATTATCTCTTGTGGGTAAAGTGTACAGTCTCTACGCAGTATAAACAGTTCGAATAGCCATGCCCACAGTCAAGGGAGGGCTTGGGAACTTACGCGAGTTAGTTCTATTTATAAAAACTTTGTGGGTGGGATAAAAACTCGTTGGGCTGATGTGACCTTGATTTTGGTTTTCCCTGGTGAAGAATCTAGCCCGCCATTATATGTTAATGGAGTGTTTTGGTGATTAATGACAAATGCATTTGAAAGACTAACATCTTTATTGATATACTTACTGTTTAGTCTAAATTGGATATAAAGGTGATAATCATGAAGGCATGTATGTGATTAATGACAAATCAAATTCATTGGATAAACGAAAAGGAAAATCCAAATAGGTATGCATTTATAATGACAAATCTATTTGTGAGACTAACTCTCTTATTGATATATCTCATGATTAGTCTCGTTTGGCTTTAAAGAACAAAAGAGGTATGCATTCTACTTTGTATTCTTATACCCTGTTCCATTCCTCGGATCCAAAATATAGGTTGAACTTCACCAAAAGAATTAACCTGAATATGTGCATATGTTCTTACTACATATTCATGTATGCACACATATAGGGGGAGTTCATTCTATATTTTGAGGTTTCATTAGTATTGATCCATATTCCTGTTTCCACATATTTGGGATCTTTACTTTGAAACATATCCTGTGAATATATTTAACTTGCATAGTTAATATAGTCATATGAGTATATAAGACTTGTGTAGTCTAAGTATACTTATATGTGAGTATAACATAACTTGTGCAGTTCATGTGTACTCACATATCCTTGAATATAGCTAACTTGTGTAGTTAATATATTCATGTGTGTATATGAGACTTGTGTGCTCATATATCCTATGAGTATATACAACTTGTGTAGTGCCTATATACTCATACCAATCTACATTCAATTACTTGCAATTGAAATGATTATCATCAGTTACCAAAGAAGGAAAGATTGTGGTATCTTGTCCCACCATTATGAGTTAATGGTATGGCGTGGTAATTAATGATAATCGTATTATAGAACTAACATTTTCCATTAGTTGGATGAATAGGTTGAGTTCTATAGTTGAAGACTTTAGAAGATCATCATGTGTTGATGATATTGAAGTCAAGAGCTTGGAGTAAAGGATGCATCATGTGTTGATGTGTATCAAGTTCAAGAAGAGGAGATGATCATGAGTTGCTCATCAAGTCAAATGAAGACCCATCATGTGTTGATGGAAGTCAAGTGAAGGATGCATCATGAGTTGATGCATATCAAGTTAAGAACTCGGAGTTGAAGCAAGGATGTGCGTCATCAAGCTTCAAGTGGTTGTGCAAGGCAAAGGTATGACTAGCTAGGGCTAAGGATGTGTTCCTAGTCTTTTACCGGTCTTGGTGTTTGGTTGGAAGACCGGATTGCTAGTATAGGCTGCCGTACTATTAAGAGGGGTCTTTTACTAGTAGCTTGAGTTAGTCATGTGTTGATAGCTCATTGTGTTTGCTCTAGCTCATCTTAACATGTTGCCAATATTTGCAAATGTGTTTTGCAAATAGTTGTGGCTCATGGATAACCCTTGTAGCATGTGACTTAAGTTTGCGAATGTGTTTTGCAAATGGTGTAAGTCCATATACCTTATTCCTTGTAGTTTGATTCTATAAGTTGGCAAATGTGTTTTGCAACTTGTTGAGAATCTCATTTGAATCCTTGTTTGCATCGCGCGTCAATTTGGCAAATGTGTTTTGCAAATTGAGTTGAAGCAGAATGCAATTTGTGGCATTGATTCTAAAAGTTGGCAAATGTGTTTTGCAACTTGTCGAGAGTCTTGTCTTTAACCTTGTGTGCATCTTGCATCAAATTAGCAAAATGTGTTTTTGCAAATTTGAGTTGTGAAAAAGTCAAATGCACTTGTTGGATGTGGCGGTCTGACCACCAGTATCAGCGGTCTAACCGCTTGTGGAAGCGATCGACCGGCGTTATTGGTTGATCGACGGACCTCGGTCGAGACCCGGTCAGCTTTTTCCAGAGATGTTCTTTTTCTAGTCCTTAGCCACTTTTTGTGGAGCGGTCTGACCGGCGTTTATGGGGCGGTCTAACCGGCCATTAGTTGGCGGTCAGACCGGCCGTATGCTCAACGGCTAGTTTTATAGTTGTTGGAGCCAAGGGCGGTCAGACCGGCCATTACACGGCGGTTAGACCGATTTTGTCTAGATTATATGGAATCTTTCCCCAACGGCTAGTTTTTGAGTGTGGGCTATATAAAGCCACCTTGGCCGGTTGGGAGAAGTTGCTGGTGGTGTGCTGGTGCCCCTAGACATTCCTTTGAGTAAAGAGCAAGCCTCTCATTCTCTTTTGTGCATGTGTTGCACTTAGTGAGGTTAGAGAGCAAACCCTAAGTGCATGTGTTGCCTTAGGTAGTGGATTTTGTATCCATTTGAGCTTAGACACTTGATTGGTTCAAGTGAGCGTTGGAGACTTGTTACTCTTGGTGTTTACCGACACCTAGACGGCGTGGTGGCATCGTTGTGCCAGTGAGCTTCTCAAAGAAGATTGTGAGAAAACCCGGGCGGTTTGTGAGTGGTGTGGTGCTCGCCATCTCCGGAGTGGAGGAAAGAGCAACCCTAGTGGAGCGAGGTGTTGGTTCGGTTTGGAACCGGTCCAAGTGGTTGGACTTACCTCGGAGGTGGGTGCTCAATTTGTGGAGCCGGTCCAATTAGTTTGGGCTTGCCTCAACGTGGATTAGGGAAGACCGGCAAGTCTCCGATCACCACGGGAAAACTTCGCCGTGTCACTTGTGGTTTGATTACTTTGGCAATTTACATTACTTGTATTTAAATTGCTTAATTGTATGTGTATGATTGCTATCATTTATATAGTCTCATATTGTTGGTACACTTAGTCGAACCTAGTTGATTTAGGTTTTAATTGTGCAAAACCGTATTTGTTTAGCTTCCGCATTAGAAATCGGTTTTAGCCAAAGAAGTTTTTAAAACGCCTATTCACCCCCCTCTAGTCGGCCACCTCGATCTTACAAGTGGTATCAGAGCTTGGTCTCTCATTTATTAGACTTAACCGTCTAAAGAGTAAAGGATGGCAACTAGAGATTTAGTTCACCTTGGTGAAGCACCTCTATTTCTTGGCACAAATTATGCTCATTGGAAAATCCTCATGTCATGTTATTTTAAGGCCATGGGCCTAAATATCTGGCGGATTGTAGATGTTGGCTTTTCTCCTCCATTGGATCAACCTGTAGCTCCAACAAATGAGGAAGAGAAATGCTTACATCTCGACGCTCAAGCAATTAACGCTTTATTTAGTGCTTTGAATGTAGATGTGTTTGATGCCATATGCGATCTCAAGAACACTCATGAGATGTGGACCCGTCTTCAAGAATATTATGAAAGGTCCACTTCCACTAGTGATGATTGCGTAGAAGAATGGACGTCGGGAGAAGAATGCTCAACCTCTAGCTCCGACAATGATGAATCCTCAACTCCATCAACATCGCATCATTGCTTTATGGCAAAAGGTAAAAAGAAGGTAAATAATGATGATGAAAATGATGAGCCTTCATATGATGAGTTGATTGATATGTTAGAAGAGCAAAACATTTTTATGGGAAAGGAGGTTTCAAAATTCAAAGCTTTGAAGAAAGAGTTTAACTTACTTCAAAATAACTATGATGTTTTAAAGAAAGAACATGAAACCCTCCTTCTTAAAGATTACACTAGCTCTAAAGTGGATATAGGGATTACATGTGATCTATTAGATGACTTACCTTGTATTGCTCCTACCTCTTGCAATTCATCTAAAGCTAATATATCCACTTCTTGCGATGATTTAATTGATATGCCTTGTTGCTCAAAATTAGATGCTTCTATTTCCTCTATGTCTTGTGATACTAACCTTGTAGAGGAAAATAATGAGCTCAAGGCCCAAGTCACAAAATTGAAGATCGACTTGGAAAGAAGCTATAAAGGGAAGGCCACTCTCGATGAAATATTGAGCAAGCAAATATGCTTACAAGATAAGAGTGGTATTGGCTTTACTCCCAAGAAGAAGAAGGAGAATAGCAAGATGAGGCACAATGCAAGACACACGAAGAATGTTAAGTGTCTGAATTGTCATGAGAAGGGTCACATTTCCTCCGTGTGCCCAAATAAGGAAAATGACAAGGGAGAACTTGGTTTCATCACCAAGAAGAAGGTGAAGAGCAACCCAAAGCAAAGAGGAAAACAATTCAACAATATCAAGTGCTTTGGATGCATCACATTGCCTCGGTGTGCCCAAATCAAAAGGATGTCAAGTCAAGACATTCAAAGAAAAGGCAAGCCGGAGTTGAGCAAGATAAGAAGATATCAAGGGGAAGTAAAAGCCCTACTTGCTACAATTGCCGGGAGAAAGGACATTTTAGTAAGGAATGTCCCAAAGGTATCACTCCTAAGCCAATTATTTATAATAATCATTATTTGCTTAGGAAAGATAAATATGGCAATGTGTTTGCTAGGAATATTAGTTTACATAAAACTAATGCTAGGGCTATTTGGGTGCCCAAATCTATTGTGATTAACATTCAAGGACCCAACCGAGTGTGGGCACCAAAAGGTGCTTAAATGTTAAATAGGTACTTGGAGAAGCATTGGAGGTTTGGCTCACTCATAAAGAGGTGGATTCCATCATATGCAAATATGGAGCCAAGCTTGAGGAAGATCAATTCATATCATAAACCAAATGCCATCTCGGTAACAAGTATTTATGTTGAAGTATCTCGCCCTTATGCCTTGTGTAGGTTACATTCATGTAAAATCTTAAAAGGGTTGTTTTTGCTCTTGTGCTAAAACTTGTTTCTTGAAATCTTGAGCAAGATAGAAGTGGCACATTAAGGAGAGTGCTAAATCATAACCATGTATGTCACATCTCTAAATGTGCCCAAAGAAATTAAGTGCTAGTTATGTTTTTAAAAAATGAGCCTTTTAGCCAAAAGTCAAAAATTTCATAACTATTAGTAATCCTTTGAAAAATTAGTTGAAAAATGTATACAAATGCTTTTCAAAGGTTTCCCAAAGGTTTTGGCTCAAGAAAAATCTATTTTAAATGAAAATGAGTTTCTAGCCAAAATTGTAGATCATAGTATCTTGTTTTTAACCTAAACTAGATCTTTATGTAAAATTTGGTCTGAAAGGAATTCGAAAATGATCTCAAAAGGAAAAACCTAGAGTTGGCCATTCTAAACATTTTTGGTATTCAAAAGTTTTTCAAAAGGTCTACCTATCAAAAGTTATTTGATTTCTAAATTCATCCAAAATCCAAGTTTGACCTAAAAGGTCACTTTCTAGCACTTAAGTGAGTTTTGCTATTTGAGCCAAGATTATTCACTTGAACAGGTCCATAATGGTATTAATGACTCATACATGCAATTGGTTGCTTGAAATATCTTAAATTGCTCAATTTGGATCTTTTGAAGAAAGTTCTTGAAAATAAGATTTCATTTGCGAAAATAAAAGATTAATTCATAAAAACTATTTAATACTTGGAGTTTAAAGGGCTATATTAGTTGGAAATGCTCCAAAGATGTTTGCTTGATTGATTGTGTGAAAATTTTGGAGCAATGTACAACAATTCACTCAAATCCCAAAATCCTGTGCCAAATCATTTGTCGGTTTACGCCTTAACCGCTCGATCATTAAACCCAGTGATCGACCGCCCGACCTCGTGATCGAACCGCCAAACCCAGCGGTCTAACCGCCAGCCTCAACGGTCGAACCGCCAAGCCCAGCGGTCTGACCGATTTCGCGTGGAGGACTTATAACTTCACCCGAAGGAGTATTTTTCCTCATTTCCTCCTCCAAAACCGAAACACTCTCTCTCTCATCTTCTCGGCCGCCTCATCCTCTCCGGCCCGGATCTTCATCTTCGGCCATCTTCTTGAGACTCCAAAGGTAACCTAAGGTTCCCCCTCACCTCCTCTCTCCATTCCTCCAATTAGATTGAGTTTTGATTGTCTCATTCTATCAAATCTTGAAACCTAGCTAGGTGAGGGAGTTTTTGTCAAAATCCGACAAGTTTGATCCCTAATTGCATCAAGGCTTCATCTCCTTGGTTTCCCCATCTCTTTATCTTGGTAATCCCTCAACTCATTACTTGCAATCTATCCGCATTATGATTTTCCCCAAATTTCTAGGGTTTGTCATGCATGTGCCCTATCTTTGTTAATTTGGTGAAAACCCTTGACCTACAAGTAGATTAGGTTTGTATTAACATATTCTCACTATGTCATTATCCCACATTACAAATTTATGGGCTTTCTCCCAAGATCAGTTTGCTTCTATGTTAGTGGCGGTCTGACCGCCCGTGACACAGAACTGAGGGATGGCAAAGTGAATGCTTTGTTAATTCAATTCTTGAATATCCTTTGACAATCTTTGCAATTCTTGTAATCCATTTCAGCGACCATGCCGCGCAAGATCACCGCTGGTCGATTGTCCCATCCTCGTCCAACTGTTGAAGACTTTCCTGAAGAAGCAGATGAGCAAATGCATGATGTAGAAGTAGAAAGAACAGCGAGTGACAGTGATAACAGTGGCAGCGACAAGAATTTTGAAGGGTCAGATGATGGTGATGAGAATGAGGATGAGGAGGTAGCTCCAAATCCAACCCCATTCATTGGATTAGATGTGTCCAAGATTAAAAGTGAAAGGTATACTACTTTACGACACATCAACCAGTTTAGATTCCAAAGGGATGCAACCATGGGGATGTTTCACACTATGTTTCAGCAGAATGTCTATCACATCATTTATGCTCAGAAGAAATTTGCTAATCATAGATTTGTGAAGTGGAGTTATCTAGGACAGAATCCAGTCTACAATGGTTTGTTTCGTCTGTTCAGAAGAGTAGGCTTAGATTCCTTGGTCTCTCTGAGTTGCAACTTTCATGCCAAGGTCATCAGACAATTTTATGCAACAGTTTATGTATCCCCTGAGCATGATCATCTTGTTTGGATGTCAGGATATGAAAAATTTGAAGCCTCTAAGAATGATTTCATGCTAGCTTTAAATTTAAGGGAGTCAGATGGGATAAACATACATGTTCAAGAATGCTTAGCTCTCACTCAGGTAGATGAATATTATGATCAGAATAATCCTTATACTGTTGGGAAGGTAACTGGATTGCTCCCTCTCCCCAGCATTGTTAACAGGATCATGAGAGCTACTTTCTTCCCCAGGAGTGGGAACAATGATGAGATTCATGGAAGAGCTTGGAATGTAGTTAAGTGCATTATGGAAGGCACTAAATTTGATGTCATGGATCTTATTATCAGGGAGATTGCTACCTCTAAGGGAGATAAGAACAAGACTATCTATTTATCTCCCTACATCATGAAGCTTATTAAGAGAATGACTACTTTTGATCTCCCTCTTGATATGGAGCATAAGGAGTATAGACCAAGAGATCCTCCTCCTCAGACTCCTCCTCCACCTCAGGTGTCCCCTCTAGCTCCTCTTTAGTCTCAGGGACAGGGCTCGTCGTCCCAGAGTCATCCAGGGCAGGCTCCACAGGATCAGGATGCAGTTCTAGCAGCTCTTGCTCGCCTTCAGACCAGTGTAGACACTTTGCATGTAGAGTCCATTCAGAGACATGCAGAGTCTATTCAGAGACATGCAGAGAACATTCAGAGGCATGCAGAGACTAGAGCCTTGATTGAGGATCTGAACGTGAGAGTGACTCACCTGGATGAGAGACTCACTGAGTATCAGGAGTAGTGCTTGCCAGTTGCTTATCGGAGGTTTAGTCGTGGTCAGCACCCTCCATCCTTCACTCAGCGGGGAGATCATCCATCATCTTCATCAGGCGCTCCTCCCTCCTAGATGCTTAGTTTTCATATTTAGGTCGATAGACCTTGTTTTGTATGGATAAGCTTATGTATCACTCTTGTAATATCTTATGTAAGCTTATAAACCATGGATGTTTTATTGCTTTAAGTCTCTTTTGGATGATGAAATGTTTATTGTATTATGCTATGTGTTATGCAATCCTTTATGTGTCATCCAAGACTTGTGCAGGTTAGATGATTGAATGACCATGTTATGGATTATGATTCATTAACTATCAATGTCCATAATGTATTTATATCCTGTTGTTGCATGATATTCATATATTGATTATCTATTGTCATGCTCCTTGGACCAATTGTTTAAAGGAAACTCCACCAAAATTTCCTAAAAATCCTCTTATATGCAATGGGTGTCGTCTCTTATCCTTGTGCATATAGTTAGGGGGAGTTTCTTCTCATTTGGTTCTTATTTGAATGTGTTTCAAATCATTTCTCTTCTCTTCTAATCTCCTAGTTGGCCTGTATTCAACTTGCTTTACTCTCTTAGGCCATCAAAGAAGAGGTTGTGCCATTAGCTCGTGATCAAAAGTGATTTCCAATCACACTGTTCTTTGGTCACCAGCGGTCTGACCGGCCAACCCGGCGGTTTGATCAAGCCCTTCAATGATCCGATCGGCCGAGGCATGATCGATCGCCGTGACCAAGCAATGGCACAAAGAAAATGGTAATTTTGTCCAAAATAAAATAAGTTCTTTTGACAAGCTCTTTCTTCTGCTCTATCTGTTTATTGGCTTGAATTTGTTTTGGCTTTTTGGTGCTTAATGCCAAAGGGGGAGAATGTTTGGATTCTCTCTTGTGCTTTCACCTTTAAGGCATATATTGCCATAGGGAGAGTTTTGGACTCTCTTGAATTTTGTTGTTATCACCTTTTCATGCTTAATTCCTAAAGGAGATAATTCAAATTGCTTAGTATTATGCATGATTGTAGTTCAATCGTTTAAATTCCTATCTTATGTTGATTATTGTCCAAATATTGTTATTGATAAAGGATTTGTCATCAATCACCAAAAAGGGAGATTGAAGAATCTAGCCCGCCATTATATGTTAATGGAGTGTTTTGGTGATTAATGACAAATGCATTTGAGAGACTAACATGTTTATTGATATACTTATTGTTTAGTCTAAATTGGATATAAAGGTGATAATCATGAAGGCATGTATGTGATTAATGACAAATCAAATTCATTGAATAAACGAAAAGGAAAATCCAAACAGGTATGCATTTATAATGACAAATCTATTTGTGAGACTAACTCTCTTATTGATATATCTCATGATTAGTCTCGTTTGGCTTTAAAGAACAAAAGAGGTATGCATTCTACTTTGTATTCTTATACCCTGTTGCATTCCTCGGATCCAAAATATAGGTTGAACTTCATCAAAAGAATTAACCTAAATATGTGCATATGTTCTTACTACATATTCATGTATGCACACATATAGGGGGAGTTCATTCTATATTTTGAGGTTTCATTAGTATTGATCCATATTCCTGTTTCCACATATTTGGGATCTTTACTTTGAAACATATCCTATGAATATATTTAACTTGCATAGTTAATATATTCATATGAGTATATAAGACTTGTGTAGTCTAAGTATACTTATATGTGAGTATAACATAACTTGTGCAGTTCATGTGTACTCACATATCCTTGAATATAGCTAACTTGTGTAGTTAATATATTCATGTGTGTATATGAGACTTGTGTGCTCATATATCCTATGAGTATATACAACTTGTGTAGTGCCTATATACTCATATCAATCTACATTCAATTACTTGCAATTGAAATGATTATCATCAGTTACCAAAGAAGGAAAGATTGTGGTATCTTGTCCCACCATTATGAGTTTATGGTATGGCGTGGTAATTAATGATAATCGTATTATAGAACTAA
The DNA here is from genome assembly GCA_036346405.1 of Phyllostachys edulis. NCBI lineage: Eukaryota > Viridiplantae > Streptophyta > Magnoliopsida > Poales > Poaceae > Phyllostachys > Phyllostachys edulis. Next base: position 5,941,549 of record CM070558.1, read on the forward strand.
CATTTTCCATGAGTTGGATGAATAGGTTGAGTTCTATAGTTGAATACTTTAGAAGATCATCATGTGTTGATGATATTGAAGTCAAGAGCTTGGAGTAAAGGATGCATCATGTGTTGATGTGTATCAAGTTCAAGAAGAGGAGATGATCATGAGTTGCTCATCAAGTCAAATGAAGACCCATCATGTGTTGATGGAAGTCAAGTGAAGGATGCATCATGAGTTGATGCATATCAAGTCAAGAACTCGGAGTTGAAGCAAGGATGTGCGTCATCAAGCTTCAAGTGGTTGCGCAAGGCAAAGGTATGACTAGCTAGGGCTAAGGATGTGTTCCTAGTCTTTTACCGGTCTTGGTGTTTGGTTGGAAGACCGGATTGCTAGTATAGGTTGCCGTACTATTAAGAGTGGTCTTTTACTAGTAGCTTGAGTTAGTCATGTGTTGATAGCTCATTGTGTTTGCTCTAGCTCATCTTAACATGTTGCCAATATTTGCGAATGTGTTTTGCAAATAGTTGTGGCTCATGGATAACCCTTGTAGCATGTGACTTAAGTTTGCGAATGTGTTTTGCAAATGGTGTAAGTCCATATACCTTATTCCTTGTAGTGTGATTCTATAAGTTGGCAAATGTGTTTTGCAACTTGTTGAGAATCTCATTTGAATCCTTGTTTGCATCGCGCGTCAATTTGGCAAATGTGTTTTGCAAATTGAGTTGAAGCGGAATGCAATTTGTGGCATTGATTCTAAAAGTTGGCAAATGTGTTTTGCAACTTGTTGAGAGTCTTGTCTTTAACCTTGTGTGCATCTTGCATCAAATTAGAAAAATGTGTTTTTGCAAATTTGAGTTGTGGAAAATTCAAATGCACTTGTTGGCTATGGCGGTCTGACCGCTAGTATCAGCAGTCTGACCGCTTGTAGAGCGGTCTGACCGGCGTTGTTGGTGCAGTCTGACCGGACCTCCGGGTCAGGAGACCCGGTCAGCTTTTTCCAGAGATGTGCTTTTTCTGGTTCTTAGCCACTTTTTGTGGAGCGGTCTGACTGGCGTTTATGGGGCGGTCTGACTGGTGGGCGGTCTGACCGGCCATTAGTTGGCTGTCAGACCGGCCGTAAGCTCAATGGCTAGTTTTATAGCCGTTGGAGCCAAGGGCAGTCAGACCGGCCATTACACGGCGGTCAGACCGATTTTGTCCAGATTCTCTGGAATCTTTCCCCAACGGCTAGTTTTTGAGTGTGGGCTATATAAAGCCACCTTGGCCGGTTGGGAGAAGTTGCTGGTGGTGTGCTAGTGCCCCTAGACATTCCTTTGAGCAAAGAGCAAGCCTCTCATTCTCTTTTGTGCATGTGTTGCACTTAGTGAGGTTAGAGAGCAAACCCTAAGTGCTGTGTTGCCTTAGGTAGTGGATTTCGTATCCATTTGAGCTTAGACACTTGATTGGTTCAAGTGAGCGTTGGAGACTTGTTACTCTTGGTGTTTGCCGACACCTAGACGGCGTGGTGGCGTCGTTGCGCCGGTGAGCTTCTCAAAGAAGATTTGCGAGAAGACCCGGGCGGTTTGTGAGTGGTGTGGTGCTCGCCATCTCCGGAGTGGAGGAAAGAGCAACCCTAGTGGAGCGAGGTGTTGGTTCGGTTTGGAACCGGTCCAAGTGGTTGGACTTACCTCGGAGGCGGGTGCTCAATTCGTGGAGCCGGTCCAATTAGTTTGGGCTTGCCTCAACGTGGATTAGGGAAGACCGGCAAGTCTCCGATCACCACGGGAAAACATCACCGTGTCACTTGTGGTTTGATTACTTGTGCAATTTACATTACTTGTATTTAAATTGCTTAATTATATGTGTATGATTGCTATCATTTATATAGTCTCATATTGCTGGTACATTTAGTCGAACCTAGTTGACTTATGTTTTAATTGTGCAAAACCGTATTTGTTTAGCTTCCACATTAGAAATCGGTTTTAGCCAAAGAAGTTTTTAAAACGCCTATTCACCCCCCCTCTAGTCGGCCACCTCGATCTTACACCTGGGTAGAAGTACCAATGTTGTTAATAGGTGGATGTAACCCCAATCAAAATTAAGCACAAGGTGGAGGTAACCTGCCATTATAAATATTATACAATATCTCTTTAATAAAATGTGATTTGGTTAAAATGCTAAGTCATAGGAGTTTCTAAATATTGTAATTGAAAATGTTTCTTTTAGCAAATAAAAGAACCCAAGCCATCCTTGTTAAAGCTTTGCATATATATTATTGCATTTTGTGTGTTGCCTTGCGAGTACTGTTGTTTGTGCTCATCCTTGCTCTTCCCCCCAAACCTCAGAAGCCATGGATCAAGGACACTATACGTATTTCGAGGATCCAGGCACTGATGGTCAAGAAGATTGTGGAGATTAGTTCAATCTCTAGTAGTCTAGGTCTCGCTCCAGTCTAGCTGGCTACGTCGGTGCTCATATACACCAATATTGTCCAAATCTTTGGATAATATCGATCGTACATATGCTACCCCAGTCGCTTGCTTGTGAAGAAATGTGCCTTACCCCTTTTGCTTCCGCTGTCATTTCCGCTATTTATGTAATGTATCCATTTGGCCTAATTGGCCCTACCGTAAAACTCGACCCGATGCGGTCTACTTGACTCTGATGTGTTGTAATAAATGTATGGCACGATTTATGTCATGTATGAAATGATTCAGTGATGTATCTGTGAGCACTACCTACTGATCCAGGGAATAGTGCAGTGGTTTCACAGAGGATTCTGGATTGCGAAATCCAGGTGCGACAAATTGGGAGAGCCATGCATGCGATTGGTTACCTGGATGACGTTAAGGAGGTGGTTGTCCGGCGGCTAGGCGGCGGGAGATGACATGAAGGTCCCGATGGGCTCTATTCTAGCGGCGGCCGGCACCATGGGGGTCAACGGGATTACCAGCCGGCACTTCGTCTAGTCAAGGCCGATGGCATCATGGCCATGATCTCTCAATGGGTCTTCTGGCTTCTTCTCTCTTCGATGAGATCCATCACATTTGAGGACTGAGTGTAGCTCAGTTGGTGAGAGCAAGTGGTTCGCTCTCCCGTCAGCGTTGGAAGCCAGTCGAAACCTGGCTTCGACGCTTGCGTTCACCAATAATTCCCTTGGATTACACACACGTGGCCAAAGCGCATGTCCGTGCTCCGTAAGGTGTAAGGCTCTATTCTAGATTAGATGTATGCTACGGACACACCTATATGTATGTGTGGACATGTGTGTGATGTGCGTACTCTCGAAAAAAAGATCCATCACGCTTGCATGCTGGAGCTATATATTAATTGGGCTGCTGCCTGTTGGTGCGTGCATGGGCCTACAAAAAGTAGTAACCCAGTCTAACACGACTAGTTCAATCCGTGGCGAATTCTCAAGGGCTGGACCTGGATTAACTAGTTGAAAGATAAAAACAAGCTTTGAGTCAACAAATTGTTAGGCTATCTATGTGCGAGAACAATCAATAAAGTGTTAAAGGATAAACACAGGCTTTGACTCAATGAAGTTGAGAGACAGGGACAGGGACAAGGGACTAGTAGGAGCTCTGGTCCCTCAATGGTTGATGAAGTCATCTATATAGCTCTTAATTTGCTCATATAGTATAGTGAAGTATTTGTAACTAACATCGCTCAATATTTAGTTCTCACCGGCTCCCTGCATAAACATTTTCTGTTGAAAGAAGCCTCCGGCGACTACATCTTGTGTCTACTTATCGTTCTTGTGTTTTTGCTTGAATTGCCAACGACCAATACACAACATGTTATTAATCGTGTCGTGTTCCAGCCATATTACGGAAAAAGTCGCATTTCACTAGTATTACGGCCGGCTGACCATAGTTCTCGTCGGGTGGGTGTGGGTGGGGCGGGGCGGAACTGAATCGGTGACCATAGTTCACTAGTATTACGGCCGGCTGGGCCGCACTCATCTAAAGCAAACTCCAATTTGATTCATGGCCGGCGTAGAGCACGCACGAAGGCGTGTAGGATCTTGTCGTCTCACAGCACAGGTAACAAGTGCAACAGCAAATTCTTCTATGGTCGCTGATTTCGGGTCGTATACCATGAGCCCTGTTTGAAACTCATAAATTTCAAATGAATTTCTTGTCAGGCATGTATGCACCTAGGGGCGTGTAAGCTTGTTTGGGACGCAGAAATTGCACATGAAACATTTGACGCGTTTCAAACTCCAAACCGGGTGGGTGGGGAGTGGGGACGCTAGCCGATTGATAGGCAGATTCCTGTGGCCCTCGAACTGCACTTTTGCTTAACACAACACCGTCAAGGCCCTGTTTGGAATTGAAAGCGTGTAGGGAATCACACACTGATTCATTCATGGTACTCTGTGAGTACTTATAGGACAAGTTACAGGAGATAAGATCATACCACAAACATAATCTATCTCTAAGCTGAATCCTAACTGAAGTATATATCAGGTAGTCAGATATGCAACAAGAGCTCTTTTACGGTACACTCAATTTAATACAGGTCGCCCATTCTCTTTGATTCAATGGTTCAAATTAGTTACGATTTAGGTATACTATATCTAATAGTATGATTCGTAGAATTCTGAAGGGATAGAATTGTAATTGCTCATGTGGGGATCACATGGCACAAGAGCAATATTTTCAACCCTGCTTGGAAAAGTTCATAATACCATCACGAAAAAGTTATAAATGCAAAGAAAAGTCCATTATATCCTTAACAAATCAATGATCAAATTTGATTTATACTACCACTATATACAACTAATGGAATGTACCGTAAAAATTTTTTGCAACAATATTCGTTAGTTAACAGGAGTATATAAATTTCACATAAACAACACACGTGATTTTTATGATATATCCTTATCCTAAAAATCATGTGTGTTGTTGTTGCCCAGCTTTTTAGTTCCTCACTGAGTCCATAAGGTGGAATAATGCAGTGGTCATGCTAGAATCGTAATTAAGGATACCAAATGAACAGCTAGCATTCGCACCAGAGTTGACTGATCGATTGGGACAGCCATGCACGTGATTGGTTACCTGGATGACGTAAGGAGGCAGTTGTCCGGCGGCGAGGCGGCAGGAGATGACATGAAGGTCCCGATGGGCCCTATATATTCTAGTGGCGGCCGGCGCCGTCGGAGTCGACTGGATTCTCAGCCGGCCGCCGCAGCGACAACGGAGGCACCTCGTCAAGGCCGATGGCAGCATGGCCATGATCTCTCAATGGATCTTCTGGCTTCTTCTACGCTCAGTTGGTGAAAGCGAGTGGTTCGCGCTCTCCCGTCAGCGTTCGAAGCCAGTCGAAACCTGGCTTTGATGTTTGCGTTCACCAATAATTCCCTTGGATTACGCACACGTGGTGAAAAGATAAACACAAGCTTTGAATCAACTTGTTGTTAGGCTATCTAGCTATGTGCGAGAACAATCAATAAAGTGTTAAAAGAAAAACACAAGCTTTGAATCAATGAAGTTTGAGAGGAGCCTCGGGCGACTACAGCACTTTCGCAGATCCTTCCCACTAGTTTTTGAATCAACAAATTGTTAGGCTATCTATGTGCGAGAACAATCAATAAAGGGTTAAAAGAAAAACACAAACTTTGAATCAATAAAGTGTCTTCTTGTCGTTCTTGTGTTTTTGCTTGATCGTCGACGACCAATACACAGCATGTTATCAGCACTTTCGCAGATCCTTCCCAGTAGTTTTTTGTCGATTGTTACCGTAGCACCGAGCTGGAGAAAGGAAGAACGCGCTCTACGGAAAAGTTGCATTTCACTACATCAGCATGTTTGAAACGCAGAAGTTAATTGCACATTTGACGCGTTTCAAACTCCAAACCGGGTGGGTGGGGAGTTCGAAACGTGCTGATTCTCTCGTCATACAGTCTCTTGTGCCGGTCAGGAGAGGGCGTCCCGGATTGAAATGGTCTCGTCTTGATTGTTACTCCCTCCGGCTCAGAAAAGGAAGAACGCGTTCTACGGAAAAGTCGCTTTTCACTACATCAGTAATCGCGTCCTTCAAGAAAAGTCGCATTTCACTAGTATTAATCTAAGTCTCGTCGGGGAAAGAAAACTGAATCGGTGACCGCTTTTTTTTGCACCGTATTACGGCCGCACCCATCTAAAGCAAATTCCAATTTCCTCACAGGTAGGATCTTGTCGTCTCACAGGTTCGAAAACAACATATTTGACACAAACCAAACACGAACTAGTGCTAATGTGACTTCTTCATATGAGAAAGACACATTTCACTTCATGCGAGTTGGGAAATTATATGGTGACACGTAACAGACCCATATCGATGGCTAGCTTACCTTTTCATCCTCTCAAGGTCCTGGACGTCATTTACCGGTATCCATCCTCTTCCTCTTCAAGTTCTCTTTTACTCAGGCACGCTGTTAGTTCTATATAAGGCACAGTCATTTACCGCTTCCATGCAATTCAGTCACAACCGGTTAGATTCTTACAGCCACAGACACTAACTCTTCGCTGTCATCCCAATTGAAGTTCCTTCCTGCTACAATTCATAGCTACCAGCCACCAATTCAACTAGCTCGGCCAGGTTGAGATTTCCACTAACTTGTACTACAGAACTGACAACAGAACTAATCTACCATTTCTCTTATACATGCTCTTTCTTTTTGCAGGATATCTACAGACTGCTGAATCCTAATGGTGGACACGGTCAGTTCTGTAGTTGTCCAGGAGACGGTTAACCAGATTCTTTCTGGTGTGATCGACAAGTACGGGTACATATCAAATGCAAAGATGAACATGGAGATGAACATGGAGAGGCTGGACATGGCGCACATCAAGTTGGAGGCCGCACTCGAGACATCCCAGAAGTGGAAGATCAACGACACGTCTATGCTGCGTTGGCGGAAGAAGCTGAAGCGTGCGGCCCAAGAGTGCGATGACACACTACGCAAATGCAAGCAACGAATCCTAAAAGAAGAAGAGATGGAGCAGGAGGTAAAGAATTACTCCTTCCCTAAACGGATCGCTCATACAACCAAGTCATTCGTCTCCTCTTTTTTAAGGGGTAGTACTAGTAGTAACTATGAGTCCAGTAGACGCGCTGTCCCAAGATTCGAGTGGTTTGCAGATTGTGCTAGTGACTTTGTGAGATTCCTGGAGCTTGGTGGCACACCGCGGCGACACATGTTCTTGGACCCTCTTGTAATGCACCTTCTCGCAGGCAAAGCAACAGTGTGTAAATTTGCAAGTGGAAATCAACACCATCTGGTTCTTATACGGCCCTTCAGAACTGCCGACCACGGGATGGAGGGCTGGCTGCTCTTTATCTACAAAGACGGTGAAGCACCAGAGAATGATTTCATCCTTTGTCTCACCTTACAACTTTCGGAGAGCACGGACATAGTTGGGATTGCAGTCAAATGCCTGGAGTTGTTTTATACACCTCACTTCAAGTCTAGAGCCGAAAGTGCTAAGATAAAGCTCACTCAGCTGCCAACGCAAGACTTGTACTGGGTGCCATATTTTGATTCTAGCGATAAACGACATTGGGACAATATTCACGGTGTTTTTACTCAGTGGTTTCGCCCAAACCCACTATGTTGCAAGCAGCCCTGTGGTAGTAGCAACACAAATGTTCCATCAGAGGTGTTATCATGTACGAGCATTTCTATGGAACCAGTTATCAAAGTGTATTTGCAGGCCTACATCCCACTACCTGCTAGGTGCAACAGACGGAGGACAATCATCAAAGGCAAAACAAGTTCCCAGCAGAAAGGCTTTCCCTATCTGAAACTTGGACTCCTCTTCTCGCCCCATGATTCTTCAGAAGACTTGCAGCCTGCCGTCGGGGGTTCTGCGACAGAGATGATTAGCGGGGAGGAGCAACATGGATTGTATACAAACATTACATTGGAACAGCTGAGCGAGATCATGCTGCCAAAGGCGATAGATTGCCTTCGCCGGAACGCCGGTGCGACGGCGTATCAGATGCTCTGGAAGTCCAGACATGGTAGCGCATACCTTCAGCTTGAGAAGGCAACCGTTCGGAAGCTGTTGCAAAGACAAGAGGAGAAGGTCGAGCGACGGACATATGTCGTCACTGAATTCCTCAGCTCGTGGGCTGCACACGCACCTGCCCGTCTGCACGGCTCGATCATGGACTGGATTCAGAAGGACAAGGAAATGCAGCTAGCGATTTGAGGCTGTGTGCGTAGCCTGTTTCTTACCAGCTAGCGGTTGATTCAGCTGATGAACTAGAGAACTGGTGCCTCAAGTTCTAGATCATCGAAATGTAATGAGGCAATTCGAGCACTGTACAAAGTACAGTATAAAGTGTGTGTACACCGTCTTAGTAAAAACAGTATACATCGATCACCCCGTGTACTATTGTGTTGCACCAAATTTGCTTAGTGTATTTGTAGCGCATAGCTGTGTTTACGTGTTTGATCAGAGATGGGCTGATGTATTTTTTTACATAATGGAAGAGAAAAAATGGGCTGATGTATTGGCCGAGGTGATGTATGTACAGCGGTATACGCGTCCCTCATCGCCGCAGCGCCTCGTCTTCGTGCTCCCACATTGCCAGGGCGAACGAGGTCACCACCTCCAGCTGAGAGAAGGCTCCCCCGCGAGCATGCACACACCTCAACCCTGGCACGTCGCCATGGTTCATGGTGTGCGCGGCCCAACACCACCTCGACTATGCCAACGCAGCGCCGTGAACGTACACGGCGTGCGCCCATGGTGGGGCAGCGGCAATCTGCTCGCGCGTAGTCTGGAGATGTAACACTCACGTTTTTAGACGGGAATAGTGTTTACCATTTGGTCTTCCCGTGTTTACCATTTGGTCTTCTGTTTTCAAACCGTAATTCAAATTAGCTTATGTTCTCAAAATCCTCCAACCTCTAGCTAAGTTCTAATTAGAATTTCGGACCTCTTTGCAATTCTCGAATTCAAATTTGAATTTGAATTTGAATTCATCTTTTCGGATTTTGGGCCCTTTCCCAATTTTGCCCTCCTCTTCCTTGGGCTCAGCCCGCAGCCTTCCTGTGGACCCCGGCCCATTTCCCCTTTCCTTCTCGGCCTCCAGGCCTAGCTCCTCCCGGCCCAACTCCTCTCCTCCTCTTGACCTTCATTGGCCCGGCTCCTTTCCCCCTTACACCTTCTTCATCCCCCACCTGGTCGTCAGCGCCTGCCACCCCTGTGCGCTTCTGTCTCCAGCCATGAGCGCCACGCCGCCTGCGCCGTGACGCCACCCTCTTGTAATGCACCTTCTTTCAGGCAAAGCAACAGCGTGTAAATTTGCAAGTGGAAATCAACACCATCTGGTTCTTATACGGCCCTTCAGAACTGCCGACCACGGGATGGAGGGCTGGCTGCTCTTTATCCACAAAGACGGTGAAGCACCAGAGAATGATTTCATCCTTTGTCTCACCTTACAACTTTCGGAGAGCACGGACATAGTTTGGATTGCAATCAAATGACTGGAGTTGTTTTTTACATCTCACTTCAAGTCTAGAGCCGAAAGTGCTAAGATAAAGCTCACTCAACTGCCAACGCAAGACTTGTACTATTTTGATTCTAGCGATCAACGACATTGGGACAATATTCACGGTGTATGTACTCAGTGGTTTCGCCCAAACCCACTATGTTGCAAGCAGCCCTGTGGTAGTAGCAACACAAATGTTCCATCAGAGTTGTTATCATGTACGACCATTTCTATGGAACCAGTTATCAACATGTATTTGCAGGCCTACATCCCACTACCTGCTAGGTGCAACAGACAGAGGACAATCATCAAAGGCAAAACAAGTTCCCTGCCGAAAGGCTTTCCGTATCTGAAACTTGGACTCCTCTTCACGCCCCATGCTTCTTCAGAAGACTTGCAGCCTACCGTCGGGGGTTCTGTGACACAGATGATTAGCGGGCAGGAGCAACATGGATTGTATACAAACATTACCTTCGAACAGCTGAGCGAGATCATGCTGCCAAAGGCGATAGATTGCCTTCGCCGGAACGCTGGAGCGACGGCGTATCAGATGCTCTGGAAGTCCAGACATGGTAGCGCATACTTTCAGGTTGAGAAGACAACCGTTCGGAAGCTGTTGCAAAGTCAAGAGGAGAAGGTGGAGCGACGGATATATTTCGTTACTGAATTCCTCAGCTCGTGGGCTGCACATGTGCCTTCCCGGCTGCAGGGCTCGATCATGGACTGGATTCAGAAGGAGAAGGAAATGCAGCTAAAGATTTGAGGCTGTGTACGTAGCCTGTTTCTTACCAGCTAGCGGTTGATTCATCTGATCAACTACAGTACTGGTGCCTCAAGTTCTAGATCATCGAAATGTAATGAGGCAATTCGAGCACTGTACAAAGTACAGTATAAAGTGTGTGTACACCGTCTTAGTAAAAACAGTATACATCGATCACCCCGTGTACTATTGTGTTGCACCAAATTACTAAGTGTATTTGTAGCGCATAGCTGTGTTTGATCACTTTGTTGCAAAGAAAAAAAAACGTGTTTGATCAGAGATGGGCTGATGTATTTTTTTAGATAATGGAAGAGAAACAATGGGCTGATGTATTGGCCGGGGTGATGTCCGTACAGCGGTATACGTGTCCCTGGTCGCCGTAGCGCCTCGTCCTCGTGCTCCCACATCGCCGGGGCGAACGAGGCCGCCACCTCCAGCTGAGAGAAGGCTCCCCCCGCTCGCACACACACACCTCGACCCTGGCACATCGCTGCGGTTCACGGTGTGCGCAGCCCAACACCACCTTGACTATGCCAATGCAGCGCCATGAATGTTCACGACGTGCGCCCATGGTGGGGCAGTGGTGATCTGCTTGCACGTAGTGTGGAGATGTAACACTCCCGTTTTCAGATGGGAATAGTGTTTACCATTTGGTCTTATGTTTTCAAACCGTAATTCAAATTAGCTTATGTTCTCAAAATCCTCCAACCTCTAGCTAAGTTCTAATTAGAATTTCGAACCTCTTTGCAATTCCCGAATTCAAATTTGAATTTGAATTCATCTTTTCAGATATTGGGCCCTTTCTCAATTTTGCCCTCCTCTTCCTTGGGATCAGCCCGCAGCCTTCCTTTGGGCCCCGGCCTGTTTCCCCTTTCCTTCTTGGCCTCCAGGCCCAGTTCCTCCCGGCCCAACTCTTCTCCTCCTCTCGGTCTTCCTTGGCCCGGCTCCCTTCCCCCTTGCGCCTTCTTCCTCCCCACCCGATCGTCAGCGCCTGCCACCCCTATGCGCTTCTACCGCCAGCCACGAGCGCCACGCCGCCTGTGCCGTGATGCCACCCTCTGTGTCGCCTCGTGCCCACCTGCCCTCTGCACCGCCAACTGCTACGCGCCTACCCGTCTGCAGCTCAAGACTTCGGCGCCCTCACCCTCGCCTTGTCCCCTCAGCCGCGCCCACGCCCGTGCCACCATCACCGCTCCAGGCGCCCGAGATCTGCTGCGCTTGCGCGCCTGCCGCGTCACCGGCCACCACACCGCGTCGGCGAACCCATAAGTAGTCGTCCCCCTCATCTTCTCCCGCCTGCACCCACCAGCTCCTGCCCTGTCGCCTCCGTGCGCAGAGCCCGCCCACGCCGTGCCGCCCTCGGGACCAAGCTCCTCCCCCAACGGCTCCTCCTCACGCGTGGCTATAAAGGAGCCCTTGTGCCCTCTTGACCCCCCCCCCTCCTTCACTCCTTTTTCCCTCCTAGTAAGTTCTCCAAAGAATTGCCGCTTTTTCCATTTTTGGTGAGCCGTCTCTACCGGCGTCTAGCCGCTCGGGCGCTGGCGCTGCCACGCCGCCCCTGACATCGTGCGCCCTCGACACCAAGGACCGTTTTTTCCCATGTCCCCTTGGAGTTGGTCCACCGAAGCCCTTGGATTTGGTCTTCTTCCCCGCCTCCGGTCAACCACTTCACCACCGCCGTTCTCCTTTCTCCGGCCACCTTCGGTTCTCTTCTTGAGCTTGGTAAGCTCACCTTGCCCCCCTAGCCAGTGCTCTCACCCATTCTCTTAAAGCTCGCCGGATTTCCTTGCTCGGCCTTGAGACCGTGAGCCGCCGCCTTGGTCTCGCCACCGCTCATTTGTTTCACACATCTTGCATGCAAATATTGACCTGTATGGCTGTATTACCGACATTGACTTAGCTTCTTCTTCACAGCCAAGTAAAGAAGCTTCCAGCAAAACTAATAGCTCACCTCTTTGCTACGTATAGCTTAATTATACTACAAGCTGACTAAGGGACTAGATCATTTAATCACTTTTACAGATCATGGTCTTCTGCCGACTTAGGGCATCTCCAATAGTGTATTTATTGTTGTCTTTTAGCTATACTATGTCAACAAAATTCTACGTGGAGGAGAGCAGGAATGAGGATATTCCTAAAATGGCTTTTACCACTCGGTATGGCCTGTATGAGTTCACAGTCATGTCGTTTGGCTTTACCAATGCGCCAACCTACTTCATGAACCTCATGAACAAAGTATTCATGGAATACCTGGACAAGATTGTAGTCGTGTTCATAGACGACATCTTGATCTATTCAAAGACCAGTGAAGAGCATGTTGAACACTTGCAATTGGTCCTAAAAAAGCTTAAAGAGCACGAGCTTTATGCCAAGTACAGTAAATATGAATTTTGGCTTCAAGAGATCAGCTTCCTCGAACACATTGTATCCGCTAGAGGAATCACAGTTGATCCATCCAAAGTAGAAGCTATGATGGAATGGAAATAGCCTACATCAGTAATAGAATTGCGTAGTTTTCTCGGTTTGGCCGGATACTATAGACTCTTCATAGAAGGATTCTCTAAGCTTTCCAAACCGATGACCCATCTGCTTAAAAAGAAAAAGAAGTATGAATGGACAGAAGCTTGTGAACAGAGTTTCCAAGAGTTAAAGAAGAAGTTAACTTCTACACCAGTGTTGATCCTACCGGATATTCACCAGAACTTTGAAGTCTATTGTGATGCATCGCGCCAAGGTCTTGGCTGCGTGCTCATAAAAGGAGGAAAAGTTGTAGCTTATGCGTCAAGACAACTCCGCCCTCACGAAGACAATTATCCAACTCATGATTTGGAGTTAGCAGCAGTAGAGCATGCCTTAAAATTTTGGTAGCATTACTTGATTGGAAATCATTGTAATATCTACATAGACCACAAGAGTCTCAAGTACATTTTCACTCAATCAGATCTCAACCTCCGAGAAAGAAGATTTTTAGAACTAATAAAGGATTACAACATGGATGTTCATTACCATCCCAGAATCGCTAATGTAGTCGCCGATGTATTAAGCCGTAAGTCCTATTGCAGTAATGTTATGATCCAAGAGCATCAACCTGAGCTCTACAAAGAATTTGAGGCACTCAACCTTTGTTTAACAGAACAAGGCACCGTAGACGCTGTGAAAGCCCATCCAACTCTAGAAGAGCAGATCAAGACTATTCAAGAAGGACATCCTGGAGTCCAGAGATTCAAGCATCTCATGGCCAAAGGAAAAGCCCCTAAGATGATCGAAGATCAGCAAGGAATCATATGGTATGGAAAACGTCTCTTTGTTCCCCACCAGAAGGAACTCAAGGATTTGATTTTGAAAGAAGCTCACAGTTCAGCATATACCTTGCACCCAGGCAGCACCAAGATGTATCAAGACATGAAGATTCTATATTGGTGGCCACGAATGAAAAGAGACATCGCCGAGTATGTAGCCTGTTGTGATGTATGCCAACGAATCAAAGCTGAACACCATAGACCCGCAGGATTGCTTCAACCGTTACAGATCCCTTAGTGGAAATGGGAAGAAATTAGAATGGATTTGATTATAAGCCTGCCTCGAACCAAGTCCGGGTGTGACTTAGTTTGGGTTATAGTTGACAGATTGACTAAAGTCGCCCATTTCATCCCAGTAAAGACAACCTACAAGAGAGACAAATTAGCAGAGTTGTATATAGCTCGTATTGTGTGTTTACATGGAGTACCCAAGTGGATAATCTCGGATTGAGGTTCTCAATTTACCTCGCATTTCTGGGCTAGTTTGCATGACGCCCTTGGAACACACCTTGCTTTCAGTACAGCGCATCATCCACAGACTGATGGTCAGACAGAAAGAACAAATCAGATTCTAGAAGATATGCTTCGAGCTTGTGCTTCGAAATTTACTGTAGATTGGAAGAAAAGTCTACCGTATGCCGAGTTTGCATACAACAACAGTTTTCAGTCAAGTCTGAAAATGTCCCTGTTTGAAGCGCTCTATGGAAGAAAATGTAGAACTCTCTGCATTAGTCAGAATCAGGTGAAGGATATATCTTTGGACCAAATACTCTCAAGCAAGTTGAAGAGAAGGTTTGACTGATCAGAGACCGCCTTCAAGAAGCTCAGTCCAGACAAAAGAGTTATGCCGACAACCGTCGAAGAAAATTAACCTTTGAAGTTGGAGATAATGTGTATCTCAAGGTATCACCGCTTCGTGGAACTCGAAGATTTAAAGTCAAAGGCAAGCTCGCACCAAGATACATAGGCCCGTTCCCAATCACCGCCAAGCGTGGAGAAGTCGCCTATCAACTGGAACTACCTGAAAGTTTGTCAGGCATTCACAATGTGTTTCACATCTCTCAGCTCAAGAAATGTTAAAGTGTACCTGAAGAGCAGACTCCCGTCGAAGCCGTCGCCCTTCAGCAAGATCTGACTTATCCGGAGCATCCGATCAAGATCCTCGACGTCATCGAGAAGCGAACAAGACGTTAGAAAATCCGGCTTTGCAAAGTCCATTGGAGCCATCACTCAGCAAAAGAAGCCACCTAGGAGCGCGAAGATAAACTGAAGTTGGATTACCCGTCCCTATTTCCAGAGCAGCTCGAATCTCGGGGTCGAGATTCCGTTTAAGGTGGGCAGGTTTTGTAACATCTCGTTTTCGGACAAGAATAGTAACTACTATTCTGGTTTTTGATTTTCAGCCGTATTTCAAAGTAGCAATTATTTTCAAAATCTTCTAGCTTCTTTTAAGCTCGGGTTTGTGTTTCAAACTTCCTCGAATTCTGAAATTCAAATTCAAGTTTGAATTTCTCTCTTTTCGGATTTTGGCCCTTTCTCTTCTTGGGCTCAGCCCTATTTCTTCTTGGACTGGCCCCTTCCCTTTCTTGGCCTCCCACCCACAGCCTTTTCCCTAGCCCATCCTCCCACCTTCTCCATGGCCCAAGCCCCTCTCCTTCCTTCTTCTTACTTTGGTCACGCCGAGCCTCTCTCCTTTTCTCATTTCGTGTGCACACCCGTGCCCGTGCCTCCCTCTTTTTGCGCATGCCACCGCCGGGCCAGAGCTTGCCAGCCACAACACTCTCTGCGCCGCACTCTACGCCACGCCTGCCCTCTGCACCACTGCCTGCGCCTCACCTACTCCCTCTACTACCACTACTGTGGCACCCACCTCATCGCCTTGTCCCATCTGCCACCCCGCCACGCCATCCTCTAGCATGCCCGGGCCGCGTTGCGCTTGTGCACGCGCATCGCCTACACTCGTGGCTGCGCGGTCTTGTCCCATCCCCGAGCGGCTCCCCTCTACATCCACCCACTTTTGCGAGCCAGGCCGCCACCAAAACGCCATCATCACCCACCCACGCCATGCCACCCTCGGGACTATGCGTGTGCACCAGAGCCCCTCTCCAATGGCTCCAACCCCTTCGCCGCCTATAAAGGGACCCCTATGCCCCCTTGTCCTCCCCATGCCACCCCCTTGAGTTCCTGGTAAGTTCCACCGCAAAATTGCTGGTTTCTCCCTTTCTGGCCGAGCCGTCTCCGCCACTAACTAGTCGCTCCGGCGTCGCCACCCCCGTCACCGTGTGCCCCGATGTTCAGGACCTCTTCCCCTCTAAGGCATTTCGGTGTTGGTCCACTACCGCCACCGGATTTAGCCTCCTCCGCCAACTCCGGACGCCACCTTCTTCACCACCCGCCTCCGGCCACCATCCCTCTCTGGCCCCCTTTGTTGACCCGGTAGGTCCGCCTCGCCGAGCTCTTCCCCATGCTCGCCTTCCCTGGCTCAGGCCACCACTAGAGCTCCCTATCCGCTGCAGCCGAGCCTCTGCCGCCGCTGATCGCCACCGCGCCACCACTGATCCGGTTATCTTCCGGCCGCGCCACCGACACCATCACCTCCGTCTTGGTGAGACCGTTCCATTTTTGCCCTTGGTCGCCGCCGTCGAGCCCTCCTCCGCCGGCGACGAGCTGGAACCGACAACGCCCGAGTGCTTGTGCTAGCACACTTGGACATGCACGGTTCATCCTTGTTTAACCCTAATGACAGTCTTAAAATCTAACCAATCATTAGCCATTAATTAATGTCTTAACTCCCCCCTCCTTTGACTAACAGGCGGGCCCGACCACTACTGGACCACACGCGCCCGTTCATGCCAGCGTGTGGACTTGGTCCACCCGGTCTCCCCGTGAGCCGCGCCACTGTGCCTTGGGCCCCGCTGTCAGTTCTTTTCTCTCCCCTTTCTGGTATTTCTATTTAGGGTTTTATTCCCTTCCGAACTTCATAAATCCCGTTCTCCTCCGTTATAGCTCCAAAAATTATGAAATTTATTTCTAAAAATTTGTAAATTCAAGATCTTGCTAATGGCATAGGTCTTGTTTAACTTGGAGTTCATTTTGTTATTCCTTTGTATTTATTTGCTCTCTTTGCTTGTTTGTGCCTTTTTCCAGTACATTCATCCGAATAAGATTTGAAGACGCGGGAGACGACCAACTTGATCAAGCACAAGAATATCAAGATTCTCTTGCCTTTAACCAAGGTGAGTCAATACTTTGATCAGATTGAACCTACATTTTATGCAAATTATATTCATTTAAAATAGCAAATTGCATGCTTTAATTCTTTAAACAAATGTATGTTCAAACTTAAGGTAGCTAAATACCCATTTGATGATTAATTAATTATTATTCCATCCCTTGACAACTAAATCCATTATTCCATGTCACCCTCATAACTATATGGTAATTACTAGTTATAGGTTGTACTTAAGCGACATGCTAGTTTTGCTTAAGTACCGGGACATGAAATGTCCTAATCATCATCTCTTCAAACATGAAATGGTTTGGGCAGTCATTGGAGGTCCATGACAGAAATAAATGAGATAATTTGGTCTTACTCCTCAAAACCCTAATAACTTGCTTTTACCACATCTGAGAGGATGGAATGGTGGTGGGTGCCGTCAGTACGAGACTGGTTGGTATGTGGTACAAACCGCCCGGATGGATTAAGGACTTAATCTTGTCATGCACTCCTGTGTAAAACAAGTACAACCACAAGTCTGCAAACTGCAACTTGGCTTAGTAAAATTATTAAACCCTGAATGTCATCTCGCTGGATGGATAGTGGGAACGTGCAAGTGTGTGATGCTTTCGGCTTGAATGGGACACCGGTAAGGGTGAAGTAAACCAGTCGTTGTGGTGTAGTTCAACTACTCTAGGTCGCTGAGGCGAACATCCCGCTCAAACGTATGGGCGTAACCCCACATGGGAGAGGTGACGGAAGGGGCGAAGTAATTTGAAAGGTTACTGTGACGATCGCTCAACTACATGACTACAGAATCATGTAGGGTAACGAGTATGATTATCTCTTATGGGTGCAGTGTACAACCTCTACAGAGTCTAAATTGTTTAAACAGCCGTGCCTACGGTCAAAGGCGTATATGGGAACTTGCTAGAGTTAGTTCTATTTCAAAAACCTTTATCGGTGGTATGAAAATCAGGTCGGGCTCACCTAGCCCTAGATTGGATTTTTCCTAAGCCATCGAGCTCAGCGGTGTTAATAATTGGAGGTAGCTCCAATCAAATGAAGCATAGGTAGAGTTTTCAACGGAGGGAACCTCTGCTGTTATTTAATATTGCACAATTACTCTCTTTAAGAAAATGCAATTTGGTTAAAAATGCTAAGTGATAGGACTTTATAATTATGATAATTGAAAATGTTGCTTTAGCAACAAAAAAGAACCCGAGCCATCCTTGTTAAGCCATGCATGTATATTATTGCATCTTGTGTGTTGGCTTGCGAGCACGGAAGTTGTGCTCATTCTCGCTCTTTTCCCCCAAACCCTCAAAAGCTGCAGATGAAGGAGATTATGCGTATTACAAGAACCCAGAAGCGGATGGACAAGGAAACGATGAAGAGTAGTCTAATTCTGTAGTCTAGGTCTTGCCTCAGTCTAGTGGACTCGTTCGGTATTTGCGTACAATTGATATTATCCAAGTCCTTGGTTAGTATTAATCGTACACATGTTACCCCAGTCGCTTGCCTGTGGAGAGATGAGCTTTACCCCTTTTGCTTCCGCTGTAATTTAAGTTTTTTTCATGTAATGTAATCAATTTAGCCTTGATTGGCCCCTTTTGTAAAACTTGACCCGACGTGGTCTATGTCACTCTGATGTTTGTAATATATTTGAATGCATTTGAATGCTTAGTTCACGCCTTGTGCGAATGATTCAGCAATGTTATCTGGTATGCTCAACAAGTATGAGGGAAAATCAACTACGAAGGAGCACATGGAGAGGCTGGAAATGGCACACATCAAGTTGGAGGCTGCACTTGAGACATCTGCTAAGTGGCATATCACTGATGCACCATTGCTACGTTGGCAGAAGAAGTTGAAGCGTGCTGCTCAAGAGTGTGATGACACACTGTGCAAATGCAGGTAGCGTTGTCGGACCCGGATTTCGTAATCTAGAATCCTCTGTGAAAACACTGTGCTATTCCCTGGATTAGTAACTAGTACTCACAGAATACATCACTGAATCAAATCATACATGGCGTAAAACCATACCATTCATTAATTTAACACATCAGAGTTTACATAGACCGCATCGGGTCAAGTTTTACAATAAGGGCCGAATAGGCCAAACTGATTACATTACAAAAGTAGCGGAAGCGACAACGGAAGCAAAAGGGTGAGAGCACATCTCTCCACAGGCAAGCGACTGGGGAAACCCGTGTGCGTCCGATATTAACCAAAGACTTGGACAATATTGGATGCGCGCAAGCACCAATGGAGTCAGCTGGACTAAGGCGAGACTTAGACTAAAAGAACTAAACTACTCCTCATCATTGCCTTATCCATCGACTTTTGGATCCTCGTAGTAGTCGTAATCTCCAGGCTTTCTTGCTTCTGAGGGTTGGGGGGGAGCGAGAATGAGCACAACTTCCGTGCTTGCGAGCCAACACACAATGCAATAATATACATACAAGGCTTAACAAGGATGGCTCGGGTTCTTTTATTTGCTAAAGCAATGTTTTCAATTATCATAATTACAAATTCCTATCACTTAGCATTTTAATCAAAATGCATTTTAATAAAGAGAGTAATTGTGCAATATTAAATAACAACAGAGGTTCCCTCTGTCAGAAACTCTACCGTATGCTTCTTTTGATTGGGGCTATCCCCATATAATCACATCACTGAGTTCGAAGGCCCAAGCAAAATCCAATCTCAGGGCTAGGTGAGCCCACCACATTTTTCATAGCACCCACAAAGGTTTTGAAATAGAACTAACTCAAGTGAAGTTCCCATGTCCGCCTTTGACCATAGGCGCAGCTGTTTAAACAGTTTAAACTCTGCAGATGTTGTACACTGTACCCACAAGAGATAATCATATTCGTTACCCTACATGATTCCGTAGTCATGTAGTTGAGCGATCATCACAGTAACTTTTCAAAGTATCTCGCCCCTTCCGTCATCTCACCCATATGGGACACACTTGCGGTGGATCCCATAAGTTGTGCGGGATGTCGCCCCCACGACTAGTCGTAGCAGGCCCTTCACTCTCCCTTGGTGTCCCATTCAAGCTGGATGTACCGCATGCTTGGACATTCCCATCTTCCTTCCAGCGAGATGACTTTCAGGGTTCAACAAATTTACTAAGCCAAGTTGCAGTTTGCAGACTTGTGGTTGTACTTGTTTTGCACGGAAGGTCATGACAAGATTAAGTCCTTAGAGTTATCTGGGCAGTTCATTCCTCATACCAACATTGCTTGGACAGCATTAGCACCCATCAACATACCATCCACCTCACCATCCGCCCAGATAGTAACAGCAAGTTATTAGGGTTTTTTAGGAGTAAAATACATCAACTTCAACCATCTCAGTCATTTACCCACAATGACTGTCCAAAACCATTTTCATGTTTAAAAGATGATGATTGAGACATTTAATGTCCCGGTACTTAAGCAAGACTAGCATGCCGCTTAAGTACAACATATAACTAGTATTTACCATATAGTTACTAGGGTGACAAGGATTAATGGATAAATTTGTCAAGGATGGCATAATAATTAATTAATCATCAAATGGGTATTTAACTACCTTAAGCTTTAACATACATTTGATTAAAGAATTAAAGCATGCAATTTTGGTAATTTAAATTAATATAATTTACATAAAATGTAGGCTCAAGATGATCAAAGTATTGAATCGCCTTGGTTATAGGTAAGAGAGTATTGAAGATCTTGTGCTTGATCAAATTAGAGATTTCCCGTGTCTTCAAATCCTAATAGGACGAATGTACCAGAAAAAGGCACAAACAAGCAAAGAGAGCAAATAAATACAAAAGGAATAACAAATGAACACCAAATTAAACAAGACCTATGCCATTAGCAAGATCTTGAATTTACAAAATTTTAGAAACAAATTTCATAATTTTTGGAGCTATAGCGGAGGAAAACGGAGCTTCCGAAGTTGAATTGGAAATAAAAGAGAGAGAGAGAGAGAGAGAGAGAGAGAGAGAAATGGTGCACGGCACAGTGCATAGACTGAGTTCACGCGCATGGGGCATCGGTCCACAAGAACAGTGATGCACGGGGCCCACTTGTTGGTCTCTGAGGCAAAACCGAAAAGTAAACCGGTGTTTACTGTTTTGGCCGGGCCCATCGGTAGTGAAACAAAAAGGGCTGCTTAGGGTACCATTAAAGCTAATGATTGCATTAGGGTAATTACGGTAGTCATTAGTGGATTAATGACACATGCACAGGGCGGTCCGAGAGTGCCAGCACAAGCACGGAGCGCAGGCGGCTTGGGCTCGCCGCCGGTGGGGGCGAGCTTGGTGGCGGTCGGCAAGGACTAAAATGGAGAGCTGGTGGTGAGGGGAAGCTGATGACGCTAGTGCGGTGGCCGGAGGATGGCCGGAGTGGCGGCGTGGTTGAGTTGAGCGGCGGCGGTGGCACGGTTGCGGCAGAGCGGGCTGCTCGGTGGCGATTCGAGCCGGAGGAGGGGAGCACGGGGTGGCGCACGGCGAGGCGAACCTACCGGGTCAAGGAGGAGGACCGGAAAGGGACGGTGGCTGGCAGCAGGTGGTGGAGAAGGTGGCGGTCAGAGGCGAGGAAGACAGCCAAATTCGGTGGTGGCGTTGGACCGAGGCCGAAGGGGTCTAAGGGGAAAGCTTCCTGGGCTTCGGGCGCACTTGGTGACGGGGGTGGTGGCATGGAGGCGGCACCGGAGGCGGCTAGACGCCGGCGAGGTGCTTCGGCCGAAACAAGGGGGAAGCGGCGGTTTTGGTGGAGCTTACCAGGACTTCAAGGGGGCGGCGTGGGGGTGACGAAGGGCACAGGAGGCATCTTTATAGGCGGCCAAAGGGGGCTAGGAGCCATTGGGGCCATGGGCGATGCACGGTCCTGAGGAGCGGCACGGCGGGCTGTGCAGGGACGCGACGGGCAGCAGGTTGGTGAGGCACAGTGAGGGGTGTCAGAGGGTGGCGTGCGCAACAGAGGGAGTAGGTGCGGCGCAGGCGGCGGTGCAGAGGGCAAGCGGCGCGCGTGCGCAAGCGCAGTGCGGCCCGTGCATGCTAGAGCGTGGCGAGGACGGCGGCAGATGGGACAAGGCGAGGAGGAGGGCGCTACAACAGTGGTGGCAGAGGGCAGGTGGCGCAGAAAGAGGGAGCTCTTGGGCGCTCAGCAGAAGCGCAGGCGACGCGATTGACAGAGATCAAGGGGGAGAGAGAGAGGCGAGGGTGTGCACGTGCTGAGTGAAGAAGATGACCGGGCAAGGAAGATGGCGTGGGAGCCGGGCCAAAAGAGGCAGCCGAAGGAAAAAAGAAAGGCCGGGGCGGTTGGGAGGGAGAACGGGCTGGCCCAAGGAGAAATAGGGTTTGAGCCCAAGAAAAGGAAACGGGCTGAGCCCAAAGAGAGGAAGGGCAAAAATGGGAAAGAGGGCTAGAATTGAAAAGGGAGAAATTCAAACTTGAATTTGAATTTCAGAACTCAACGATATTTGAAATACAAACCCGAGCTTAAAAGAAGTAGAAGATTTTTTAAAATACTTGGTAATTTGAAATACGAACAAAAATGAAAACCAAAATAGTATTTACTATTCCCGTCCGAAAATGAGACGTTACAAGCGTGTCTAGGAAGAAGAAGAGATGAAGCAAGACGTAAGGAATTCTTCCTTTCCTAAAAGAATTGCCCATGCCGCCAAGTCATTGATCTCCTCCGTCTTTTACCACAACATCAATGAGTCCAGTGGATCTGCTATTCGAAGATTTGAGTGGTTTGCATATGGTGCTAACGAGTTTTTGAGATTCGTGGAGTACGGAGGGACACCACGCCATTGCATGTTCCCCGCTCCTCTTATCAGACACCTTGCAGGCGAAACACTAGAGTATAAATCAGTACGGGGAAACAAACACCATTTGTTTTTTATACGGCCCTTCAATATTGCAGAGAGCGGAATAGAAGCTATGTTGATCTTTGATTACAAAGATGGTAGTGCACCGGAGGATAATTTTTTCCTTAGTATGATGCTACAGCTTTCAGAGAGTATGGACATAGTTGGCATTGTAATTCAGTGCTTGCAGTTGTTTGCCCCTTATTTCAAGTCTACTGCTGAAACTGTTAGGAAAGAACTCAACTACCTATGCGAGACTTCTCCTGGGTGCCATATGTTGATTGATGCCATAAAGAACATTGGGACAACATTCACAGCATTTGTACTCAATGTTTTTGCTCAAATCCACTATGTTGCAAGAAGCATGGTCAGCACAAGATTTGTGATGGTAGCAACATAGACACGTCAGAATTACCGGGTGTTTCTCTAGAACCAGATATTAAAGTGAATTTGCAGTGCAAAGTCTCACTGCCTGCGTTCAACAGAGAGATGACAACTGCTGAAGGCAAAATTTCTCTTAAAGATTTTCCACATCTGAAAGTTGACCTCGTCTTTATACCCCATGGCTCTTCAGAAGACCTGCTGCCAGCAGTCGAGAGTTCTCTGATAGAGATAATTAATGGTGGGGAGCAACATTGGTTACATACAAACATTACCTTGGAACAACTGGAAGAGATCATGCTGTCAAAGGTGATAGATTGCTTTTGCCAGCATACGAAAGCGACAGTGTATCAGATGCATTTGAAGTCTAGGCATGGTACTGTATACCTTCAGGTTGAGAAGGCAGCCATGAAGATGCCGAGCACAAGGAGAACCATTCGGGGAGATAGGAAAGGAAAGCTGCTGCAACGACAGGACCAGGAGCCGGAGATTCCGACACATGTGATCTCTGAGCTCTTCAACTTTTGTGTTACACATGCGCCTGTTCGGCTGCCGGGCAAGATCGTGGACTGGATTCAGAAAGAAAAGGAAACACAGTTAGCACCACCATCACTACGCCTGAAATTCTAAATCACGTATAGGGATGACTGGGGAAACCTGAAATAAACTTTGATTTTTACAGAACTTTGCAGTGCTTATATGATTCAACAAAATATCATTACTTCTATCATCAAAATCCAATGTCAAGCCTTGCTCTTTGATGTGTCGTTATTTTTATTTAAATTTCAATGTGCAATTATGTACCATGAGCTGTTAAAATTGAAGAGAAAATTCACAAAATCCCACCCCCATTGTCTATTATTCCATTTACTAATCATTTATCATTACTTACATCCATTGCACTTTATTTGACCGGAAATCCTCAATTTGCTATCCTCGGTTAGTTTTGAGCTTTATTTGTTAGGATGATTTTTTTTATTTTTATTTTGCGAGGTGTTAGGGTGATTTCAAAAAGAAGAAAACGGAGCTAGTACAGCTAATGCTATTGTGGCTTACACTAAAACAGCCTATAGGACACACATGAGAAGTAGTGATGAGTGATATCACGCCAAGCCAATACTACACACAGAAAGCAACAACTATAAAGCATCAAGATTCAAGCAGACAGGCATGGCAATAAAATTATTTTTTTAAAAAAGGGAAAAGCTGAAAAACGCTATAGTGTTGGTTCCTCAAGCGACTGTACAGCTCGTAGCCGTCCGATTCAACTCATCCCAAAGGATACGATTAGACCTCCTCCTCCGGTCCTCCCCCACATCCACCTCCCTCAGTCTGTCACTCCCTCACACCCAACTCCTCCCTCTCACCCCCTCAAGCAAAATTTCTCCATCGCCATGGAAACGATGGAAGCCAAAGCATCGCAGCCACCTTCATCACCGTCGGTAGCTGACGACTTCTAGGCGGCGTCAGTAGTTGGGTACGGCCAGGAAGGTATGTACGCGACTTGCAATGTTAAACGATCTCATAGCTCTTCTGTTTGTTTTCTCGTGGTTCTAGGTGTTCTGACGTGGGGGTAACATTTTGGATTTGTCCCACAATCTATGAGAGATTCAACTTGTTGCTATTTTGGGGCTTTGATTTGGGTACAGATGACTGGGTTCTTGAAACTTTTTGTCTGAGTTTTATTCAGTTTGAAACCCTTTTGTCTCAACCTTGAAACCTTGAGTTCCAAAACCTTGCATTGTGTCTCATCAAGTTTCAACATGTTTCATCCAGTATCATTGTTTCTCCATATTTTGTAGAGCAAGTTTCACTTAGTTTCATGCAGTTTCATGAAGTTTCATCCCAAGTCTCATAGAGTTTCATCAAGTATCATTGTTTCTCCATATTTTGTAGAGCAAGTTTCACCCAGTTTCAAGCAGTTTCATGATGTTTCATCAAGTATCATTGTTTCTCCATATTTTTTAGAGCAAGTTTCACTCAGTTTCATATAGTTCTATTAAGTTTATGAAGTTTCATCTCAAGTCTCGTGGAGTTTCATCAAGTATCATTTGTTTCTCCATATTGTGTAGAGCAAGTTTCATGTAGTTTCATTAAGTTTCACAAAGTTTCATCCCAAGTCTTATGGAGTTTCATCAAGTATCATTGTTTCTCCATATTGTGTAAAGCAAGTTTCACACAGTTTCATGCAATTTCATCAAGTTTCATTGTTTCTCCATATTTTGTAGAGCAAGTTTCACTCAGTTTCATGCAGTTTCATTAAGTTTTATGAAGTTTCATCCTAAGTTTCATATAGTATCATTAAGTTACATGAAGTTTCATCCCAAGTCTCATGAAGTGTTATTAAGTTTCATCCCAAGTTTCATCGTGTTTCATCAAGTTTCATTAAGTTTCATGAAGTTTCATTCCAAGTTTTATTGTGTTGCATCAAGTTTCATATAGTTTCATTAAGTTTCATGAAGTCTCATGAAGTTTCAATCCTAACATCCAAAAGATGTCACAATATTTTTTCGAATGTGAAACTCATTCAAAAGATTTGAACATGATACTCATTTTTTCAATCCTGTATGGTTGTTTCTGAATCCTCCTGTATGGCTGTTTCTGAATCCTGTAATCTACGTGTTTCAATAGGCCAACATGGTGGACATCCATGGGATCATGTGCTCGTGGACGGTGACTGACTACCGCACGCATGGAGGAATACGACGCCTAGCTCCTGTGTGTTGTGGTGGATGTCCACACATCTGTGCTCATGGACTGCCATGGGTTTCAGGCTAGCAGATGGGCAACGGGCTCGACGAGAAAGGCGTGCACCAGATTCCCTGGGTCGTTCAATTAAATTGAATCGCACGGTCTGGACCTATCCCGTCGAGACATGTTTCTACGGTATAGTGTGCGCTAGTCCCTTCCTTAAAAAACATATGTTTTACTTGGTCCAGTTGACTAATCTCTAGGAGTTTCACCAAGTGCGTATGGTTCATTTGATGGACTCTTCCACAGGCGAATACTTGCTTAGTTCCAAATATGATATATGTATTGTCGGACCCGGATTTAGCCAATCTAGAATCATCTGTGAATCCACTGCACTATTCCCTGAATCAGTAGATAGTGCTCACAAATACATCACTGAATTATTTCATACAGGACGTAAATTGTATCATACATTAATTTACAAAACATCAGAGTTCACATAGACCGCATCGGGTCAAGTTTACAATAATGCCGATCAGTTCAAATGGATACATTACATATAAAAGTGGAAGCGGTAGCAGAAGCAAAAGGGGAAAGGCACATCTCGCCACAGACACACGACTGGGGTAACCTGTGTGCGGCAGATATTACCCAAAGACTTGGATAATATTGGTGCGCGCAAGTATCGACTTAGTCGGCTAGACTAGGGCGAGATCTAGACTACTAAAGACTAATCTAATCTCCACCATCTTCTTGGCCATTAGTTCCTAGAACATCGTAGTATGCGTAGGTTTAAGGAGTGAGAGTGTGCACAAGTAACAGTGCTCCGTGAGCCAACACACAGAATGCAATAGATATACATGCAAAGTTTAACAAGGATGACTCGGGTCCTTTTATTTGCTAAAAGCAATATTTTTAATTACCATAATTAGAAATTCCTATGACATAGCAATTTAACCAAATCATATTTTTATTAAAGTGAGTAAAAGTGTGCAATATTTATAATGGTGCAAGTTACATCCACCTTATGCTTAATTTTGATTATGGTTACATCCACCTTATTAGAAACACTCGAGTGCATCAACCTAGGAAAATTCCAAAATCAGGGTTACAACCACCCGACAAGTTTTCATCCCACCCACAAAGGTTTATAAAATAGAAACTAAACTCGAGTAAGTTCCCATGTCCTCCCTTGATCATGGGCACGGCCGTTCGAACAGTTTATACTCTATAGAGAATGTACACTTTACCCACAAAAGATAATCAGCTTGTTGTATTTCACACATTTCCTTAGACATGTGAATCAAGAAGATCGTCACAAGACCTTTACAATACATCCCCCAGTGTAAGTTACACCCGCTAAGGTTTCATCTGAGGGTGGTTACGTCTACCACACCCATACCTCCTCTTGCGCCACACGGCGGCTTAGACCAGCGACACGACCCGTGTCCACGATGGCTTAAAACCAGTGACACGACTCATGGGTCACTCCAATGGAGCAACTCGCACTGGTGGATACGAATTATTTAGCTAGGTCGACACCATTACGGACTTGTGGTTGCACTATTTTACATTGGAAGGTCATCACATAATTAAGTTCTTAAAGTTATCTGGGCGGTGCATACCACATACCACCATTTCTCGTGCTACATCAGCACCAACTATCATATCATCCACCCAAATGTGGTATCAGCAAGTTGTTAGGGTTTTGAGAAGCATAAAACTAGGTTATCTCAAATATACTAGTCATTTCCCTTCAATAACTGCCCAAAACAAGTTTTATGATTAAAAGATGATGATTATGGCAATTAAGGCCTTAATACTTAAGCAAGACTAGCATGACGCTTAAGTACAATCTATAGCTAGTAAAGTTACCATAATTATCTAGGGTGATAAGGATCATGTGATTCAAATGTCAAGGGATGGTATAATAATACTAAAGTATCAAGTTGGCACGTAACTACCTTAAAGTTTAACATACATTTGCATAAGTAATTAAGCATGCAATTTGACAAATTAAATAAATATAGATTTGCACAATTGTAGGTTCCATATGATCAAAATGTTGACACGCCTGGTTCAAAAGTAGGGGGGTCTTGGAAGTCTTGCGCTTGCTCGATCTAGGACTCTTCTGCGTCCTCGAACTCTACTCGGACGATCGCGATGGAAAACGAATATACAAACGAGCAAAGCAAAAAAAATACCAAAGAAGAACTCCAAATTGAACAAGACCACAGCCAACAGATGGCTCTTGAATTTAGATAAATTTAGGAGAAAGAATCGATTGATTCGGAGTTCGTACGGAAGAGATCGAACACCCGAAAGATTTGCCGAACAGAAAAATTGCTAAAAATTGCAAAGGATGGAATATTCCTGGAATATTCCATTCTAATTTTTCACATGCAAAACCATTTTATGTATGACATCTGTGGTCCACTTGCAAGTGAGAGAAAAGAATGAAAGAAATGACTCAGTGCATGACATGTGGGCCTCTTTGTCATATACACAATGAACAAACAATAGAGAACTAAACTTCACATAGCAGAAATAGAGGAATCCACGGCTAGCTCAAGCATGGCGACGGCGCCAGCGAGGTAGGTGGCGGGCCGGCCGGCCAACAGCAAAAATGGGACTCCACGGGGATGGTGATGCCATAGGTGGCAGCGGTGGCACGTGGGGCACGCGGTGGAAATGGCGGTATGGTGGCGCCTGGGAAAATGGAGAGAGCATGGGCAGCGCTCGGGTGTGGGGAAGGTGCAACAATGCCTGGGGAGGCAGGAGACAGTCCGTGGAGGCGGTGCGACGACGGCCGACGGCGCAAAAAGGTGAGCCATAGTGGCGGCACTCCACAGCGATGGAGGAACCAAATTGAGGGCAGGGATAGATAGATGATGATCAGGAACGTGTGGTGACACGGTTCAATCGACGAAAGACTCACCAGAGAAGGAGATCAATCGCTGGAGGCAATTCGGCCTAGAAGAGGGAAACGACAAAATTTCGGCAACACACTGCACGAAAGATGAAATTGATTGAGGAAAAATGATCACCATGCTCGGGAACATGACGTGACGCGGTTAGGACATTAAGAAACTAACCGGATTGACGGGAACAAAAATTGGGTGAAAAGGCCGACGTTCGGGAAAACGGGAAATTCTTTGTCATCGGAGCTCGGCTAACAGTGAGACTTTGAGGGAAGTAAGGCGAGGGCTGGGGCTTTTATAGCCATGGGGGAAGGAGGGAACCGTTGCGGGGGGGGCTTGATGGCCGCGTGAGGTCCCGAGGGTGGCGCGGTGCGCACGGCGGGCGCGGGCCCAAACACGCGGCGGGGAGAGAAGGGAAGCCAGGGGGAACCAGGCGCAGTGCAGATGCAGAGGTGAGGGCGGCGACGACCGCACGGAGAGCAAGCAGGAGGCGCGATCGGCGAATGCAACAGCGCTGGTCGGGCGACGGCGCAGACGCAGCGGCGCGGCGTGCTGCGTGCGCGTATCCAGATCGTGGGAATGGCAGCGTGGCCACGTTCGAGCACGACATGCGCGAGCAGGGCAAGATGGCGCGCTGGGCCGGGCCAGGGGTCAAGGGAGGCAGGGGGATGGGCTGAGCCCGAAGAGGGAATTGGAAGCTGAAATTTTGAATTTTTGAGAGAAAACGAGTTGCACAAATTGAATTCAAATCAAACTTTGAACAAACCCAAAACGGGACATTATATGTACTGAGTACTGACACGTAGATGAAAGTGACTCAAGTCGTCTTGTTCTCCTTGTCGCATTTATTCTACGGTCTTCTGATGTGTAGCCACTTGATTAGGGGCGGAGCCCAATGGGGAGGACCCGGTGTCATAGGACACTGGGTAAAAACAAAAATTTAGTAGAGATTAGTCCATGTATACTAAGCGTGTACCTCTGGCTCAAAAGTTGTGCACCCCGGTTCAGCCCAACCTCTGACTGGATGATGCATTTTGCCAATGTTTGCCACATAAAATACTATTTAGTACATTATTGCTTGAAAATTATATATGTTATTATATGTATGGTGAAGTAGTGAACCCCGGTCATTTTCGTTCTAGTTTTGCCCCTGCACTTGATCACATCTCTCTCCAATTGATTTGTAATGGAACTGATCTCCCCTCTTCAGTTGTTCACCATTTACAGCAAGATGTAGAATTTTTCTCCTCGCCGCAGCATTAGTTCCAAGTAGAGTTTCAACCTGATGGGCGAGGTGAGTATATATTTTTCCATTTACGAACCTTATTAACCTCTGCATCTCTTGATCTTTTGCCCCATTTTTCACGAGCAGTGGAATTTGACAAGTCTATCCGCGAGTCCTGATGGCTGATGTCGGACCTAGATTCCGAGAATCCAAATCCTCTGTGAAAACACTATGCTATTCCCTAGATCAGTAGATAGCACTCACAGATACATCACTGAATCAATTCATACATTGCGTAGATAAAACCATACCATTTATTAAACAACACATCAGAGCTTTACATAGACCGCGTCGGGTCAAGTTTTACAATAAGGGCCGAACAGGCCAAACTGAATACATTACAAAAGTAACGGAAGCGACAACGAAAACAAAAGGGGTGAGAGCACATCTCTCCACAAGTAAGCGACTGGGGAAACCCCGTGTACGCCCGATATTAACCAAGGACTTGGATAATATGGGATGCACGCAAGTACCAACGGAGTCAACTAGACTGGGGCGAGATCTGGACTAAACAAACTAATCTACTCTTCATCCTCTTCTAAGCCTCCAGCTTCTGGATCCTCGTAGTACGCATAGTTTTCCGGATTTCCTGCTTCTGAGGATTTTGGGGGAAAGAGCGAGAATGTGCACAACTTTCGTGCTCGCGAGCCAACACACAATGCAATAATATACATGCAAAGCTTAACAAGGATGGCTCAGGTTCTTTTGTTTGCTAAAGCAATGTTTTGAATTATCATAATTACAAATTCCTATCACTTAGCATTTTAACAAATTGCATTTTATTAAAGCGAGTAATTGTGCAATATTTATTTTAGTAGAGGTTCCCTCCAGCGGAAACTCTACCTTATGCATTTTTTTATTGGAGCTACCTCCAATTACCACCATCACTGAGCTCTACGACTCAGGTAAAATCCAACACAGGGCTAGGTGAGCCCTTCCACCATTTTCCATACCACCCACAAAGTTTAAAATAGAACTAACTCAAGTTAAGATTCACATGTCCGCCTTTGACCGTAGGCACGGCTGTTTAAACAGTTTTAATACTCTGCAGAGATTGTACACTTTACCCACAAGAGATAATCATCTTGATATATACACACGTTTCTTTAGACATGTGAATCAAGAGGAGATCACCACAAGGCCTTTACAATGCATCCAGCAGTATTAGTTACACCCGCTAAGGTTTCGTCCTCGCAGGGTTACGTCCATGTAGGTCCGTTAACCCTTACTTAGACCCCCTCTTGCGCCATCTAACGACTTACATCGCGCACCCCGACACCCTTCGCCATAGGGGCTTACGGTGTCGCAGGACATCTACCTGGTGCAACTCATACTGAGGGATACAAATTATTTAGCCAGGTTGTAATTTACAGACTTGTGGTTGCACTTGTTTTACATGGGAGGTCGTGACAAGATTAAGTCCTTAGAGTTATCTGGGCGGTTCATTCCACAATCCAACCATTCTCGTGCTCCCGGAGCACCCACCGCCTCACCATCCGCCCAGATAGTATTAGCAATTAAGGTTTTTGAGGAGTAAAATCCACCAATTCCACCATCTCAGTCATTTCCCGCAATGACTGCCCCAAACCATTTTTATGTTTAAAGGATGATGTTTGGGACATTTATTGTCCCGGTACTTAAGCAAGACTAGTATGTCGCTTAAGTACAACCTATAACTAGTATTACCATATATTTACTAAGGTGACAAGGAATAAAGGATTCAATAACAATGGGTGGCATATTAATTAATTAATCAACAAATGGGTGTTTAACTACCTTAAGGTTTAACATATATTTGATTAAAGAATTAAAGCATGCAACTTTGCTAATTTAAATGAATATAATTTGCATAAAATGTGGGATCAATATGATCAAAGTATTGACTCGCCTTGGATATAGGTAAGAGGATCTTGATACTCTTGGGCTTGATCAACTTGGAGGTCCTCCGCGTCGTCGAATCCTAATCGGACGATCACACCAGAAAAAGGCACAAACAAGCAAAGAGAGCAAATAAATAATAAAGAATAATAAATGAACTCCAAATTAAACAAGACCTATGCCTTTAGCAAGATCTTGAATTAACAAATTTTTAGAAATTTAATTCATAATTTTTGGATTTACGACGAGCAAGAACGAAGCTTTTGAACTTGGAATTGGAATTAAAAGGAGAGGGGGAGAGTTGGGTGCACAGCATAGTGCCAGGACCGGATATATGTGCACAGTGCGCCGGTCCACCAGAATAGGAAAGGAGGGGGGCCCACATGGAAGAGAGGGGGAAGGGGGGGTTAAGCCAAATGACAGTGGGCCTCTCAATTGATCCCCATTCAATTGCATCTCTGTTTCCCTTTGGTTCTCAAAGAGAAAAGGCAGAGGATGGCTTGGCGGCTCAGGACTTTGCCGGTGCCGGCGAGCGACAGCGAGCGGTGGCCGGTGGAGTGGCGGGAGGGGAGCCCACAAGGGTGGCGACCCCTGCTGGTGGCGGCGACGGCCGGGAGGTGCGTCTTGCATGATTCACAACAAAGAGGCAGCAAGGCGCGACGAATGGAGACGCACGGCGTCACCGGCGGCGGGGTGGCGACTGAGAGGTAGGGCGCGCCGATTTGTGCGCCGCCATGGGTGGTCGGAGCCGAGCGGGCGGCTCGGGTGGCTCAAGCGATCGGCGACGGCGGCGAAGCAGAGGAAGAGGGCGGCGGCGGCACTGCCTCTGGCGGCGGGAAGGAGCAGGGAGGAGGGGGATGGAGTCCTCAACGCCGGAGGCTCCTCGTGACGCGGTCCCCTGGGCGAGGCGCTCTCCAGAGTGGCGGTGAGGTGGCGAGGTGGCGCGGCCGGCATGGGAGCGTGAGTTCGGCTCCGGCTCATTTTTGCTCACTGGAAGGAGAGGGGTGATGTGGGGGATGGTCAAGGGGGCATAGGAGAAGCTTAAATAGGCTGCGGAGGAGACCTCGGCACCATGGGCGCACTGGCACGGCTCGCGTCTTGTTGGCTTGGGCCGACCAAAGGATTCAGGCGTGGGGCGCGGCGGCAGTCTGGCGATGCCTTTAGGCGTCCGAAGGGCGGCGGCAGCGTCTTATTCTGCGCAGGTGCACGGCCTCGTCCCAGAGCTCTGTCTGGCGGGCGAGGACGGGAGGATACGGTGACGCGGCGCGTGGTTTGGACCGAGCAAACGAGTGCGGCGAGGACTGCGAGGACGCCAAAGTCGCGGGGTGGGGGCGGTGGCTCAGAGAGTTGGTGGTGGCAGAGGCGGCCAGAGGAAGCTCGTGGAGGTGGGGGCGACAGAGGAGGTCGGTGGCAGGAGGCTCGTGCGGAGAGGACAGAGAGAGGGAGGCGCCAGTTGAGGCTTGATCCGAGGAAGATGACAGGAGGGGAGCGATCGAGTAAGGCCATGGGCCGGGTGGGCCAAGAAAGAAAGGGAAATGGGCCGGGCCCAAAGGAAAAAGGAGGTGGGCTGAGCCCAGGGGGAAGTGGGCTGAGCCCAGAAGGGGAAAACGAAATATGAAACCGACGTTCAAATTTGAAATTTAAATTCGAAGTTTGAACGGAGAAGCAAATTTGAGAAGAGGCTCAAATCTGAAAAGAGGAAATTCAAATCCAATTTTGAATTCAGGAATTGCTACAAGGTTTTGAAACACAAACCCAAGCTTAGCGGAAGTTAGAAGTTTTTGAAACTACTTACTAATTTAAATTACTTTTGAATTCCAAAACAGCGAATGGCAATTACTATTCCCAAACTGAAAATGGGACGTTACAGCTGAGATGGTTGCTTCCGTGGTCGTCGATGAGACGCTTAGCAGGATCTCCACCTTCCTCATCGACAAGCAGTACCAGAAATCAAGTGAGAGAGACGACATGGAGAGGCTAGAGATGGCACGCGTCAGAATGGAGGCCGCGCTTGAGACGTCCAGCAATTGGATGCCTGTCACAGACATCTCGTTGCTGCGTTGGAAGAACAAGCTGAAGCGCGCTACCGATGAGTGCAACGTTGTTCTGCACAGATGCAAACGCCGTGCCATGGAAGACCAAGAGATGGAACAGAAGGTAAGGCTGTGCTCCTTCCCTAAAAGGATTGCTCATGCCACCAAATCGTGCTTCTCCTCTTTTGCCGGTCACAAGAACGATGAGTTGATCAGCAGCTTGACGGTTCAGAGGATCGAAAGGTTCGCAGATGGCGCGGGCGACTTTCTGAAGTTCATGGAGTTCGGTAGCATACGTCGGATGAAATACATGTTCTTTGATCCTCTTGTCGGGCACCTTCTTGCAGGCAAAGCTCTTCAATATGAAATGTCTAAAGGAAGCCAGTACTACTTGGTGGCGTGGCCCATGCGTTTCGCAGAGTGAGGATTGGAGGCTGGGTGCTACTTCGCTACCAAGACCACGAGATGCCCGAGAAGAACTTCGCTTTTGGAATTCTGCCACGTGTTTCAGAATGCAGGACTTAAGTGGGATCGTGGCCAAGTGCGTGGAATCGTTTACTGACTCGAATAAACACTCGAGGTTTATATTGCTGTTTTTGCTGAAGATTTGCAACTGATAGCCGTCTTTGCACCGCACGCGTTGCCAGAGGTACCACCCAGTGCTGATAGCTTCGCAGTTAAGGCGATCGATGGAAGGGAAAAAGATGCCATGCGCACGAATGTCAGTCTGCACTCTGCACCAACTGGACGAGCGGCTACTGCGGTGCTGCCGGATGCGATCAATCATCTGTACTCCCTTACCTGCCCCATCCTCTCTTTCACCTGCCGGCCGTGCGCCCATGCCACGCCGTCGTAAATCCCGCCGATCTATATTGACGCCCAGTTCCCTTTCTTCCTCTATAAATGGAGCACCAGGAAGCCCTTTGCCTCCTCTTGTTTTTCCATCAACATTTCCCTTCTCTCCTCCTCACCACCGGAGAGTTCGCTGGAGTCCGTGCCGTCTTCGACCTCCTCGCTGCCGTAGAGTTCGCCAGAGCGCCGTTCGCCAGAGCCTCCTCCTCCAGTCTCTCTCTCTCGGTCCTGGTGAGTTCCCTGTGCCCTGTTGTCCCACGTGTTCTTACGACCGCGTTGAGTAGTCGTATCCTTCTTACGACCGCCTTGAGTAGTCGTATCCTTCTTACGACCACGTTAAGTAGTCGTATCCTTTTTACGACCAGTCGAAGCCTTATTTCGACCAGGTCGGTGAACCTCCTTTCGACCACCTGCCGTTAAGCCCCTTCCAAGGACTCGCTCTCCTTCATAAAATCAAGATCTAGCTATCTGCACTAAATTATTTGAGTTGGAGTCCCTTTGAGTTCATTTGAATTTTATTTGAATTTGCTTCATTTTCGCGTGTAGATTTCGACGACTCCGTAGAACCTGAAAAATTCTAAGAAGTAGATCTTCAAGCACTTGAGCAAGGCAAGTTACATCTTTGATCATATTTGAATCCTAATATTTCAAATTATTTAAATTCCATTTCAAATTATTATTATACGCGTAATAAAATCCAAGTAATTTAAATCCCTATTTTAACTTT
The DNA here is from genome assembly GCA_036346405.1 of Phyllostachys edulis. NCBI lineage: Eukaryota > Viridiplantae > Streptophyta > Magnoliopsida > Poales > Poaceae > Phyllostachys > Phyllostachys edulis. The sequence continues at coordinate 5,976,923 of CM070558.1, forward strand.
ATAGTTATTCCTAATTCCCTTGTACATCCAATCTTGAATATTAATTTAACCACCCCTTGATACCATAGTTAAAAACTAGTTGGTACATTAGTATGAACTAGAACATGTTGCAAAGCTCTATGCTTAGTCGCAGCTTAGCTCAAAAATATTTAATTTGAGAAATTTAGCCAAAAGTTCAACTATGATTTAAGAGGTTACTATGGTATGTCTATTCCATAGAAATTTGTGAAATGTTTTGACTTGTTAAACAAAAGGAAAATGGGTTTGGACTTGGGCGAATTGGATGTTTGGATGGTGCACGTTGATGCACGGGATTGAGTCATTTCTATGATCGAGGTCCATGGATTTTATGAAAAGTCACCTAGGTCAATTAAGGACCAGTCTTCGAACCGCATCTTACTAAGCTCCATCGTACTACCACGTGTCCTGTGTGGGCGGGACCTGACTAACTAATTTGCAACATTCCACCGTGGTCGTGCCATCCGGTTGCGTGGGTGTCTTTTATGACCTACTTTTATATATTCCCACCTGACGCAAAAGGGAGCTTGAATCCAGCGGATTTCTATTCAAAGGGGGCGAAACCTTAGCTAGGCAGGACTACGGTAGGATGACGTATTGTAAAAGCCTTATCACGTGCTCTAGACTGCTTACCTAAGGTAGTAAGCGGTGGTATCGACGGATGCCAAACAAACTAGAGAATTCATATCATGTGGGTAAAGTTGTACACCTCTGCAGAGTGTAAAACTATTCGAATAGCCGTGTCCACGATTAGGGACATGCTAAGCAAAGCCACTACAAGTTAGATTTTGGTTTTTATTTCAAAAGACTTTATTAAATGGTTTTGGATTTCTATCCAAATGCGGGAAATTTGGCGGGAAGCCATGTGATAGGAGGATATCCTTCACCACTTATTGATGGATGTTATCTGACTATAAAAATTGGGATTTAGAAAATGAACTTTAGCTATAGAGTAAACTGTTTTAGAACTTAGTGTGAGTATTCAAATGAAAAATATTGTTTTATGTAAATTGAGCCACATAAGTCTCCCTTTGTTGAATCATTGCATACATTATAATCTGTTATTGGGTGTAACTTGCGGAGTACATTCATTTGTACTCACCTTGCTTAATACATTGTTGATCAGGAGAAGAGTACTACGAGGAGAATGAGAACTTGAACGACTAGGCTACGCCCTCCAGACGATTGCTTGTGGCGAATCGTGTGGTCTACCTTACCGCTTTACTTCCACTGTATTTTGTTTGTTGGCTTTATGCCCCCTTTTGTAAAAAAAAAAACTATAAGTATTTTAATGTATGACATTTTATAGTTATGCTATCCACTTTTGTTGACTGTGTACACTAGCTGTTCTTGGACTAGTGTGTGATTCACAGGGAATCCGGGATCCTTTGCTCCCGGGGTCCACAGAGAAATAGTTCAAAATGACCTCAATGCCCTTCTCTTCTTCCTCTTATGGGGGCTGGATATCGAGCTAGGTAGTCGTCTTACCGAGCTTTTCTCAAAATTGACACATATTGATTTAATATCATTTTATTTATAGTTTGGAAGTATTTTTAGAACTGAGCCGAACTAGAGTGAAATCCAATTTCATTTGAAATTGACTCATTTTTATGTTTAACCAAATAACAAGTCTCATTAGAGCAATTTTAAACCGAGCCAACGAGCCCCACTAACGAGCTTTTTTTCCACCCATCACTCTTACCTCCTACCTTCTTTGTGGCCACCCTTCACCGGAATACCCACCTCCGACGGCCATGATTAACACTGTGGTTGCGGCTGTGACCCCTCCTTCCTCCCTGTCCCCTCATCTCCCAGACCTAGCCCCACCATTGTCCTTCCACCACCTTTCCCCCTGCTTGCGCTAGTCCGCCTGGGCCACTGCCGCACTCTGGGACCCCATATTCACGCACCTCCTCAGCACATCCGCCATATCTGACGCCGTCATGGCCTCCGCCCCACCTATGGGATCGGTGAGGACGATGAGCTGCGGCAGCTTGGGTTCCTCGCGTATTGGCTCGCATTCTTTGTTACTCCACAACTATGGACATAGGTGCGTCCAAGTGGGCAAGACAAAGAGGAATAGTGAATAAGGGAAGAAGAAGGATAGAGGGATAAATAGGACATTTTGCCTACACTCTCTCTCTCCTACTAACCAAAATAATATTATTTTAATAGTATCAGTGTCCTACAACTAGGAGCTACAAAATTATAGTGTCCTAGAGCAAAAACATAAATTTTTAATGTCTTGAAGTAAATGCCACAAAAGTACCATGTCCTGTAGCCAATTTTGCTTTAATATTACAGCAGTTTTTCTCTGAACCTTGCATGGCCAGGAGGAGAAACAAAGGAGAAAAGGAGGAAGAAGAAGAATACGACGAGGACGACGATACACGTCGCTTTCGCGAACAGAGAGGAAAGGCGCCTAAAGCCATGGGCGCGCGCGGCTTTGAGAGGAAAAAACGCGACGTAGCGTCTCGTCTCCGGAAACTTGGATTCGATGGGCTAAAACCGGAGACATGTCCCCTGATTCCCACCAAATGTCTCCTGCTTCGCTTTTGACCACCGCGCCGTGCCGGTGCCGACCACACCATAAATAAACCAACAAACCCGTCGTCGTGCCCCCTCGTGCAGTGAAGAATCAAGACAAAGTAGCCACCCCTCCCCAAGATCGCTGCCACCTCTTGACTTGCATCACGACGACCTTCCTCCATCGCCGGCGCCGCCATGTCGAGTCTGATCGAGATCTGGTCGTCGGAGTTGGCCGACAGGATACGGAGCAGCAAGATCCTTGAGGCCCTCAAATCTGCTGCACCGGGGGGTTCAGCGCCGGTGCCGCCGCGTGATGGATCAGCAGCACCAAACAACGAGCTCGAGGCCGGTGTCATCGTGTCGCCGGCTGCAGAGAGGAGGACATCGGACTCGGAGCCTGGTGGTGGCTCCGGCTCGCCGGGTCTGGACGTCGAGACGGCTCTGTCCATCCTCGTCGACTGCTTCGGCCACTAGCTAGATCATCTCCGGCCGCCAAGTAATACATTCGTACATGTATGTATTAGTACTAGTATTCAGCGAACGAGATGTATACACGCACGAGATATTTGCAAAATCTCAATATAGATTGGAGAACGAGTTTGGCTCTTTCTCCGGTCGGCATGTATTTATTAGCTCTTGTTGCAAGGCATTTTGCGTCGACTTTGATAACGAGAAAAAAAAGGGTTGCGCATCTGCCTCGCCCCAACTTTGAATCCTGTTCATCTTGATGCTTACGACACGGTCCAAATCTAACAGTGATTTACTTAGCTGACTAGCAGATTGATGATTGATTTTCCTGAGAAAAACTTTTTAATACCATGTTTAGAATGCCAGAATTTTTTCGGAGTTGAACTATATTTTATGTGAGATTTCGGTGTTGCTAAAAATTCCCGAAAATGCAACAGTTTGGCCATTTCGGGTCCAAACCTCAGAGGCGGCGGCAAGAACCCCTGCTGGCCTACGGATTTTTTTTAATAATATTAATTTAAAAGATTATTACAAAAAAATCGAATTTTTTCTAAGAAAACTTTATAGGTTTTCATTTTTTTCATGATAAATAGTTTGTTAATGCCGAAAATACTTTTTAAACTAGAAAAATACCAATATACCTCTAAAAATTCAGTTAAAAATCCAGAGTTGCTACATAGGATATGTAGAGTTGAACTAAAATATTCTCAACTTAATTTTTTTTCTATTTGTACATGGTAAATATTTTGTAAATACCAAGACACTTTTTAAACAAGGAAAATAGCAAGATACATATAAAAAACTATAAAAATTGCAGAGTAACTAAATAGGGTATGTAGAGTATAATCAAAATAATCCGAATTTAAATTTGATTTCTATTTGTACACGGTAAATATTTTGTTAATGCCAAAAATACTTTTAAAACTAGGAAAATAGCAAGACACCTCTAAAAATTCTATTAAAAAAAATCCAGAGTTGCTACATAGGGTATGTAGAGCTGAACTAAAATATTGTCAACTTAATTTTTGTTTTCATTTGTACATGGTAAATATTTTGTAAATGCTCGAGACACTTTTTAAACAAGAAAAATAGCAAGATACCTATGAAAAATTTATAAAAATTGTAGAGTAGCTAAATAGGGTATGTAGAGCTTAATCAAAATAATAATCTCAACTTAATTTTGGTTTCTATTTGTACACGGTAAATAATATGTAAACAAGAAAAATAGCAATGTACTTATAAAAAATATCCAGAGTAGCTAAATAGGGTATGTAGGCATTAATTAAAATATTATAAATGTTATTTTAGTTACCATCTGTACACGGCAAGATACCTCTAAAAATTTGTACATCGATACAGTTGTGTTTAGATCAGTTTTGTATGTGTCACTAATCGTGCAATAATTGAATTAATTAGATATGTCGCTTCTTATTACTTTTTGTATATGTTTTGTAGTATTTACGATGTATACACTAAATTTTCTGGTATGGCGGACCCAGGAGACGTTGTGTAGTTGCCGTACGAGTTGCTTGACCCGGCCATTGACGCGAATCACCGTAGCCGCCTCAGTACCATCCTCCCAAGGAGGATGAGGCAACGATCGAGCTTGGTGTGTTGCAACTACGTACGCCCATGAGGGCATGGAGGGTGGACCCACGTTGGGTTCCGAGGTACGTGTAGTTGTGACCTTCGTGTACTCAATTGCAATCTGACCAGTGTAGGTGGACTCACGTATGTTCTTAATCCTTTCGACGCAGGTTGGGAGCAAGTAGACATCCTTCCACTAGCGAGAATGGTAGAGGCGACGTGGAAGGACGACCAGGACCATGCGGGCGGTGGTCGTATGTCAAGGCGATTTTTGTATGACTAGTGCCTCCTGACGGCACTAGTTGACAGGTAGAGGCCGGAGACGCACACGTTCTACCTTCTGTACGGGGAGATGGCGTCGACACTTCAAGATGTGACCTTCCTAATTGGGTAGCCTTGCGCGTAGGGATATTCAAAATGGTACCGAACATAAAAAACCGGACCAAAATTATCGAACCGAACCGATCAACTCGGATTGATCGGTATTTTGTATTAGGTTTGGTTTCTAGAAATAAGGTATTTTTAGGATTCGGTTTTTTTCGGTAAAACCAAACAAACCGAGCAATGTAGTTTGGAGAGCTAGACTGTTGGGCGTGTAGGCCAAGGGAAGAGTTGCAACTTGCAATGATGCCAGACTGCTAGGCGTGCTAGCCAGTGTTCGGTGTATCCTCAATTGTTCATCTGTTAACTTTGGTATATGTCAATATTTGTGACCACAAGTCGATGTATCATTTTGCAATTCACGTTAACTTTGGTAAATATGGTATTTACCGATACCGTACCAAAATAAATTGGTATCTATATATACCGAACCGTATTTTAAATAATATCGTATTTATCGAATTGACAATACCATATTTACCGCACGCACCGTATTTATCGAACTGTATTTACCGAATGAACAACCCTACTTTTGCGGGCACTACTACAAAACATGCAATAGCAGACGCCTCATCACAGACGGTTCAAAAGGAACCGTCTGTGTTGGGTCTATCGGGACCGGGCATAGCCTATCACAAACGGTTTTTATTATGAACCGTCTATGATACGAATCTATCACAGACAATTCTATTAAAAAAACTATATGTGATAATCACCGTTATCACAGACGGTTTGTAACTAGAACCGTCTGTGAATGATCACAGACGGTTCTATTAAAAAACTGTCTATGATAATCACCGTTATCACAGACGGTTCTTGAGAACAACCGTTTGTGAATTAACACAGACGGTTCTAGTTACAAACCGTCTGTGATAGTTAGGTATCACAGACGGTTCTTAACAAGAACCGTCTCTGATTGTTGGGTGGGAAGCAAAAATTTGGACATAATTGGTGGGCTGCCGAAACTCGCTTTATATAACCTTGCGCCTGCGCCGTCTCATACCTCCATCTCCTCCTCTGCGCCGTCTCTCCTCCTCACACCTTGCGCCTCGGCCTCCCCCGAGCTTGTCGCCTCGCCTCCAACTCCCGCCTCCTCATCACCACCGGCCTCCTCCGAACTCGCCGCCTCCTCCTCCACCTCGCCCGGCCTCGTTGTCACCGGCCTCCTATGACCTCATCGCCTCGGCCTCCTCCACTTGCCGCCCGGCCTCCCATGACCTCACTCTCTACTCCCCTTTGCTCTGTGATGTGGATTACTTGAGAGCTAGTGTTAGTGCTCTGTAAATGGATTGAGTTGATGCTACCGTGATGTGGGTGATGCTCTGTTTATGTGTAGTTCATGTTGAGTTATTTGGTTTGGGCAAAAATATAGATGGTAGATCGCGCACTGTTCGGTAAAACCGCTATAACTTTTGCATACGAACTCGGATTGCGACGTTCTTTGGCTCGTTGGAAAGCTAACGAAAAGTTCAATCCGAAAATACATAATCAATTATCATAGATGGTTCTTGTTCAGAACCATCTGTGATGACGTTTTCACAGATGATTCTTGTTCAGAACCGTCTGTGATGAGTTTTCACAAATGGTTCAAAAACCGTCTGTGATGATTTTGATGACCTCATATCATCACAGACAAACAAATTCAGATGGTTCAAAAACCGTCTGTGATGACGGTTCCGAACCGTCTGTGATGAGGTTTTCCTAGTAGTGGGGCTTCCCCTTGGCGTTGCATAACGTCCCGGCCACGTGACGCACGGGCATCCTCGTGACATTCCAGGGGGTGCTGCCGCCCAACACCATCTACTAGGAGTTCAACACTACCCATGGGTCGTCGTTGAAGTGGATCTTCCAGTTCTACGTAAGTTTTTATAACTCTTATGTTTCCACATCAATTGCTTTGTGCAACTTACTAATGTATCTCTGTCTTCTTGCAGCCAGAGCGTATGGCACAGGACGCACCCGAGTACACAATGATCAGGCACTTCGACGCCTACTTGCCGTGGCTGTTTAGGTGGATGATGTTCCTAGGGTCCCACGGCGACAGCATCGATAAGCACATTATCCGCTATGCACGCGAGCTGGCGAACTTGGAGGTGGCAGCGATCCAGTCGTATGCCTGGGGCTCGATGGTGTTGTGCGCAAAATACTGCGCCCAGTGCAATGCATCCCACCATGTCCAGGACAGCTCCATCCTCTCTAGATGCCCGCTACTTCTTCAGTTGTGGTCCTTCGAGCATTTTCAAATCGGATGACCACAGCTAGACCTAGGAGCCTAGACTACCGCCATGTACGTCGACAACGATGACGTGGACTGGCCGACCATGGGTACGGTGTGGTGTCACCGACGGGTAAGTTTTTTGAACATTTATTCTTTGTCGTAATGTAATTTTATTTCTTGTGCTAAGTTTTCATTGTTCTATTCCATAGGTCACCTTCACTCCGATCACAACGCATGCATCCTACCCGGACTACGATGCGATATTCGATCAGTTGACGGATGACCACGTCATCTGAACACTGTAAACTCCTGGCAGGGTGTACGTTGTTAGACCTAGGAGCAATACCCCCAAATCCTCTGTGTATTCTACACTAGTCACTGGAACAGTAGCTGGTGTACATAGTACAAAAATATGGTAACATCTATAATTCGCACAACTTTATTAATAAATATCATAGTTTATTACAAGAAAGTCTCATAAGCTAGCAATAAAGAATTAGCACAACGAAAGACGAAGAAAAAAATTGTAGAGCCTAGCTATTCTGCCATAGGCAATCGACTGGGGTAGCTGCCTAGCCGTCGAGATCCACACCGGTAGCGAAGTCCTTCTCCTCTGAACAATATTTTATTAAGCAAGAGTGAGTACAAAAATGTACTCCATAAGTTACACCCATAACAGAGTTAATGCAGGTATGGATATTATCAAAGGAAGGCTTTATAGGGTTATTTGTGCAAAAGCAACATTTGACATTCTAAATACATTTACTAAGTTCCAAAGCAATTATAGTATATCTAAAATTCTTTGATTTTAAAACTATCAATTTAGTGCAAGATGCACTTCTGGTGAAGGATTAACCCCCTTACACCAAGGCTTACTGCTCAAATTTTCCAATTGATAAACTATCTAAAATCATTTGATAAAATCTTTTGAAATCAAAACCAAAGTCTAACTTTGAGTGGCTTTGCTTAGCATGTCTATGACCGTGGACACGACTATTCGAATAGTTTTACACTTTGCAGAGGTTGTACAACTTTACCCACAAAGGATAATCAACTTATGATGTCCGTCTGACACACTTTCGTAGGTGTGAGACTAAGTGATTATCACAAGGCTTTTACAATGCACCATCACAAAGTAACCATGTCCGCTAAGGTTCTGCTATCATAAGGTTTCTACGCCAAACAGAAGCTCCCTCTTGCGCCATGTGGAATAATAAAAAGTTGGTCATTCTGACACACACACATCCGAATAGCACAACTACGATGGAACATTACAAATTAGTTAGCCAGGTCTGTCCCACTCCAGACTTGTGGTAGTACAGTGGAGCTTAGCAAAAAGCATCTCTTAGACCGGTCCTTAGCTAACTGGGTGACTTCCAAAAAAGAACCCCTCGGCCTCGAGCATTCACTGAATTGATCTCGTGCATAAACTTGCACCCACCATCTATCCATTTTCGCTCAAGTTCAAACCAATTTTTATTTTTCTTTTAAAATCATTTGTAAAATTCCATGGTATAATAATGCCACAGACTCATTCTAAATCCATGTTTGAATCTTTGGCCAAAATTCCCTAAATTGAATTTTTTTTTTTGTCTAAGCATGACTAGGTATATATTTTTCCAAAGTGTTCTAGTTCATACTATTGCATAAACTAGATTTTCATTTAAGGTGTCAAGGTATATTTTCTTTAATGTCAAAGTTGGCTATACAATAGTAATGGGGATAACTATAATTTTAAAATAGGAATTTAAATTAACTTGAATATAAATAAGCATGCAATAATAATTTAAAATAGAATTTAAATAATTTAAAATATTAGGATCAAGTATGATCAAAGGATATAACTTGCCTTGCTCAATTAGTTGTTGTCCTGAAAATGGCGTCAAAATTTGACTCTTTGTAGTCGTCGAAATCTATACACGAAAATATGACAAAATTCAAACAAAATAAAATAAACACAAAATTAAATAATTTATGTTCTGGGAGATAGATATTGAATTTAGATGAATTTATAAATTTGAATCACTTGAATCGGAGCTCGAACAGAGGAGAACGAGCTCTCGGAAGATTAAATTTCAAATGAAATGATACAAATGGATCTTTTTCAGAATTTATGGAATTGTTTTTCTAAAGGAAAAATAATTTATTGCGTCATGATGATGTTAGTGAATGGAAAATGAATTTCGGCCGGATTATTTTTCTAAAGAAAAAGAGGAGTCACTAACATGTGGGCCCTGGTCCATGGACCAAGTCACGCGATTTGCGTCGGTCCACGGTGGACTGGGCGCGTAGCATAGTGCATGTGTCACGCAGGCATGACACGTGGGTTGCCACATGGTAGCCACGTGGGCATTTTGCACTGAGGTGGCATGGGCGTGGCGCACACTTAGCCAGGCCAGCGGCGGCGTGCACGGAGACCAAGGGTCTCGACAGACGGTGGCGGCCGGCGAGGACACCAACGAAGAGAGGAGGATGCGGGGAATCTAACGTGCCTTTGCGGCAGCGAGGCGTGAAGAAATCACTAGCGGTGAGGATGGTGGCGGCGGGCCAATTCGGGCTCACGGTGACGGCGATTTTCGGTGGCACTCCAGCGAGGGCAACGCGCACATCATAGAATGTCAAGCCACGATGTCAGGAAAGTAGACAACATCACCAGAGCTCCACTGAGTTGGCAGCGCAAACGGCGGCCGAGGAGCTCGCGGCCGGTAGTGAGGGAACTCGAAATCCAGCGGCGAGGGAAAGAGTTAGAGGATGGGGCTTCCGAGAATGGGTTGAGGGGTGAAAGGGGCTCTCGGGGCTCTCTTTTATAGGGCTAGGGGAGGGAAGGAGGAGGAGATCGTGGGTGTTGGTTTCATGCCGACGCGGGCAGCGACGCAAATGCGACATTAAGTCAAATAACAGATGGAATAATGGCCGAGGTGAGGGGGCTTCAATGCGCTTGAATTCACTTGAAGATAGGAAAGAAATGATGCTTTAATGAGCTCACGGCACGGCGGCGATGTCGAATGGAGCGAGCGGCTAGAGGTTGGGGATGATCCCGACAGGCAGGCCCAATAGAGAGAGGGAGAGAAGGTAAGGGAGGGAGGCGGAGGCGGCGGGTCAAGGATCGGAAGGGAAGGGAAGCGGCGTATAATAAAAGAAGGAAATAGGCCAGAGAGAGGATTTCGGCCCAAAAGCGGAATCCGATTTTTCAATTGATTTTTGATTTACACTAACTGCAAGAAATCCAAAAGGCTTTTAGAAAATACTAAATAGAGTTCAAAATTCTAGAAAAATCACAAAAATTCCTTGAATTATTTTTAACTTAATAAAATTATTTTCAACTTAAAGTTAGTTTTAAATTTTGCACATAAATTATTTTAAATTTCGGGAAAATAAGAAAAACCTTTTAAAATGCAAAAATCAAAAATTAATTAAAATTTTATTTTAACTTTTAAATCCAAGAAAACCCCAGAAAACTCAATAGATTTTCTTTTTTAACTTTTAAAATCTAGGAAATTCAAGAAAAACAAGAAAACTCTTTTAAAATTTAGGAAATTCAATAAAATAATAACTTTATTAATTTTAATTTTAGTAACAGGACTTTGGGATGTTACATACGCGCATGCACCTCGAGGACTGTCGAGCCTTTGCACGTGAGACTACGCGGAGGAACTTGATGCATGATATCTTCGTGGAGGAGTACCACGTGCATCGAGTGATGCGCCAGTTTGGTCTACGACAGGAGGTCCTAGTCCCCTAGGGGCAGCGGTTGTCGCTGAACGTCCATAGGTAAGTTCACGTTTTATTTCTGTCGTACCGTTTGCGCTACATACATACGAAATAATCATTTTGCCTTCCACGGGTACACTAGGAAGGGACTACCTGCTACGACTTGCTGGGCCGGCAAGATGCTCCCTTGGGTTGAGGGCTAGCTTCACGCCTTGGAGGACATCGTCTAGGAGGATGCTCCCTACGACCCTAGGACGTATGAGGAGTACATCGAGTGGTACTCCAGCCGGATGAGAGTTCGTTGCGTTAGGGTCATGGACGACCCACCACAACACGAGGCCGCGACGATCGACGCATACCCCACCCAGCCGGACTCTGCATTCCATTGCGTGGTATGTATTGAACGGTTCATATTTCTTATTTGCTTCACAAGTTTTTGGTTTCTAACTTGTTAATTATGTGTACAAGTCGATCTACAATGGGAGATGCACAACTTGGCGACCTCCATGCGTCGTATGACTCTCAGGGAGCGCTTCAGTATGAGGCGCAAGAGATCACAGAGGTCATGGACTAGTTCATAGAGAAGACGAGGCAAGGCATCCATCTTGCGTCTTGTTGTAGACCGAGGGGGGTGGTAGACCCACCTGTGCATGGACGAGGGTGAGTCATGGTGCGTCACGCCCCACGACTCCTCACCCGAGTGTGGCGGGCGGGTCCTCATGGCACCGTGCTGGGAGTACCCCAGCACAGTTCATAGGTCAACATGAAACACTCACTTCTGGTTGTTTATTTTGAACTCCACTAATTACTAACGGTAATTTTCTCTGACAGGTCCTGAGTTCCACTCGTACAAGGGGCAAGAGTACACGGAGCTATCCGCTATCTTCGTGTGACGATGTATGTTTATCTTGTTTGCATGTATAACATACAATTTCATCATTTTCGCTATGTTTACATGCATAATGTACTGTTTCACAGTTCGTACACCCTTTAGGATGAGGAGGTGGTGTCGCACAAGGATTCCCGCTCTGGGGACTTTGAGTTCGAGCAAGCGTGGACACTACGACGACAGGGCGGTGGGTCTTCGTACGGCGACAACAACGCGCATGATAACGCTAAACCCAAATATTTTTTATTTCGCTCCGAAGGGGGTTGTTTGTGTTATTGCGCCGCCGAACTCGTATTCCAAATTGCGTCGTCGATCTCATATTCCAAATTGTGCCGCCGAACACTTCAAGGTATTACTAAAAAAACTTCATGAAATACACTAAATCTTTAAGCTGAATTCTCTACATATAAATTAAAAAAATAAAGACATGACAATTTCGCCATTCCAAATGGCGACAAGTTCATGTTGCTAGTTCAATTGGCGACAAAACTATCTCAGCACTATTTCAATTGACGATAGGGATATTATCGTCAATTGGAATGGCGACAGGATAATCTCGCCATTTTAAGTGGCAAGAATGACGTATTTTTGTTAAAAAAATCACTATTTATTTTTGTAATTATCTTTTAAATTAATATTATTTTAAAAAATTCCTGGCCTACGTAACCCGAGAATTCGCGCTTCGCCTCCCCCAGAATTCCCCATTTCCTTTCCCTTGTCCCTCTCCCTCTCCACCTGCTGCTTCCGGCGCTGAGAGCCGCCCCCGCCGCCCATGGCCTCCTCCTCGGAGAACGTCGAGGCGCCCCGAGACGAGCACCACGACCCGCCGCCGCCGCCGAACCCTAGCGAGGAGACGGGCGGCGAGGTGGTGGGGGAAGGGGAGGAGGGGAAAACCCTAGAGCGGGCGCAGGAGCTGTTCGACAAGGGGTCCAAGGCCATCGAGGAGGGGGACTTCGTCGACGCCGTCGACTGCCTTAGCCGCGCCCTCGAGATCAGGTTAGGGTTCCTCCCTTCCACCCGCCGCTCCTACTCCCACTTTGCCTGGCTCAAGCGCTTCCGCGTATGGATGGATTGTAGGGAAAAGAAACTTCGAACCAGTTCAGTATTCTTTTGGATTTCCTGGTTGTTTCATGTGTGTTTTGGCCTTTGGGAGATGAGTTTAGTAGGGTTTAAGAGGCTCGTACCAAGTGTGGTGTTTAGGTTTCTTGTGTATAGGGGCGAGCGCGATGGAGTGGGTTGGTGTTTTGGGGGATTAGTGAGTTTTCCTATTAGCCTAGTATTAGTCGATAGCAATAATTGGAACTTGGCCGTCTGTTGCTATGATGTGTGAATTGCGATAATTGGCAAACCAAAGTGCAATTTCTTCAGGGATTGGTGTTACTCTATTTGAGAAATATGCACATGTGCCACTGGCTAGTTGTAAATATTTCATCACAGTGCAGTTTATTTATGTACTACTTCAAAATTGTACAACATAATCTGTACAAGCACTAGTGAGTTGTTGTGAAAGTAAATCAGTAGTGAACATAGTTAGGACCTTGTATTACTGACACCGTTGATGCCAGTTTTGAATGTGATGTTCTATCTCTGTTTGCATTACCTCTCATTGGCCTTATGCTATAACATTAACGCCTTTTTTGTCACTGACAAATTTACACCTTTGTTGTCGACTAGGGTTGCACTTCATGGAGAACTTGCTCCGGAGTGTGCTAGCACGTATTACAAATATGGATGTGCCTTGCTATACAAAGCACAGGAGGAGACTGATCCTTTGGGCAATGTTCCCAAGAGTGCACCAAATGAAGAATCAGTGAAGAGTACAACCAGCAAAGATTATAGTGGAAGCTCAAAGGCCTCTGGTAGCAATGTTGAGGATGCTTCATCTTTGGAGAAAGGTGATACTGAAGAAGGTATATCACTATCCCTTTACCCCCATACCATCATATACACTGAAATATGTAATTATTCTCTGTATCTGTACACTGTATAATTGATAACACTACTGATTATGACATTTTCTCTTCCTTTGTTCGTACCTGCTAAAGAGTATACAGAAATAAAATGCTAATCAGTAATGTACTCCTGCATTTGCAAACTAATAGTCTTAATTGGAACATAGAAGTGTTCAGACTTTCCATATGATACCATTTCAGTTTTCATCAAAGTAGTTTTGTTTATTGTTCTTAAGGTGCAATGAAATTTTTTGCTATAGATAAGTACATGATTTCGGTGACAACAGAAAAGGTTTTGATTGCTCACACAAAAGCTTGTTTATTGGCTGACCATATTTTTCAACGGATGTCTGGTGCGATATGTCGGCTATTTGCCTTCTAGGTTTTTTTTTATTTCTGCCATTCTTATTTGTACACTTGGAATGGCAATGCATAAGCTAGCTTTTACAAACATACAAGCCCCTCAATTTTTTTGCAATTATGTGTTATAAAAAACTATGCAATGATGTAAATAATGTGTCTCGCATTTCCATCAGAATTCTAACTAATTTTCTTTTGAATGCATCAACTTATTGATCAATATAGTCAGATCATTTACGCATTTATATGCATCTAATTGCTTTCTGTTGCTGATTGCTGCTTTTCCGACGAATAATTCAATACTATAATAATTGATGGTCATGTTCCATGTCTTTCTGCCATGGTAAATACTGATATAGTCATTGATTAGGGCAAAACTCAAATGGAAAAGATCAGGAGGATGAGGATGGTGACACTGACAAGGATGATGATGAGATGGGAGATGAAGATGATTCTGATTTGGATCTGGCCTGGAAAATGTTGGATATAGCAAGGGCAATAGTTGAGAAGAGCCCAGACAACACTATGGAGAAAGTAAAAATCTTTTCTGCTCTGGCCGAAGTCTCCATGGAAAGAGGTAGTCTCAGACTCTCAGTTATCTTCATTAGTTCCTGCATTTAATTGGTGAATGGTAATCTTGATACTCATGGCCCCACACTTGATTTTCAGAGGACATAGACAACTCACTTGGTGACTATTTCAAAGCTTTAGCCATCTTGGAGCATTTGGTTGAGCCTGACCATCGTCGAATTGTTGAACTGTATCCTCCTTGTGTAGCAATAACAGTGTCAGCTGTCTGCCCTATAATAGTATAAAGCAGCATATTTGCAGCCCAAGTGCTGTGGAGCTTGCATCCTTCTGAGGGTGTATCTCTGGGGTTTTGGAGGCACATTTTAGTCAGTTAACTGGAGACTTAGTTGGCTAAATGTCTGCTTTTCATAGTATTGTTTATGCAGGATTTCAATTTATTTGTGTTGACTCAAATCTGGAATGGATACCTTAATTTACGTAAATGCACACCCTAGTGTACATGTTGGGATGAACTGTGACCACCGTAGAAGAATTTAGATAATGCTGGTATCTTGTATATTCCAGTTGCTCGTCCTTTGTTAATTGTCTTAATTCAGTCCTAGAAACTTCCGCATATGTTTGGTCTTTGAGTTGGCGTCCAAGATTGGAGATGCTATCCCATACTGTGCAAAGGCTATTTCATTATGCAAGTCACGTATACAGAGCCTAAAAAATGCCAAGGATGCGTTGGCTGGTAAAGATGACAATGCATCTGCTGTTGAAGGAGGCTCAGAAAAATCCGCTCTAGAAGATGAGATAGAGCTGCTTACTGGCATATTGACTGAACTTGAGAAGAAGGTACATAATCTCTATTTTGTTTATGCGAACACACCGTTAATGTTGACAATTTGTTTTTCTTCATGAACCTCATACCGTATGAACAAAGAAGATGATTTTCTTGTATGTAAGGAACAATGACATCTCTGAATTGTTTGGATTCAGCTTGAAGACCTGGAGCAAGCAATGTCAACCCCAAGCTCTGCTATAGATGAGATTATGAAGAGGATCACCTCAAAGGCAAGTGGTGAGCAGAATGTTGCCAATGCCATGCCAAGAGCTGCATCTTTGTCTTCTTCACAGATGGCTGGATCAAGCAACGGCTTTGATTCCCCAACTATGTCTACAGCGGCAACAACCGGAAGTACTGGAAGCACTGTAACCGACCTCGGGGTTGTAGGCAGAGGCATCAAACGAGCTAATATCAAGCCGATCTCAGCTGAACCTTCTCCTAAGAGACTTGCAGAGGATTCACCATCTGTAAAAGGTGATAGCAGCGACAACTCAGATGTTCATCCCACAACACAAGATGGCGATGATTCTGTATCAAAGTAAAGTATATTTTCGTTAGCCCTACCTTCTGTTAGTAACTTGCTGGAACCTGTTAGATGCCAATTTGGTCCGGTTTTGCTTAATGTAAACTGCCGCGAGAGCTGTTAAATGTTTGGGAATTTTATGAGCCGTGGACTCGTCCAGAGCTCTAACTTGTAGTAGCTTAAATTTGTGATGAGTTTATTAAGCGTTACAGTTCCTGGTGGCTGATGTGTGCTTTTCCAAAATGTATTATTTATCCTTTCTTATTCAATCCATGTCTGCTTGTTTTCCAGTACCCTGCAATTAATATAGAACAGCTACTAGGAACCAGGAGTGTCTGCATTCTTTATCCTGAAACATTATTGTTCCTTCCCAATTGCATCCATTCTGCATTCTAGTTGATGGGGGAAATAAAGTTACACTGGACAGGACATATGATCAGAGCCAGAGCCTGTTGAGTTGGATGATTCAGATAGATAAATCGTAATGCTTGAAATGGACAATCACCCGTTGAAGAATAACACTGACAAAGCCTGGAAAAAAAGCCTAATGTTTGAAGCAGAATCAGGCCGAGTTTTGAAGTTTGAAGCAGAATTAGGTCGAGTTTTGAAGCAACTGTCTATCATGTTCCGTCTATCGCTTCTCAATCTACTCTGTATGTAATAAACTCTGAATTTCTGCTGTGATAAATGGATAATGGGGATAGCCCGTTAAAAACCTGTATCATGTTCAAATATTTGCCATGGCACATTCTACTGAATGTGTGCAAAGGAAAATTGAGTATTAGTATATGTTGAAAAATAGTAATCTCACCTGCACCGAAATTCTGCTGGTTGTGGCTTGAAATTGCTAGATACAACTAGGAACTTATTTGATCTGCTGTCATGTTTTCCCCCTTCATCGCCCATCTGAAGCACTATAAGCATAGGAGTACATCCCAATCATAAAAAAACTAGTAACCTTCAAACTTGCATACCTCGTTTAGTAGATCCATCAATATACTTGAGCCGCTGCTGCTGTTAGCATGCTGCAGAGTCGATGCTGACGCTTGGTTATTATAGACCATGTCACCTGCGAATTGGCAAGTATTTTTTTTTGGGGGTGGTACTAGTATTTTTACCATAATTTTGTCAACAAAAAAAAATAAATTCCAAATAAAAATCTTACCGAAAATTTTGCAACAATTCAAGTGAATACCAAATCAGTTAAAGTTACCAAATTTTGCCAAACATCGGCTCTCAGTCAATATAAACCCGACAACCCGCGGTAAGTGGAGTATTGTTCTAATTTTCGGTAGAAGATCAGAAATTTTGGCCATGCTAGGGGACCGGTAGGAATCCAAACTAGTCCTAAAAAATTCGGTTTGGATGAATTTTGCATTTTGTTTTAAAAATTTCGGTCAAAATGCCAAAATTTTCTGTTTTTTTGGCCATACTGGCCACCTCCGGTAAAAAAAAAAAATCCGGTGAAAACCGTACCGGAGTCGTGGAGTCCAGTCTCCTCGCTCCCCACCCAGGCGACATGGCGCCGCCGCACTCGCTGCCGGAGCTGGTGGACGATCTCGTCGCCGAGATCCTCCTCCTCCTGCCGCACGAGCCCACGTGCCTCGTCCGCGCCTCCCTCGTGTGCAAGCCCTGGCGCCGTCTCCTCTCCGCTACCACGCGTTCCACCGAACAACTCACATGCTGGGCGTCATCCACAACTTCGATCCCGACATCGTGCGGTTCGTCACCACCTCCGCGTTCGTCCCTGCCGATCCCATCCACTGCGACTGATGGGCCCTCGACTGCCGCCGCGGCCGCGCCCTCTTCTACTCCAGCCACCCGGTGTGGAACCCTTCTACCTCGTCGTCTGGAACCCCATCACGGGCGACCGGCGGATGCTGCGCGAGCCCGACATCCCGTACATGTCCTACACCACCTCGACCGCCGCGGTGGCCCTTCCTCGTGGTCTTCGTGGGCACCCACGTCCAGGAGCGGGTCACTGTTGATTTAATCCTGTGCGCATTGATATTTTGATTTTGGTTTGCATGGCTGTGCGCATTCACGTTTTAGTTTTTATTTGAATTGTGCTCATTAGTGGCTCTCTTGATTACACTATTAGTTGCTATTAGTTGCTCACTTGATTGCATGCAGCGTAGTGGCGTAGGAGTTCATGCATGGCTGACTTGATCAGAATAAAAGGAGAGGAAAAAAAAACTATAAAAGCCGAGTGGTTGTGTAGCACTAAAAAATCTGTCCTTTCTTCTTCCGGTGCACGTGTGTTTGTTATGTTCCAGTGTGTTCGTGTGTGTAGACACTGACGAACAAGCTAACAATTGGTATCAGAGCTTTGTGCTCTTCTGCCTGCGAAGTTGTCGCGCGACGGTTCACGTTCTCCTACCATGTCGTCTTCGGTGCAAGACGACGGTAGCACTACTCGCACGATCAATCTCGGCGGCAATGGCGATCGCGAGATTGGATCCGGCAGCAACAACGGCCAAGAGCGTGTGGTGCAGCGGGTGGTAAGGGAGACGACGTGATCGGTGGTCTACCCCACGCTGACACGGACGAACTACACCGACTGGGCTCTCGTGATGAGGGTGAACCTACAGGCACAAGGCCTATGGGTGGCGATCGAACCTGGCAACACCGACTACCGCGACGACAGATTAGCGCTGTTCGTCATCCCCCGTGCGGTGTTGCTGGACATGTTGTCCACGCTGGCGGTAAAGGACACAGTCAAGCAGGCGTGGGATGCCGTGAAGACGATGCGGATGAGCGTCGAACGCTTCCGTGAGACGAATGCGCAGAAGCTTCGCAGGGAATTCGAAGATATCGAATTCAAGGATGGTGAATCAGTGGACGACTTCTCCATGAGGATCACGGGACTCGTCAACAATCTCCGGATCCTAGGCAACACGTTGGAAGATGAAAAGGTAGTCAAGAAATTCCTTCATGTTGTGCCACCCAGATATACACAGGTGGCAATCTCGATCGAGACACTGCTTGACTTAAGCACGTTATCGATTGAGAGCTCACCGGCCGGCTTTGATCAGTGGAGTAGCGCTACGCGCGCAACGATTCAGGAGGCTCCGGTGGGTGTCTACTCACAGAAGAGAAGTGGCTCGCACACGCCAAAAAGAGGGAGCAAGGTGGCGGCTCCTCCGGCGGTGACAAGGGAAGCAGCAGCGGTGGTGATAACCGTTACCACGGCAAGTCGTGTGGCCGTGGGTGCGGAAAAGGTAGACACGACGGCAAGGACAGTGGCTCGTCCGGTGCGCGTCGTAACATGTCGCAGGTTCAGTTCTACAACTGCGACAAGTACATGCATTACTTCAGGGACTACCGTAAGCCGAAGTGTACCGAGCAGGCCCACCTGATTCAAGCTGACGACGATGAACCTGCGCTTCTCATAGCACAGGTGTGCATGCTCACCATGGCTTCCATGGGCACAGACATTGACATGGTGCTCAACGAGGTGCATGCGTAGGTGCATTTAGGGCGCGAGAAGGACGCCCAAGATGATGCTTGGTACCTGAACACCGGTGCCAGCAATCACATGTTCGGGTACCAGGCAAGCTTCGCGGAGATGGACGAGGGCATCACCGGCTCTGTCAAGTTTGGCGATGGCACCGTCTTGTCCACCTACCAGAACAAGGAGCACCTTGCGTTGACGGGGGTGTACTACGTCCCACAACTGCGCAGCAACACAGTGAGCCTTGGGCAGCTCGATGAGAACGGCTACCCGACACTCATCTACGACGACATGCTCACAATCTGCGACCGGCAGCGTTGCATACTTGCTCGGGTAAACCGCACTCGCAATCGGCTTTATGTGCTCACCCGCAGCATTGCACAGCCTATCTGCTTGTCCGCGCGGTGCGGCGACAATGCGTGGCGACTAGCACAAAGCGGCTGGCGGTTCATGGGGTGGCGAGGCCGCTTGGATGAGGAAGCCGGCGGTGCATGGCAGCATGTGGCGATGCGCATAGGGCTCGGGGAGTCGGCAACGGCGTCAACGCGCGGCAGCGGCGCCGCGGCGCGAGTGGCGAGGGCTCATGCGATGGCGCCGCAGCGCGCCGCGGCACGGTGGGTAGCCGTGAAGCATGGGCGCACGTAGGCGCAAGGCGCGGCAGCTGTGCGAACGAGCGGTGCGGGAGGCCTCGCAGTAGCCTAGTTGGCGCGACGGCTGCGAAGCGCGCGGGTGGCGTGGCGGCGTCGGCGTCGAGCCAATAGGGCGCACAAGACCGAGCGCACACATGGCTCGGTGGCCGATGGCACGGTGCGGCCGACACACGGTGTCGCCACGGTCGGGGTGCGACACTAGGCAGTGCGTGTCAGTCAAGCATATACTCGGGTACATGGCTGGTACGTGGAGATATGGCTATCATTACGTGAAGAAGTTGGAGGAGCCGCATACAAGGATTGGCATCGTCGAGATCAAGAAAGCGCATCAAGGATTACGGGGTATTTGTTGATTAATCCTATGCGTATTGATATTTTGATTTTGGTTTGCATGGCTGTGCGCATTCACGTTTTAGTTTTTATTTGCACTGCACGTTCGGACGTGGGTGGCTCATTAGTGGCTCTCTTGTGTTAGGATAGCTTTTAGGATCTCCTAGGTTAGATCTAGCGGGGTTTCATTTACGGGTTCGAGTTCTTGAGGTAATCTGAGAGGAGAGAAGGAACTAACCGTCCGACGCGGAGGAGGAGGAGTTAGCCATCGCGAATGCACGCTTCGGTGAAATCTGCGCCGCCTGACAATGACGGTCGGAGAAGAGGTGCGGGGCTCCTCGGCGTGGCGTGTCGGCGGCGGCGATCTGGCGGTGGTGCTTCCGTCATTGGGCGCCCTCTTAGATCGGATCTAGGGTTTTGTCGGTGGGGTTTGTGGCGGCACGGTGAGCGTCGTCTTATGTGCCCCACCCCACCTCTCTTTATATATGGCGTCGTGACAGGGCCCACCAATTGGGTTGGGCGCCGATCGAGCCGATCAAGGGTGGCATTTGGTAGTTGGGCCAAATGCCCGAGATCACTCTAACATCTTGATTACGCTATTAGTTGCTCGCTTGATTGCATGTAACGTAGTGGCGTGGAGTTCATGCATGTAATGTATATGGCTGACTTGATCAGAATAAAAGGAGAGGAAAAAACTAGAAAAGCTGAGTGGTTATACAGCACCAAAAAAATCTGTCTTGCAAATTCTTTCTTCTTTCATTGTGTTTGTTCTCTTCCAATGTGTTAGGTAATGCGAGATATCGACGCGGGACTAATAAATCACATGGGCGTGCTTTCGTACTTGTCGAGATCAGTGCGGGGAGGCGCCGTCGTCTGCTCACCTCTATCTGAATCGCCGAAGCGAGAGGCCAGGTACAGACGACCGAAACTAGGGATCGCTAGATTCTTTACAACTGTCGAGGATGTTCGGTTGTAAAGTCGTGGTTTCAAAGCAAGCAAGCGATTACAACAAAAGACAGACTTTTATTACAGCGAGATAGGGCTTAACGACCCGGTTTAAAAGCGAGCGAGCATTTGAGCCCGAAAGTAATATAATACACTTCAAAAGCTAGCACCACAGAAGCTTGGGCGTAATCGAGACCCTAGTACCAAGAGGTCGTCAAAGTCTACGGTTCTTCTTGCTCGTAGAGCACACAGATCTTCCCAAAACTCTTACATTGATTGTTTAAGCAAGAATGAGTACAACTACTGTACTCGAAGAAATTGCATAGGAAATGCTATTTAACTATATCTTTGGAAATGTCAAAGGAATGGTGCAGTTTTACCAAACAGTATATGCGGAATGCAATAGTTGACTTTAAAAGCTTTAATGTAAATAAAAACAAGAAAAGCAGAATAAATATAGCCACGGGGTTAACAACTTCAAATTACCAATTAACATCTGTAAAATTCTACTTATGCTTCAGTATGTTGGCATCACCCATGAACACAGCCTTCATTAACCTAAGCACGGTGTATTGAATAACATTGATTACACTCTGCAGAGTTGCCCAACTTTACCCACATGATATCACAAACTCACATTGACACGCAACATGTTTGCGCTGGCCGAGTAAGGATAACAAAGCTTTTTCATCGCTTATCCTTTTTAGCCTCTACCCTAGATCTTAATCCATCTGACCCTCGGAGACCACGGCCAATAGTGGACTCTGTACCCGATCTTGACGGGCCCATACTGCTGCAAGAACCAAATGAGTGTCCTTAGGGGTACACCTGTCTCACCTTTGATATCTGTAGATATTCAATTGGATGAGCGATGTACTAAGCTAGGGAGTAATGACCACGCATGTGGTTGAGCGGTTTATCGTGTGCATTCGAGAGCACAAGGTTCTTGTCCTTACATGTCACCCAAAGGAGGCGATGGCCCAACACATTGTTACCCACCTCTTGATCTCACCGATGATTCAATTTTACCAAGTATATTGGGTTTTCCAACTCAATGGACACAACCCTCAACTTACACCAAAATCCTATTGGCCTAAAGCCAACTTTCCTTGATAAAGATTTGGAGCGAGTTTTGTATGACTTAATGAATATTTGCTAATATTTTATGTGAACCAAGTTTGTCAAGGTGAATATGGCTTACAAGAATGGGTGGTTTAATATGTGGGGTTTAAGGATTTATAACTACTCAACATGGCATTCCAAAGTATTATTTCTTGTTGAAATACTTGGCTAAAATATTTTAATGAAGATAACAATATTAATATATGACATGTAGGTTCAATATGTTCAAGGTATGCAACTTGCCTCCTTGTTCAAATCCACGAATCGCCTGTTACATTCGGGGTCTGTCTGCGAAGTCTGAGTTGGCTCGTCGGCGTCGAAACCTAGCGCAAGACACAAAAACCAATAAAACTCTGGCTCAACAAGGAACGAGCCCGAAAAAAGATCCAACTACAACAAAAATATAAAAGAAGAAAGGAAATCAACTTAAAGAGGCAAAGGAGTTGGAAATGGCTAGATAGAGTTAGGATTAGGTTTTGGAGTTCGAGGTGATCAAAAGGCTATTTAAACTCAAGTTAGGGTTTTCAAAGAAATCATGATCACATTATTATTCATACCTATTAATTAGATATAAACAATAATAAATCACCATTTTAGGCTTAAGAACAAGAATTAGAAATTATCACAAGAAATCTGAAATTTTGGAAATAAAACCTATTTTTACTTGTGCATGAACGATCTCGGGCGACTTTAAGTGAGCAAAGGTTGGGCTATTCTTATTTAAATTGTGAATAGTGGGCCCACAGTAAAGCAATGCGCGCCCACTCAGGCGCGAGGCAAAAAAGCCAGGGGCTCATGGGCGGCCAAAGCCATAAGCGCCCATGCAACAACAGCTATTCTTGGCCAGAAGGCGGGCGATTCTTGGCGGCAACGCGGGTCTTGGCGACGCTGCCAAGAACGGCGACGGCGGCAACGGCCAAGCGGGATGGGAGAGGGCGGCGAAAGTCTGCTCCACCTGTAGGTTTTCTAACCTAGGGTTTTTTGGCGTGTGTGGGTTCGGGTTTTCTAGGTTAGGGTTTCGGGTGAGAAGCGGCAAGCACGATCCGTGGCCGCGTGACCGGAGAGGGTAGGGTAGGGCTCTGGGGTTTGTTTTGGCTTTGGGTGGGTGGGATTTGCTTCGGGGTGGGGTTGTTCTTACCGGGAAGGGGAACCGAGGCGGCGGCGACGACTTCACGTCGCGAGACGACGGAGGGAGGGAGGGTTGGGTTGGTGCGGGTTGAAGAGGCCGAGCGGGGCGGCTTTTATAGCCCCCGCGAGGCGGTGGGAGCAGTGGGAGGTCTGGGCGACGGCATGGGCGTCGCAGAGAGGGGGGGTGAGGTGGTAGGGCGAGGGGCAAAGGGCGGTGGCGGAGGTCGCGGCAGACGGGGGGCGGGGTCGAGGCGAGAAGGCCCCCCTCACCGGCGCGACGAGGGGTGCCGCCACCACTGGGCGCTGGGTGGCAGTGGCGCAGGTGGCGGCAGGAGAGGAGGTGGCGGGTGAGGTGGCGGTGGCCTGTTGCGGCTCGGATGGGCGGCGGCCAAGGCGGTGGCGGCCGGGTGCTCCATGATGACGTGTGAGGTGGAGGCGGAAGGGCAAGCGCAACCACGCGCGAAGGTGGCGAGGGTGGAGGCGCTACCGTGAGGGAAAGCCGAAGGGAAAGCGGGTTAGGGTTAGGGTTTGGATTTGGGCGAATTTTGGCCGAAATTTGATTTTTGATTTGAATTTTGAAATTCGATTTTGAATTCAAACTAATTTTCAAACTTTGAAATTTTTCAGGTGTTTCAACCTACCCCCCTTAAAGGAATCTCGACCTCGAGATTCACGCAGGGCCGGGGAACAGGTTGGGAAAATCTCGCTGCATTTTCAATTCCTTTTCCCATGTTGCTTCTTCCTCAGTATGATTCTTCCAGAGAACTTTGCAAAATTTGACATTCTTGCCTCTTAACTGCCTTTCTGTAGTGTCGAGTATCATCAGGGGTTCTTCCTCATAAGTCGATCATCATTACGCAATTCTATCTCTTCAAGTGGTACTTGCTCAGTTGGCTGCCTCAAACACTTTCTGAGCTGAGAAACATGGAACACATCATGTATGCCACTTGGGTTGGGTGTCAGATGTAACTTGTATGCCACTTCTCCTATTCTTTCCACAATTTTGTAAGGACCAATGTATCTTGGGGCCAATTTTCCTTTTACTTGAAACCTTCGAACTGTTTTGAATGGTGTAACTTTCAAATATACGGATCTCCAATTTCAAAACTCGATCTCTTTCACTGCGTTTATCCGCATACTCTTTCTGACGACTTTGAGCAATCTTCATCTTATCCCTTATCATTCTGACTTGATCTTCTGAGTCTTGGGCTATCTGAGGACCTAACAGCTGCCTTTCTCCAGTGTCTGTCCAATTCAATGGTGTTCTGCACTCTCTGCCATACAGGGCTTCAAAAGGTGCCATCTTGATGCTGGCTTGATAACTATTATTGTAGGAGAACTCTGCAAAAGGTAAACACTTATCCCAAGTTGCTCCGTAAGCTAAAGCACATGCTCTCAACATATCCTCCAATATCTGATTGACTCTCTCTGTCTGTCCCCCAGTTTGTGGATGGTAAGCTGTGCTGAAAGCTAAATCCGTTCCCATGGCTTCCTGTAATTTCTTCCAAAACTTAGATGTGAACTGTGCTCCTCTATCAGACACTATTCTCTTTGGAATTCCATGTAAAGATATTATCTTGGTCATATATAATTCTGCCAACTTATTCTTTCCATATGTCTGCTGAATTGGTATGAAATGTGCCACCTTTGTTAATCTGTCCACTATTACCCATATTGCATCAAATCCTTTTTGTGTCCTTGGTAATCCTGTGACGAAATCCATGCCAATTTCTTCCCATTTCCAATCTGGTACTGGTAGAGGTTGTAACAATCCTGCAGGTTTCTGATGGTTTATCTTGATCTTCTGGCAAATGTCGCACTTGGCTATATATTCAGCTATCTCTCTTTTCATCTTTTTCCACCAAAACCTCTTCTTCAGATCTTGGTACATTTTTGTTCCCCCTGGATGTATTGAGAACTGTGACGAGTGAGCTTCTTGCAGAATCAACTGTTTCAGTTCTTCTTTGTTTGGTACACACAGGCGGTCTTTAAACCGTATTACTCCTTGATCATCTTTCTTGAAATCCACTATTTCTCTATCTTGATTTTCTGCCAAAAGTTGCTGAACTTCTTGATCTTCCTGTTGTGCTTGTTTGATTTGATCAACCAAGTCTGACTGTATCTCCAAAGCTGATAATGATCCTTGTTCAACTATTTCCAAGTTTAGCTGCTGCATTTCCAACACCAATTCTGACTGACATTCCTGTAATGCATTCAGACTATGATATGCCTTTCTGCTAAGTGCATCTGCCACAACATTTGCTTTCCCTGGGTGATACTGGATATCCAAATCATAATCTTTTATTAATTCTAGCCATCTTCTTTGCCTGAGATTCAAATCTGGCTGGGTGAATATATATTTCAGACTCTTATGGTCCGAAAACACTTCACAGTGATTTCCAAGTAGATAGTGCCTCCAAATCTTCAATGAGTGCACAACTGCTGCTAACTCCAAATCATGTGTGGGATAATTTTCTTCATGGGTTCTCAACTGTCTTGAGGCATAAGCCACAACCTTTCCATCTTGCATCAGCACACAACCTAATCCCTGCTTTGAAGCATCACAATAAATCTGAAAATCCTTTTCAGGGTTTGGCAGTATGAGTACTGGGGTAGTGGTCAATCTGACTTTCAATTCCTAAAAGTTTTCTTCACACTTATCCGTCCATTTAAAAGGAATATCCTTTCTGAGAAGCTGAGTGAGTGGACGGGCAATTCTTGAAAAATTTTCTATAAATCTGCGGTAATATCCCGCCAGACCTAAGAAACTTCTTATCTCAGTTACTGACTTTGGCTGTTTCCATTCTTGCACTGCTCTGACTTTTTCTGGGTCAACTTTTACTCCTTCTTCTGTGATAATGTGCCCTAAAAATGACACTTCCTTCATCCAAAATTCGCACTTGGAGAATTTTGCATACAACTGATGCTCTCTTAACTTGGTTAGGGCCAAATGGAGATGCTCTTTATGCTCTTCTTCACTTTTTGAGTAAATCAAAATATCATCCACAAATACTACCACAAACTGGTCCAAAAATTCCATATAGACTTGGTTCATCAGATTCATGAAATATGTCGGAGCATTGGTCAATCCAAAAGGTACTACTGTGAACTCAAAAAGTCCATATCTTGTAGTAAATGCAGTCTTCTCCCTATCTTGTTCTCTAATCTTGAGTTGGTGATATCCTGATCTGAGATCAATTTTTGAGAATACCTTGGCTCCTTTCAGCTGATCAAACAAATCATCAATTCTTGGCAAATGATATTTATTCTTAATAGTCACTGCATTCAAAGCTCTGTAATCCACACACAATCTCAAAGTTCCATCCTTTTTCTTAACAAATAAGACTGGTGCAGCCCAAGGTGAGACACTAGGTCTTATGAAACCTTTTTCTTCTAACTCATCCAACTGTTTCTTAAGCTCTTTTAGCTCACTGGTTGCCATTCATCTTGTGCCTTGAATTCTGTGCTTGGTTTGAGGTACCAACTCTATAGTAAGCTCAATTTTTCTATCTGGAGGTCTTACGGGTAGTTTCTCAGGGAACACATCTGGATATTCATCAATTACTGCCATCTGCATAGTGACTTCTGAAATAGTACTATTAACCTTCCTTCTTTGTTTCCTTAGCAAAGACCGATCATCTATAACCGCTTCTTGCCCTTCTGAATTCTTCAAGGTTACAGTCTTCTTCTCACAGTCAACTGTGGCTTTATACTTTGATAACCAATCCATTCCCAAAATGACATCTATGCCTCTCATCTGGATCACCAATAACTCTATTCTGAAACTGATTCCATGAACTTCTAGGTTCAAGTTACTACACTTATACTGAGATTTCATTATAGTCCCGGGTGTTTGCAACACATAGGGATTTGGCAAAACAATAAAAGGCAAACAACTCTCCACAGCAAAATCCAAAGAAATAACTGAATGTGTAGCTCCTGAATCAAAAAGAACTAATGCTGATCTTGCATTGAGTAGGAACATACCGACAATGATATCAGTGGCCTCAGCTGCATCCTGAGTGGTAATATGATTGATTTTCCTGTGATGGTCTTTGGTGCGCATCGCCCTCCTCCCGAGATTTGACTTTGTTGCTCTAGGCTTGGTTTACGGGTTGTAGCATTCCTCCTCTATTGGCCTGGAAGGTGGGAGGATTCCGGTTACTCTGTGGCTGGTTTCTTGTTTGAGCTTTGGCTGCATCTGATGACATGTTCTTCAATGGACACTGCCCCTTGAAATGACCAGGTTGCCCACAATGAAAACAATTGGAGGATTTCTGGGGACAATCCTTCAGATAATGGTTTCCTCCACAGTTATAACATTGAACTGCGGTGGCTCTGTTTCCACTAAAAGCTGACCTTGCTGCTGGGTTCATTTGTGGTCTTGGCGCTGAGTTCATGGAGGGTCTTGGTTGAAATCTAGAAGATGGGTGGGGCGTCATTCTCCCCCTTGGTGCACTTGTGGCTGGAGTCATTTGTTTCATTTTTCTCTTTCTGGTTTCTTCCATATCAGTTCTGGCTTCTTCTGAGATTATCAATTTGTTCACCATGGAAGCTAGGTCAGGGAAATCAAGAGCTGAAATGTGGAATTTCAGTGACTTTTGCAGACCTTGTGAAAACTTCTCCATCTTCTTAGCTTCAGTATCCACTTCATGCGGGGCATACCGTGCCAATTGATTAAATTGGTGCAGGTATTCTGTGACTGTACGGCCCCCTTGCTTAAGAGCAAGAAATTCTCTGCACTTGGCTGCAACTATACCTTCAGGAACATGGGCTTTGTGAAATGCTTCCTTGAATTCTGCCCATGGTATATCTCTTCCTGGATGAAGAGTCTGATAGTTCATCCACCACGCTGCTGCTTGACCTTGTAGTTGATGAGAAGCAAATAAAGTCTTCTCTTTGTCATTGCACTGGATGGTGTCCAACTTTCTCTCAATATCCCTTATCCAGTCATCGGCTACTAACGGCTCTGGTGACACTGTGAAAGTTGGTGGTCTTGTTTTCTGAAAGTCTGCCCATCTGAAGCCTGGTGTTACTCCTCCATTATTACCTCCAGAAGTATGTCCAGCTGCTGACCTTGTGGCAATCTGTTCAAGGAGTTGAGTATGTTGCTCCATCATCCTGGCCTGATTCTGTTCTGCCTGAAATCTATTTCTCTCCATCATAGCCATGACCTCTGCCAAGCTTGGTGGTTGCCCTGCTGATTCAGCCTCAGCTTCATTGTTGTTATTTCCAAACATCTTGTGAATTTACTTCTGCAGTGGTTTTGACCAAACAC
Source organism: Phyllostachys edulis (assembly GCA_036346405.1). Lineage (NCBI taxonomy): Eukaryota > Viridiplantae > Streptophyta > Magnoliopsida > Poales > Poaceae > Phyllostachys > Phyllostachys edulis. Next base: position 6,005,826 of record CM070558.1, read on the forward strand.
AGTAAGATAAGTAAGATTCAGATTTTTAGATAAGCGGTGAAAGCAATAGGTAAGTGATTAAGACGAACAGAAGGAAATCACTTTTGACAAGGATGATATACAGATATGGATAGGGAAAACAACTTATTTATTATATTTCACACAAAATAGACAAATTAATTTACAAAAGCTGGAAGTATACTACTTAGAGTACAATACACAACTTTTCTTACAATCAAAAGTCGTTCTACTACTAAGGTAGGTGGATCTACAATACTCTATCGTAATCTAACATCTTGCGAAGAGCTCTACCACCCACTGGACGGAGGGTTGCTGCTGGTGTAGCGGATCAGCATCTCTGGGTCCTCCTCCTCTTCTTCAATGGCCTTCGTCACCTGCTGGCTGGGTTTCGGCTCTTCCACCTTCTCCTTTCCCTTGTTGGATCCTCGGAAACGGCGACGGTAGAAGCGTGCTATGCCCGTTGGGTGAGGGCGAGCGCCTGGAGGTGACTCTGGAGTATACACCGGAGATAAAGGGGTGTAATCCGGTGATCTCGGTGTATAGTCCACTGTTGGATCGTCAGGAATGTCGGGGCTCTCATCGCAAACTGATCGAGTCCCCTGATTCGGGTCATAACGACGGCATAATTCCCTCTGCATGTTTTTGATCCCGTGCTTGGCCAAGTGATACTTCCCCTGCACCTTCTGATACTCCTTCAACACCCTAGTGTATAGAATCTCTTGAGTTAGAATGTGGGTGGCGACTTCACGAATGCGGGGATCTTCATCATCATCTGGACAAGGAATTTGGAAGCTGGATCCATCGCTCCCTTTACGTGGGACTACCGGTACTCGAGTGTTCAAACTCGAATCATAATCTTCGCCAAGCAGTGTAGCATTACTGTCTTGCGGCATCTGTATCGCTTCCTCTCTGCGTACCGCCCACAAACCGACATTCATCGTCGGGTTTGTAAGCTAACGGGCCAGATCTATCAAGCCTTCAATGGTACCTTTTTCCATCACAGATTTGTTCCTCTGTATGGAAAAGCAGTAATTGTTCATTGTGGCGCCGATAAAGCTGCATCATCTCGAAAGTCTTTTGCTCCATCCTCTAAACATCGAGTGGTCGGAGTAGGAGTTACGCATCTTCTGCCCGGACGGAAAGTTTGAATAGTTAGTTAAAGGAGATAAATCTTTTAGGAAAACAACACAAGTTTTTCAAGTCTAAGTAAGGTGAGGTAGCAAGAGAGGAAAAGAGACAGCAATTTAATACTTATATTTTTGTTTTGAGAATTCTTTTGTAGTTTTTGAAATTATTAGTTTTAAAGGTCTTCAAACCTATAACCAAGCTAAGGTCTCAACTTACGGTCAAGCCGGCTCTGATACCACTTTTGTAACGACCCCGAAACTAGGGATCGCTAGAATCTTCTACAACTGTCCGGGATGTTCGGTTGTAAAGTCGTCAGTTTCACAAGCAAGCAAGCGATTACAACAAAAGATGACTTTTATTACAGCAGATAGGGCTTAACAAACCGGTTTTAAAAGCGAGCGAGCATTTGAGCCCGAAAGTAATATAATACACTTCAAAAGAAAGCTAGCACCACAGGAAGCTTGGGCGTAAACGAGACCCTAGTACCAGTAGTCGTCAAAGTCTACCGGTTCTTCTTGCTCGTAGAGCACACCTGGATCTTCCCAAAACTCTTCTGTTGATTGTTTAAGCAAGAATGAGTACAACTACCGTACTCAGCAAATTGCATAGGAAATGCTATTTAACTATATGCTGGAAATGTCAAAGGAATGGTACAGTTTTACCAAACAGGTATATGTGGAATGCAATAGTTGACTTTAAAAGCTTTAATGTAAATAAAGACAGTAAAACAGTAATAAATATAGCCACAGGGGTTAACAACTTCTGAAATTACCAATTAACATCTGTAAAATTCTACTTATGCTTCGTATGTTGGCATCACCCATGAACACAGCTTCATTAACCGGAAGCACGGTGTATTCGAATAACATTGATTACACTCTGCAGAGTTGCCCAACTTTACCCACACGATATCACAAACTCACATTGACACGCAACATGTTTGCGCTGGCGAGTAAGGATAACAAAGCTTTTTCACCGCTTATCCTTTTTAGCCTCTACCCAGTAGATCTTAATCCATCTGACCCTCGGAGACCACGGCCAATAGTGGACTCAGACCCGATCTTGACGGGCCCATCTGCTGTAAGAACCGTGAGTGTCCTTAGGGGTACACCTGTCTCACCTTTGATCTGTAGATATTCAATTGGATGAGCGAAGTACTAAGCTAGGGAGTAATGACCACGCATGTGGTTGAGCTGATTCTTGTGTATCATTCTTGAGCACAAGGTTCTTGTCCTTACATGTCACCCAAAGGAGGCGATGGCCCAACACATTGTTACCCACCTCTTGATCTCACCGATGACTCAATTTTACCAAGTATATTGGGTTTTCCAACTCAATGGACACAACCCTCAACTTACACCAAAATCCTATTGGCCTAAAGCCAACTTTCATTATGAAAGATTTGGAGCGAGTTTTGTATGACTTAATGAATATTTGCTAATATTTTATGTGAACCAAGTTTGTCAAGGTGAATATGGCTTACAAGAATGGGTGGTTTAATATGTGGGGTTTAAGGATTTATAACTACTCAACATGGCATTCCAAAGTATTATTTCTTGTTGAAATACTTGGCTAAAATATTTTAATGAAGATAACAATATTAATATATGACATGTAGGTTCAATATGTTCAAGGTATGCAACTTGCCTCCTTGTTCAAATCCACTAACCGTCTCACGTTACGTCGGGGTCCTCTGCGAAGTCTGAGTTGGCTTGTCGGCGCCGAAACCTAGCGCAAGACACAAAAACCAATAAAACTCCCGGCTCAACAAGGAGCGAGCCGTAAAAAGATCCAACTACAACAAAAATATAAAAGAAGAAAGGAAATCAACTTAAAGAGGTAAAGGAGTTGGAAATGGCTAGATAGAGTTAGGATTAGGTTTTGGAGTTCGAGGTGATCAAAAAGGCTATTTAAACTCAAGTTAGGGTTTTCAAAGAAATCATGATCACATTATTATTCATACCTATTAATTAGATATAAACAATAATAAATCACCATTTTAGGCTTAAGAACAGTAATTAGAAATTACTGCGCAAAATCTGAAATTTTTGGAAATAAAAACCTATTTTTACTGTGCATGAACAAGATCGGGGGCTTTAAGTGAACAAAGGCTTGGGCTATTCTTATTTGGGTTTGTGAGCAATGGGCCCCACTCAAAACGGCACAGCCCACTCGAGCGCGAGGCAAAGAAGCTCAGGGGGCTCATGGCGCTGGCCAAAAGCCATAGCGCCCACATAGTACTGTGGGCCATGCGGCTAAGTGCCGAGGCGGGTGCACTTGCGGCGGCAACGCGGGTCGGCGACAGCAACTGACGGCAACGACGGCCAAGGCGGGATGGGAGAGGGCAGCAGAAGGTCGCTCCACCTGTAGGTTTTCTAACCTAGGGTTTTCTTGCGTGTGTGGGGTTCGGGTTTTCTAGGGTTAGCGTTTGGGGTGAGGAAGGCGGCAGCCTGACAGATCCGGCAGTGTGCGGACCTGGGAGGGTAGGGTAGGGCTCTGGGGTTTGTTTTGGCTTTGGGTGGGTGGGATTTGCTTGGTGGGGTTGTTCTTCTGAAGGGGAACCGAGGCAAGGCGGCGACGACTTACCGTCGGCCGGGAAGGAGGGAGGAGGTTGGGTTGGTGCGGGTTGAAGAGGCCGAGCGGCTTTATAGCCCATGAGGAGGTGGGAGGTCTGGGCGACGGCATGGGCGTCGCAGAGAGGGGGGTGAGGTGGTAGGGCGAGGGGCAAAGGGCGGTGGCGAGGGTCGGCGGCCAGCGGGAGGGGCGGGGGTCGAGGCGAGAAGGCAATGCCCTCTCACGGCGCGACAGGGAGGTGGCCGCCACCACTGGGCGCGGTGGCAGGGTGGGCGGCGCAGAGCGGGGAGAGGTGGCGGTGAGGTGGCGGTGGCCTGTGTGCGGCCTCAGTGCAGGCGGCCAAGGCGGTGGCGGCCAGGAGCTCCATGATGTGACGCGAGAGGAGGCGGCAAGGATCTGGGCGCAACCACGCTTGTGAAGGTGGCGAGGGTGAGGCGCGCAGTGAGGGGAAAGCTGAAGGGAAGGGAAAGCGGGTTAGGGTTAGGGTTTGGATTTGGGCGAATTTTGGCGAAATTTGATTTTTGATTTGAATTTTGAAATTCGATTTTGAATTCAAACTAATTTTCAAACTTTGAAATTTTTGGTGTTTGTTAGCGCCTCATCGGGGCCGCTCTATCTTGTGCCATCGCTAAAGCAATCTGCACATGCAGTACGACTGGGCGCGGACCTGTCGGTGATCCAATGTAGGAAGTCTTGAACCGTCTGAGTGAGGACATGACGTCGGAGGACGGCGGGCTGGTGCTCGTCGGCCTGGAGGATCCTGATGCTCTCTTGCAAATAATGCCTGAGCACACGGTCATCTACCTGTGGTCGAGGGAAGCTGCGGGATCGGGGCACCCAGACACTGCTCCCCTTCTTTGGTCCCATCAACCTTCCATGGTTGGCTGGCGTTGCGGAGGGCACCGACACCATCTTCTTGAGCACAGATGCCGGTGTCTTCACCGTCGAGCTCAAGGCAGGGCGGGCCGTGTGCGAGAGTGGCAACTTCGACGCTGTCTTTCTTAGAGTTAAAGGGATTGTACAAGTAGGATAGGATGTCTTAGATGTGATGGTATAGATATGCTGTTTAGTTGGTTGTATGAGATATACATAAATATATTTGGTTGATTGTATGAAATGATCTAGTGTTTGGTTGAGAGGGATAAGATTGGTTTGATAATCTCCTCCTTAGGTGAGTGAGATTACCTCCATAATATTTTTTCCTTTTTTTCTTTTTTTCTTCTTCTTTTTTTTTCTCCTTTTCCCTTTTCTTCCTTCCTTTTCGGTTCTTCCTTCCTTGCTTGCTGCCTTTGCCGACTGACAGTCCTCTTCTTTTCCTCTTTCTTCCACCGACACTGTCTTTTCTTCTTCATCTCCCTTCGCCGCCGCCTCCCCACCTCCCTAGCGCCGTCACGCCTCCCTTCGTCGTCGCCTCCCCAGCGCCTCTTTGCCCAGGATGTTGCCTCCGGTGGCGTTGTCTGCAGCCTCGTCCTAGCCAACGTCACAGTGATCACCTGAAGCCATGCAAGCGAGCGAACGTGATCGAGACGAGGTGGTTTGCCCCATTTTTTTCGAACGAGTCGATACAATATCTTATTGGAATATTCTTCAAAGTTGGATCATATCATCCAAAATGGATTGGTTCCATCCCTTCAACCAAACATAAGAATATAATCGGGATGATCCGATGGACAGAATATATTCGGGATGATCCGATCTAGGTATGAGCTCATCCATCGAACCAAACACACCATTACATGAGCTTCTGCAGTTCAGAGCCATGCTATTGGCCTTTGATCGATTGTTTTGTAATCCCTAATTTTGCTTAGGTTCAATCTCCTTTGTTAAATTGCCATCTTTAGTTAATTAAAGGGAGCTTCTAATTTACGATTGCCCTTAGGGTATATCCAATAGTTAGAGATAATCTTGTCTCTAACATATACCACATCATCTTTAGAAACAACATCTCCAATAGATAGTCTCTAACATACTCTCCAACATTTATATTTTATAATTTTTCTTTGAAATGGGTCTATATGTCAACTAGAGTAGATTAATGTATCATGTCTTATTTCACGTACACGACAGACTCTTTAGGAAGAGACGACATGTGCTCTCTCTCTCTCCCTCTCTCCTTCACATAGGATTTTGTTGACGTGACATAGCTAAGAGGCGACAATAAATACACTATTGGAGATACCCTTACGAACGTGTAGCTACGGCGCAATCCGTTGTCCCTCATCGTGTGCCATGTGTCCTTTCCATCTGTCCATCAAGCCCTTTCCCGCGCGGAGCGCACTACTGCTACTTTCAATTGCAAAAGAAATCAACAGAAAACTTTCAATTGCAAAAATAAAATTCAACCCGAGAACATTCAAATCGGTTTGAAAACTTTCCATTGGGAAATTTCAACTCAATTTTCGAGAGCTTTCAACCGGGAAATTTCAGCTCCATTTTTGGAAACTTTCAATCGGGAAATTTCAACTCCATATTTGAAAACTTTCAACAGGGGAATTTTTAACCCGATTTTTGAATACTTTCAACTGGAGAAATTTCAACTCGAATTTTTAAAAATCCAACCAGGGAAATTCCAGCTCGAATCCAAAAACTTCAATTTGTGAAACTTTTCAACTTGAGGTTTCAAAAAGAGGACTTACCACTACTACAAAAAGGCTAATACTGGACGCCTCATCACAGACGGTTGACCAAAGCCATCTGTATTACATGCAATCACATACGGTTTTGGTTTAGAGACCGTTTGTGTTATTGGCTACGCTAAAAACTGTCTATGAAGAGGTAATATCACAGACGGTTCATATTGAAAGCCGTTTGTGAAGAATCACAGACGGTTCTAAACACGAACCGTCTGTGATAATTGTAGATTTCACAGACGGTTTTTAATTATAACCATCTATGATAATATCGCTTTAGCTCCCCGGTAAGTTTCTTTGTCGCCCGATGAGTTTCTTCGTCGCATCAATGCCGCTTCAGCTCCTCGATGCATCTCTTCGTCTCATGTGTCGAATTTATTCCTTATTTTGTAAAAAGGATCATCCGCCATAGAAGATGATCATCCCCCATATAATTCAACTATATATATAAACTTTTAAAGCAGAAATGGCTGCCTCTTTTGTTTTCTTGTCGCCGCATTGATGGCCTACACGCCATCTTGTATGAGCACCTCTCCGTACGTGCGCTATGATGTTGTGGAAGGACATCGTTTCAACAGTGTCTTCACTCCTGTCTGGGATTTACCGAACTTCGCCACTACTACGAAAAAGGCTTTCACTGACGGTTCAAAAACATCAACACGCAGCGGTTTGCGTGAGCCGCCGAGTTTATGGTCGATGATGACATGAGGTCATCGCAGCGGTTTAAACATCTGTGATATATACTTTCACACGCGGTTTGTGGTTCAAACCGTCTGCGATAAGTAATATTACTGAGCGGTTTGACCACAAAGTATGCGTGATATGTACATATCACCGAACGGTTTGTGCATTGCTTCATCTGTGATTTTTCTCTATAAAGCTAGCGATGGTACTTGTACCATTAAATCGGCATCATATATATATTATATATATATTGTTTGTAGATCTCTCGGCCACTTTGGGGGATCGTCCACATGACATGAGAAGGATGGAGGCGGTAGCCACGGGCAACCTTATTGAGCCCTATGAGTTTAAAAATATGGATGCAAAGAGGCGTTAGGACATCCAATTACAGATTGGGCGTAAGCTATATGTTCGAAAGTGTAGATTGATCTTGGCGAGTACTCCGGTGGGAAGTAGCATCATGTATTAGCAACCAACCATTCTTGAGCACGATCGTCTTTAAACCCAACAAGAACACCAAACAACCATTCTCATATTTCAAAAAATTCTCAACTTGTTGTTAGTGTTCTTGTTGGCTTTAAAACTCAATTACTTCTCAGAAATGCGGGAGATTGTGAGATATATGATATATATCGAGACTAGAGAAGAGATTATGAATGGAATGGTAGGGCGTGCACAGTGCATGAAGAGGTAGGAGAACTTGACCAAGCATGAACAAGGGGACTATTAATATGAACTAATTATCAATTCAATTTCAGCATAAGACTATCGACACCATTACATCACAGAGCAAGGGGACTATTAATATGAACTAATTATCAATTCAATTTCAGCATAAGACCATCGACACCATTACATCACAGAGCAAGGGACTATTAATATGAACTAATTATCAATTCAATTTCAGCATAAGACTATTGACATCATTACATCACACAAGCAAGAGGACTATTAATATGAACTAATTATCAATTCAATTTGACATAAGACTATTGACATCATTACATCACGAGCAAGGGACTATTAATATGAACTAATTATCAATTCAATTTCAGCATAAGACTATTAACATCATTGAAGCGGTTCATCGGCAAGAGAACAAGACCAAGGGTGTCCAAATCCACCACACGATAGTAGCCCTCGGCATCCATCGCAGAGCACTAGCTAGCCATTTTCATCACAGAGCAAGGGGGTAGAGGCAGAGAGGGACCTTAGTGCAGCAACCATGGTGGCGACCCCACCACCAACACAACCCTCATCCATTTCCTTTACCTTGCATAAATCACACAAACATCGAGGACACAACAAGGCTCATGCATAAAATCAAACTCAACAAAAGACATTAAGCTAACAGATCTAGAGGAGAATAGAGGAGGATGGGAAAGCAAAGCCCGGCGGGGCCCTAGCCCAGGCGAACGAGTCGGCGGCATCGGCGACGAGGTCGAGTGGCGGCGTCGAGGTGGGGAGGGCGGAGTTAGGGCGGGCGCAAACCCTAGCGAATGAGGAGTGACGAGTTTGGGCGTCATCGTGGTTGTAGCTGCTGGTGTGTTGCAAAAGACACTCTTATCGTCTGAGTGTCTTTTGAAGTGTCACCGTATCTAAACCGTCGGCAACAAGGAAGAATAAGCGGCGTCGGCGCAATGACGAGAGAGAACGGATGAGAGTAAGGCACCGAGGAGTGGCGAGTTAGGCGCAAACCCTAGCGGCCGGCGGACTGGCTCCTACTTATAAAGAGACTTATCACAGACGGTTCTATTATGGAACCGTCAGTGATATCTCCCATATCACAGACGGCTCCATAATGGGCCGTCTGCGTGAAATGAATTTTTCAAATATATTTATCTTGTATATACACTTACATGACATGAAGAAATTACATGTTTATATTAAAAAAAGCGAAACCTATAATTAAACAAGGTTTTTCTAGTGGCGGAGGTAGGTGCTATCTCCATCTGCAATACTTCATAAGCGGCGTGTAGCAGCCGGACGGTTCTGATCATCGTGACGAAGCACGAAATCGTCCACTGTTGGCCTTTTGTGAAGTGTCTCGAAGACCCTCGGTTGTTGAACCAAGAAGAATTGAGCCCATAGGCTCTCTTCCCTTCTTGAGGGTCTCGGCCTGGTCGACTCGATCGCCCGCCTCGATTACATAGTCAAGTGGCGGCAAGCCTCACAGAGGCGTGCAGCGTCGTTTTGGAGGACTCGTCGATGACCGCGATAACTTCGCCGAAAGTGAGAGATCACCCGGAAGACACGGCGAAGGAGGATGTCAAGGCGGCGGAAGGTGGCCGTCACCTACTCGGCAAATTCTCCGCCGGCGGAGGAGTGAAGACAACATTGATCAAACACTATTCTTCATGCCGCAGTTCAACTTACACCGAGAGGTGCTCGTGCAGTCTTGACGGCGGAAGACCATCAATCTTGGCGACAAGGAAGAAGCGACCTTTTCTATTTTTTTTTATAAGTATGTGGGGATGATCATCTTGGATGGCGGATGATCCTTTTTATAAAACAAGGAATAAATTGGGCGTGAGGCGAAGAGGCGCCGGGGCAGGCGGATCGATGCAATGAAGAGACGCATCGGGGAGCCGAAGCGGATGGCGACGAACAGACGCATCGGCGATGAAGAAACTCACCGTGGAGCTGTAGCGATATTATCACAGACGGTTATTGTTAAGAACCGTCTGTGATACTAATTAATATCCTGAGACGGTTCTTGTTGAACCGTCGTACATTACTACCTGAGCGGTTGTGTTTTAAAACCGCATGCGTGATACTAATTAATATCACAGCGGTTCTTGTTGAACCGTCGTGATACTTCGAGCGGTTTTCAACATGAACCGTGCGTGATATTACCTCTTCATGAGCGGTTTTAAGCGCGGCGATGCCTGAGCGGTCTCTAAACTAAAACCGTGCGTGATTGAATGTAATACCGCGGTTTTGGTCAACCGTCTGTGATGAGGCGTCGATATTAGCCTTTTTTGTAGTAGTCGCCGTCTTGACATCCTCCTCCTCGCGTCTTCTGGGTGATCTCTCACTTCCGACGACCTAACGCGTCATCGACGTGGTCCTCCACAACGATGTTGCACGTCTCCAAGAGGCTTCTCGTCACTTGGACTGCTTAATCAAAGCGGCGGGCGACCGAGTCGACCATGCCGAGACCCCTCAAGCAAGGAAAGAGATCTTATGGGCTCAATTCTTCTTGATTCAATAGTCTGAGGTCTTGAGAGACACTCGAACGAGCGTGTCAGCGGGTGAACGTATTTCGGGCTTCGTTCGCTGATGATCATGAACCGTCGGATGCTGATGCCGCCGCCTACAAAGTTTTGAAGACGGATATAGCAGCCTACCTCCGCCACTAGAAAAACTTTGTTTATTTAGGTTTCTTCTTTTTTTAATCTTTGTAAGAAGCGACTGACCACCGGTTTGGCCATTGTAAATTCCAAAATAAAAAAATCTAGTTTGGAGGTGAAGTTACTATATATATTATATGTTGAACTATATATCACAGACGGTTTAGTGGAACAAATATCCGTCTATGATATGTATAATAGTTAAAGCATATTTTCAGCAGTATTTAAGTGACAAAATTGACATAGAAACATGTAATTTCTTCCTGTCATATAAATGTATACATGATAATATGCTCAAAACATAGAACTTGAGAACAACCATATCACAGACGGTTCCATAATAGAACCGTCTATGATATGGGACTATATCACGGATGGTTATATTATGGAACCGTCTGTGATATGAGACATATTACGGATGGTTCTATTATGGAACAATCTGTGATAAATATCACTGACGGTTCCATAATAGAACCGTCTGTGATATCTCTTTATTAGTAGGAGCCCGCTAGGGTTTGCACCCTAACTCATCACTCCCTAGTCCCCAGTGCCATTACTCTCGCCCATTCCCCTCCCCACCCTAGTGCCCCCGACCTTGACGTTGCTGCCCCCGACATCAATGGTGCCGCCCGAGTCGCGCCTTCTCCCCGACCCTATCGTCGACGCCGCCCTTCTTCCCGTCGCCGCCGGTTGTGACACCGCCCTTCTTCCCACCGCCAAATCTACCTTCCCCTCTTCGTCCTCTCCCCTCGGCGTGCGTGACCCCGGCTACCTCTCCACCAACCTCCCCCGGCTACCTCTCCACCGACCTCGACACCGCCGCCCCCGACATCGACGACTCCGCCCAAGTTGCACCTTCTCCCCAACCCTTGTGCCTCCTTGTGCTCGGCTCCGACCCGGCTGTGGTTTGAGGCCCAGTTGTTTGGGGCATACTGCTCCCTAGACCAGTGGCGTATGCAGGACAAAAATAGAGGAGGTGCTCAGTTACTCATGGAAGAAAGCTAATATGATAAATGTTGGGTCACGGGGTAGGCTACGATAGCTACAAACAAAAATTTCTACCACGCAAACCAGGAAGCCAAGCAAGTAGATGATCATAGATCGTTACCACCAGACGCGTAGAGCAGCGGAAGAAGGGTTGGAGCAGCCTACTCCAACGTATAGCGCGTCGATGTAGTGGTCGTAGTCGATCGTCCAGCGTCCTCGCGAGTCGATCGTCTCCTCCAGCAACCTCTGCAGTTCCTCGTGAAGATCACGGATAGTCCTCAAGCGCAACAATCGTAGTAGCGCCTCTACGGTATCCACATGTCCAGGGATGGAACAACCATACGCCGGTGTGCTAGCACCAAGTCGCACGGCAGAGCTCTTAGGAAGATGGTGGCTAGGGTTTTGGTGTTGTTTTCTCGCGTACCTTCCAACAGCCTCATGCATCTCCTTATATAGTGCTCGTGACGGATCCTATCCGAACACGTTCAATCGTATTACGCCTTTGGTTTGTTCCAACCCGTTAAGTGTGTGACCACAGTAGATTCATGCGTGTCGGTTGTGACTCTAAAACCCTTTCCGATCACTAGTCATAAGCGGCTCCTAAGCGAACATAGCGATTCGAATACACACAAATTATATCGGACGAACCTTAATACCTTATGATCTACGATTAGGTCATCATCACTTACGACCAGGTCCTATCTCTATACGACCAGTTCGTATGTAGTCACGACCGATTTACGACCACTCTGTGATTACGTTCGACCGGTCTCGACCAGCTCGTATCTCCATACAACCAGTCATGCTCGCTCGAACTAAGCGACCTACTCGTGTATACTCCCTTTGCCTCACGATGTGCGGTTGAACTCCGGTGAGATGTTGTGTCATCCATGGGTATTGATTTCTTTCTCGATCGAGTGTTAGATAACTTTACGTGGTGAACACTTCGACTACTAGCGGCATGGCCATGCACTTTCTTTATCTGATCACAACGAGGGCGGAGACATCTCTCTGTTATGTTAGGAGGGGCAAATCCATATCCGACCGGTCACATTCCTCTTCATGTTTCACAAAGATACCCGAAAAGCTACCTTTATAACTACCCAATTACGGTGTAGCATTTGGCAACCCCTAAGAGTGCTATTACACATGTAGAAAACCATCTTGATGTCGGGTCTAAGGATTATACATCATCATTGCTTGAGACCAACTAACGACACATAGAATCATAACAATCTCAATAGTGTCTCAAGGTGGGTCTTATCCAACACCATGTTCTCTAACATATGTCCATATTATTGGTTTTATATCTCCATATCTATGACTTGTGAAACATAGTCATCAACCAATACATATGCTAGTCTATTCATATGTATCCTCATATGTTTCCGACCAGGGATCGTATAAGAATAATTATCGCAGAAATATAGAGTTTCACAACCAAGTCACATACTTGATAATAAATATTCACAATATTATTCTAGGAACAAGATAACACATTATCCAATGTCATGAACATAATGAAATATAATCATCTCTATGATTGCCTCTAGGGCATATTTCCAACAATAAAATCATACCAAACATACATAATATATTTGAATGTCTAATGCAATCCAAATTTATACATAGATAAACAAGAGACAAAGAGAGAATCTAAAATAAACTTAAGGTAGTACCTAGCTAATGAATATATCAGTCTAAATGCCTATAAATACGTGTGAGTAGCAATCTGTGAAATAAAAGTAGCTAAATTAGTGAGACAATCAGAAAATTGTGACTAATTACAAATACTGAAATGAAATGGAAGTATGGAACATACAACAAAACCGCTAGCTATGACTAGGAGCAGGAGGCAAGTCCATTCTACGAGAATTTCATCTGTTGAAAATGATCCATAATTGTTTTATCATCAACGCTTTTGAATATCTCTCGCTCGATTAGCACACCATCAAGTCATTGAGCCATTAAATCGGAGACTTTGTTGCACAAATCTGTATTGATAATTTTCAGCCCAAATCCGTATTAGGTGTGTGGAGTAATACTTGTATTTGAGCTATTGAAGAGATAACTATGCAAAGTTTGTTTGTCTATCTTCTATAAACCTACAATAAATTGTATGTAATCTATGAGTACTAAGTACATGTAAGTATGTAACTAGACTAGACAAGTAGACAACATCACAAGTAAACAACATTATTTCAACATTCCAATTTAAATTAGTGAGCCACTGAGTCTGAGTCTGACCCTGTAAGTGTCAACTTTACCTAATTACCTCTGCTCTGGAAGATGCAGCTTGCTGGTGTTCGACCAAATGAAATGAGTCAGTTGGTCAGTCCTCAAAGCACCTTGAGTCTTAGTCAAAAAGCTCCTCACTCCTTAGTCGTCACAAGCCACAGCGGCTTCCTCTATTCTTCACCTTGAGACAAAGAAAGCAGAGCGCAATCACGCCCCATGCCTCTTTAGTAGCGCGTGCTTCCCAGTACCACCTTGCCACGTGCCAGCCGCATATCGCTTGTCACAGCCTGTTGGCCCCAACTTCCTAGGCCACTGTCGGCTAGGCGCGCCGAGGCGGCGATCTTCGGCTCCATAGCTCACCCGGCCGGTCCTGTGCCGTGCCGTGGTGGATATAATTAGGGATTTGTGGTGGGTAATGGGGAATTTGGGAATGGGGATTTGCTGATTTGGGGAGTGGGGAATTAGGAATTTGGGGAGTGTGAAAATGAGCCCTATACATTGGATTTCCTAAGTTCCTTCTTCTTCGGTGCTTTCCTTCTTCATGGCTGCTGCGTGTTGCTCCTTCCTTCGTTCTTGCTTGCGCCAACAGCCCACCACCACCAACCGGTGCTTTGTCCATGGATGGGTCGAGGCGAAGGAGATGGTAGCACGGGGTTCCAAGGATGCTGCAGCTAGAGCCGGTCTTGGCGCCCTGCAGCGCCGATGAATCTGCAAGGCCCGCCATCGCCTGGACTCAATCCCCCATTCCCCCACTTCCTCTTTCTGTTATTAGTTTCATGCTTGAGCTTGTTTTAGTTTAATGATGTGAGTTGATTATTTACTGATGTGGGTTAATTTATTGATTAAGCATGGTAAATAAAATGGAGGTGGGTTAATGCATGGTAGAGGTGTTGCTTGGCATTATGCGTCATTGGAGGTAACAACTCCCAGACTCTCTATTGCTTCCCCTCCTTGCTCTGTGATGTAAACCGAGCTTGGTTTGGTTCTTGATGTGAGTTGATTATTTCTCGATGTAGGTTAATTTATTTATTAAGCATAGTAAATAAAATGGAGGTGGGTAAATGCATGGTAGAGGTGTTGCCACCAGTATTGCATCGCACTGAGGTAACTACTCCCCTCTACTCTCTATCGCTTTCCCTCCCCTTGCTCTGTGATGTAAACTGAGGGCTATTGGTGTATATGCATCTTGCTTAGTTCATGCTGTGGGTTTAGATTGACAAAAATGAATGGGGCAAAATGGTGGGTTTGGTTAATGCTCTTTGATGGATACTGAGGGTTATTGATGTCGGTTCTTTGTGCTTGGTTGGCTTACATGGGATGTGGTTCGGATGGGGAAAAACATCAGTCTGTACACATACAAATTTTTGTACATGTAACTAATCTTATGGTATGTTCCTATATGGTATTCTGCTTTTGAAAGCTGCAATTAACGTACAAATTTCTGGAATTTTTACCTAGCTTGTGCCTTTGATCATCAATTATTTATTAATTGGTGTGTATTCTATTCCAAAATAAGACCAAATGAGTCAAAAACTACTACAACACATCTTCACCTGTCTCTCACCATTCATTTCACCTTTGTTTGTGTAACCGTGTTCATGCCGGTCAAGTTCTCCTCCCTTGTGTTCCAGATACGTCCTACTATTCCATTCCTGGTCTCTTCTCTATAAAGTCTCCAAGCAGTGGTTGTTTGTGCATATCTCTCTCCTGACTACCGAATGAGCCTTGGGAAGATTAAATGATTTCAGCTTTACGCAAGAGCCCGACATGTTATTTTACTTCCTCTGACGGTTATCGAGTAATTACAAACTAGGTAGTTCGATATCTTACCAAGCGTTGGGATATTTCCTCGTCTGCGGGGTTTGGAAAGGAGATGGCCCCCGAAGACACGGCAGCTAACCTTGCTCTTAGCCAGTTTTGGGTGCGCTCATAAGGGATTGTGGCAAATGGCAGGGAGGCGTCCTAACGGTTTGTATGCTCGTCTTGATCCCTCCATTGCTGGATTTTACCTGCATACCCAAAAAGCAAGTCCGTGGGTGCGTGTTTTTTGTTCGAGGGCCCATGCGGCGCCAGACTTTCACTCTTGAAATCATCTGTCGTCTTCTTCGCTACAAATTCTTCCCAGTACTCTGCCCACCACACCCCACATTGTAATATATTCCACGAACTCTTCAATGGGTTTAATCTACACGTGCGAAAAAGAGCCAAATAAATACAACGAATCCAAATAAAACAAATATTACCAAACTAGAACAAAAAGAGAAACACTGAAATAGAAACAGACTCTCGCGAGGAGGTCCAAAGGAGGTGGTCCAAAGGAGGTCCTGAGGAGGCAGTCAAAGGAGGTCCACAGGAGGAGGTCCAAAGGAGGATACGACTACTCAACGTGGTCGTATAAGGGACACAACTACATGACGTGGTTGTAAAACAGATACAACCACGCAGCGTGGTCGTGAGGGCAAAAAGAGAAAAAGGCACAAAGGAACTCACCCAGACACACACACACACACACACACACACAGAGAGAGAGAGAGAGAGAAGGCTGTAGAAGAATGGCGAATGACGCAGGTGCTCCGGCGAACTTTGCGACGGCGAGGAGGTCGAAGACAGTGCAAACTCCAGCGGCTCCTTGGTGACAAGGAGGCTTCAGCCAATTCCTTGGCGAAACTTCGAGCACGGAACTGGGTGAGAGCAAGAGAGAGTTGAGAGCTGGGTGAGGAAAAATGTGATGAAGAAGGGCTGCTCAGGCTTTTATAGCCTAGAGGAAATGAAGAGAGTCACCGGGACTTAGAAATGCACGTGCAACGGTAGGTGAAGGAGAAGATGGAAGTAGGTCTGGGAGGAGACAAGAGAAAGAGCAGGTACTGCAAAAAGCGAGAGCATGTAATGCGACACAACAACATTTAATGTGCAAGCACCTTTGCATCAGCAGTGACACAATGGGAGGAAGGAGAAGGTGAGCAGGACTGACAGGTGGGGCTAGTCAAAGCTTGAGAGGGTGGTCAAACTAAAGAGGAGGTCGTGACCCAAAGGAGAGGTTGCGGCACAAAGAGGTGGTCGCGGTCAAAGGGAAGGTCGCGGTCAAAGAGGTGGTCGCGGCCTAAAGGGAGGTCGTGACCAAAGGAGGTGGTCTTTGCAAAAAGTCCAAAAGGGTGGTCTTTGCAAAAAGACCAAGAAGGTGGTCGCGGCACAAAAAGGTGGTCGCGGCCTAAAGGGAGGTCGTGACCAAAGGAGGTGGTCTTTTCAAAAAGTCCAAAAGGGTGGTCTTTGCAAAAAGACCAAGAGGGTGGTCGCGGTCCAATGGGAGGTCACGGCACAAAGAGGTGGTCACGGCCTAAAGGGAGGTCGTGGCCAAAGGAGATGGTCTTTGTAAAAAGACCAAAAGGGTGGTATTTGCAAAAAGACCAGCTCCAGGACCACCGGGGAGGTCTAATGTGAGACCGGGGTATTTAACTTGTAATACTTAACCATTAAGATGATTCAAGCATTACAAATCAAATATCACGACTCTCTCAAGATATGTACTTCCCAAAATGCAAAGACACATACCCCATACAAAAATTATGCATCAATTCCATTCAACACAATAGAGTCCAAAGCACAACTAAGCAATTCAAAAGACATACAATATATAGTTATTACAAAAGGGCCAACTGCCAAATACAACTAAAGAGTTAAATAACAATGAAGCAAAGTGCCATAAGATGGCGATAAGCAAAAGCCAATCGTGTGCCTTAACCCACAAGGCAACCAACCGGCCACCAACCTAGTCCTCGAAACCGCCGCACATCTCGCAAAAGTATAACCCTTGGGGTGCAACTTCCTCCTCTGCAACAATTTGATTAAAGATAGCAAATGAGTACAAAATGTACTCGCAAGACTTACGTGTAGAGTAACAGCCTATATAAATAGCTACATGCAAACTTATTTAAGTGGAGCAGCTCAAGACTCGGCCAAAGATAAAGCAAGTTTTCATTTGCAATAATGTAGTAGATTCAAAGCAATTTTGCAATCTATTTCTATTTGATAAAAATAGTGATGAATAAGCAACAATAATAACAAAACAACCTAGAAGTGGCTAACCCAATAGCCACTACAACAATAGCATGAACTCCCCGTTCATACCACCCACATCAAGTTTTAATTAAGAATTCCAAATGTTGAGTCTAACTCCTGCAAATCCAATTCCAAACGTGTCCATAACCTAGGACGAGGCTATTCAATAGTTTATACCCTGCAGGGGTGGGTGTACCAATGTACCCACACGCCGCATCGCCTTTTTCGCCACTAGATTAGCATACTTCCTTTGGTATGTCTGGCACGGCTAAGTCCTACGAGATATTTCCCATGGATGATGCTAATTAAGAGCCAAGAACTCCAACAAAGAGAAAGACACATTAGCCACTCAAGCCAATTTGCTAATGTTCCCCTCTAACACAAACATTTCCTTTTTTTTCAACCACCAACCAGCTCATAATTAACACTTAAGGTACTTAGTCAAGAGAGGTCCCATATCCTCTCAAGGGTTAGCACGCAATTATGCTTGGTTTTGGTGAAACAAGATGTTCGGTCCTTGTTGACTGGGCAAGACATTCACACACCCAATATCCCATCATCCAACCACTTGCTCAAGTCTAAATCATTTCATTTACACTTTTAGTTTTCATAGCAATTTAGCACAAGGTGCTGATCAAAGAGTAATAAAATGATTTGTGTGATCAAAGTTATCGACTAAGTCGATAACCGCCCAATTCTACCGGTAGCTAAGCATTTCTAAGCATGACGCCGTAAAGACAATAAAAGAGCACAATTAAATCACCGGGCTCTAATTCACCAGCGATATTAATAACTTATATTTGTGGCAGGGGATACAATTTAAGGGCAACTATGCAATAGGAATAGCTACCTCTAATCGGAAAAATTACTTTGACACAAAAGCATGCATACATACAATTTGTAAACAAAGTATTAGACTTGAAAGTAATAGGACATTTATGACAAAACTTCTTGCCTTGCTATGGATTACCCTCTTGCTGCAGAGGAGCACTCTCACAATCGATAATTTCGTTGGAACCTAGCGCAAGAAGTCGAAAGCACAATAAGAACGAATAACACCGAAAAGACCCAAAAATTCAAAGTCATCCAAAAATTATGAAAAATTCGCAGAAGGTAGAGCGTGATTTTAGATGAATTTAGCAACAAGAATCAATTTATTTGGATGTTCTATGCAGAAGTTATGACAGTTTGAAAGTCAGTTTTCTGGAAAATCCAATTAAATTGCAACCGGTTACTGTTCATCCGAATTAATTGTTTTGGTGAAAATTTCTATAGCAGTGGTGCACTTGAAATTTTTATGGTATGAAGAGCACCACATGAGATGAACAATGGAATTTGATTCACCTCATTTGGAGCTAAGATGAATTTTCTATGATTTTTCAAAGTTATGAAAGTAGTACACAAGTTACATGCAAAATAAGATTTTTAGTAATAGTATCATACTCACAACCTATTTTAAAATAAACTACACTAATAGATGATTCTAACAAAATTGAGTTTACTCTTTTGGAGTTACAGAGAAATACTTATGTATTTTTGAAGTTAAAGCAATTTTAGTGCAACAATAATACTAAACATAAAGTAATTTTGCCAAAAGTGTTTTCTGGAGTTGTAACATGGTGAACCCATTTTTATATTAGAGTACATTTAAACATGAAACTATCCAAATTTGAATAATCAATTTTGGAGCTAAAATGAATTACTTATGCAATTTTGAAGTTTAACCAATTTTCTGTTCATAAATAATTCATTTCGGATTTCACAAAAGTATTAAAGACTTTTCTTACTGACCTAGAGCTAGCCAAAGCCTATGACAGGTGGGGTCTACTAAACAGTAACGTTTTCCATTTTCATTTCCGATTTAAAAAGCTACTGACATGTGGGACCCAATACCATACACACTCATAAAAAAGGTCGTGAGACCAACAACACTGAAATAAAGGTAATCGTCCATGGACCATCCAGCGATTCTTGTCGCATTTAAGGTTTTGGGCCCACACATGAAGTGACTCAAGGAACCGCTAAACCTCGATTTTTCCGACAAAGATTGCATCATTAATACTAATCATTGTCATTAACGCTAACTAATCAACGATAGTGTTTTGCGAGAACTGACAACGGCGTTTCCCCTCACACGGCTTGCGCTGGCCATGTATTCAAGGCCACGGCGGCGCCGCCCAAGGCTCGAGATGGGACCCTAATAACCTCATGTGACTAATGCTCGAGGTTTCGTGACGGAGAGCACCAAGCCGCCGACGAGCCGGAGTGGGGCGGTGAGACCGTGCTACGGTAGAAGAGGAACTGAAGCCCCGACGCACAAATCGCACAAGACAACTGCTCTAAAGCTACTCAAGGGTCCTAGGAAGCTCACCCGAGAGTTGGAGAGGTCGTGGGAGCTCGGGGGTGACTTGGCGACGATAATGGCCACGGCGGCCGACAAAGGGGGATCTTCCAAATTCGAGCAACCCTATGATGCAAGGAGGAAATTGATAGAGGGGTTTCCTTAGAGGTGCAACAAGGCTAGAGATGACGCGCAAGATTTAGGTTAAGACTCACCGAGATGGAGGTTGACACGAGGTTGACCTCGGGAGCGCGCTCCAGCACTTCCCAAAGCGCGAAGATGGAGCAGGCACTACAAGGCAAAGTAGAAGCTCGCATAAGCCAAAATGGAGAGGGCAAGGAAGGTAGAGGGGAGAAGGACCACGTGGTCGAAGCTTACCCCGGCGTGATGCTCAATTGAGCCTCTTCCTTCTCACCCCCGAGAGAAGGAATGAGAAAGAATGGAGGGCTCGGGAGGTATTATCCTCGGGCGAGGACGGAGATGGGCGCGGCGTTAGCAGGAGCCACTCCCGGATAGGTCAGCTTGGGCGGTGGTTACACGGCGTGAAGACGGCAATGGCAGAGCGCGACAGAGCGGCATGGGCGCGTGGCACTCGCGTTCTCGTGTGCTGACGCGACGTGGAGGTGGATTTACTGGTGCCGACACTGGCGCAAATACACACCTGCCAACACGCGTACAGAAGCGAAGCACGGGGCGATCAGGGGCCGCACGATGATGATTGAAGGGCCAGCGATGGGTGCGGTTAGTTGGTTTGGGTGAGCCCATTCGCCGAGTCGGAACAGTAGGATGGCTCGGTCCGATGAACAGTACTAAGCCCGGGTTTAAAACTGATTTGACCAAACAAAAGCCAGGTTTGACTAGGGCTTTAAAATTAGAAATAAATTTCTACAAATTCTGAAATTAATCAGATGGCTTCCTGGGACAACCTAGTTTCCAAATAAAATTTGAAAACCTACTGTTCAATACTTAATTTGTGTAATTCAAATTCAAACTTAGAATAGGTCTTTGACTTGTGTTTGAATTTTCTAGAGGTTGAATTTGGTTCCAAAAATTTGGGAAAAATTATATTAATTTGTGATAATTATCCTAGTATTTGAATAAATTATTTTCATAGGATTATCACAAGTTTTTGTTCTTGCTATCTTTTGGAACTTCAATATGTGTTGTATGTTCCCTTTATTTTCAACCATTCCAAATCCAACAAATTATGCAAAAACTCCATAAAACCAATGCATGTTCAAAAATTTTAATTTCTCCTCATTTTTATTACATTTGAAACACACACCAGTGTTTGGGATGTTACAAATCTCCCCTCATAAAAGATCTCGAACCCGAGATCCGGGTAGGTCGAAAATCGGATAGAGAGTTCTAAAAGATTACACAACATCTGTTTGTCTTAATTTCCTTTAAAGATAGTGCTAGGATATCCTTAACAAGGTTACAAGGAGAGGTTAATACATTTTCCTTTCCATTGCTTTGCTTAACCTTTCCTTTCTTGATTCAAGGCACTCTAGCGAAGGAAAAGATCTCGATATTCCTTTCGCATAAGGTCTTCACGCTCCCAAGTTGCTTCATCCTCTAATGATTTGCCCATTGAATTTTAAGGAACTTAATGGTACGATTCCTTGTCCTTCGCTCACCTCTTCAAGGATGCGAAAAGGACGCTCACTGTAGGTTAGATCCTATTGTACATGAAGACCTTCCAAAGGAGTTTGTTCAGTAGGGCACGAAGGCACTTTTTCAGCTGAGACACATGGAATACATTGTGTACCCCAGAAAGTGCAGCGGGTAAGTCTAACTTGTAGGCCACAGCTCCTCTCTTCTCAATGATGCGGAAGGGTCCGACATATCGAGGTGCTAACTTACCTTTGACGCCGAATCATCGAGTGCCCTTCAAAGGAGTGACTTTGAGATATACAAAATCATTTTGTTTAAAACTCAACTCATGACGACGATGATCTGCATAGCTCTTTTGTCGTGATTGAGCCGTGCACAATCGGTCTTGTATCAACCAAACATGATCTTCGGCCTCTTGGATCGAGTCCGGGCCAAAGAGTGGTCTTTCACCAGTTTCTGACCAATTCAACGGGGTTCTACACCTTCTCCCGTATAATACCTCAAATGGTGCCATGCCAAGACTAGCTTGAAAGCTGTTGTTGTAGGAGAACTCGGCAAAAGGCAAACATTTCTCCTAATTCTTCCCATAGGAGATAACACAAGCGCGAGCATATCTTCCAAAAATTGATTTACTCTTTCGGTTTGGCCATCGCTTTGAGGGTGGTATCGAAGATCAAAGAAAGGCGAAGTCTCCATAGCTTCATGCAAGTGTTTCCAAAACCGGGCGGTGAAGAGGGAACCGCGATCTGAAATAATGGTCTTCGGCACCCCATGCAAGCATACGATGCGGGATATATAGAGATCCGCCAAACGACTCGCACTGAGATCAGCACGCACAGGAAGAAAATGGGCTACTTTTGTCAACCGATCAATGATAACCCGGATGACATCTTTCCCTGCGGAGGTACGGGGTAGCCCGGTGATGAAATCCATTCCAATGGAATCCTACTTCCACTCAGGAATGGGAAGAGGCTGCAACATGCCTGCTGGTCGTTGATGTTCGGCCTTCACTCGGCGACATACGTCGCACTCAGCAATGAATTTCGCAATCTCCCGCTTCATTCGGGTCCACCAGAACCTTTGCCGGAGATCTTGATACATCTTCGTGGCCCCGGGATGAATGGACAAAGGAGAGTCATGGGCTTCGCGGAGGATTAAGTCCCGCAATTCCACAACCTTCGGAACAACAAGACGTGATCCGAACCATACGACTCCATGGTCATCTTCAGAAAAAACACTTGGTTGTTCCGCTCTTGATATTTTGCTTGATTTGATTCACACCTTTATCTGTTTGTTGAGCAGCCTTGATCTGGTCCTCCAAGGTTGGTTGCACAACCAAAGCAGCGAGAAAACCATGCTCAACCACTTCCAAGTTGAGCCGCTGAAATTCTTCATGAAGGGCGGGCTGCTGCTTGTTGATCATCAAGGTATTGCAATAAACCTTGCGACTGAGAGCATCGGCAACAACATTTGCTTTGCCCGGATGGTATTGGAGACCCATATCATAATCTTTGATCAATTCCAACCACCTTCTTTGCCTAAGGTTCAGATCCGGTTGGGTAACAAGTATTTTAAACTTTTGTGGTCCGAATACACTTCGCAACGATTACCGATGAGATAATGTAGCCAAATCTTCAGTGCATGAACCACTGCAGCTAATTCTAAATCATGGGTCGGATAATTGAGTTCATGAGGCCTCAATTGTCTTGATGCATAAGCCACAACCTTGCCCTCTTGCATAAGAACACAACCAAGTCCTTAACGAGAAGCGTCACAATAGATATCGAAGCTTCGGTAGTGGATTGTGTATCCACTTAAGCTTAGACACTTGATTAGTTCAAGTGAGAGTCTAAGACTTGTTACTCTTGGTGTTTGCTGACACCTAGACGGCGTGTAGGCGTCGTGGTCCGGTGATCTTCTCAAAGAAGCTTGTGAGAAGGCTCGGCGGTTTGTGAGTGGTGTGGTGCTCGCCATCTCCGGAATGGAGGAAAGAGCAACCCTAGTGGAGCAAGGTGTTGGTTCAGTTTGGAACCGGTCCAAGGAGTTGGACTTACCTCGGAGGTATTGGCTTAATTTGTGGAGCCAGTCTAATTGGTTTGGGATTACCTCAATGTGGATTAGGTGAGACCGGCAAGTCTTTGAACACCACGGTAAAAACATTGTTGTGTCATTGTGGTTTGCATTCTTGTGCTTTACTCTACTGCAATTTACATTCATAGAATTAAATTGCTTACTTGTCTTTGTATGAATGTTTTCATTATCACAGTCTCATATTGTTGGTGCACTTAGTTGAACCTAGTTGATTTAGGTTTTAATTGTGCTAAACCATTTTGTTATTAGCTTCCGCACTAGAAATCGGTTTTAGCCAAAAAGAATTTTTAAAACCGCCTATTCACCCCCCTCTAGTCGGCCTCCTCGATCTTACAACATGGGAGTGGCGAAAAGCGTCGAAAAACTCAACCCCAGTGATGCTTTGGTGGTCTGCATGGGCGGCACAATAACTTTCCCACCACTCCGCGGCTGGACCTTCCAATGGGTGTGTAGCATACAAGACCTTCTCACGGTCATCACACCGGGTGATGGCAAGCTTCTTTTCAGTTGAACGCAACTAATCATCTGCGTCCAACGGCTCGGAGGAGCTGGAAAACGTGGGTGGTCGAGTCCTCATAAACTCTGCCAATCTTGACTGAGGAGCAACTGGTGGTGGTGGTAGTGGCATGGCAGCTGCTTGGTTGCTCTGGTTCAACGTTGCAAGAAGAGAAGCAGAGGTTTGATTTTGTTGATTCATCATTTGATTCATGTTTTGCATCATAGCATTCATCAACTGAGTTTGGGCTGCCATGAACTAACCCAAACCCTGATCTAAGGGGGCTGCTGGAGGAGGTGGTGACTGAGAAAAGGGGTCCACTGGCTCATCCTGACTTGCTGAGTTGTGAGTCTGGACCATCTGCACAAAGCTTCCCAAGCTTAATAGATGAGAAGAAGAAAGCACACTAGATAAGAGGGAAAAGCACAGAGGTGAGCAAGAACAAGGGAGAAAGATGGATCAACCTAACTGGGAAGGTCGGTTAAACCCAAAGAGCAAATAGCCGGAGAGCTACAATAGGCAACAAAAGTCAACCAGGAGGTTTAAACGGCACTAAACTGAGGAGGAAACTTCTACTAAAGTACTCCTAACCTTACTTAGCTGGGTGGTCAAATTAAAGCAGGCTCGGTCCTATTGAGATCACTAAGATAAGAGAGATCAATTTAAAATTTGAAAACCAAGTTCCAGGGGGGATAAGGGTAAGAATCTAAGAATGAGGTGAGAAGAGACTCGAATAAGATGAGAACAGAATAGAATAAGATAAGAGGAGAATAGCTACTCAAGTTACTCTGTAGGTTTGATTTATAAAATAAGTTTTGAACTCTTGAATAAAACGACCATACTAACTAGGGTTATGTCCTACAGTCAACATAGCTTTGATACCATCTTGTCACGCCCCAGGTAAACCACCCCGAGACTTACTGTGCATATTGGGCTAGTCCCACGATCAGTCGCTAGCCCACATAGTTCAACAACGATGTGATCACAACCATACAATAAAACTATAGAAGAAGCAGACAAATTAACACGTAATAACAACAAAGACCTTATGGTCAAGCTTTTTATAGAGGTCTTGCCACGCAGGTCTACAACAAAAGAACTCACAGCGGAACACAAAAGAACACGTGGAGGCCATTCGACAAGCCCACAGGCAATCGAGCGGAGGACGTCCTAGCACGGCAGGTCTTCAAAGACCTCCTCTTCAAAGAGCTCGGAGCACCCTGGGAGGTCTTCATCAGCTACTGATCAAACAGAGGGCGCAAGCCATGAGTACTTTGAATGTACTCAGAAAGCCATAGGGAATTGTATGCAGATAATATTTATGCAAGGCTCAACAAGGTTAGCTTTATGGTTACTTTGCAGGAAGCAATGTTGAATCGAAATACAATAAGTAGATTGCAAGGCACAAGTTGAAAAATTAGCACATCAGTAAACAAGTTCTTTGAAAACAGCTCGTGATCACCCTGGTCACGTCCCAGACCTCTCACGACCACCCTGGTCGTGAGCTAGACCACTCACGACCACCCTGGTCATGAGCCAAACCGCTCGGAACCAGCCATGACCAACAAGTTTAGAAAGATCTACCCCTTGCGTGAAATCACCAGACATGTCCATAACCGGGGACACGGTTATTCGAATAGATTTTTCACTCTGCAGAGTTGTACAGTTTTACCCACAAGACACGAGTTCTCTAGTTTGTTTGGCACTCGTCGATGCCACTGCTCACTACCTTAGGTAAGCAGTCTAGAGCATGTGACAAGGCCTTTACAAAGCTCCGTTATGACTTGGTTTTGCCCGCTAAGGTTTCGCCATTCTGGACCCCCTCTTGCGCCATGTGATTCCATCCGATAACTCGGAGATCATGCTACCATGACAGAACCAAAGCCAAAACTTCTGCTAATTAGTTGGCCAGGTCCACCCCACCCTGGACATGTGGTTGCATGGTATGGCCCAGATCGAACTCTTACAAGGTTAAGTCCTTAGTGGTTGCTCAAGCGAGACCTCCGCATCCCAGTGTGCTTACGCACCCACCTTCACCACCACCCACTCGCCCGAGCATAAATCATTTTCGGTTCAACCCGGCCAAATGACTACCCTGGTCATGGCACAACAAATTTTATTAATGGCCACACAGACTAGGGCAACGCTTGCCCAGACAACATATGCCAAGACAATACGTGCCACAGTTCCATATATCATTAAGTCAAATTTATTTTCAATGAATCATGTGATCGAGACAACGTAACTAAGCAAGGTCTAAGCAAGATACGCACCCATGTTGGTTATCACAAAAAGGTCCAACTAAGGTTACCCAACCTATGGTGGTCCAAAGATACCTGACAACATGTAGAACACAAGCATTCAAGGGGTCATACTACCAAGTAGGTGATTAACTAATTCCCAAACCATTTTTATACAATTAGCCATGCATGTTGATATAAAACAAAGTAATTTTGCAAAACTAGGTTCAACATGATCAAAGGTCTACGACTTGCCTTCGTTGAAGAGCCGGGTTCTTCTGTAGAGAGGTCATTTGGGTCCATGAACTCTTGGTAATTTGCCGAATCTACGTCTTGAAAAAAGAACCAAATAAATATAACGAATCCAAATAAAACCAAAACTACCAAACTAGAACAAAAAGAGAAACACTGAAATAGAAACAGACTCTCGGGAGGAGGTCCTGAGGAGGAGGTCCACAGGAGGAGGTCCAAAGGAGGTGTCCACAGGAGGAGGTCCAAAGGAGGTCCTGAGGAGGAGGTCCATAGGAGGAAGTCGAAAGGAGGTCCTGAGGAGGAGGTCCATAGGAGCAGGTCCAAAGGAGGATACGACTACTCAACATGGTCGTATAAGGGACACAACTACACGGCGTGGTTGTAAAAGAGATACAACCATGCAACGTGGTCGCGAGGGTGAAAAGAGGATAAGGCACGGAGGAACTCACCCAAACAAACAAACACACACACACACACACACACACAGAGAGAGAAAAGACTAGAGAAGAATGGCGAACGACGTAGGTGCTCCGGCGAACTCTACGGCGACGAGGAGGTCGAAGACGGCGCAAACTCTAGCGGCTCCTTGGTGACGAGGAGGCTTCAGCGAACTCCTTGGCGAAACTTCGAGCACGGAACTGGGTGAGAGCAAGAGAGAGTTGAGAGCTGGGTGAGGAAAAAGGTGATGAAGTAGGGCTGCTCAGACTTTTATAGCCTAGAGGAAATGAAGAGAGTCACTGGGACTCAGAAACACATGTGCAAGGGTAGGTGAAGGAGAAGATGGAAGCAGGTCTGGGAGGAGACAAGAGAAAGAGCAGGTACTGCAAAAAGCGAGAGCATTTAATACGACACAATAACATTTAATGCACAAGGATCTTTGCATCAGTAGTGACACAACAGGAGGAAGGAGAAGGTGAGCAGGACAGACAGGTGGGGCCAGTCAAAGCTCGAGAGGGTGGTCAAACCAAAGAGGACGTCATGACCCAAAGGGGAGGTCACGGCACAAAGAGGTGGTCGCGGCACAAGGGGTGGTCGCGGTTAAAGGGGAGGTCACGGTCAAAGGCTTCTCCGAGTTCTCCATCAAACCCTCGAATTTACCAAACTCTCTTTCACTATAGTTCACTTCTGCATCGCGGAGCATCTGATCCAGATTGTCATCATGCAGCCTATCCGAATCGGAACCACAATCGACATCATCCGACGGCATATCGTTGACTTTGTCGGCGATGTTGTTATTACTACCTTCCTATATAATTTGCTCTTCAACGTGACTGGTCGAACGTGTATACCCCTTTTCAAAACCCCTTCGAATCAAGTGTGCTTGGATCTGCGCTTGGTTCTTAAACATTTTCAGATTCTCGTAGTCAATATATGGACAATACATATATTCCACCCCCTTATTCAACATATCCTCCTCAGTAGCTCTTGTAAAAGCAGACACACCATTAATGTACTCTTTACTCACACGGTTCTTAGCGTACATTCAACTTCGGTCCATCACATGGTTCGTATTGAAAACCCTGGAAATAAATAAAAGGGTGACTTTGAAAGCGTATTTTTCTTTGAACTAAAGGTGGCTTTTCTCATTTTTACATTTTTTTTGGATTTTATTAACTTACATGTGGGCCCTACTTGTCTGTGACTCATTTTTTATTTCATGATTTTATTTATAAAATCTATGGTGGTCCCACATGTCATGGACTCATTAGTTTATTATCTAAATGATTAAAAACAGTAGGATTTAAAGCTCAAATTGGGCTCAGGGTGCCATCGCATTGCTAATAGTCATCACTCGGGGCCTTAAGGTCGCCTAAGGCGAGCTGAAGGTGATGTCCCGTGGGGGCGCCATGGGTTTACTAGCGATTTTGGTGTAAACGTCCGAAATTACTCACCTCCAGTAGCTTACCTTGATCATGAGAAAGGTGTCAATGAAGTCGGGGAAGGTCCAAGGCGGTTGGTCGTCGGTGAACAGAGGCGACGACGGCAAGCTCCTCGGTGACAGGTCTTCTCGGTAGAAATAAATTGAAGCGGCACATGCATGCGACTTTAGGGGACTTATAGGTGGGGAAATCGACCTTGGTGGGTCGACGACTCACCGGAGAAGAGTTAGCATCAATGGCGGCGGCGATGTGAGAGAGGTCCACGGTGACAGCTCGGCGTGGGCGACAATAGCTGAAATGAACCACACGAGCGGGCTCAGTGAGGTGAGACGATACTCAAACCGGGCATGGAGTGGCGATGGACTCACCGGACTTAGAGATCTCCCGCGGCTACCGTAGCGCCAGAGGTGGAGAAGAAGACTCTGTTGAGGAGCTACACTACACCGGATGATCAGTAAACGAGCAAAATGATGCACCGTCTGTGATGAGTTTATTATCACAGACGGTTTTCAACAAAAACTGTATATGAAGTATTGCAGACGGTTTTCATCGTGAACTGTCTATGATATTACCTTTTCACAGATGGTTTTTAACGCAGCTAGTAACACAAATAGCCTCTAAACCAAAACCGTCTGTGATTACATGTAATACAGATAGTTTTGATCAACCATCTATGTTAAGACGTTCAGATTAGTCCTTTTATAGTAGTGTCTATTTGGTTGCATGCATGCATATGCCCATGCTCTTGTCAGCTTTCCAGGCTGGGGTTGAAAGAAACCACAATAATGCAAGTTGCAGTGCACCTGTACAATCTCAGCGAAGCATGCAGTACATGGTTTAATTTGCTCGATGATTGGGAGCACCAAATCTTAATCGATCTTATCATCCGATGCATGCATCCTCGATCGGGAATCGTACTACTTTTTTCTTCTTCTTCTTTGGAAGAGCTAACTTGCATGCATGTGTTGCTCCACCAGCATTTGTTGGATCAGTACGGCTATTAATCTGATTCCGCAAGAAAGGTGTACCAGATTAGGCACTAACAAATAGCCAGATTAATCATAAGTGTCCTGTTCGTAATGAACCAGTTTCACCAACTAATTAATTAGGCAGATCAGGTTCCTTTAATTGTGCTTAATTTATAATTCTGCTTGGTTTAGCTTACTTGCGTAGCAGTCTTCGATTCGATTACTCGCGGCGAGCTTGGAACGTTCACGGAAGCTCCGAAATGAAAAGGGCCGGCCATGCATGCGAGATGTTGATGATGATCATCATATATATATACGGTCGATCGAACCCCGCCGATTGATTGGTTGGTTGGTCGGTTGGTGTTAATCATCCATCGCACGATATCCATGTACCTGTGTGGCTGTGTGTACTTTTTTTTATTTAAATTTTGCGTATGGAAATGGCAGCCCTAGCTAACAGATCATGCGGAAATCTTAGTTTCAGATTATTAACTTGGTATGTTTACTGTGTCACCGACATGTCAGCCTTGCGATGAGTAGCGTGATGTGCATCAGAGCATCTACAATAATTTACCTCACATGTTACTAAGAGGTTGCCACATCAGCTTTTAGATGATGTGGAGAAGAGAAGATAAGAAAAAAATATGAAGCTGTTTCTACATGAAGAAACTATCAGATTGTTAATACCAAGACATAAGAAACAACAACAAAAACTCTATTAAAAGCTTAGTTGTTACCTAAACACTCATTTAGTGGGTCCCACTGTCTACCAACAAGTTTGTAGCAATTAAAGTCTTAGATACAAATTTAAGAAACAATCCATTGAAATGATTGTTTTTTTTATTAGATTGAGTACTCTCTCCTCTTAGTAACAAACTAAGAAGCAGATGCTCTCATGTAGTTATTCGGTTTTGCGTATTATGAATTTTCTCGAACCGAAAAGAAAGAGAAAGCGAAAACCATGGCAGGCCGTACAGTAGTTGAACCGACTACAAAAAGAAAAGCGATTCGTGTATATGTACGAATCAAAGCCATTTTCACTAGTTGAATTGCATCCAATACAAACTACAAGCTTGTTTTTTTTTTTGAGGGGGAAAAAGGACGAAGAATTTTTCACATGACAATTACTGTAAAATTCCTACGAGAATCTTAACAGTGTGTACATGTTACTCTCGTCTTTGTAATATTTATTATGCAGTACAATCTACGATAGGTAGTAGCAGAAACATTGTGCATGCATGCCTACGAGGAGAGGAAGAAGAAGAGAAAGGAAAAACAAAATAAGGAGAGGAAGAGGAAGAACAAAATAAAGTTTTTTTAAAAGTTAATTAATAAAAAAGTTCATCCGACCAACATTATTGGCTGTGCGCGTGCAGTGGGTCACGCGGACCCAGACTGACCGAGACCGAGCCAGGCGAGACATGGGGCCCACCAACCCAGCCCGCCTCCTCCCGTGGCTCCCCCACCGACGTGGCGAAATATGGTCGACGCGCTCCCTCGTGCAGGTTGGGGGGCGCATGCGCACTGCCACGTACGTACGTACGTACCTCCCGCCCCGTGCACGGTACGTACCCACTGATGATGGCCTATTTGGTTGGTGTTCTAAACTTTATGTCTAAAAAAAAGTAGTATCTGGATGTAGTCTGAAAAGTAGATGATTTTTATCTGATCAGACAAACCTGAAGATAAATTGTTTGGTTAGAAGTATGTGTCTGAAATTGATAAATAAAAAATAGACCATTGGATCAAACAATCAACGTAGATTAAATCAGACATCAAACTTCCAGACAGCTGGCTCCTAGACGCTCATTTCCTACGTGTGGGAGTTAGGCATCGAAGCAAGCTCACGGCTGATAGCGTCAGGAGCGCTCCTGACCAGGCAGCACAGCACCAGATCAAATGCGATGCCCTCCGTTTGGTTTCGTTTTTTTTTTTCCAAGTCAATTCTGCATACAAGCGGAGGATCCGGCTTCTCTGTTGTAACACAAGGATCAATGAACAGTGACCTGTGCGCTTGTGAACAATATTCAGCGGTGGTACCGCAGCAGACTGTAGCAACAGTAGATCATTTATGTTGCGGTTTACTGTAGCAAAACATACTATAGCTATTGATTTGGCCCTTGTTTTTTGATGGGACGGTACAGACTGTATTCTAATGGATGACATTGTAGATCATATATATCGGCACTTTCGATACAACGTTGAGCAGAACATTTATGTTGCGGTTTTACTGCAGCAAAACACACAGTAGCTATTGATCTGGCCGTTGTTGTTTTTTGATGGGATTGTGTAGATTGTATTCTAACGCATGAAATTTCAAATTAAGCTTTAAATTCTCATCAAAATAAAATAGTTTTTTTTTATTTTGAAATCTTTAAAAAGCTTTGAAATTCAGGGTGTCACACCTGGCCTGACATGATAAGTACCCACTGATGATGTGTCACGCCGCACCCTGCCCCGCCCAGGTAGTAGCTACCAATGCAGTCAAGGGGAATGTGATGCCCTCCGTTTTGTTTCATTTTTTTTCCAAGTCAATTCTGCGTACAACGGGGTCAACTAATCCTACATGCTGCAGGTGATCAATGCAGTATTTTTATCACCAAGTCTCCCGCTACTAGGCAGCATGCATCAGCATCATCGATTTTGTGATTCGGCC
Organism: Phyllostachys edulis; assembly: GCA_036346405.1. Lineage (NCBI taxonomy): Eukaryota > Viridiplantae > Streptophyta > Magnoliopsida > Poales > Poaceae > Phyllostachys > Phyllostachys edulis. Next base: position 6,038,017 of record CM070558.1, read on the forward strand.
GGAGACGCGCTCCTCGATCTACCGTGTTGCTAGCTAGCTAGGATATCCTTGCCTTGCGCCCCATCATGTGATCATCGAGCAGGTTTATTTTAATTCCGAGGCCGATTCTTTTCGCTGACCAATAATAAGCCACGTACCACGGTTAAACGGGCCACGCTCTATCGGTTAATGGATTTCCTAGGCCTTTCCGTGCTGGCTCGTGCACGATTAATCTAACGGGTCAGAGTAGATCTGTTTAGGGTTCTTCGTCCACCGCACTTTGCCTCCTCGTCCGTTGCGTGTCACCTCATGTTGTGCCAAGCCTGGGCCAAAAGGTTGCGACCCAAGCATGGTACAGTGCGTCGAGCCGAGCCGAGCCGAGCCGGCACGACCAATTTGACCACATCTAGTTACCTTGAATGTTTTACCACTTAATAATTTAGATCTAGTTGGTCGATAATACAAAAGTCATGCATAGATCTGAATGATCATTACTAAATCGCGAAGATATGCTGGTTATCTATTAAATCTTTATAGTGCAAAATCCTAGAATAGATTTATATTTCTTTATGGTGGTGTAGCCATCTCTAGATAATCATCTAAGCAGACTTTGGTGGCTACTTCTACCTAGACCTGGGACTTGGGTAATGCTCTTTCAGGTCAGGCCGGCACAACACGGGGAGTTGGGTCGTGCTCGGCCTTGACCAAATATGATCGCGCATGGCGCCAAGACACCCCCCACCTCTCGGCCCACCATCTCCACGTCGTTGTGGCCTGTTGTCTGCCACCGCCCATGCCCTCTCTGTTGTTGCCCCCCGCCGCTTCCAAATGGCCGTCTCCACGTCGCAGCGGAGCTACACCCACCCGCGCCGTCGCCCATGCCTCTGCGTCACAGACCTTGCCTCCACGTCGTCGTCCATGTCCGCATCGCCACCCCTACCCCAACGCCGCCCCGGTGACCTGGGACTTGGGGTAATGCTCTTCGGTAGGGCCAAGACAAAGACAGGAGTTGGGTCATGCTCGGGCGGCCAGCCCAAAGACGATCGCCGTGATGTACGCCAAGAACCCCCCACCAGCGCGTCTTGATGCCGGCTGACCACCTCCATGTCACAATGAGCTACACAGCTTAGCGCCCGTCGCGCAAATCCTCCACGTCGCCGTCTGCGTCACCACCCCCGCCTGCCGCCGCCGGTGTGCAAGACGCCGCACCCACCTCCACTGCCTCTACGTCACCTTTCCCTCCCGCGCGCGAGGTGGAGAGAGGTGGAGCAAGGTTGGCGCCTGGCGGTAGGGAAGGTGTTACCGAGGCCGAGGGCGGTGGGGGAGGTGTTGCCGAGGCTGGTGGAGGCAGTGGGGAGAAGGGGAGGCCGAGGTAGTGGCGGCAAAGCTTAGGAGAGGGGTCTTTGGGCAGCAGTGGGGAGGCGCCTGGGTGACTAGGGGAGAGAGGGAGGCCGGGGGCGACGGGGGAGAAGGGGAGGCTCGAGGCGGGGCCTCGAGGAGTGGGGAGGTCGGGGTGGTGGGGAGAGGGGAGGCGCCAGGGCGGAGAAGGGATGTCAAGGGAACCTTTGGGGAGAGGGGTCTAGGGGGAGGACGAGGGTAGTGGGGGAGGCACTAGGGGTGGGGAGACAGAGGCATAGAGGAGGATGGTCGATGTAGTGGAGCTTGAAGGCATGGAGCCACGGAGGTGTAGAGCCTAGAGGTGGGAGCCTGGGAGGTGGGAGATGGGATTGATGGAATCTAAGTCTGTAAGAGCAGGAGAGAGAGAGAGAGAGATGGTGGATGATTGGAGTGATGGAGGCGATGGGGAATCACGGGAGTGGAGTGGAAAGCGGAGGAAACGAGAATTGGGAAATAGGGTGGGGTGGGTGGAGTCATGGAGGGACGGGTGACAACTAACAAGACATGGAGATTAGAGAAGCAACGGAAGGGAGAGAGGCAATGGGTCACGAGGGAGAGAGGCAACAGGTCACGAGGGAGAGGCAACGGTGGTCAGCCCCATTTCGATGACAAGACGGAGCAGAGAAAGAAGACAACGGGCAAGGCAACGACTCTACGCGAGATTCTTCCTCTCTGTGCCTATAAAAACGAATGCCTGCAACTCATTTCTTCACCACTGAAACATGGTTTCTTTCTCTGATTGTCTTTTGCTCATTTCTTCTCCACTGAGCGAAGCACATATTCCCTTCTCTAATTCTCTCTTTGGTCCAGTGCTTTGCACAATAGAAAGCATGCTACCAGGGAATCGAAGCATGAAGCCAGCGGAGGGAGTGACGGAGTTCGGTGGCGCTATGCTATCGAGGAGTCGTAGCATGAAAGTAGCAGCGGGGCGCGGTAGCCGCCACTCAATCTCTCGCCGCTCCCCTAGTCCTCCCACCGCCTCTCCCATTGATGCTCGTCAGCTCTCCCCGGGCATGAAAGACTACGACATAGAGGACCATCATATGGATGGTAAACGGTAGAGATTGCAACTTGTAATTATTGTAAAGCTTAATTAACTGCCCGTACAGGTGGAGGGACGGGGCAGTTGAACCAGCACTACAAAGCATGCTTGAAAAATATAGGGCGCACACGCGAAGTGGAGTCCAGGCATAGCTCGACTTCGAGGTTGATGGCTCTATAAGTACTTGGGTATACAGCCCCCATTATGCCTGTTAGGAAATTGCTAGATACATTGTTTCCGAGGATCAACCGATTAGGATGGGTGAAAGTTGCGCGTTCGAAAGAATGATCCAACGCGGCTTTTGTCCACAATACCAACATGTTAGTAGGAGAACAACCTCATTTGATATTTTAGAGATGTATAGTAGGGAGCTAACAGCACTAAAGGAAATATTCCTAAAAGTTCAGTACTTTTTTGCTTTAACTTCGGATATTTGGACATCATCGCACCGAGAAATGCCTATTTAGATGATGAGTACAAGCTAAACAATAGAGTCATAGGGTTTAAGTTAATTATTGAATCACACACAGGAGATGCCATTGCCAAGCTCATACTAGGGGTAATTGGAGATTTTCAAATAGAAAATAAGATTGTTTCTATAACTCTTGTAATGCATTGATGAATACGACGGCTATGAACATCGTCACCCTAAGGTTGCAGACATATATATCAGTGGATATGTTCTCCACCAAAGATGCGTATGTCATATCCTCAACCCCATTGTGCAAGACGGTATGGAGATGATTGGGGTTTGTTTGAACAATATCTGCGATGCCCTTCATTTCCTCTCAAGTTCAACGGTGATGGCAGTCCGGTTCGCAGAGTATTGTGTAGCCAATGACAAGACCCAAAGAAAATTCGGTCTTGACACGAAGGTAAGGTGGAACTCGATATACATCATGCTGAAGAAGGTACAAGGGTATGAACATATTATATCTATCTTTGTCAATGTTAACTCAAATAAGTTGATAGTTGTTAACTCAGATTGGGAAATTGTTAGTCACTTTTGAGAGTTTTTTAGACCTTTTTACAAAGCAACTAAGACTCTATCCGGTATTTACTACCCTACCTCTTAGTTATATATTTTATTTAGCTAATTGCTGACAAGTTTGCTAAATCTATGGGTCATCCCCTTTTAGGTCATGTTGTTGTAGTAATGGGGGAAAATTTGTTAAATATTTTTGTGGATGTCATGGGGATATGCTCACGATCTTAGGATGATGATACAATTGGTAATGGCATTGAAGGTTTGTCGATTCACGTGTTTTCGTCAAAGTTCAAATGTTGTCAGGCAAGTGGCGGTCTGATCGGCCAAGGTGGTGGTCTGACCGGCCATGAGTGGCGGTCAGACCGGCCTTTGAAAATCGGTCAGACTGGCCATAAAATGATTTTGAGTTTTGAAGCTGGGCCAAAAATAGAGGGTGTAGGCAAGAGAGGAGATTCTACTACACTTGGTCTCATAATTTTTGGAGCTTCGAGTCAAAAGTTCTATTGGTTTGAAAATTCCAATAGGTTTCGGTTTTTTATGGATGAATTTTGGCTAAGTCCTAGCTAGGCAGTCAGACCGGCCAACAGGTGGCGGTTAGACCGGTCAAAGTGGCGGTTTGACCGGTTTTGGCTTGTTCATCGACCAACTCGGTGGCGATGATTGTTTGGTTATGTTAAGTTCATGGGTTTCAGTGCATATGTGTTGCATAATGCATGTTTTGACTAATGTGGGTCAAGTTGCGAAGAACTTATTTTCGTAAATGATTTCTTGGTCTATTGCTGTGCAGGTTACTTGGAGGTCAACGACGAGGATGATCGGGACTAGGCTTGGAGGGCTGAGGTCCAGAACGATCGAGGATGCTGGGTGAGGTCAATAGATTCAAGCATGGCGCACAATGGACAAGGATGACCGAACGGGCAGTTCGGTGCGACGGGTTGGATCAAGCGGCGTGGGGGTCGGTGCAAGTGCCATGGTGGTTTTGGTGGGAGCCGGATGGGAGAGACTTGCCGACATGAAGAGAGCCGTTGATCAACCTACACGTGGTGAAGCATGGAAGTGCTTCATGAAGATTGGACTCGGTCTTTGGAAAAGGATCGAGAAGGGATATTTTGGTAATTTCACCTAAATACCACCTTGGTGACCTTTTGCTAACTCGTGGCGCAAGACAGCGCAAGGAGAAGCAGTTTAGGTCAAGAGGAGATGAAGACGACGCTTTAAAATACGTGCGTAAGTGAAACCCGTTTGTGTGTGGGCTTGACAGGTGCCCATTAGGGTTTACTCTTCTAGAAGCTAGCCTCCACTATAAATAGAGGAGGGTGCTGGCCAGCACCTCCTTAACCCTTTCATGAGAAACCCTAAGTTGTGTCTTAGGTAGAGGATAGTAGAGAGGTTATGGTTCTAGATAGTTGGATTGATTTCGTGCTCATGCGTTTAGTCTTTGTCCTCCTGGATGGAGTGGCTGTAAACCAACATCAATCTTAAATCAATCCAAGCAAGGTTTCACAAGATGAGTTTCTTTGCGTTCATGCTCTCTATTTTGTGATTTTTGAGCTTTCTTTGATCCGCGAGTTTTTCTTTGGTTTCTGGCCTAGATTTAGCTTGCTGTAACATGTAGGAATACATCTAGGATCATCTTAATCATCAATCACCCACGAGCAAGTTTCTAGATCATATTTCGGTTTTGACTCGATTTTGGCGCAACCGTCACTCAAACGGAAAAAGGTCAGAACTTTGGCATGGATCTTCACGATCCTTGATTGGAATAAGTTCCTGACATCCTGGAAAAGGTATGTCTCAAGTTTGGTAAGGTTTGGAGTCACGGATCAAAAGTTAGACCATTTTGTGATTTTGAGTTTGGGCTGATTTTACTGTTCATTGGCCTGGAGGTCAGACCACCATGTATTGAGAGGTCAGACTGATTTCCAAAGGTTAGACCACCAACTACATGGAGGTCAGACCACCCAACTCATTTAGGTTTTGAGTTTTTGTGTTTTTGGTCTATTTACTTCGGGGTTTTGATCGGATTCAATACAAGTCTTCCACTGTGCTTGTATATTGATCTTCATAGCTTTTATAGCTATTGGCGTAAAAATCGTATTGAATTTAATCAAGGTGAAAAAGAGATCGTGCTCCTATTCACCCCCCTCTAGTCACCTTTTCGGTCCAACAAGTGGTATCAAAGCTCGGTTAGTTCAATCTTGATCTTAACCGGTTACTGAACTTGGCGATGGATAAGTACTCCACCAAGCCGTATATCTTTGATTGGCTCGACTATGCCTATTGGAAGAATCACATGCGAGTCTTCCTTCAGAGCGAAGGACAAGCTATATGGGAGGTTGTTCGAGCTCCGCTCGTTTTTCCCAAGGTTGCTTCGCCGGCTTCAGCAGTCCTCTTGGCTAACAACCATAAGGCAAAGAACCTGCTATATGCTGGGCTTGGTAGATAGGAGTATGATAGAATTTGCAATCTTGAGACCGCACATGAAATATGGCACACCATCGAAATCTACCATGAGGGATCATCCCAAATCAAGCAAGTGCACCACACAGTCTACAAGTGAGAGTATAACAAGTTCGAGATACATCCTAGCGAGAGCATCGATGACGTATTTACTCGCTTTAATAAGGTGATTAATCAGATGAGAGCTGTAGACATTGAGTACTCTCAATCTGAGAATGCCACCCACCTTTTGGTCAACACCAAGGAGCAATCAACACCAAGGAGGAGGAGATGAAGGCTCCTTTGGCTCATTCAACACCAAGGAGGGGAGAACGTCGATCTCTCTAGTCTCTCTTTGGAGTTGCTCTATAGCAAGCTCAAGACTCATGAGATCAAGAGAGGTAGTCTTCCTAAGATGGAGAACATGGCTTTGGTGGCTGATCCTTTTAAAAGAACTTCTGATGGTTCTTCTGAGTATTCTTTTGGATTTTCTCTTGCTTGTTTATCTGCAATCCATAAAGAGGAACTTAAGAGTATTCCTATGGCTGATTTATCTCTTTTAGCCAAAAAATTCACACGGGCCTATAACAATGTGAGAAACAAGAAGAGAAGCGGCCCTGGGACATGCTATGAGTGTGGAGAGCTTTATAATATCCGGGCAAACTGCCCCAAGCTAAAAGGGAAGGGAAACCACAAGGATGAGAAGGCTGCCTGGAAGAAGCCTCAGGGGAACAAGCCCAAGTATGATGCTACCAAGCTCATGAAGGCCGCTCACCGGGTTCTTGCTGCTTTTGGAGAACAATCCATGAGCGATGTAGACTCCGGGAACGAGGAGGACAAGGAGGAGGAGCTCCCTCAAGACAAGAAGAAAGGGAAGGCAAAGGACTTTACCAGCATGTGCTTCATGGCCGACTCCGTCGACGCCGATGACAACAATGAGGTACCTCCATCCTATGATGTTCTCTACTAGATGCGATACCATCTTTGAGCAACTGCTTGGCCAGGATAAAGCTTTAGAGTTCACTATGGCTAGGAATAAGGACCTAGAGTCACAAGTCAATAATCTGACATTAGAACTTGTGAATGCTAAGAATCTTGATGCTGATGAATGTTCATCTTGCCGTGCTTTACATTCTGAACTTGCTAAATTGTAAACTGCTCAAGATGTTGCCTTGCACTAACTAGAAAATGATAGGACTGAGTTAATTGAGGTTAAATCTGTTCTATGTGAAAATGCTTAGAATCTAGCAAGTTTGTGGTTTCTAATAAGGCCGAATCTAGCACTTGCTACTTCTGCTTAGAACATGAATATGAAGTAAAAGACATAATAGAAGCAGTTAGAGCTAAGTCTATCAAGCTTAAGGACCGAATTAATTCTACTACCTGTGCTTCATGTGAAGCTCTTAAGCTTGAAGTTGCTATTCATAAGGAGAAACATGCTAGAGCCATTAAGGCCAAAACTTGTGAGTCATCTATTAATCTTGGAAAAGAGAATGCTTATCTTAAGAATACATTAGAAAAATTCTCTAATGGTGAAAAACAGTTAAACATGATTCTTGACAAGTCCAAAACTCCTTATAAGAATCAAGGGCTAGGATACAACTTTGCCCAAGACAAATCCAAGGCAAATGTCATTCAAGTCTTGGAAAATGACTTAGTTGAGTTCAAAACCCAATCTACAAAAACCATTTTCAAATTTGTAGGTTTTGCCCAACCATCTTTTGAGCCAAAAGGTGCTTCTCCTAGTGGTACCAAGTACCATTGCACCTATTGCAAGAAGGATGGGCATTTGATTAAATTCTGTTGGCGAAGGTTGAAAAATTGTAACACCTTGATTTTCGGAGTCTTTTTGAATTTTCAAAATGAAAAGAACCATTTTGTTTTGATGAGAATTCAAAGCTTAACTTGAGAATTTCGAATGAATTTCACTTGACTAAATCAAACTTCAACTAAAACTCGCATTTGTTTAATTGGGTTTGTGGAGTTTTGGTGATCTCCCCTTCTCTGCGCTGGCTTTGTTCTTCTCTGGTCCGGACCTCCTTAGGTCTAAACCTCTCAAGTGGTTGGATTTTCTCTGGTCTAGACCGCCCTTCCCAGGTCTAAACCTCACTTGTGTTCATTTGAACTCACTCCTGTGTCCTCTAGGACCTCCTCCTTGTCTATTTGAACCTTCCTGTGTCCCTCAGGACCTCCTGTGTCCTCTAGGACCTCCTCCTTGTCTATTTGAACCTCCCCGTGTCCCTTAGGACCTCCTTGTGTCCTCTAGGACCTCCTCTTTGTTTATTTGGACCTCCCTCGCAGCCTTCCGCTTGATCCAGACCCCTATCGCTAGTGTACCGTTCGATTTACGTTGGACGGTTTGATCTTGGTGAGACGTTCGGATGGTCCGAACGTCCCACCCTCTCAAAGCCCTTCGATCCATATTGGACGGCTCCGATCTGGTGGAGCGTTCACTCTGTCCGAACGGCCCAATTGCCTTGACCCGTCCGATTGAAATCTAGCGGTCCTGCTCCACCGCGCCTTATCTCACGGTTGCACAGGACCTCCCCTCGCGCCAGACCTCCCCTTTGTCAGATCTGACCGTTAAGATCTCCCCTTTGGAGATCTTAACTATCCAGACCTCCCCTTTGTTAGATCTGACCGTTAAGACCTCCCCTTTTAGAGATCTTAACCGTCTAGACCTCCCTTTGTTAGATCTGACCGTTAAGACCTCCCCTTTTGGAGATCTTAACCGTCCAGACCTCCCCTTGTTAGATCCGACCGTTAAGACTTCCCTTTGGAGATCTTAACCGTCTAGACCTCCCCCTTGGGAGATCTAACCGTCAAGACCTCCCCGTTGTGGTGTCTTTTGGGACCTCCTCTCCGCAGGATCTCCCCCCTAGAGTCTTGACTGGTCCCATTTGTCAGTTACACCTATTTTCTTTATCCTTTGACTATGTCCTTTTTACATGGAAGTCTCCCCACATTTAATGCTTGTTGTATCGCATTAAATGCTTCCACCTTTTTGCAAAACCCGTGCTATTCTTTTGTCACATCTTTTGCCTACTCCCATTGTCCTTTTCACTAACTCTTGAACATGCCTACCCTTGGAAACCTGGGCAGCTCTGGCTATATAAGCTTGGGCAGCCCTTCCTCTTTACCCTTTGCTCATTTTCACTCCCTAGCTAAACCGACCAGCTCTTGGACCTTCTCCAAAGCTCTTGGACCTCCTCCAAAGCTCTTTGGACCTCCTCTCCTTAGCTTCGGACCTCCTCCAGCAAGCTCCTTGAACCTACCCCCTGATCACCTAGCCTCTCTGTTGGTTTTCTTTTAGTGTTTTATTGGAGTTTCTTTGGATCTTACTTGAGCTCTATTTGAGTTGTTTTGTTTCCCACCATGTAGATTGCGAAGGCAGTGAAGAACAAGAGTTCCTTGAGGCAGAAGAGGACACCCAGGCCTTTGAGTAAGGCAAGTTACACCCTTGACCATGTTGCACCCACTACTTCAAAGTACTATGTTCTGTTTCAAAAGTTTATGCATGCTTACTTTACTAAGTTATTTTAATACATGTTTTAATATTGTAGCTATACCTAATTTCCATTGTATAGCCACTGTTGACATTGAACCCACTCCATTGTCACCCTAGATGAAAATCTGGTTTTCGCAATAGTGAAAGCCAGAGGCATTCGAAAAATGTATGCTTAGTCTTGCTAGACCAAAATCTTGATTTGGGAAGTGTTTCTACCAAAAGACCAAAGGATCTTGTGTTTTAAAGCCATGGCATTGGGTTGTCATGGAGGTTTTGGGAAAATGGTTTTGGAAAAAAAACAGAAATGGAGAATGGATTTGGTCTTGGGCGAATTGGTTGGCTTGGTTGGTGCAATGTTTATGCACGGACTCAATCATGGGTAGGGATGAGATCCAGGGGTATGTGGTGGTCACCCAAGCTAGTTAAGGACCAGTCTACAAGCCACATCTTGCTATGTCTATAATGGGTTATGCCTCACCGTACAACCACATGTACTCAGCATGGGGAGTAGTACCTAGTCAATTAATTTGCAAAGCTCCATCGTGGTTGATCCTGTTGGTGTGTAGGTAGTCATGTTACGACCTTCGTAGTCTCACCTGGCGCAAGAGGGGGCCTGAACCTGCGGATGGGTAGTCAAAGGGGGTGAAACCTTAGCGAGGATGGGCTGTGGTGGAGCGATGCATTGTAAAGGCTTTATCACGTGCTCTAGACCTCTCACCAAAGGGAGTGTGAGGTGGCAGCGACGGTTGCCAAACAAACTAGAGAAGTCGTGACATGTGGGTAAAGTATACAACCTCTGCAGAGTGTAAATCTATTCGAATAGCCGTGTCCACGGTCATAGACATGCTAGCAAAGCCACTCAAAGTTAGACTTCAGTTTTGGGTTTAAAATGATTTGTGAAATGGTTTAGGATTTCTATCCAAATGGTTCATGGGCGGGTAGCCTTGTGATAGGAGGGTATCCTACACACTTTGTGATGAATGTTATCCAATTGTAAAAATGGAACTTTGAAAATGAATTTTAAATTATTGTATATGCCTTGGAACTTATTACTTATAAGTGGAAACAAACTTGGCTTTATGCAAACCAACCATATTATGCCTTCCTTGAGATATCCACTTATGCATGTCATTCTGTTTATTGACGGGTGTAACTTGCGAGCACGGTTGTTATGCTCATTCTTACTTGATTGATGAATTGAGCAGGAGAAGACTTCTTTGATGATGATGAGGACCAGATCAACTAGGCCGCGCCCTCCAGCCAATTACCTATGGTGTGTTGGATGGACTTGGTTTTGCTTCCGCTGTGTTTTTTTTCTTTGTTGTCTTGGCTTGTAAGCAACCTTGTAATCATCTCTTTTGTTGTTAATAAAGTCTCTCGTGGATGTATGTTACCACTCGTGTTTGCTGTGTGAACCAGCCATTGATTCTTGGGACTGGTTCAGATCACAGGAGGGTTAGGACTTCTCCAAGTCCCATGACCTCCTCGGGTTGGTCCTTTGGACCTCCCCAAGTGCAGTCGTGGCTCTTGGGAGGTCTGAGCCTCAAGACCTCCTTGGGTCAGTTCCTGGATCTCTGGGAAGCACAGGAGGCCTGAGAGGTCCTTGGGACCTCTGGGAGGTCTGGTGGACTCGGGGAGGTCTTGGGGGACCTCTCGGGTAAGGCCCCTGGCCGGGTCGTCACAAGTGATATCAGAGCATCTTGACTGCAGGACGCAGCCTAATAGAATGGTCGTTAAGAAAAAGCTCAAAATGTGTTTTACTAAACAAGAGAAATAAATTGTTCTCTCCTTACCTGAGTCATCCTTCTATTCTTATCACCTTCTCTGTGTCCCTCCTTACTTTATATTCCCCTTATCTTTTGCTTGCTTCAATGTTTTATAAAGTTGAATGGACCCTCTTTCCTCAAAATATCAGTAGGACCGATTTAGATCCTTGTTATAGCATTAAGGACCTCCCTGCTCATGGTTTAGAGTGGTAGTCCTTTGCAAAGACCACCCATGAGGTTTCTTTGCAGAAGACCATCCCTTATGACCATGACCTCCTTGCTTGCATCCTTGAGGGCAGCAAGCCTCGAATAGAGTGTCTTTGAATTTCTAGTTGTCGGATTTTTGGTTTTGTCGATGTGAGTGTTTCGACCTCCCCCTTTAGCTCCCCTCCCCTTTCCTAACTTCTGGAGTCTTAGCAGATGGTGACCACCCATGCTAGTGGCAGCACCAGCAGCCAAGGCCGAGTAGATGGAAATGATCCAGAGACTCCCTTGCCGCAGCCACCACCACCTCCAGCTGAAGGCCCCAATTGGAATCAAATGATGGCAAATCAAGCTCAATTGATCAATTTGCTGGCTCAGTCCATCAACAACACTCAGAACCTACAAGCGGCGCAGAAGAAATTTCAACCTCCTATATATGTTCCACCTCCTCCAAGGGCAAATATTTCTGAGTTTATGAGGATGGGGCCACCTACATTCTCCAGCACCACTGAGCCTATGGAAGCTGATGATTGGCTCAGAACAGTGAGTAGGAAACTTGATATGATCCAATGCTCAGACCGAGAGAGAGTCCTGTTTGCCTCTCACCAACTTCATGGACCAGCCTCGGAGTGGTGGGACAACTTTACTTAGTCCTACACCGATGCTCAAGTTATTACTTGGGATGAATTTGTTCAAGCTTCTCGTGAGCACATATTCCCCATGGCATGATGTTACTAAAGAAGAAGGAATTCAGATCTTTGCGCCAAGGGAATCGCACTGTCAGTGAGTATCTTCACAAATTCAACCAGTTGGTAAGATATGCACCTGAAGATGTAGCCACTGATGAGTCCAAGCAAGAGTGTTTCTTGGAAGGGCTCAATGATAATCTTTCAGTTCAGCTTCTTGCTCATAGCTTTCCAGATTTTCAACAGCTTGTCAGTATGGCAATACGACAAGAAGGCAAGCACCTTGAGATGGAAAATCGCAAGAAAAGGAAGGCAGCCCAGCACTTTAGTTCAGAAGGTTCTTCCAGGCCTAGGACCTCCCAATTTCAGCAAAGGAGACCTGTGACCTCCTTCCCTTCCAAGCCTCCAATGCTAGCAAAGCGTCCGAGTGCCTCTAGCCCTCGTATGACCTCTCCAGGAGGTCAATTTCAGAAGAAATCGATCACAAATTCTGCCGCAGGAGTAACTTGTTTTCATTGCAATGAAGTTGGGCACTATGCCAATAAGTGCCCAAGGAAGCACCAAGCAATATCCACTCCTCCTACCGATTCAGTCAAGGAAATTCAGCACATGGCAGCAACTCCAACATGAAGTCTTCGGCTCAATTTGTCAAGGGGCATGTGAACCATGTCACAGCTGAGGAAGCTCAAAATGCTTCGGACGTGGTCCTTAGTATGTTTCTTGTTAATTCCGTACCAGCCTCAGTTCTTTTTTATTCTGGAGCTTCTCATTCGTTTGTCTCTTCTAAGTTTGTGGGTAGTAATGGGTTATCTATATCCTCCCTAGTAAACCCTATGCTGATCCACTCTCCGGGCTCTGAAATGAGGACTAATTCCTTATGCCCAAACCTTTCCTTGGAAATCTTGGGAGTTCCTTTCTCTGCAGACCTTATAGTCTTGCACTCTCAAGGTTTAGATATAATTCTTGGAATGGATTGGTTAGCCAAGAACCAAGGTCAAATAGATTGTGCTAAAAAGTCTATTGTGCTTACTAATGAGTAAGGGATACAAGTTGAATTCAGCCCTGAGACCTCTCCTAGAGCGGGTCCTAGCTTGGCCTGTTTGAGGGAATTTAAGCTTCAAGACCTCCCTGTGGTGAGGGAATACCCCGATGTGTTCCCAAGTGAGTTACCTGGAATGCCTCCGGACAGAGATTTAGAATTTGTCATTAACTTGATTCTAGGGACAACACCTATTTCCAAGAGACCCTATAGATTGCTAGTAAATGATCTTGTTGAGTTGAAGCAACAAATTAAAGAAATGCAAAGCAAAGGATTTGATAGGCCGAGTTCCTCTCCTTGGGAAGCTCCTGTTATCTTTATGGCAAAGTAGGATGGTACACAACGCATGTGTGTGGATTATAGAGCTCTCAATGATGTTACCATCAAGAATAAGTATCCTTTGCCCAGGATCGATGACTTGTTCGATCAACTAAAAGGAGCAGCAGTTTTCTCCAAGATTGACCTAAGGTCAGGTTATCACCAATTGAAGATCCGACAAGAGGGCATCCCAAAGACAGCCTTCTCAACTCGGTATGGACTTTATAAGTTCAAAGTCATGTCTTTTGGATTGACCAATACTCCTGCATACTTTATGAATTTGATGAATAAAGTATTTATGGAGTATTTTGATAAGTTTGTCATTGTCTTCATAGATGACATCCTAGTATACTCCAAGACTGAGAAAGAGCATGAAGATCACCTTCGGTTGGTTCTAGACAAGCTTAGAGACCACCAGCTTTATACAAAGTTTGAGAAGTATGACTTTTGGCTGAAAGAGGTTACCTTTTTGGGTTATGTAATGTCAGCTGCTGGTGTAGCAGTCAACTCTAGCAAGGTTCAGGATGTGTTGAATTGGAAGCCTCCCAAATCAGTGTCTCAAATTAGAAGCTTTCTTGGCATGGTCGGGTATTATCGTCGGTTTATTGAAGGCTTTTCAAAGATAGCAAGGCCTCTTACCCAGTTGCTCAAGAAGGAAAACAAGTTTGTTTGGACCACAGCTTATGAGCAAAGTTTTCAAGAATTGAAGAAGAGGTTGACCTCTCTGCTTGATCTTGATTTTGCGGACATCCAAAAGATTTTGAAGTCTTTTGTGATGCCTCTAGGCAGGGTCTTGGTTGTGTCTTGATGCAAGAAGGAAAAGTGGTAGCTTATGCTTCTCGGCAATTGAAGCCCCATGAAGCCAACTACCACACTCATGATTTGGAATTGGCAGCCGTAGTGCATGCTCTGAAAATTTGGCGTAATTACCTCATTGGTAACCGTTGTGAGGTCTTTACAGACCACAAGAGCTTGAAATACATCTTTATTCAAGCAGACCTCAACCTTAGGCAAAGAAGGTGGTTGGAGCTCATCAAAGACTATGATCTTGGAATCCACTACCACCCAGGCATGGCCAATGTGGTGGCTGATGCTTTGAGCCAAAAGAATTATTGCAGCACCTTAATGGTCCAAGAAAGTCAACCCAGTTTGTGCGAAGAATTGTGACGCCTAAATCTGAAAATTGTCAACCAAGGTTATGTGTATGCTATGGAAGTTGAGCCCACTGTCCAGAGACAAATCCGTGAGAACCAAGCTAAAGATGAAAACCTCCAAGAGATCAAAGACAACATTAAAAGAGAGAAAGCTCCTGGATTTTCAGAAGATGAAGAAGGGATTTTATGGTTTGACCATAGACTTTGTGATGGGGACGGGGTCCCGATCTTCCAACAGGTTCTGGATATGTTCGATTTGGTGGAGGTGCGACACAAATCGATTCGGCTTCCGAACAACACGTTCCGAACCCCGCAATCGCAGCACCACGTCTTCTCAGGTTATCAACCGTCGCTGCCGGTTGACCTCGCCAAGAAGGCTAATCCTCGCCGCGAATCGAAGAACACAAGCAAGAACAAGGAAGAACACAACGGAATTGCAGATGTATTGTTTTAGCACTTTCGAAAGTTGGGGTCTCACAAACCGATGAGCAGCGAAACTGTTGAAGACAGAATTAATCTAAGCAAAACCCAACCCTAATGGTGGGGGTGGCGGCTGGATATAAAGGATTGAGGGCGTGCAAAACCCTGGGCGCGCCCTAATGGGCTCCAACACGATACAAAGCCGAGCGGCCCAAAAGACGGTGGCGCAGCACCTGACAGATTCTGAACGCCCACTTGTTTCGACGATTCCCGTTGACTCAGAAGGAATTTTGACATGGGACCAGAGCCATTGGAAAGGTCGTCTTCTCAGCTTTCCATACATATGTGGAACGTCCAAAAGCGGAGCCGGATGCGATCTGGGCGTCCGTTTTAGTGCCTGGTCCTGGACTCCGAATTGAATTCGAAGTCGGCTTGAGTTGGGACTCCAACATGATTCGACCGCCCTCGCTGGACTTGTGCGCCTCGTAGCCCTTCTCCAAGTACTTCTAGGTCCTCTCCATGGTTCCTAATCATAATTAAATCATTAGGTAGCAATCGATTCTCAAATGAACAAAAAGAAGTAGTTAGGAGCGAGCTCACTGTAAATTCAATTGTCGGTATGAGCTCTAGTGATTGGTCCTTGAATGTCAAGTGGAGGATTGTTGTGTGTATCCGAAAAAGTGATGTCCTCATCATCCTCCCCCTCTTGAAGCGGAGTTGTCCTCAACTCGGCCTCATCTTCTTCTCCCAAGTATGGCTTCAAATCTGAAATGTTAAAGGTGGGACTAACCCCAAACTCGGGAGGCAACTCAAGTTTATATGCATTATCATTTATCTTCTCAACTATCTTAAAAGGACCAGCAGCTCTAGGCATCAATTTTGACTTTCTTAACTCAGAAATCTATCATTTCTCAAGTGTAACCAAACAAAATCACCTGTTCAAGTTTAACTTCCTTTCTACCTTTACTACCAAGAATCCTCAGATTTTTCATTCATCTTTTCGATGTTTGCCTTAGTAGTCTCATGCATTTTGACAATAAAATCAGCACGCTCCTTAGCATCATTATGAACTCTCTCACTAGTAGGCAAAGGTAAAATATCAAGAGGGGCACGGGATTGAATCCATATACTACGAAAAGGACTTACCTTGGTGGTGGAGTGTGCCGCTTTCGATTATATGCGAACTCAACATGCGGCAAACACTCTTCCCACAGACTTCAAATTATTAAATCAAGACAGCTCTCGGCATAGTAGACAATGTGCGGTTTACCACCTCGGTTTGGCCATCGGTTTGTGGGTGACGGGTTGTGAGAACAACAACTTTGTACCCAACTTGTTCCATAAAGTGCGCCAAAAGTGACTCAAGAACTTGGCATCACGATCTGAAACAATAGTAGAAGGCATACCATGCAAGCGAACTATCTCTTTGAAAAAGATGTCGACAATATGAGTGGCATCATCGGTTTTATGACATGGTATAAAATGAACCATCTTAGAAAAAGCGATCCACAACAACAAAAATGCTATCCCTCCCCTCTTAGTCTGGGTAATCCTAAAACAAAGTCCATAGAAATATCGCTTACGGAATAGAAGGAACAGGAAGAGGCATATACAACCCATGTGGATTCAAGCGAGACTTAGCTTTTTGACATGTAGTGCAATGAGCCACAAACCGCTCAACATCTCGCCTCATTTTTGGCCAAAAGAAGTGTGTGGCGTAACGTCCTCCGTCTTCTTAGCACCAAAATGTCCCATCAAACCGCCTCCATCGCCTCTGCAACAACAAAAGACGAACGGATCCAACTGGAATGCATAGGCGGTTAGCTCTAAACAAGAACCCATCTTTGATCACGAATTTGTTCCAGGTTTGTCCCTCTTTACAATGCAACAACACATCCTTAAAATCAGCATCTAAAGCATATTGTCCTTTAATGGATTGAAGACCAAAATGTGACAATCAAGTTGAGACAACATGGTATAGCGTCGAGACAAAGCATCAGCAATCACATTATCCTTCCCTTTCTTGTGTTTAATGACATAAGGAAAAGATTCAATAAATTCAACCCACTTAGCATGTCTACGATTCAAATTGGTTTGACTACTTAATATGCTTAAGTGATTCATGATCGAGAATGAATGACAAATTCTTTAGGCCATAAATAGTGTTGCCACGTCTCAGAAGAACGAACAAGAGCATACAATTCTTTATCATACGTGGAATAATTAAGAGCAGGACCATTCAATTTTTTCACTAAAGTAGGCAACAGTTTGCCTTCTTGCATCAAAACACCACCAATACCAATTCCACTAGCATCACATTCCACTCAAAAGTCTTACCAAAATCCGGAAGTTGGAGCAATGGTGAGTGTGTAAGCTTGTCCTTCAAAAGATTAAAGGACTCCTCTTGTGATGGCCCCCAATGAAATCGACTCCTTCTTTGTCAACTCAATCAATGGTGTCGCAATGGTGTTGAATTCCTTGACAAAGCGGCGATAAAACCTGCAAGGCCAAGAAAACTCCGCACTTGGGAGACCGTGGTGGGCGTGGGCCAACTCCATATCGCCTCCACCTTGGCTCTATCAACCTCAATTCCTATGGAGTCACAACATAGCCAAGAAAAGAGACTCGATCCGTGCAAAAGGCGCACTTCTCAAGGTTACCAAACAAGCGTGCATCTCTCAAAGCATTAAAACAGCACGTAAGTGATTCAAATGTTCATCCATGGACTTGCTATAAATCAAGATATCATCAAAGTAAACGACCACAAATTTGCCAATGAAAGGACGTAAAACCTCGTTCATTAATCTCATGAAAGTGCTAGGTGCATTAGTTAAACCAAAAGGCATGACTAACCACTCATACAAGCCGAACTTAGTTTTAAAAGAAGTTTTCCATTCATCGCCAAGTTTCATTCTTATTTGGTGGTATCCACTCGCAAGTCAATCTTTGTGAAAATTATAGCCCACACAACTCATCAAGCATGTCGCCTAGCACAGGAATAGGATGACGATACCTTATAATAATGTTGTTAATGGCTCTACAATCTACACACATCGCCAAGAACCATCTTTTTGGTACCAAAAGAACAGAACAAAGACAAGGACTAAGGCTCTCACGTACGTACCCACGGTCCAAAAGTTCTTGGACTTGTCGCTGAATCTCCTTAGTCTCTTGGGATTGGTCTGTGTAACGCCGCACGGTTTGGCAAACTCGCTCCAGGGATCAAGTCAATCTGGTGCTCAATCCCTCGAATGGGTGGAAGTCCTGGAGGTATCTCATCAGGGAAAACATCTCTAAAATCCTGCAAAAGGTTAGTGACAGGAGCAGGCAAAGTGCAAGGCATATTATCAATAGAAAATAAAGCATCTTTGCACACAAAAGCATAGCATGTATCATTAATATCATCAATTTCAGCAAGGTCTGATTTTGTGGCAAGCATAACAGAATGTTTTGCAGATTTATCATGTTCCGTTGGATCATTAGCAGCAGCAGCTCGCTCCCGATCGGCCTCTATAATCTCAGCTGGGGTCAAAGGCAGTAAAGTAACTTTCCTTCCCTTATGCATAAAAGTGTATGTGTTACTACTACCATGGTGTAAAGCATCATTATCAAATTCCCAAGGTCGACCCAATAAAAGAGAGCATGCTTGCATGGGAACCACATCACAATCAACATGATCAGCATAACCACCAATGGAAAAATGGACTCGGCATGTTTGTGTTACCTTAGCTTTTCGAGTCATTTAACCACTTGAATATGGTATGGATGTGGATGCGATCGCGTGGTCAAGCCAAGCTTCTTGACCAAATCAGAACTCACCAAGTTGTTGCGGCTTCCTCCATCAATGATGACACGTCTTGCGCCGGTTCTTGATTGCAAAAAAGTCTGAAACAAATTATGGCGTTGAAGCTTATCGGGTTGTTGTACCATGTCTTTGAGGACTCATTGCACAATGATACTCCGTAAGCGTCGTGGACGGCCCCACCAAGGAGCAGTCGTCATGACCACCGCCATTGTCGTCCGAGGCGATAAATGTCATCATCCTCCTCGACATCCGAAGTCTTGATGTAGCCTCCATCTTCCGTGGCTATGTATGCCCGTTGGCTAGGGCAATTCCTCCGCACATGACCAAGTCCATGGCAGCGGTGGCATCAATGTTGGAGGAGCGCCCGTGGAAGCCACGGAAGAAGAACTCTTGATTTGGAGCTCGCAAAGAATTTTTGTAGAATCTGCGGGCGTGTCGTGGAAGGTGGCTTCAAGTGGTAGCTGCAGCAATCTTGTTCGCCGGTGGTGGAGGGGAACGAAAACTCAAGAAGACTTGGGCGATCCGTCGATGTAGTCGTCGCGGCGTGTAGGAGGGTCGTCCGGTGCTTGCCGTCGGCGATTCTGGCGTCCTGCAATTCTTTTTTCGCAAGCATAGCAAGTTGGAACAAGCGGTTGTGATATTAAAATCTTTATAATCAACAATGTCACGAATTTCACGCCAGAACCCCGTAGAAAACGACAAATCTTATCCTCTGTGTCCTCAACAACCCCACAACGCACCATACCCTTTTGAAGCTCGGCATAATAGTCCCGAATGAACTATCCCTTGTTCTAAGCGCTGTAATTTTTTCTCAATTCACGCTATATGAGGGAGGAACAAAGCGATTACGCATAGCTTCTTTTAACCGCTCCCATGTGTCGTTGTAAGCGCATGGTACCCGATTCATTCCACCGATAATAGCAAAGTCCTTAAACTCACTAGTAGCTTGTCTAACTCTATGTTGTTCGGAACCAAATGAGAATTAAACTTCTACTCTACCGTCATCTCCCAATCAAGATATATTACAAACATCATAAAGGCGAGAAAAAGATGGTATGGTAAACTTGACTTTAGCAAAAGGGTCATCGTTACCATGATGGTTACGGTTATTACCTCCCATACCATATCTGCTTTTTCTTTGAAGACGCCGGCGTAGTCGTGCATCTGTGTCTCCCTCGATCAATGTTGCCAACCGCATCATGCCTTTGCGTCATCATCATGATGATGGGCGTCATTGACAGTGGCGGCGTGCCTCAATCGCGCCATCGACCGGTGGAGGTCGACCATCCGCCGCTCCACCCGCTCAATGCCTTCGTGGTGTTCAACTTGGCAATGGCGGCGACGATGGTGTCCATTCGCGCGAGATCGATGAATGAAGCATTTTGTTTGTCGGCGCAACTTGTAGCCGGTCGCGACTAACACACTCGTTGAAATCGATCGGTGTCCGTCCCTTCGTCCTGCCATGGTTAGTGGAAACACGGGGAAAACAAAATGGTTATCCTATCAACTACAAAAGAGGACGGTGGGAACCCGCAAAGGAAGTGGCTTACCAAGCTCTTACAAGTGTTCTTACCCTGCAAAAGCGATGGGTGGTACAACCGGTGGTCGGTTCGTGATACGGAACGCGATGATCTGCGATTGGAAGGGTCAAAAGTCATGCTATCCCAAGTAGGTATATGGAGCTTGGAAGGCCAAATATGTTAGTGGAACACAAATGAATAACAGATAGTAATCTTTGAGTAAATGTCCAAAACACCGGTCCTAGTTCTTTGGTCTAAATGTGTCTTATAGCGGTATGATATGATGAACAAGGAGTGAGGCAAGACCGCACTGAATAGTAAAGCAAAGACAACAACAAGGATGGCTGTGCAAAGACAAAGACAAATCAATATTTATCCCCTAAAACTGTGCTCTCTGTTTTTTTTTTTTAGGCACGAGTGCTCTCAGTGCCCTTTTTTTTTCTCTAGGCAAAACCAAAAATAAAATTTTTTTTTTTTTTTTGATATTTTTTCACAAAGCGAGCACGTAAATAGGAACCACACAAAGTTTCACCTCAATCGATGTAAGGTGTGGCCTCTGAAAATGATGAATGTCTTTGCAAAGTCGGTGATGAAAGTTTAGAGCTCGAGTCTGCACTTTCCAGCCGAATTTGGGCAAAATAAATTCGCCAAACCCGACAAAGTGGGGGAGTTTGGATGCAAAATTTAATTTCACCCAATTTCAAAAAAAAATTCTGATTTCGAGTCGTATCTGAAAGTTACTGGCCGTTTGAAGGAGGGCTCCGAGTTATAGTTCTTTGTGGAGGCCAAACGAAATCGGTGGAACAAATTGGTGGGAATTGGGGCGGAAGCTCGAAAAGGTGGAGGATAGTCTTTGGTGATCACAAGACTCAATGAGGAAAGGTCTTTGGGTGATCAAGAGACGCGATGGATGCCTCAATTTGACGGTGGAGAAAGCAGAGGGTGGGAGGTGGGAGAAACAAAAGTTGACGGCTAGGGTTTGTATGAGACGTGGCGAAGCAAGACAACCCAAATAAAACACGATCTAAACCAGCAACAAGACTCGACTAAGGACACAAACTCAACACTACGGACTCTGAAATCAAATTGTGCAAAAGGCTAAACGAGATCTTGGACGAGGAACAACCTATGACTACAATTTTTTGTAGGGCTTTTTCTTGGACTCTAGGATGAAACCAAGACAATCAAGGGTAGGGTAAACTTCGAACTCAAGGACACCAAAGCTCGATTACCACTTGATGGGGACGGGTCCCGATCTTCCAACAGGTTACGGATATGTTCGATTTGGTGGAGGTGCGACACAAATCGATTCGCTTCGAACAACACGTTCGAACCCCGCAATCGCAGCACCACGTCTCCTCGGGTTATCAACCGTCGCTGCCAGTTGACCTCGCCAAGAAGGCTAATCCTCGCTGCTAATCGAAGAACACAAGCAAGAACAAGGAAGAACACAACGGAATTGCGGATGTATTGTTTTAGCACTTTCGAAAGTTGGGGTCTCACAAACCGATGAACAATGAAACTGTTCAAGACAGAATTAATCTAAGCAAAATCCAACCCTAATGGTGGGGGTGGCAGCTGGATATAAAGGATTGAGGGGCGTGCAAAACCCCTGGACGCGCCCTAATGGGCTCCAACACGATACAAAGTCGAACGGCCCAAAAGACGGTGGCGCAGCACCCTGACAGATTCTGAACGCCCACTTGTTTCGACGATTCCCGTTGACTCAGAAGGAATTTTGACATGGGACCAGAGCCATTGGAAAGGTCGTCTTCTCAGCTTTCCATACATATGTGGAACGTCCAAAACGGAGCCCGGATGCGATCTGGGCGTCCGTTTTAGTGCTTGACCTGGTCCTGGACTCTGAATTGAATTCGAAGTCGGCTTGAGTTGGGACTCCAACATGATTCGACCGCCCTCGCTGGACTTGTGCGCCTCGTAGCCCTTCTCCAAGTACTTCTAGGTCCTCTCCATGGTTCCTAATCATA
The DNA here is from genome assembly GCA_036346405.1 of Phyllostachys edulis. Lineage (NCBI taxonomy): Eukaryota > Viridiplantae > Streptophyta > Magnoliopsida > Poales > Poaceae > Phyllostachys > Phyllostachys edulis. The sequence continues at coordinate 6,060,271 of CM070558.1, forward strand.
ATTAAATCATTAGGTAGCAATCGATTCTCAAATGAACAAAAAAGTAGTTAGGAACGAGCTCACCAGAAATTCAATTGTCGGGCGCGAGCTCTAGTGATTGGTCCTTGAATGTCAAGTGGAGGATTGTTGTGTGTATCCGAAAAAGTGATGTCCTCATCACTTTGTGTGCTGGACTGTCAAGAAATAAAGCAGCTCCTACTTAAAGAAGCTCATGAATCTCATTACTTCATTCATCCAGGGAGTACCAAGATGTACCAAGACCTCAAGGAGATGTATTGGTGGGTCGGCATGAAGAGAGAAATAGCTGAGTTTGTAGCACATTGCGACGTATGCCAAAGGGTCAAGGCTGGGCACCAAAGACCTACTGGTTTGCTGCAGCCCTTGCCCATTCCCGAGTGGAAATGGGAGCAAATCGGCATGGACTTTATCACTGGTTTGCCCAGGACCCAATCGGGCTATGACTCCATTTGGGTTGTTGTTGATCGCTTGACCAAAGTGGCACATTTTACCCTGTTAAGACTACCTACCAGAGCAGCAAGCTGGCTGAGTTGTACCTAGCCAGAATTGTGTGTCTACATGGTGTGCCCAAGAGTATAGTGTCTGATAGAGGTTCTCAATTTACCTCAAGATTTTGGGAAAGTCTCCATGAAGCCTTAGGGACAATACTCAATTTCAGCACAGCTTATCATCCCCAAACTGATGGACAAACAGAGAGGGTGAATCAAATTCTTGAAGATATGCTTAGAGCCCGTGCCTTAGATTATGGAAAAAGTTAGGACAAGAACCTTCCCTATGCTAAGTTCTCATACAACAATAGCTACCAAGCTAGCTTTAAAATGTCCCCCTTTGAAGCCTTATATGGAAGACAATGTAGAACCCCTCTCCTTTGGGATCAAGTTGGTGAACACCAATTCTTTGGGCCCGATGTAATCAAAGAAGCTGAAAGTAAAGTGAAGCTCATAAGAGAACGATTAAGAGTAGCTCAGTCCCGGCAAAAAAGCTATGCGGATACTCATCACCGAGACTTGTCTTTTGAAATGGGAGATTTTGTGTGCCTCAGGGTAACTCTGCTCAAAGGAGTTAGAATATTTCGGACTAGAGGGAAGCTAGCACCCAGATTCGTCGGACCATACAAGATCTTGGCAAGGCAAGGTGAAGTAGCTTATCAATTGGAGCTGCCAACAACCTTGTCAGCGGTGTATAATGTTTTTCATGTGTCCCAGCTGAGGAAATGTCTTCGAGTCCCTGAAGACCATACCCTTCTGGAAAGCATCGACCTTCACGAAGACCTCACTTATGTGGAGCGACCAATCAAAATTCTGGACGTCGCGGAGCGTGTCACTAGAAGCAAGGTCATCATAACATATAAAGTACAGTGGAGTCACCACCCTAAAAGTGTAGCCACATGGGAAAATAAAGAAGACCTCAAGACTAACTATCCCTAACTCTTTGCTGGCCAAGCTTAAATCTCGGGGTCGAGATTCCCTTAAGGGGGGTAGGTTTGTAACACCCTGATTTTTGGAGCTTTTTTGAATTTTCAAAATGAAAAGAACCATTTTGTTTTGATGAGAATTCAAAGCTTAACTTGAGAATTTCAGAATGAATTTCACTTGACTAAATCAAACTTCAACTAAAACTCACATTTGTTTAATTGGGTTTGTGGAGTTTTGGTGATCTCCTCTTTTCTGCGCTGGCTCTGTTCTTCTCTGGTCCGGACCTCCTTAGGTCTAAACCTCTCAAGTGGTTAGATTTTCTCTAGTCTAGACCTCCCTTCCCTGGTCTAAACCTCACTTGTGAACTCACTCCCTGTGTCCTCTAGGACCTCCTCCGTGTCTATTTGAACCTCCCAGTGTCCATCAGGATCTCCCTGTGTCCTCTAGGACCTCCTCCTTGTCTATTTGAACCTCCCTGTGTCCCTCAGGACCTCCCTGTGTCCTTTAGGACCTCCTCCTTGTTTATTTAGACCTCCCTCGTAGCCTTCCGCTTGATCCAGGCCCCTATCGCTAGTGTACTGTTCGATTTGTGTTGGACGGTTTGATCTTGGTGAGACGTTCGGATAGTCTGAACGTCCCACCCTCTCAGAGCCCTCTAATCCATATTGGACGGCCCCGATCTGTTGGAGCGTTCGCTCGGTCCGAACGGCCCAATTGCCTTGACCCGTCCGATTAAAATCTAGCGGTCCTGCTCCACCGCGCCTTATCACATGGTCGCGCAGGACCTCCCCTCGCGCCAGACCTCCCTTTTGTTAGATCTGACCATTAAGACCTCCCTTTTGGAGATCTTAACCGTCCAGACCTCCCCTTTGTTAGATCTGACCGTTAAGACCTCCCCTTTTGGAGATCTTAACCGTCCAGACCTCCCCTTTGTTAGATCCGACCGTTAAGACCTCCCTTTGGAGATCTTAACCGTCCAGACCTCCCCCTTGGGAGATCTAACCGTCAGGACCTCCCCGTTGTGGTGTCTTTTGGGACCTCCTCTCCGCAGGACCTCCCCCCTGGAGCCTTGACTGGTCCCATTTGTCAGTCACACCCATTTTCTTTATCCTTTGATCATGTCCTTTACACATGGGAGTCTCCCCACATTTAATGCCTGTTGTATCGCATTAAATTCTTCCACCTTTTTGCAGCACCCATGCTGTTCTTTTGTCACATCTTTTGCCTACTCCCATTATCCTTTTCACTAACTCTTGAACACGCCTACCCTTGGAAACCTGGGCGGCTCTAGCTATATATGCTTGGGCAGCCCTTCCTCTTCACCCTTTGCTCATTTTCACTCCCTGGTTAAACCGACCAGCTCTTGGACCTCCTCCAAAGCTCTTAATTTGGACCTCCTCTCCTTAGCTTCGGACCTCCTCCAGCAAGCTCCTTGGACCCCTCCTGATCACCTAGCCTCTCTGTTGGTTTTATTTCAGTGTTTTATTGCATTTTCTTTGGATCTTACTTGAGCTCTATTTGAGTTGTTTTGTTTCTCACCGAGTAGATTGCGAAGGCAGTGAAGAACAAGAGTTCCTTGAGGCATAAAAGGACACCCAGGCCTTTGAGCAAGGCAAGTTACACCTTTGACCATATTGTACCCACTACTTCAAAGTACTATGTTCTGTTTCAAAGGTTTATGCATGCTTACTTTACTAAATTATTTCAATACCTGTTTTAAGATTGTAGCTATGCCTAATTTCCATTGTATGGCTACTGTCGACATTGAACCCACTCCATTGTCACCCTAGATGAAAATCTGGTTTTCGCAATAGTGAAAGCCAGAGGCATTCGAAAAATGTATGCTTAGTCTTGCTAGACCAAAATCTTGATTTGGGAACTGTTTCTACCAAAAGACCAAAAGATCTTGTGTTTTAAAGCCATGACATTGGGTTGTCATGGAGGTTTTGGGCAAATGGTTTTGGAAAAGAAAAACAGAAATAAAATATGGATTTGGTCTTGGGCGAATTGGTTGGCTTGGCTGGTGCAATGTTTATGCACGGACTCAATCCTGGGTAGGGATGAGGTCCAGGGGTATGTGGTGGTCGCTCAATCCAGTTAAGGACCGGTCTGCGAGCCGCATCTTGCTATGCCTATAATGGGTTATGCCTCACCATACAACCACATGTCCTCAGTATGGGGAGTAGGACCTAGCCAGTTAATTTGCAAAGCTCCATTGTGGTTGATCCTGTTGGTGTGTGGGTAGTCATGTTACAACATTCGTAGTCCCACCTGGCGCAAGAGGAGGCCTGAACTCTATGGATGGGTAGTCCAAAGGGGGTGAAACCTTAGCGAGGATAGGCTGTAGTGGAGCGATGCATTGTAAAGGCTTTATCACGTGCTCTAGACCTGTCACCAAAGGGAGTGTGAGGTGGCAGCGACGATTGCCAAACAAACTAGAGAAGTCGTGACATGTGGGTAAAGTGTACAACCTCTGCAGAGTGTAAATCTATTCGAACAGCTGTGTCCACGGTCATGGACATGCTAGCAAAGCTACTCAAAGTTAGACTTCAGTTTTGGGTTTAAAATGATTTGTGAAATGGTTTTGGATTTCTATCCAAATGGTTCATGGGTGGGTAGCCTTGTGACAGGAGGGTATCCTTCACACTTTGTGATGAATGTTATCCAATTGTAAAAACTGAACTTTGAAAATGAATTTTAAATTATTGTATATGCCTTGGAACTTATTACTTATAATTGGAAACAAACTTGGCTTTATGCAAACCAACCATATTATGCCTTCCTTGAGATATCCACTTATGCATGTCATTCTGTTTATTGACGGGTGTAACTTGCGAGCACGGTTGTTATGCTCATTCTTGCTTGATTGATGAATTGAGCGGAGAAGACTTTTTGATGATGATGAGGACCCGGATCAACTAGGCGCGCCCTCCTATGGTGTATTTGCTTCATTGTTCATTTGTGTATTTTTCTTTGTTGTCTTGGCTTGTAAGCAACCTTGTAATCATCTCTTTTGTTGTTAATAAAGTTTCTCGTGGATGTATGTTACCACCCATGTTTGCTGTGTGAACCAGCTATTGATCCTTGGGACTAGTTCGGATCACAAGAGGGTTAGGACTTCTCCAAGTCTCATGACCTCTCGGGTTGGTCACTGGACCTCCCCCAGGTCTGGTCGTGGCTCTTGGGGAGGTCTTGAGCCTCAATACCTCCTCGGGTCAATTCCCTGGACCTCTAGGAGGTTCGGTTGGACCTCCTGGGAAGCCTGGGAGGACTGTCCGAGAGGTCCTTGGGACCTCCTAGGAGGTCCTGGTGGACTCCCAGGGAGGTCTTGGGGGACCACTCGGGTAAGGCCCCTGGCCGGGTCGTCACAAAAATGCTAGGAGAAATCTTGCTAGAATTTCATTTAATCAACCTAGAAAAGAAGAAACCTGGAATAGGATTTGTTTCACATGCTCATCATCATAATGTTCCTAGACAGGATGCTTCTCATGTTTGTGTAACCATTGCTCATTATAGAACTTCAAATAGAATCAAAAATAGCAATTCTGCTTTGTATACTACTTGGAGACGTGTGTCTCAGTACTGGGTTCCTAAGTCATGTCTAACTAACCCCAGTATTAAGACACATCGATCTTTTGTGCCTTGATTTTCCGGATCACCGCGGAAGGGGGAAGAACACGTGGTTTCTCGACTCCGGCTGTTCACGCCACTTGACAGGAGACTCAAGATGGTTCACCTCCTTCACACGGTCGACTGGTGATGACTTCATCACCTTTGGAGGTGATACACAAGGCGGATTGAAGGAATGGGATCAATCAGGGTGAACGACAAATTCATCCTGAAGGACGTCGCTCCTGTGGACAAGTTAAGGTACAACTTGCTTTCTGTCTCGTAACTTCTTGATGATGGCTATGAGACTAGACTTAAGAAAAATTCTTGTCGTGTGCTTGATTCAGCTGGTGAGCTTGTTTTTGGGATCTCTAGAGTTGGTACGATCTTTGGAGCTGATTTTTTTTTGAATCTCTTGTTGGATCTCTCAAGTGTTTAATTGCATCTTCTTTTGAGTTCTGGCTATGGCACCGACGGTTGGGGCACATTGGTTTTGATCATCTAACACGAGTTAGCAGACTTGATCTTATGAGAGGTTTGCACAAACTCAAAGCCGTCAAGGATGCTGTATGTGCACCCTGTAGGCATGGCAAGTAAGTTGCCGCCTCACACCCTTCATTGACTATGGTTATGACTGAGTAAGAGGTGGTCCAAGAGAACTTCTTCTCCTTCTTTAAGAGCTGAGTAAGAGGTCTTGCTATTCGAGAAAACCCTTCAATAAATATTCTGTAATACCCTGCCATTCCAAGGAAGCTTCGGATTTGAGGCACTGACTTAGGAGATTCCCAATTAAGCACATCTTGGACCTTACTGGGTTGACAGAGACTCCATTTTCAGACAAAACATGTCCCAAAAGGACCACTTCCTTCAACCAAAAATCACACTAAACTTGGCAAAGAGTTGGTGGGCTCTGAGCTTCTCCAGAACCAAATAGAGGTGCTCTGCATGCTCTTCTTCACTTTTGGAGTACACCAGGATGTTATCAATGAAGACAATAAAAAACTTATCAAGGTACTCCATGAACACTCTATTCATCATGTTCATAAAATAAGCAGGGGCATTGGTCAGCCCAAAGGATATTACAGTGAACTCAAACAACCCATATCTAGTTGAAAAAGTTGTCTTGGGGATTTCTTTTTTGCGGATATTGAGCTGATGGTACCCTTACCTCAAATCTATCTTTGAGAATACTCCAACTCCTTTCAATTGATCAAACAGGTCATCAATCCTTGGTAGAGGATACTTTTTCTTGATGGTAACCTCATTTAAAGCACGGTAGTCCATGTGCATTCTCTGTGTTCCGTCCTTTTTGGGCACAAAAATCACTAGAGCTCCTCAAGGTGAGGAGCTAGGTCTAATAAAACTTTTGCTCAGTAGGCCTTCAATTTGTTTCTTCAACTCCACTTGGTCATCAACATGTAGCCTGTAAGGTCTCTTAGATATGGGGGAGGTCCCTGGAACAAGATTAATAACAAACTCAAGATCTCTATCTAGAGGCATCCTTGGGAGGTCATCAGGGAACACATCTGGAAAGTCTCGGACCATTGGGACATCTTCCAGAGATACCACTTGAGCACTGCAAGCTAAAGCTCCATCAAGCTTCTTTGAGGAGGCTTCAAGCTTCACTGTGATTCCACTGGGGCTGGTCAAAGAGATGCTTCGGCCACTACAATCCAACATTGCATGGTGGTCCTCTAGCTAGTCCATACCCAAGATCACATCTAGGGACTTGGTGTCCAAGAGAATGAGGTTGGCCAGAAATTCTACTCCCTTTACGACCAATTTAACTTGTGGACAACCCTGGTTCGTGCTTAACTCCGAACCAGGGGATTGAACCAACAAGTTAGTCTTAAGAGTTGCAACTTTAAATTGGTGCTTTGCAGCAAAACTCCGAGAAATAAACGAATGAGAAGCCCCAGAATCAAACAAAACGATAGCTGGCATTGAATTTACTAGGAACATACCTAGTACAACATCTGGGGAGATCTGGGCTTCCTCCACTGCAACATGATTAACACGACCTCTTCCATAAGGTTGAGAGGTCCTGGCTTGAGGAGGTCCTGCGGCTTGCTGGGAGATCCTAGCTGGGGGAGGTCCTGAAGAGGAGGTTCCCACGGCTTGACCTGTCCTCTGTGGGCATTGGCTGGCATAATGCCCCACTTGATGACACTTAAAACATGTGATCCCTGCTGCGGTGGAGGCCTCGGGTGGTGGTTCTTCTTCTTGATGTTCTGACAGGGCTTTGAGCAGCTAGGCAGGGAGGTCTTAGCGAGAGGTCCCGGAAGCACTAGGAGGTCCTTGGCACCGGTGTTGGTGCTGCACAAAGGTTCTGGCACATTGAGGAGGTCCTTGATGTGCACTAGAGGGTGGCATATTCCTCTTGAAAGACTCCAAGAGCTCTCGGTGAGATTCTTCAATTAGCATAGCCTTGTTTACCATGTGTTGAAAATCAGGGTAATCATTGCCAACCACTTGAACCTTCAAGCTAGGGTGGAGACCTCGCTTGAAATGCTTTTGACGGGCATCATCAGTGGCTACATCTTCATGGGCATAACGGGACAGCTGTGTGAACTTGGTGAGATACTCACTCACAGTCATGTTCCCTTGCTTGAGGTCCCTAAATTCATTCTTCTTCATCTCAACCTTCCCATCAAGGACGTGGGAATGGCGAAAAGCTGCTGAAAACTCAGCCCATGTGATCCTCAACTCAACATGAGCCCCCATGTGAAGCAAACAAGACCTTCTCTCGGTCTTACATAGCGGGCAATCTCAAGCTTCTTCTCGGTTGATCTCGATCAATCATCCGCATCCAAAGGCTCGGGGAGCTTGAGAAAGTGGTTGGGTGAGTCTTCATGAACTCACACAACCTTGATTGAGGTGGCGGGGAGGTGGAGGAGGTGACACACGCCGCTTGGCGCTTTGACTCATCATGGCAAGCAATGCGGTGGTGATCTGCTTTCTTTGGGCCATCATTTGGTTCATATTTTGCATCATGGAGCTCATCATTTGGGCTTGAGTGCCATAAATTGCCCCGATCCTTGATGCGCCACTCTTCTTTGGAGGAGGTGGGGGTGGAGGCAACTGCTCCGCTGGCTCATCAGCACAAAGATAAGCTAGAGTGAGGGAGGAAAGATGGATCATCCTATTAGGGGTAACTCGGTTAAACCCAAAAAGCAAAAGCCAGAAGGCTAAAAAAAAGCAACAAAGCTCAAACCAGAGGTCCTACTGACCCCAACTAAGCGATGCTGAAACTAAAAGGGACCACTACCACCCTAACCTTATAAAAATGATCCTATAGACGTTACATGGATAAGGAGATCAAGTTAAAGCTTGAGAAACATAGTTCCAGAGGAGGTAAGATGCAAGAACCAGAGAGGGAGATAAGAAAGAAAATTGAGTAAGATGAGAAAAGAGTAGAGCGAGATAAGATCAGAATAGATCAAGACAAGAGAGAAACCACTAAACAAATTTTTAGGTTGGTTTAACTTTAGAGAATAGCTTTTTGAGACTTGTCTAGAACGACCCTTCTACCTATGGCCACGTCCTACAGTCGACCAGGGCTCCGATACCACCTTCTGTGACGACTCTCTCGGGAAATACTAGGAAAGTTCTCCCATGACCTCTTAGGGAGGTCCGGTAGGACCGCCCGGAGGTCTGGGAGGTCCTCCAAGTATGTCCTGAGAGGAGGTCTGCCAGGACCTCCCAGGGAATCTCAAAGACCTCATGGAGGTCTGGCCTTTGTGCACTGAGCTAGTTACAGGAACAAGAGCTAGCTCGCACAGAACTACCAAGGTGTAATCACAACCACACGGTACCGGACAAATGAAGAAGCAGAAAAATTAACATATATTAAACAAAGACCTTATGGTTAAGGTTGCTTACAGAGGTTTGCCAACTAGGGCTTTCAAAAACCGACAAAATGAAACCTTTACAGTAGAAACACAAAACGCGAGGAGCCATTCGGCAAGCCCATAGGCTGTCGAGTGGAGGACGTTCTAGCACACTGGGTCATCAAAGAACTCCTCAAAGAGGTATGTGCTTCCCTGGAATTGATCATCTTTGGCCATTGCTCAAATAGAGGGCTTAAAGCCATGAGTACGTTTGAATGTACTCAGCAAATCGCAGGGAACAATTATGCACATAATATTCATGCAATAGCTTGGCCAAGGAGAGCTGTAAGGTTAGTTTGCAGAAAGCAAGATTTAACAGGAAATAAACATAAATAGATTGCAAGGCTCAAGTTAAAACAATAATACATAGATACATTTGATTGAAAAGGAGAGAGGTGAGCACCAACACACCCCTAAGACCACTCGTGGGAGGTCTGGCCGCACCCACACCCAAGACCACTCCCACGACCACTCTGGAGCACCAACTCCAGAGCTCCCAAAGACCTCCCTAGGGCCCCAAGACCTCCTCTGAGCACCCACTCAGGAGCATCTTGGACCACCCTAGGGTTCAAAAGACCACCATGACCAACCATGGACATCACGAGCATTCAGAGCCACCTAGAACACTCGTAGACACCCACGGCCCACCGTGGACCACAAATTTAAAAAGTCTACCCCTTGTGCAATTTTCACCAGGTAATGTCCATAACCAAGGACTTGGCTATTCGAATAGATTTTTCACTCTGCAGAGGTGTACAACTTTACCCACAATTTACGACCTCTCTAGCGGATCAGGTTCCCGTCGGAACCCTTGCTCACTTCCGAAGGTGAGCAGTCTAGAGAGCGTGATAAGGCCTTTATAAAGCTCGATCGGCTTGGTTACTCTGCTAAGGTTTCACTTACATTGGTGCAACCCCGGATTCATGCCCCTCTTGCGCCAAGTGTGAATCAGCACACACTTCCACCACAACAGAAACAGACCAAACCATTGCTAATTGGCCCAGACCACCCCCATAAAGTGGTCTTATGGTTGCACGGTAAAACCTGGTTCAAATGGATTACAAAGTTAAGTCCTTAATCCACTCAGGCAAGACAACCTCATCCCAATGTGCGTATAGCACCCCCTTTACTACACGATCACTCGCCCAAGTGAAAACATTTTAGGTTCAACCCGGCCAAAGACCACCCTGGTCTTAGCACACCAAATTTTAACAAGAGTGGCATCGCACCACAACCAATACAGTTGCAGCATCAGCACCACAACTGCTCAATAATGGCACCAACCACAGTTCCATAGTTCAATTAGTCAAGATTATTACTGATGAAGCATGATTCTCAAGACCCACGTTTCTAAAGCAATGGCTAAGCATAAACATACGGTCACATGTTGGTGTTATCAAACAATACGAACTAAAATTATCCATTCTAAGTTGTCCAAGGGGATCATGTCAACATGATGAGTACAATCATCCAAGGAGGAGTAATGTCAAGTGGGATATAGCTACTGCCCAAAACATTTCTTATAAAAGTAGCCATGCAGGATAATGTAAAACAACATATTTTTGAAATGCTGGGTTCAACATGATCAAAGGTCTGCGACTTGCCTTCGTTGAGCAGGGGTGAGCCTTCGGTAGAGACTGCCGGGTCCAAGTACTCCTCGAGCTCAGGATCTACACGTACGCAAAGAACCAAATAAACAAGACGACTCTCGGTAAAAGAACTTAAAAGGCTCAAAAGAACTTAAGCAAATCTCAACCAAAAACTAGAAAAGCAAGAGGTCTCGGCGAGAGAGGAGGTCCAACCCGAAAGAGGGTGGTCTTTGCAAAAAGACCAAGACATGGCTGAGAGGCGATCATGGCCAAGAGGGTGGTCTTTGCAAAAAGACCAAGACATGGCTGAGAGGCGATCATGGCGGAGAGGGTGGTCTTTGCAAAAAGACCATCAAGGACCACCAGGGTGGTCTTTGCAAAAGAGTTGACAAAGACCATGAAGGTGGTCTTTGCCAAAGGAGATCCTGAGGGGATCTCGAGGGGGAGGTCTTGAGGAAGACATGACTATTCCACGTGGACGTAAAAAGAACACGACCACATAACGTAGTCGTGATAAGAATACGATCACACAAAGTGGTCGTATGAACGAGAAAAGAATAGGCACAAGGAAACTCACCAAAACCAAGAAAGAGACGGAAAAAGGAGGAGATCAGAGGGACAACTACGGTGGATGAGGATGGCACGGGCACCCCGGTGAACTCCTAGGGCAACAAAACGGCAGCGTTGGCTCCGATGATCTTCTGGGTGATGAAGAGGTGGTGGCACAGCTTCCTCGGGCACTTCTTGGTGAAGCTCCGAGCACAAGCTTGGAGAAAAACTAGGCAAGAGCAGGGAAGTTAGGAAATGAGGAAAAATGTGACAAAGGAAGGCATACATGGGCTATATATATAGCCAAACAGGGAGAAGAAAAAGAGAGAGCCACAGGAAGGCTCGGAGACACATTGGTCAAGGGTAGGTGAAAGACAAGGCAATGATAAGACAGGGTATGCCATCAAAAGGATAAACAAAGTACCCCAGAAGTGACTGCATTGAATGTGATGCAACAAGCATTAAATGCGCTTAAGGCTTTAGAGGTGGAGGAATTGAGAAAGTGAGCCGGACTGACTAGTGGGGCTAGTCAAACTTGGGTGGACAGATCAGTTAAAGAGGTGGTCTCAGCCGCAAGGGTGGTCTTTGCAAAAAGATCAGGAGGTCGCGGCTCCAAGGGGAGGTCGCGGCTAAAGGACAAAAGAGAGGAGGTCGCGGTCCTCAAGGGGAGGTCACGGCTAAAGGACAAAAGAGAGGAGGTCGCGGTCCTCAAGGGGAGGTCGCGACCAAGAGGGGAGGTCCTGACCACAAGGGGTGGTCTCAATAGTCAAGATCTAAACAAGGGAGATCCTGACGGTTAAGATCTCCAAAGGGGGGGTCTCAACGGTCAAGATCTAAACAAGAGAGGTCCTGACGGTTAAGATCTCCAAAGGGGAGGTCTCAACGGTCAAGATCTAAACAAGGGAGGTCCTGACGGTTAAAATCTCCAAAGGGGAGGTCTCAACGGTCAAGATCTAAACAAGAGAGGTCCTGACGGTTAAGATCTCCAATGGGGAGGTCTCAACGGTCAAGATCTAAACAAGGGAGGTCCTGACGGTTAAGATCTCTAAAGAGGAGGTCTCAACGGTCAAGATCTAAACAAGGGAGGTGGACAAAAGCGAGAAAAACATGGGAAAGACTGGGGCCATCAGATCTCGATCGGACGAAGCAAAGTGATTGGGCCGTCCCACATAGATCGGATGACTCAAAAAGGGGTGAGACGTTCGGACCGGCCGAACGTGCCAACAAGATCAAGCCATTCAATACAAATCGAACGGTTCCAAACGAAGGCGTGGAGTTGAGCCACACGGGGAGGTCTGGGCCTCGGATCCAAATAGAAGGAGGTTTGGATCATCGAGATCCAAGCGAAGGAGGTCCAAATGAACACAGAGGAGGTCCAGAGGGACACAAAGAGATTCAATTGAACACAAGGAGGTCCAACAGGGGAGATTCAAAAGAGGAGATCCAAAGAAGGATATTTCAAAATGAGGAGATCCAAGGAAAGAGGTCCAAAGGAGAAACTCAAGGGAGGTCTAAAGAGAAGAAGAAAGAGGAGAGGTCAAATAAGAGGGTGGCCTATAAAGAGGAAAACCACTCCAACTTGACCCTCAGAAATCAAAAAGGTTTGAAACACAAACCCGAGCTGGTCTAAGACCCAAAGGGGAGGTCTTAGACCTACAAAGAGGTCTTGGACAAGGGAGGTCCAACACAAGGGAGGTGCTGACCGAGAGAGAGAGTCGCATACGAAAGAGGTCTGGAAAAGAGAAGCTAGGCCTAAAGGCACACAGAGGAAACAAAGAAAGGAAAACAAAAGCCAAGGAACACCAAAGAACTTCAACCAACAGAGAGCAACAACCAACTGGACTTAGTTGAAGTTTGGTTAGCTCAAGTTAAACCTCCAATATTTCCAAAGTTCCAAGTTAAGCTTGAAAAAGCAAATAAACCGAATGGTTCCTTTTTAGCTTTGCAATCTGGCAAAAACTCTAGGACAAACGGGACGTTACATGATTCTAGCTGGGTTAATGCCATGCATGAGGAGTTAGAGAATTTTGAGAGAAACAAGGTCTAGAACCTAGTAGAGCCTCCTAGTGAAAAATATCATGAGTTATAACACTTGTTGATAATTTTTGGAGGCAAAACAATCCTTTAAACAACCTTCATGAATTTCCTGAGAAAAATGCAGTGCATAATAACCTCTGAAAATTTTATGCACGGTTAAGCTCTTTGTCGACAAGCTCCTGTAAAAATTTCATGAATTTTGGAGTTGAAATGCTATCCCAAACAATTACTGTTAAGTCTCAATTTGTTAGAAACTAAATTTAAAAGCCTACTTTGTTCCTTGGGCTAGCCATGTTCAAGTTTGGTCCAGCCCAACCATGTCACCTCGGCGGACCTCATCCCCATTGATCGGTCGTGGTGTTGGATCTACATCCAGCCGCCACGACCTCCTCTCAGTCAACACTGCAGGACCTCCCAACCTTGTCTGGTCATAGCCCTTGGATTAACATCCAGCAGCCACGACCTCCTGGCTATCAAACCTCAAAACCACCTTCCACCTTGTTGAGGTCTTGGCCCTTGGATTCAAGATCCACGGCCTGACCTCCCCTCCTTTGATTAAGCTAAGCAAACATCCCACCTTGATGAGGTCACGACCATTGGATCAAAAATCCATGGTCACGACCTCCTCCTCTCAATCTAACTAACAGACCTCCCTTTTAAGCTATTTGTTGAGGTCGTGGCCGTTGGATTGAGATCCAAAGGCCACGACCTCCTCTCGAAAAACATCACGGCATGGTCCTCCGCTTTGGTGAGGTCGTAGCCCATAGATCTAAATCTAAAGGCCATGACCTCCCTTGTGCGTTCATAGCTCGGGACCTCCACCTCTTTTGATCGTAGCCCTTAGATCTAAATCTAAAGGTCTGACCTCCCTTGCTGTTCGCATCATATCGAGACCTCCCGGTCATTGTGTGCCCTTGGATTTAAATCCAAAGGCCATGACCTCCCCTCATGTCTTTTTGATCGCGTGCAGTTAAGTCCTCACTTGGAGGTCCGCTTGGTTGGATGGAGATCAACGCTTTGGACCTCCTATCCCTTTTCCTCACGTCGTTTTTCTCGATTAAGAAATCGGAGGGCCACGACCTCCCACCCTTGATCGTGTGGCTGGGACCTCCTCCCGGCCACTTAAAACATAACGGTTCAAAAATTGGATCCGATGGTTAGGACCTCTCCGGTCTTATCCAACGGTCACCAAGACCTCCTGTTCTTCTCCTTCCTCTGGCGCGCATGCGAACTCTGGCGATGCATTAATCGTGTCGACCTTGGGGTACATTATAACACTCTTTCTTGACCGCATTTAATCTGGTCGACTTCGCCTCATTAGTCATTTCGGCCTTTGTCACCTTGTCAACCTTTATGTCTTGTCCACCCATGGACCAACACGTGGGCTAAGCTCACCATGGAGCTTAGCCCGACTCATAACCTTCACCTCGGTCTATAAGTCACCCACAGGAATCCTCCTTGGCTTCCTTTGCACACAATTGACCTCGGCCTTGCACTTGTGCGTGGTGAGCTCCTCATCCCCAAACTCACCCCCATCTTGGTGCCATTGTTGATGTCCTTGGAGCTCCTCGGTGAGACAAGGGTTCGATGGCTCTCTCCTTCAAACCTTGCTCACTTTTGCTCCACGAAAACCTCTTGGAAGTTAACCCTAACTTGAATTGTTTGGGCATTTTTGAGAGGTGGACAAAGTCGAGCTTGGGCTGGTGCCTTGGGGCGTGAAGCTTCTTGCCTTCCCCAACTCGGTCATCACCTCCACGACCTCCCGGCACCTTAGGACCTCCGGTACACCTCCTGTTAGTCCTTTAGTTCTTTGGCACCCGCTGAATGCATGTTGCGGAGCTTAAGTTTTGCTGCAGCTTGATTGTCATGCGGAGCTCCATTTTGCATTTTTGTATTTTGGCCGTCTTGGTTGTGTTTGTCCTCTCGGCTGCATGGCGATTAAAACGTCGTCGCCGTCGAGAATGAGTCCATGGTGTGCGCAACACTATTGCGCACACGGGATGTCCTTGGTTCTCATGGCGAGTCTACATCGCCGGCGATGACCAAATCTTTGAGCTTCGGGTCTTTGTCGAACGCAGCGACACCGTTGTCGTTTTAGGGCGAATTTGCCGTGTTTAATGCGGTCATCAATTGCTCAATCTTGCAATCATTGGTTGGGTCTTGATGTTCTTAAATCCACCATTTATTGTGCGCGATTAAGACCTCCATGCGCGGACCTCCTTGTGTCCATGGCGCATTAACCTCTTGTCCAAACGCGTGCGTGCACAAGCGCGTGGTTGTGAGCTTCTGGGGCGTCGGACCTCCTCCAAGGAAATCTGGGCGTCCAAGACCTCCCTTGCGCAATCGTGGCCGTCCGGACCTCCTGGAGGTGCAGATGTTAGATCTATCGCTTAGGACCTCCTCGAGGTCATCTCACGATTGAGGACCTCCCTTTAGATCTGGTCCGTTCGGACCTCCTTTACGTGTTGTGGTCCGTTGGATCTCCCATCTGACTGCCACGACCTCCCCCTCACCTCGCGCATGTGAGTTGCTAAGAGGTCAGGACCTCTGGACTTCACGTCTTGGCGTGTGTGATGTTCTCTGGGAGGTCTTGAGCCGTTGGATCTGAGATCTGTGGCTCACGTCCTCCCATACCCTTGTGAGTTTTAGAAATTCGGTGAAGTCTTAGTTATAGACTGAAATAAGGTATAGACTTTAGAATTTCATATCTTCTTCGTTTTAAATCCTTTTGAGGTCATTCAAATTGTGTTAGCTCTGTCTTGAACTTAACTTTAATCCAAAAATGATTGTAAGTTGAGTTCAGCTCCAGAGCTCTGATTAGCCACTAGGTTTTAAAACTCCTTTGAATATACACTCAAAATTTATGTTTAACTTGTAAAACCCATAACTAATGCTCTGTAGGTTATTTGTGAGTAAACCCAATTTTGTTAGCTTCCTCTAATAATGAACTCACTGTGAGAATTAGTTACGAGCATGTTGCTGTTATAGAAATGAGGACTTGTGCATTATAATTTTGTTCAAGTTCTTGTTTTGAAAAATTATAGAAAGTGCATAATAGCTCCAAATGAGATGAACTCAATTGTGTTATTCATCTCATGAGGTGCTGGTTTTACAATAAAAATCTCAGCCTCACCACTTTTCTAGAAAATGTTGCCTCATAATTAAATTAGTGAATAGTGCAGTTTGGTAATTTTTAGGGCTGAGCAGAATTGTTTTGCTCATATCTTTTGCATTGAGAATCCAAATCCATTGGTTCTTGTTGTAAAATTTCCTAAAATCATCCTTGCTGCTGTATAAAATTCAGGGTATTTGGAGTTCGTTTGCTGTGCTGTCTTTGTTGCCTTTCATCGTTCTTATCGGTTTTTTATAAGCTTTTCCGTTAGGTTTAGACATTTGTGGTGATCCCGAGGCGACCCTCTGCCACAATTTGAGCAACAGCAACAAGGCAAGCAGTTTGACCATTTCCCATCATGTCCCATTACTTTAGAGCTTAATACTTTGTTTTACTTCTATGTATGCATGCTACTTTGTGTTAAATGTCGTTAGTAATCCTATAGTCGCATAATCTGTAGGAATTCTTTATCCTCTACTACCAATGAGCCTAGGTTATTCGCTGTGGTTTGAGCTCGTTGGATGAGCTCTTATCACTTAGTAGTTCGCGTTCCCTCTTTGCTTAGACATGCTAGCTATCGGTAGTATTGGGCGATCATCGACTTAGTCGATGATCTTGATCACTCAAAATGATTATTACTCCTATATGTCCAGCACTTGTGCTTTGATTAATTGTAAAATCAAAAGCTGAAAATAAAAGATTGATTTAGACTTGGGCATATTGGATGGATGGTGCGGTTTTGGAATGTGGTGGTATGCAGGGTCCCTAAGGACCGAGTACTTGGGTCACTAAGCCAAGCGCTTTTGCGTACTAACCACGCGAGGCATATGGAACCCCTCTTGACTAAGTACTCTAGGAGGTGTTAATTATGAGCGAGCTCGGTTGGTGTGTTTTCAAAAACAAATGTATATGTATAGTGTGGGAGGGAGCATTAGCTTAGGGTAGGTCGTCTAATGTCTCCTTCTCCCGTGGGTTGTCTTGACTCGTAATTAGCATTCATCCTTTGGAAAGGTCTCGTAGGACTTAGCCGTGCAGCACACCTTCCGGAAGTGTGCGTAAAGGAAAAGCGGTCGGCGTGTGGTCTGATGGTACACCTGCGAGGATAAAACTATTGAATAGCCTCGTCCTAGGTTATGGACATGCTTGGTAAGGTCGTTCAAGACTAGTCTCAAACTTTTAATTAAAACTTGATGGGTTGGTATGAATGGATGTTCATGCTATTGTTGTGGTGACTTGGGTTAGTCACTTCGAGTTGTTCTTGTTGTTGTTGTTATGTTATTATCGCGTTATTATTTCAACAATTAAAAATGCTTTGTCAAATTGCTTTCAATCTACTATGTTATTGCAAATGAAACTTGCTTTATGCTAAAATGAGTCCAAAGCCTCATCCACTTAAATAAAGCTTGCATGTAGCTAAATTATAGTTCTGTTATCTTACCGTTAGTCTTGCGAGTACAATAAACAAGTTATTGTACTCATTTGCTTTAACTTAACAACTTTGTTGCAGAGGAGGTAGAGCCCAAAGGGCTTTACTTTTCTTGTTGTCTTGTGGTTGGGAGAAGCGACTAGCTTGGCGGTCCGGTCGATTGCCTTGTGGGCTAAAAGGCACCTTTGGTTGGCTCTTATTTTGGCTATCTTTATGGCACTTTTTCTTCATTGTTATCTTTTTGTAATTATTGCTATTTGGCCTAAGGGCCTCTCTTTGTAATATCTATTCCATATTAATGTTAACTTCGGTTTGTTGCTTATGTACTATGTGTTGTATGGAATTGATGCATTCTTTTGTTGTGAGGTATGTGTCTTGCATTCAGGAAGTATACATCTCTCGAGACCGAGTTTATTTGGTTGATAATACTCGGGTCAATTGGATGACTAAGTATTATGAGCCTAATAAATCCGGGTGCTCACACTCCTAGTGGTCATAATATAATATGAACGCATTGGGTGTTCAAAAACAAACAAAGTGAGGATGGTTCTGTGGTTAGAAATAAGGCTAGATTGGTAGCTCAGGGTTTTAGCCAAGTTGAGGGGTTAGACTTTGATGAAACCTTTGCTCCTGTTGCTAGATTAGAAGCGATTCGTATTCTGCTTGCTTTTGCTTCATCTAAGGGTTTTAGGCTGCAACAGATGGATGTCAAGAGTGCTTTTCTGAATGGGTTTATAGAGGAGGAAGTGTATGTTAGGCAACCCACAGGCTTTGAGAATCCCAAGCATCCACATCATGTTTTCAAGCTATCCAAAGCCTTGTATGGTCTTAAGCAAGCCCCTAGAGCCTGGTATGAGAGACTTAAGACCTTCTTGCTTAAGAATAATTTTGAGATGGATAAGGTAGACAAGACCCTGTTCATTCTTAGGCATGGCAATGACTTCCTGCTTGTTTAGATTTACGTGGATAATATTATATTCGGTGGTTCTTCTCATACTCTTGTTTCTAGTTTTTCTGAGACCATGTCTAGGGAATTTGAGTTCAGTATGATGGGAGAGCTCAACTATTTTCTAGGGCTTCAAATCAAGCAATGCAAGAAAAAGATCGTCATCCATCAGACGAAGTACACCAAGGATCTGCTCAAGCACTTCGAGATGGGTGACTGCAAGCCGATCGCCACTCCCATGGTGACTTCGACTGTTTTGGATCCAGACGAGGAAGGAGAAGCCGTGGATCAACGCGAGTACCGCAGCATGATTGGCTCCCTCCTTTACCTGATGGCCTCAAGACCGGACATCCACTTCGCGGTCTGCCTCTATGTGAGGTTTCAGGCGTCTCCGAGGACTTCACATTGCCAAGCCATTAAGCACATTTTCAGGTACCTTCACTCTACCCTCCAGTATGGCATTTGGTGTTCCTGCTCTTCTTCTTTGTCCATTCGGGGGTTTTCTGATTCTGATTTTGCGGGCTGTCGGCTAGATAGGAAGAGCACCTCTGGCACTTGTCATTTCTTAGGCACTTCTCTTGTCTCTTGGTCCTCTAGGAAGTAGTCCTCTGTTGCACAATCCACTGCTGAAGCTGAATATGTAGTTGCCGCTAGTTGCTGTAGTCAGATTTTGTGGATGGTCTCCACTCTTAAGGATTTTGGGTTAAATTTTGCTAGTGTTCCTCTTCTCTGTGATAACACTTCTACTATTAATATTGCTAAGAACCCAGTGCAACATTCTAGGACCAAACACATAAACATTCGCTATCACTTCCTTAGAGACCATGTAGAGAAGGGTGATATTGTGATGTATTTTGTGGAGTCCGAGGCTCAGTTAACTGATATCCTCACCAAGCCTTTAGACCGAACAAGGTTTGCCACCTTGAGGAGTGAGTTAGGGGTAATTTATCCCTATGGGTTGGTTTGAGGGGGAGTTGGTTCTTTTCTGAACTTACCTTGTTCATCTGATCTTTTCTGAACTTTTTGATATTTTTAGGCTTTTTGAGCTTTTCTTGCATCTCCTTGTATCATATTGCATTCATATGAAAATCACAAAAAGATGCATTGTAATATAAGTTTTATTGCTTGTCATTTAATTGATGAAGCTTTGCTTATTACCCTCTTGAGCTTTAGTATTTCAATTCTTGCTCAATGTCATGTCTAGTTCTTTGACTTGCTAGAATTATCATGCTTTCACATGTGTAGTTAAGTCTTTGCTAAATGAGCTAGAACTTTAAAACAACTTTAATTAAAAGAAATTTGCAATTTGTGGATCTTTTAGCTAGTTGCACAATTAGTGCTCCTTTTGTAACATTGGCCCTGTCAAAATTGCTTTGTTAGCTCTTGAATCTAGAATTGATCATTACTTGAGCTTCTTGTTCTTCTGAGAATCTAAAATTGCTCTTGTGCAAAATAAAAAAAATTAAATTTCAAGTTTGTCTTGTGGTTAAGTTGTGCCAAACTACTCTCACGAGACTGCATGTCAAAGACATAAACTTGGAGATAGTTTAATGATCCAGATGATCTCATGGGGACTGCTTGTTAAAATTGACATGAACCTCAAGATTTGTCGCCCTGGATGAAACTTAGAAAGAGTTTGTGGATGGCTCCTAGTCCAGGATCTTCTTCACTAAGATAGACCTTTAATCAACTTCTGGCTAAAGCTTAGAAAGAGTTTGTGGATGGCTCCTAGTCCAGGATCGTCTTTACTAAGATAGGCCTTTTATCAACTTCAATATTCATTGCAAATGAAAACTGTTGAAAAATGGGCGTTTGAGATATTTTGAGCAAAATGATTCAATTCAAGACCTGTTTGTCTCTTAAGTGGTCATTGTTAGCCTTTTGATCTCACATTGACATTCTGACATGGCCATTATCACTTTAGGATCCCTGTTGATGAACTTGCTAGTTTTGAAGCTTTGCTTAAATTGTTACAAATTCATCGCTTTATATTGAGCCTTCTAGCTTAGCTTTGATATATATGTCTTAACATGATCTTGCTAGCACCTTCAGGCTTGATTTGTATTGAGTAATATTAGAAATGCTAGCTTGTTCTTTTGGGTAATCTCCAAAGTTTCTTGTACTCAAAAATTAAAAAATACAAAAAATGAAGCCACTCCATTGCATTTCATGCATGCTGTTTCTTATGCCTTTTCCTCATTTCTGCATTTGTCATCTTTGGACGAGAGGAAGACGTGATTCCTTGATGACTCCATTGTCAAAGGGGGAGAAGATGTAACAAAAATGTTAAAAGGGGAGCTATTTGGAGAAAAAGGGAAAAAATGAAATTTTCTTGAAAAAATGATGATCATAGTGAGGGGGAGCATTTTATTTGCATTCTTATGAGCGTATTGCTATTTCTGAACTTGAATTGCAATTCGTGGATCCTCAGAATGATCAAAGGTCAAATTGAACAATTGTTATTTCATATGGACCTTAAGTGAGAATTTTGACTCCTTTCTGGAAATTGAAGATTTGATGCTTTCTTTTGCTCGATCTCACTTGCCTATGCTATTTTGAAGCCAGCTTAGTCGTTTCCATTGCTTTCTCTTGCATTTGGACCAAGTTGTGCCTTTACGCGAAAACGTTGAGTATTTTCATTTTCAAACCACAAAACTTACATTTTTGGGAAATTACCAATGTGTTCATCAAGGGGGAGATTGTGGATATCATGGGGATATGCTCACGATCTTAGGATGATGATACAATTTGCAATAGTGTTGAAGGTTTGTCGATTCACGCGTTTTTGTCAAAGTTCAAATGTTGTCAGGCAAGTGGCGGTCTGACCGGCCAAGGTGGCGGTCTGACCGGCCATGAGTGGTGGTCAGACCGGCCTTTGGAAATCGGTCAGACCAGCCATAAAATGATTTTGTGTTCTGAAGCTGGGCCAAAAATAGATGGTGTAGGTAAGAGAGGAGATTCTACTACACTTGGTCTCATAAATTTTGGAGCTTCGAGTTAAAAGTTCTATTGGTTTGAAAATTCCAGTATGTTTCGGTTTTCCAAGGAGGAATTTTGGCTAAGTCCCAGTTGGGCGCTCAGACCTGCCAACAGGTGGCGGTCAGACCGGCCAGGGGGCGGTCAGATCGGCTAAAGTGACGGTCTGACCAGTTTTGGCTTGTTCATCGGCCAACTCGGTGGCAATGATTGTTTGGTTAGGTCAAGTTCATGGGTTTCAGTGCATATGTGTTGCATGATGCATGTTTTGACTAACGTGGGTCAAGTTGCGAAGAACTTGTTTCCGTAAACGATTTCTTAGTCTATTGCTGTGCAGTTTGCTTGGAGGTCAACGACGAGGATGATCGGAACTAGGCTTGGAGAGCTGAGGTCCAGAACGATCGAGGATACCGGGTGAGGTCAATGGATTCAAGCATGGCGCAAAATAGACAAGAATGACCGAACAGGCGATTCGGTCTGACGGGTTGGATCAAGCGGCGCGGGGTCGGTGCAAGTGCCATGGTGGTTTCGGTGGGGCCGGATGGGAGAGACTTCTTGACATAAAGAGAACCGTTGATCAACCTACACGCATGGAAGCATGGAAGTGCTTCATGAAGATTGGACTCGGTCTTTGGAAAAGGATCGAGAAGGGGTATTTTGGTAATTTCACCTAAATACCACCTTGGTGACCTTTTGCTAACCCGCGGTGCAAGACGGCGCAAGGAGAAGCAGTTTAGGTCAAGAGGAGATGAAGACGACGCTTTAAAATACGTGCGTAAAGTGAAACCCGTTTGTGTGTGGGCTTGACAAGTGCCCATTAGGGTTTACTCTTCTAGAAGCTAGCCTCCACTATAAATAGAGGAGGGTGCTGGCTAGCACCTCCTTAACCCTTTCATGAGAAACCCTAAGTTGTGTCTTAGGTAGAGGATAGTAGAGAGGTTATGGTTCTAGATAGTTGGATTGATTTCGTGCTCATGCGTTGAGTCTTTGTCCTCCTGGATGGAGTGGCTGTAAACCAACATCAATCTTAAATCAATCCAAGCAAGGTTTCACAAGATGAGTTTCTTTGCGTTCTTGCTCTCTATTTTGTGATTTTGGGGCTTTCTTTGATCCGCGAGTTTTTCTTTGGTTTCTGGCCTAGATTTAGCTTGTTGTAACATGTAGGAATACATCTAGGATCATCTTAATCATCAATCACCCACGAGCAAGTTTCTAGATCATATTTTGGTTTTGACTCGGTTTTGGTGCAATCTTCACTCAAACGGAAAAAAGTCAGAACTTTGGCATGGATCTTCATGATCCTTGATTGGAATAAGTTCCTGACATCCTAGAGAAGGTATGTCTCAAGTTTGGTAAGGTTTGGAGTCACGGATCAAAAGTTAGATCATTTTGTGATTTTGAGTTTGGGCTGATTTTACTGTTCATTGGCCTGGAGGTCAGACCGCCATGTATTGAGAGGTCAGACCGATTTCCAAAGGCCAATCCGCCAACTACATGGAGGTCAGACTGCCCAACTCATTTAGGTTTTGAGTTTTTGTTTTTGGTCTATTTGCTTCGGGGTTTTGATCGGATTCAATACAAGTCTTGCACTGTGCTTGTATATTGATCTTCATAGCTTTTATAGCTATTGGAGTAAAAATCGTGTTGAATTTGATCAAGGTGAAAAAGAGATCGTGCTTCTATTCACCCCTCCCCTCTAGTCGCCTTTTTGGTCCAACAATTTTGGATCTATTTTATACATGTATTGCTTTGCTATCGTTTTGGATTCTACAAAAAAGTTAGCAGGTCTGCAGATGGCTATGGAGGGAATATGTGAGTGCCTCGGCCTTGATTTCTTCGAAGCTTTCGAACATGTCAAAAAGGAGTTTGTTCATGTTTTCCGCTTGTATCATGACAAGCTTGGCAGCAACATGAGATTGGAGGCCTCACAGCAGACGCATCAATGCAAAACCGGCTTGACAGCACACTTGTGGAAGAAGCTGAAGGAAAAATCTAGTTCTTCATCCTCTTAGTCTCAGACACCCCTAAGTGGAATTCTACCTCAGAGCTGAACCACTACCTGGAGCATGATTTTACCAACATGGATTCTGATCTTCCTAGTGGAGGTAAGTTAGATTTGTTCGAGTGGTGGAAGAACAACAAGCTGATATTCCCTGTGCTGTGCCATTTCGCACGAGATGTTCTACTAGTTCCAGTGTCCTCTGTCTCTTTGGAAGTGACGTTCAACATGGCAGAAAGAATAATTGAAGAAAGGATGTCATCCCTCATGCCTAAGATGGTGGAGGCAATTACACACTCAGAATAGCCCAAAATTTTAATTTCAGAGAAAATTTAAAATTATTTATTTTTGTGGAAATTCTGAAATTTTAAAACTTTTCCCTAATTAGTTAAAGCTAAAATAAATTTAACTGCAAAATCTATTATCAAGTTTAAGTTGGAAATAATTTTATTAAGTCTAAAATGACTCTAAGAATTTATGTGAATTTTTCTAGAATTATTGGAAGTATTTTGCTATATTCTAAAGCTAAAATGAATTAATCAATTTTTAAAATGGAAAACCAATTAAAAATCCTAAACAGTGTTAATGAAAGCTTCCGCCCATTTCTGCCACACACGCCCGCTCTCCCAACTCAAAGAACCGTCCGATATGCATCGACGGCCTCACGCGAACACGCTTTACGGTTGTTCCGCACCCTTGGATCGAAATCAACCACCCGCACTCGTTTTTCCTCCTTTCTTCTCTAGCGGCCGCCGCCATTGCCGCTTCGTGAAGCTCTTAAACGCGCCATTTACGCCTCCTTACTTAGCGCGATCGCGCGATTCAAACCCACGCTTCTCTCGCTTCCACTTCGCCTGTTTTCCTCTCTTTAACCCTCTTTAACCTCCACTTGCCGCCCATTGAAGCCGCACACGATCTCCGTCTCCTCGCCTGCCCCTATAAAGGAGCCTCGGGGCGCCTCCATCTCCATGAAGACAACGCCGCCACTCACTCACTCCCGCCGCTCTCACCTTGTGGAATTTGGAGATTTCTCACCGCGCCAAGTTTACATCTTCTTCAATTCCGCGTCTCGCTGTCGCCAGATCCTCATCTCCGCCACCAACACCTCGCGGACGTCATTGCGATCACAAAGTCGCCACCCATTTTGCCCAAGACCTCCAGATCACCTTCTCCGCCGACACCAGACGCTGCCGCCGCTAAACCTCAACTCCGACGAGCCTCAGGTCCACACGCCGCTAAATTGGTAAGCATCGTGTTCGGCGTCTCCCCTCTCTCGATAAGCGCCCTCGCGACTCGCCATGGCGTGGCGCCGGCGAGGGTGGTCGCCGAGCCTCGCGGACTCGGCCACGTGGCTCGGCCACCTCGGCGCCAACACGGCGCCACGTCACCAGAGTCCGACGTGGCAGCCCGCGTGATGGCCACGCCACCTCCCACGCCAACTCGGCCACCTCCGAGCCCTAAGGCTCGTGGACTTGGTCCATGTGAGCCATGTCAATGACATGTAGGCCCCACTGTCGTAAAATTAATTCAAATTCATTTAAATCCGGGAAAATCATCGCTGACGTCATCATGCAATAATTAGAATTTCCTTTAGGAGAATAATTCGAGAAAATTGTTTAAATAATGTATTTGGTTTAAAATTTGTAAAATTCATAACTTTTGCATTATAACTCCAAATTAGATGATTCAAGTTGCTAAAATTTTAGAAAATTATTGTCTAACTAAATAAAATATAATTATTCAACTTGGAGTTCAGTTTTGTTTTGTTTTAGAATTTAGAATTCATTTAAATCTCAAATTTAGGTTAAAATTTGTAAAATTCATAATAATTGAATCCTAACTCCAAATTTAGTGAAACAAATTTCTAAAATTTTATAATTTGATTATTTAGCTCAATAAAACAAAGTTATTATATTTAGACTTGGTTTATTTTGTATTTTTGAGTTTTATTTGAATTCTATTTGATTTGACTTATTTTCACGTTTAGACTTGACGATTAGGGAATTAGATACTTCTCAAGACGTAGATTTTCCGTAGATCGCAACGAAGGCAAGTTATACTTTGACCATTTTGCCCTATTATTTTAAAGTTAATTAAATTCAGTTTTTAAATTATTAAATGCATGCATAATTTTATTCAAGTATTTCAAATTCTGCTTAAATAATTAGTTATTCCTATTATCCTTGTATGCCAAATTTTGGATGTTGCCTTGACATTCCTTTGTCACCTTAGATAAATTATTATGTTTAATAATCAAATGCTTCGCAAATACTTAGACCATGATTTATGTTTTTGGGAGAATTTTAGCCAACTCAATAAAATTTGTTTGAAAATTAAAACTATGGTATTGTTTTACCATAGAGAATTTGTAAAGATGGTTTTATAGAAATAAAATCAAAAGGGTTTGGACTTGGGCGAAAAGGATGAATGGTGGGTGCGAGTTTATGCAGGGCTTAGTCTGTTAAGATTAAGACCTGTGGTTTAAATTGAATGACGCCCAAGTCAATTGAGGACCGGTCTTTGAGCGCATTTTGTTATGCCTTATCAGACAACCACATGTCCTGTATGGGCGGGACTCGCTTAATAATTTGTAATACCTTTTAGTTATTTGTGCTATGTTGTATGTATGGGTGTCGGGTGCAGACAGCTTTCCCATCTGGCGCAAGAGGGGTTTTGAGGACTACACCAATGGAAGCGAAACCTTAGCGGGCACAAGTACTTTAAGGTAGAACATTGTAACGACCTTGTGATGTTTGCTCACACACGCCTTAGGAAGCGTGGATTGGCCGACACAAAGAGTATAATATCTCGTGTGGGTAAAGTTGTACAAACTCGCAGAGTGTAAAACTATTCAATAGCAGCGCCACGGTCATGGACATGCTAGCAAAGCCACTCGAGTTAGTTTTGTTTTTGGTTTTAAAATGATTTCAACAGATAATTTCGTGATGGATAGTCCGTGGGAAAATTAGGCGGGTAGCCATTGTGATTGGAGGATATCCATCATCTTTTATGGAGGTTATCCACAATAAACTATTGTTATTTAAAATGGTGATTTAGATTATTGTATAAAATGGCTTTGTAATCTAATATGATTATTTAAAATTAAAACCTAACGCTTTCATAAAATAACCTTGCCAAGATCCTTTGTCTACCTTATGCATGCATATCAATTCCATATTGGTGTAACTTGCGAGCACGGTAGTAGTGCTCACTCTTCTTGAATAATCTTTATTCAGAGAAGATATCTATCAAGACGGTGAGGATCTTGACGCTTAGGTCTGCGCCCCAGACGATTACTGTGGCTAATCGTTGGGTCTACTACTATTATTACGCTCATTGTGTTTTACTTTATTTGGCCTCGTGCCCTTTGTAATAAACTCAATAAATATTAATAAAATGCGTGATATGTTTTGATTATCACTTTTGTTTGACCGTACATTAGCTATCCCGACTAATGTATGAACACGAGAGAATTCGGGATCCTTCGCTCCGAGTTCGACAAAAGTGGTATCAAAGCCATATCGATCGTAGGTCGGGCTTTAGAATTTTCTTAAGGATTTATTTTTCAAAAACTAAACATATTTTGAGTCTATTCAAGCTGTCTCTTTGGAAGTGATGTTCAACATGGCAGAAAGAATAATTGAAGAAAGGATGTCATCCCTCATGCCTAAGATGGTGGAGGCAATTACCTGCCTCAAGGATTGGGAATTGGCGAAAGAGCAACATCAGTATCAACTGGAGGATCCCGAGATCATAGAAGTGTTAGCTGATCTCAATGTCGAGTAGTCGATATGTATGCATGAATGTATTTATTGTACTCTTTTCCTTATTGGGGGAACCCCACACTGGAGCGTAAGGTTTTTAACGATGTAGTAACAATGTGTGTGTAAAATATAAATAAAATTTCACTTTTCCCCCTAATTTTTAAGTGCCCATAATTTTACATAATTGTGGTTTCACAAAAAGAAAGAATTAATATATCAAAACTGTACATGTAGCTTGCAAAATTTTCATTCTTTTTATCTCTAGTAAACAACTACTTGTAGAATTCAATTGTGATCTTGGTAATGTTCAAGGGGCAATTAATATATCAAAAATGTACATGCTACAACATTTTCTTTTCTTTCCTCTTTTTTTCATTCCTTTTCTTCTTTTCTCCCTTTCTTTTCTTTTCTTCTTTTCTTTTCTTCTTTTCCCCTTCTTTTCCCCTTCTTTTCTTTCTTCTTTTCCTCTTTTCCTTTTCTTTTCTTCTTTCCTGCATCGCACGTCTCCCTGCTCTCTCTATCTTCTTCTTCTTCTTCGGTTCTTTCTTCCCCAATCCTCCTCAGTAGGGGTGCAAATGGAGCGGATAGTTCCCGACCATCCGTCCGTCCGAATAAATTCAGATCTTATTCGGAGCTTGAAACCGGATATCCAGTATTTTTTTTCGAATTTCGGATTCAGAGTCGGATAGTTTTTGTCGGATACAGAAATAGATTCGGAAAGGAGGTATCCGTCAGATTTGGAGCTATCAGGATAATTTATCGGATAGTATCCGTTAAATACTATTTCAGATATCCGGTATACTCTAGGCCTAGTGGGCGGATAGAAAATCGACCCATGAGGATTTCCATTATTTAATTATTTTTAAAAAATATAGGAATTCCAAATAAGCCAAGAAAAAGAAAAAAATGAACTCGAAAAAATTCCAGAAAATTTACAAAAATACTTTGGAACATAAGGAACTTAAATAAAATACTTTTGAATTTAATGGATGTTTTATTTATTAATATTAAATTATTTTTATTTATGAAAAATCTATTTAAGCTTTGTTAATTTCTATAAAATCATGAAAATTTTATAAAACCTTATTTTAAATAAAATATTTTGGAAAACTTGAAAATTGTGATGCTACAGACTTTCTACCAGTTAACATTCTATGTATCCCTAACTAGTTATTGATACTGGTCTGTAGGTTTTGTATATATTTTATCTGTCTTGTTATGTAGTTGGCTAGTTACATTTTGTATATCTTTGTACTCCTATCGCTACTTCTTTAACTAGTCGCTATGATAGTGTGATGTAGTTAAATTGGCTTGTTGAATTACTAATGTAGTTGTATTTTAGACATGTAGTATGGTTGATTGATATTTATATGTGCAACATATGTGCTTTCTGTTTTTGTGCAATATCCGACTAAATATTCATGACCGAGATAATCCGTATTCGGTTCAGCATGTATTCGCTCTGTATTCGTGACCAAGACTATCCGCATTCGTATTCATATCCAGCACTGTCCATGTCCGACTCCGATTCCGAGAAAAAATATGTGGAATAGGATACGGGCTAAGCGATATCCGTCTGTATCCGCTCCAATTGCACCCCTACTCCTCAGCCCAAGCCGCCACCTCCCACTGCCCGCTCCGGTGCCACCCTCCACACACCACCGCCTTCCCCCCCAAGAGGCCAAGACCCAAACAACCGAACCCTAACTGGCTCCCGAGCATCTCCAATCCCCAATCCTTAACAGCGAGAAGGAGGAGGAGGCCCTGGCGGCAGCGTTGCGGCGACAAGAAGGAGACGGCCTCAACGATGGCGCAACCCTTCTTCTTCGTGGGCCAGCGAGGGGGGAGACAAGAAGAAGGATGACGGCGGCAAGGAAAAGAAGGATCCGCGACTGCCTCCTCATCCGTGGCACTGTTCTGCCCGAATCCGATCCCCGTCGTCGTCTTTGTCTTCCTAGGCGACGACGGACAAGGTCTTTTCAGGCGACATGGTGGCCTTCGTCCTCTGCCTCGCCATCCCCTCCCCCACCCTCACCACCCCTCTGGCATCAACACCTCATCGCCCCCCTCGCCCGAGGCGCCCCCGGCCCACGTGCTACCTCCTCCGCGCCCGAGCTACAATGGTCGTGTGTTGTACTCGTCTTGCGGCTTTGAGCCTCACCGGTGGTCTCTGTCTTGCATAGCACGACAAGGGAGCTCATTGTCTGCCGTCGCGTGGTCATGACTGTGTAATGCCGTCTTGCATGCATGGCGGCCCGATTCCCACCTCTACTTCTACCGACCACTCAGGTATTATAGCACTATATGAAGCCTCACGTGAATGTGTTTGGCTCAAACGTGTGATTAACCACATCCAGAAGTCTTGTGACATTAATACTATCAATACCCCTCAATTATCAATGAAGATAATATTGCTTGTTTTACACAAATGCAAATTGGTTTTGTCAAGAGTAACATCACGAAGCACATTTCTCCTAATTTTTTCTATCCTCGTGAACTCCAGAAGAATAGTGAGGTAAAGATCCTACAAACAAAGTTTTACGAAAATCTAGCTGATTTATTCACTAAGTCTCTGTCTACATCCAGTTTACAAAGATGCTTTTGTGGCATTGGAATGAGACGATTTAAAAAGTTGTAGAGTTCAGGCCGAGTAAATTCCTAGATCATAACCGTTATAAAATCCCGAGGATTTATCCAAAATCTTGAAGATTGAATCCCGAAGATTAAATGTTGTACTCTTTTTTTAGTGAGTTTTTTCCTGAAGTTTTCTCACATGTAGGTTTTTAATGAGGCAACAAGTGTAATACAACTTACGAATGTAATATACTCTTTTCTCCATTCCCTTATTTCCAATGGGTTTTTGGAAGGGAGTTTTTGACGAGGCATTTGCACATCGTTGTCTATTGGCCAAAGGGGAGTATTAAGAAACCTAATTGGTGGACAAAGACTAAATTGCCTCTTCGAGGGGTTAACCCTTTTAGCTATAAATATGAGGACCCCATTATACAATGACACACATCAATAAAGATATTGGATTCTTATCTACATTCTATCTGTTGATTGTGTGATTGAATTGACATATTCTACCGACGAATTCTATTGTTTAACCTTCGCACAAATATACATACCCCTAACGGTAAAAAAAATCAAATCAAAAGGAGAAGCGAAAACGCCAACCTGTCATGCTTTCCTTCTCCGAGCAACACGACAAAGGATGTGCTTCCCCCTCTGTACATCTAGGGATTTTTCATTATTTGCCCCGCATTTAAATGGCCTTCTACTATTTGTATTTATTTTGGACGGCATTGATTTAAAGTCCCATTTTGAATTTTGAATTTGATATTTTGTTATTTCTACATTTTTTGATATTTTGTTATTTCTACATTTTACATTTACTTTACCCATTTATGCCACGAGAAAAGACGTTTATGCCCTTGCATGTGTTCTTTGCCTCCCATTCCATAAGCCAGTCTAGGTAATGGATAAGGCGGTGGCCTATCCCTGTGGCCTGCAGTTCATTCAGCCTCTCCCGATGAGCTCTCCCATGGCTGCTGCCTACCACACCACGACCACCCTCCCTTGCGCCTACAGGAGCTTGCGCCACTATAATCTACTTCTATTCCGACCGCCACCGCCACCATCACCACTTCTCCACCGGTGAGTCCTAGCCCGATTCATCCCTCCCAGAGCATCACATCACCTCCCTCTTTCTTCCCCTGGCATCCATTGGAGCCCTACGTTGCCCCAGCGATGTCGCCGCACCGAGGGAGCTTGCGCCGCCAGCACGACACGGCTCCTCCCCGCCACCTCCGACCGCCCGGGTGAGCTCCCAGCAGCCTTCTCATGCTCATGCTTCCCCTACCTCTGCCCCTCTTCCACCTGTGCGCCACCACCACTCTTCCTCCCCCATGACCGGCTGCCGTGTGCCATCACCCGACTGCCCCTCTGCCGCCTAGCCCTCGACATCACCACCTATAGGACCAACTTACCGCTCTGGTTCTATTTTCGCCACCCACGACCATCGCCGTCATCTCCCTCGCCGGCAATGAGAGCCGCCTGAGCCACTCCACTGCTTTGTGTTGTGCTTTCCCCTTCTCTGTCTTTGTGCTCACTCTCTCCCCGTGACTAGGCAACTGACAGTTGGGCCCACCTAAATAAGTGACTAATCCAGAGTAATTAGCAGGATTAATTAGTTAATAAAGTTTTAATTACAAATTGCTTTAACAGTTGTGTTAATTAGTGATGAATAAAATAGTTGGAAGTGTTAATCAATTAAGGGATATTGTAGTTAGCAAATGCACAGATGCAAGGGCACAATGCTCTTTTCTCGTGGGCATAAATGGATAAAGTAAATCGAAATAGGAGAAATAAAAAAAATTATAAATTCAAAACGGGACTTTAAATCAATATTGTCTAAAATAAATACAAATAGTAGAAGGTTATTTAAATGCGGGCAAGTAAAAAAAATCCCCTACATCTACTCCCCGCTCATCTCTATATAATGCCTCCCGCCTCCATCGACCATCGCCATATCATTCTCCTTCCCTTCCTTCCCCGAGCACACAAACAGAACAGCAAGAGCAAGAGCTCAAATCGTATCGGGCAAGTCACGGGGAACCGCGACAGTACGTACGTGGCAGTATTATGGGGCTCTGCTTGTCAAGCGGCGCGGCGGCGGCGGCGGCCGCCGAGGGGCTGCTTGCGTCTACGGCGATGGTGCTGCTGCCCACGGGCGAGCTGCGGGAGTACCCGCGCCCCGCCACGGCGGCGCGGGTGCTCGAGGAGTCCGTGGCCGGGGAGGCCGGGTGGTTCCTCTGTGACGCCGACGCCATGGGGTTCGAGGGGCCCGTCGCGGCCGTGGGCGGCGCCGAGGAGCTCCGCCCGGGGCATATCTACTTCGTGCTCCCCGCCGAGGTTCGCCGGCATGGGCTCCGCCGCGAGGAGGTCGCAGCGCTCGCCGTCAAGGCGTCCGCGGCGCTCGTCAAGGCAGCGGGGGCCACCAACTCCGCCGGCGGCCGGCGGAGGCGTGGCGCGGTGGCGCCGCTCGTATTCGCCCCGCCGGAGAAGGAGGAGGATACCTTCGTCTACAAGGCCACGCTGGGGTCAGCGGCGCGCGGTGGTGGCAAGGGTGGCATGAGGAGGCAGCAGCCGCGGTTCGCGCCGGATTTGGGCGCCATTCCCGAATGCGACATGAGTGAGCGAGCGAATGGCGTTCGCGGCATCGATCGAGACAAAGCAATACTGGGGAAGCCCTAATTCCAAATGGCCAAGTCCGACGAATCGGACGCATTCGGTGGCTCCGACCATTCCCCTTCTGAAATCAGAACGTTGGAGAAACTGCAAGTGGGCCCCATGGGCGAGGGGCGGCTCGGCCGCCGGATTCCTATCGAACGGACGGCGAATCGGGGTGCTTTTTTTTTAGCAGATGGCATTGTTCATGGTTTGAGATGTGGTTGATGCGGAGATTAGCGCCTGTAATTTGTACGAGTTTTGTTCGTGTGTTGGCGCCAAAACGTTCTGAATCTAGTCTGTGTTCGTTCGTCTTCAATCTCCAAAACGTGCAATTCGGCTCAAGTGACTGAATCTAGTCTGCAGAATTCAGATCACTCTGGTTGGCATACTTCGCTTATCGTTTACTCCTCTCGGTGAAACAATAATAAATTTCTTTTGCTCCAACCAAAACGCTTAGATCATCCTAGTAGAATCTCTATCTCTCTCTCTCTCTCTCTCTCTCGAGAGAGAGAGAGAGAGAGAGAGAGAGATTAGCCAATAGAAATGGCTGTTATTCAAGCGTTTTTCTTGGATAAACGGAGCATAGTTGAGCCGGCAGGACATAACAAGTCCTGCACCAAATTTTGCCGAGACATTCTACATTTCTACGTAGTAGTACGTGGCGGAGTACAGAACACTGAAATTCCAAGAGAAAAAGTGACGGCAAGTGGGAAAGAAGGAGAAAACATAATGAATTTTCTCTCTCGCGAGACGATACATGCACGATGGGAATCGAGTTGGCAAGCTAAGCCATATATAGCTCTGTTTGGAATGGCGGTAGCTTTCTTGGCAACCGATTTGACTCTGCTGCAGAATTGAGCAGTAGGCTAAAGTGATTTGGTGTTTGTTGTCTTTTTTTAAGTAGATATTTGCAACTTCGAGATGAAAAATATCTTAAATGCTCCTGAAGACAGTAATAGCTTGTTTGATACTATTTAACGACAATTAACAATTATTAACGACGACTAATAAACATTTATTACAACAAATAATTATTAAAAACATTTATTAACGACAATCAATCGCTTCAGCTATCAAAACAAAGCTCACTAACGTATATTCTTACCATACAGTGGCAAATAAAGAGATCTCCTTAGAGTGTGGTGCCTCAGAACACCACATGTAGATCATTTTAAGTATAGAAAATTATCCTTCTAATACAAATGACACCAATTCAACAGCATACAGCCCACACTCACAGAAAAGGCCAGATGAACAATTCAATGCAAACACGTGGCTGGAAATTGAGCTCATTATATTCAATTTTACCGATTCAACATACATGAATAATGAATGCATGATCAGAAAATTGCTATGTATATGGCTCTATTTATCTTTCTATCCAAGAGTTTCTCTTTACCAGTGCTTTGCAAGCTCTTGCTAACAACTTTGATTTCTATCCTACACTTGTTATCTGCAGCAAGGCAAAATAGGAACATTAAGACAACATTTAGTAGAAATTCTTTGGGTACTCCTCAAAAGTTAACTTGGCCTCTCCAACTCCAATGGTATAGCAATATCTACCATGCGTAGTTAACTTCACCTCTTTTTAGTCTTTATAAAACACACAATCTTTTAATGACTGTGACACGTCGCTTCGACATCTTTCTCTCTCTTTATTCTCTTTCATCTACGCCAAAAAAATTAGTATACATGAAGAACCTGGGAGTTGATAACTACAGTATGTATTCTACAAACATAGAAAAGCTCAGGATGTGATCAAAACAAGTTCGTAAGGACTTGGGAAACTACTAAGTTGATCGTTAGATATCACCGTTGCTCCGGAATTTGCAGTTGCAGTGCTTATAATAATTCACTAAGTAGAGTTTCTAGAATTATAAAAGTCAAGCTGATCAGTGGAACTAGTGTAAACTCAAAAATCAGGTTTAACAATTGCTTTGAAATGTTCATGTTCCACTTCTAGTGGGTCACTGGAAAGTGGATATCACTAACAACTCAATAACTGCATCGTCTCATCTGTGTGCACAAATGTTGCCTAGCAAGAAAAACGAATGGATAGAAAATTAACAGAGCAGTGCCTTTTGCATTCTTCCAAAAAGAAATTTGCATAATCATAAAGCACAACTTACTTTCTGATCTCCGTATGCTTCATCAACCATTTCCTGGCATTCAATGTAACTAGAGAAATCATTGCCAACAAGAAAATAATCTGCACGTCCATAACCTTCATTTCCTTCGGAAAAAACCCATCAATTCATCGTAGTTACAGGTCCCAAAAATAGAATGATAAGATTGTAATTTTGTATATTTGCTTGTGTTGAGATAATACGAGTGTTAAGTAATGAGCATCTTCAGAATTTTTAATCGATCAGGACATAATTACCTCATCCCAATTGTCAGTAATATCACCAGGACATAATTACCTCATCCCAATTGTCAGTAATATCACCTTCAGTTGTCTGGTTACAAATTGATAACCCAGCAATCAGATGGTGGTTTTAAAAAAGAGACTTCACAGTTTTTAGCAAACAATGCAAACCTTAGAATCATCACAGCCATGTCTGAATTCTTGGACTTGGAATAATCCAAAATGATGCCCTCTGCCCTTTTCTTGGCCTTACCATATGGGTTGATCGCAAACTGCACAACAAGATGTAGTGAGCAACTTCAGTGAAACAATATTTGGAATTTTACACGCTGTGAAAGACATGTAAAAGCCTTGAACTTTTTTTTTCACAAAGAAGAGGTTGCAGATTCATAATTGAGCCAGCAGGACATAACAAGTCCTGCACCAAATTTTGGCGAGACGAGATGTTTCGGTCATTCTACATTTCTACGTAGTACGTGGCGGAGTGTAGAACACTGAAATTCCAAGAGCAAAGGTGACGGCAAGTGGGAAACAGAAAACATAACGATTTTTCTCTTTCGTGAGACGATACATGCATGATGGGAATCGAGTTGGCAAGCGAAGCCATATATAGCTATGGGCATGTTTAGAACGGCTTCGACTTTTCGCTCTGAAAAGCCAAAAGACGTTCTAAATGCGAGCCTTTTTTCCACAGCTTTTCCAAGTTGAAAGCCGTCTATAACGTGGGAAAGCCGGAAGTTATCGAGGGGCAGCTCCTCACAGCTTCCCACCCCCCATTCTAGCTTTACCCTTGAACTTGGGGGTAATTACATGTTTTTGCCACCGCACAAAACCCTCCAATCCGTGCCTGAAACCCTAGCCGCCATGCTCCCCTCCCCCATTGCCTCCTCTTCCTCCCCCTCCCCCTGGCTCTTCTCCTCTTCCTCCCCTCCGCCTCTCCTTCCTCCTTGTGCCCCGCCTCCTCTCGCTTCCTCCCACACCGGCGCCCCACCTCCTCCCCTCGACCCGCCATTCTCCTCCTTTTCAAGACGCGGCCGCCCTCCCTCCTCCTCCCCCCACACGGCCGTCGCCCTCCTCCCGTCTCCTCCGCGTCGGCGCCCACCTCCTCCTCCTCCCAGATCTGGCACCTCCCACCCACGATGTCGCCTTTGCCTTAGGCCTTGATTAGATCTAGCGCCTCGCCAAGCACGCGACGTCGGCCTCCCCGCCGACCCGGCGCCGTCGGCCTCCTCCCGACCCAGACCTCCTCCTCGACCCGTGGCCCCCCTCCTCCTCCCACGGCCGCCTCTATTATTTTCCCTTTTTCCCTCTTTTGTTGTTGTTGTAAGTATTTATTTTGTAATAATTATTTATTGTAATGTAATAATTGTTTTTAATAATTATTTATTGTATTTATTGATGTAATAATTGTCGTTAATTACATTAATTGCAGTTTATTGCGGTAAATGCGATTAATTGTGTTAATTGCGGTAGTTGTCGTCAATTGCGTTAATTATCGTCAATTGTATTAGTTGTCGTTAATTACCGTCAATTATCGTTAATCGCTGAGAATTGTGTTAATTGTCGTTAAACAGCATCAAACAAACCATTACTATTCTCAGAGGCATTTCAGACATTTCTCATCTCAGAAGATGCAGCCAACCTATCTAAAAGCCATACAGCCAAACACCAAACCTGATGTGGGGCAGTGTAGTCCCGATCTTCACGACGTAGGATTATAGATAACTGGACCCGTGCAACCTAATGAATGACACCGCCAACCACTGTCTCTATTACGGCAACCTGCGGCACTCGATTCATCCAACCACACACTTCGATCCTTTGTCTACTCACTCATATGGAGTAAACGAGTTCTAGCAATCACTGAGGCAACCACAAGAACGACAGAGACAAGAACTCTCAGATAATTCCCAATTCTAAGGGGATGGAAATGGCTCACACAAAACCTTGGGAGGGGGGTACCCTCCTATTTATACAAGTTTTAGGTCGGTGCTACAGTGATCTACAGTATGACGGTTGCTACCGTTTTGCTGATGTATGCGATGACCTTATCTTGATATTGACATGTGAGCTGACATACATAATGACCTCATCTTGATGTTGATATTTGTTAGTGACATACACGGTGACATCATCTTGATGTTGACATTTGCTAGTGGGCACCACTGGTTGTTCTCCTACAGATGGGTCTCACTGCTCATCTCCTTGCACCAATAGGCAAAATACATTGTTGAGTGTTGGTTTGTTTGTTCTTGAAGTTGTAATAGCCATTTTTCCTTTGCCTTTAATGCTTCTTCATGAAACTTTATAATAAGTAAAGTAGAGGCATTAGGTAGCAATATTTTCTTATAAAAATCAACATATAGCTCATTGAGGAAAAGATTCACCTACTGATTAATTTGCTTTGTTCTAACTCTAGTGATTGGCCCAGTTGGTGTTGGAGTAGTATTTGGGGAAGGGGACAATGCGTGTGTTCTAGGGATGTCCACATGGTAGGTTGTTTGCAACTAGAGTTATAACTAAATTCAAGTTGGAAAGTTCAACTTAGAACTCATTACTTTATGTCCAAGAAAGATGATGACCTAAACAATGACATCACATATTTGTTGGCATAAGCGATAACATCATTATACTTCTTGGCTAAGTATGCTGACACGTGCGATGCTGTCATCATGATGTTGACATATGATGATATTATATATTTGCTAGGTGTATCCTCATCATCCTCCACTTCTTCAAGAAAAGCCGTCCTCGGCTTTTGATGGTCTAAAAGTGTACTAAACAAAGAGAACAACGTATATACATGGTAAATATATTTATCATCCATTTTAGTACTCTCTTTGTTTTGCACATCATGATTGGCAGAACAATTGCCATAAGTACAAGAGTTGTATGATATATATATAATGTGTATGTGTAATTAGCACTGGCATTCTTATCATTCTCCCTCTTATGAGAAAAAGTCATCCTCAACTTTTGAAAGCATGTAAATAAATTACTAATGGGTACCATAACTTCTTCTAGATTGCACAATTGACTCATATGATCATATTTCACCATTCGAACATCAAAATTATTTAATGCAGACTAGAAAAAATTTAGTATGTTCCATGCATCACCTATGCTAATTTGATTGCTTATATGTGTGTGCGATATAAATTGTTCTACACAATAAGCATTATTTCTTGGATTTAATTCAAGCTAAACAAAACATGGCATAGAAGATTATTTGCCCATTACTTCTAGTGTTAATTTGGTAAGATTATCACATAATATATATTCTATACACATAGAACTTCTTGTCTACACTATAATCTCTGATCAAACTAAATTTGTAGGTGTAGTTTCTATGCAAACACTTCAAGGACATTATTTTCAAAACTTTTCCCAATTATCCTATCTAACTCAATAGGTTTATCAAACATGATATAACATAATGAATCTTCGGTGAATATCCTACTAAGAATTTCCATATGAGTGATCAACTCCACATTGTGTAAATAGAGGATATGAAATTCAGAACATGGAATTTCCAATTAAGCACAATGATTCTCACATTTACTCACCTTCTCTTGATGAACAACCAATTTGTTACCTATTTTAACCTCGTTAGATGATGTAGGTGCTATAGGTTGCATTTCTTCATGATCTAGCTATAGGGCAGCAAGTGTTTTATATCCTCCTATGATTGTATCCTCATCCTTCTTTTCAACTAGTGCGGTTTCTTCATCATTCAATTCCCCAACTTCATAGTCAATCTTTACACCAAGAGAAACACAAGTAGAAGTAGAGATTAAGTTGTTAGTTTCATAAATAACCTCACATTCACTATCATCTACTTCTCCTATTTCTTTTTGTATATCACTCTCATTCTCAATTCAGATGCACTCAAACTCACATATGGTGGAATGACACAGCTCGCTATTTTTAGCACTCTCACTCAATTTGGCTATGTGGCTCCCATCCTTGTGTGGGTTTTGATGCATTTTATCCTCCAAAGACCCAACTAGGACCTCTTCATGTGTTATGGGTATCAACAGGCTAGCACTACTCAACACTTCAGTCAAAGAGAAAGTCACATGCTTGATCGTCTTCTCATGAATTGAGGGCTTAAGATCAAACCTGGCTTTAGACTTCTCTTGGCTCTCTTGAATTGGAGGCTTAAGAGTGAACATGGCTTTTGACTTTACTTTGCTCTCTTGGATTGGCGGCTTAAGAGTAAACATGGCTTTTGAATTTTCTTTGCACCAACCATATGGTACAAATTCGTTTCTCATGATCCTCTTCAATTCTTCCCAAGTTTTCACAAAGCACCTTCTTGGATATTGCGTCCACCAATAATTTGCGTAATCTTCGAATTCCACG